>JACEHZ010000200.1:0-690000 GCA_017893485.1 Hemerocallis citrina
AATCATAAAATTTTCTTTCATTATTATTATTTTATTAACTCTCATAGTCATATATAACAATAATAATAAGGATCTAAATCCAGCTTGAGTGGCTCCTAAATCACACTAGGGGTGTACTTGAAAGTCACAACATTAGTCACATGGATTTTGAAATTACTGCTATTTGCACTTGAAAACACAATGATTTTAAAATCACGACGTGTTTTTGAAATCCCTTTCCACTGACACCCCTTAAGCGCAATCTAGCACTAGTTTGCTCCCATCTAGTATTATTCTATTATCTTAATAACACCCAATGTTTTTCTACTTCATATCTCCGCTCATATACCCTTCAAGTACGCAAACCTAGAATCTATTTCTTTTAATCTAATTAACCACTAAGGTTATGTTTGGGAACAAAGCTAAGCTAGTATAACTGGACATAACTTCGAAAAACCATAGTTATCCTAACTTTGGCATGTTTGGGACTCAATTTGAAGCTTAACCAAGAAGATGAGAAAACTATAGTTATCTAAAGTCCATTCTTACCTAATTTTTCTTATCTTTGAAGATAACTTCCAAATTGGGTAAGGGTTACCATACCTTGTATGCCACCAAAGTTAATATAACTTTGGTTATCTAAACTTGTTTGTGGGCCAGTTTGGAAACAAAGTTTAGATACTTATAGGTAGCTTTTAAGTGAACGTAGAGATATACAAGATTCTTCCCTACCTACAAAGTTTAGATACCTTTTGAAAAGAGTGTTTGGTTTTGGAGGTAAAGATAACTTAAGGTTTTTTAGATGTGAGATAACTATACGTATCTAAATTTTTTGAATCCAAAAAGTTCACATACCTACAGTTTTCTTACATCCAAAAAAGTTTCAAAATGGTGCCAAAGGTAAGACTAAGATAATTGTAGTTATGTTTCATGTACCTCCAGTTATCTTATCTAACCTCCGTTCCCAAACCGGCCCTAAATATTAGAGAGATGCAAATTAGTCGTTGGAAACACCTAATCATCTCCCATATTATAGCCTAATAGTCTAAAATGCTTCCAAAATGTATTCCTTAAACAAATTTCTAGACGGGGAAAGGAAACTCTACTGGTTCTTGATGAGCTCATCGACTTGGCGCTCGCTCTCCAATTGGGCCTCCAAGTCGAACATTCTCTTCCTATGAGCATCATACAGCTTGTATATCGCATACCCACTACCCACAACCCCAAGCGACACGAAAATCTTTCTTCTGTGCCGGCTCCAAAAAGACCTGTATGTTTTGAATCCAAGGAACAGAGACAAGACCCAAATCACAAAATCAATCAAAAAGGGTAAAAACCAAGCTCAATGAATCAAGCAAAACTACAGGTGAAGTTGATTGCTTACCTTAGAGAGAGCATGGTTTGAGGTCAAAATGGCGCGATGTGGCTAAATCGTGATTTTGCGGAGACCCATTTCGGTTGGGAGGGGGAATTGATGAAGGTGCAAGAAAGATGAAATCTTGTTGCAGTATCAAAACAAAAATGAAGGGGGGAAAAGAATAGAGGATTTTTTTTAGGGTTTGAGAGAGAGGGGAAGGAAGAAGGAGGGGGGATCTTTGTGATTTGGGAAGAAGATAGATTTTAAAATTAAAAAAAGGCAAAAACAAAGGCAAAAATTCTTCTTTTAGAGCATTCAGAGTCATCAAAGGTAAAAAATGATAATAGGCATATGTTACTTATAACATTCAAGTATTTGTTGCGGTCCGAATGCTATATTATCGCAATTTAAAATAAAAATATATAAGATGGATTTTGGAAATCTGTCCGATGGCAAAATGTATTATTGGCCATATTTGAAATTGATAAAATGAATTTTTTAAATAAAAATTTTTGTAAGATCCGCCAGAGGAAGGAAAAAAAAATTAAAAATTAAAATTGCAACATAAAAATAGCTAGATCTAAACTCATACAATTTTGTTTAGATTAATTAATTGTTTTTTTTTAATACCCAAGGGACGAAACTTCAAGTTCAGTCCCAAAGGGCCGGGAAAGACGGACGGATCTTGAAGGCCCATTTTCTATATGATATATTATTTAATATTAAGCGACGGACTTTTGAGTTCCGTTCGACCAAATAAAAAATTAATTTTTTTTGGTGGGATGGATCTTGAAGATCCATTCTGTATAATATGCATTTTCACATTTCCGCTCTCATATATAGCAAACTACTGTTGCTAAATCGTCAAAATATACATAAATAACAAACGACTGCAGCGCTTTGTTTGCTAAAATATGCATAAAATGAATAAATAGCAAACGACTGTGGATGCTCTTATATATTCCACAGCGAGCAGGGACGAATAACGCAAGACTCGGGGAGAGGATGGTTAGATGCAGTTTCATTATTAGCACGTGTAATGTATGTGCTATGCATTCCATTTTAGACCCCCTATGGTTGAGTTTATTTTCAGCTCAAAACATCCAACATAAAGTCATCACTAGCATTGGACAGAAAATGCACTTGCACGGATATAAACTCTGTTCAGTAATTTATTTATTTATTTATTTATTTATTTATTTATTTTTCTGAGGTAAAAGGTGGAATAACGCCACCCTGACTCTTTTCAGTATTGCTATGAATGAAAAAGACTTTTATCAAAACTAGTGTTACCCTGTGCAAGTTGCACAGACTAAAATACTTTTAACAGACTCATAAAATTATATGGAACTTAAACAATACAATGATGATATGCCCTGTGTCTTTTTTTTTCTTTCAGTTTATCTAATTTAATAACCTGTGTTACTCTTGTCTGGAAAACCCAACTAATAATATTTTTATCTATTTCGGTCATATTCTTTGAAACCACTAAGGGAGATTTCATTAGTTCATATTCTTTTATCATCATGTACATGTACAATAACTTTAGTTCTTAAACAAAAATATAAAAGTCATTAAAGGACGGAGGTGACCCTATTCAACACCGACACAATATTAAGACATAGTTAAACCCTAAATCCCTAAATTTAGAGATGTCCATTAACTATTTCGATCACAATATAATTAAAAGATGACAAATCAAATTAACAAATTCACATTTTCAAATCAACCAACATCATTCTATATTTCTAAAGCAATGAAAAAAAGTCAAATAATT
Source organism: Hemerocallis citrina (assembly GCA_017893485.1). Classification (NCBI taxonomy): domain Eukaryota; kingdom Viridiplantae; phylum Streptophyta; class Magnoliopsida; order Asparagales; family Asphodelaceae; genus Hemerocallis; species Hemerocallis citrina. Next base: position 3,114 of record JACEHZ010000200.1, read on the forward strand.
ACCGAAGTTGAGCTTACAATGAAGTAATAGGTGGGGATGTGGCTCTTCTTGAACTCCTCATTTTGAAAAATAATTAACTTTAACAATATTTGATCAGACGATTATATATATCTTCATAGTTTATGAAGTAAAAAATCCAATACAATAATTATACCATAGGTCAATGTTGAGTAGAAAAATTACTGAGATTGCAGCAAAAGAAAACAACTTTAATCGTAATTGAAGTAAAACAGTAAAGCAACTTTAATCAAGATATATGTTTCATTTTCGGAAACACCCTCAATAAACTTTGGTATGATGCTAATGCTAGTCAGAAAAAGTATAAACATATGTATTGTTTTGAGCTTAAGAGACTTACATCAATCCTTTTAATACAATGCCCATGATGAAGCATGCCCTTTCTGCACGCCTACATAATGGCAACAGATGCTCGCCCCAAAAATGTATGGATCAATAGTATAAGACAAAGTTCATCATCATTGAGAAACCACTACAGAGGAAACCATCGAACACGATGTAATTGCTAAGTAGTAGACTTTTACCTTCTATATCCACATTCATCAGTCATCCAAAATCCGTCGGAAAGACAACACCTAAAAGAAGGTAATTTGAATGACTAAATCGAATCAAAAGAATGCTAAATAATTATAAAGATCTTTTGAGCATTTTCACAAACACCTTGTGTGCACCACAAATGAGAAAATAATTGTAATCAAGATAATCCCGAACCTAAATTTGAACCATTCCCACATCTGTAAGCATCTTACTGAACCCTATATTTCGAAAATTGGTGTATAAATCCCTAATCAAATTCAAAATTAAAACTCATCCACTTGAGTTCCATATGCCCCCACCACACAGCAGGCTCCTACAACTAACATATTTCAGTTCGTTCATGCATTTTATCAAACAGGATAAGAGCATATAGTAAACAGAGATAAGATTGAAGAATTTAACATGGGAAGACGAAGCTGCACATAATAAACCAAAGGATCTTTAGAATTTACTCTTAGATTCATCAAATATTTTTATCTCTTTAGCAAATAATTATACTATATATACAATCCAAAATAAGAGAGAATGTTACAACTTGATCAATACCTTAATCTCAGTTCATTTATATTTTTTTAATTTTGCAATTGATGTGAACTGCACGTGTTAATTCCTACTTTTGCTCTCCTTCCTCTATTTCAAAATAGAGAAAGGGGGTATAAAAGTGTTATTACCATAATTGTTGTTAGAAAAAAATATTTAATTGCAAATTTTTAATAAATAAAGTATTTTTTAAAAGCTAAAAATATCACTTTGTGCTTTGAGAAGAAAACAAAATATAGCAGTTCCGGCAAAATACATGGGGTTAAACAAACTTTTTAATTAAGTTTACTAAAAACTTAATATGAGTCTAAAAGTATTTTTAGCACCAACATCTTTCACTCTCTAAAAGTAGTGCCAAACAATGCAAAAAAAAATCAGCGATTTTACACTGTTAAAACAAATAAAAGAACAATTCGTTGTAAGAGTGCAACAGGTTTGCTGAAATCGTCATAAAAAAAAACGTTGCCCGTTAGTGTTGTTTATATTATTTTCTTTGTTCAACGCCTGTCTTTGGTCACTGGTTTTGTCAGATCTTCTGTTGGCCAGATCTACTGAAAATTTCCTGGCCATGAGCCCTTACAAATTCGCTATCATACTTCGTCTACTGTAGTTAGGCATCCTATTCAAAAATGAATGTGGAAGCCAAACAATATTTAAAGGCATTTAAGATCTTAGACTGTACAAAATTAGTAACATATGGCGTCCAGTGACTTTTACTTCCTCATAGTACTTCAGCATTCTGCAGGTAAAATGTCTCAGTTTTTTAAATTAGAAGTAGGCCAAGAATAGGCTTTTTTTCCCTATCTTTTTACCCTTTTTTTTGTGTAAACAATGTCACAGCTACACATAATCCCCACCATCACCCCATATTTATCATCTTAGAAAACAGAATTACCTCATATATATCAATTGGGATTTGATGGTGCAACTAGGACGGTAAATCTCCGAATTTCTTGCTGAACAGCAAAAAGGCTTATCGATAAACAAACATTATGGAACTAAGTTTACATATTGCAACACTACAACTAACCCAGCAAGCAAAAAGGCTTATCAATAAACAAACATTATGGAACTAAGTTTACATATTGCAACACTACAACTAACCCAGCAAGCAAAAAGACTTATCGATAAAAAAACATTATGGAACTCAGTTTACATATTGCAACACTACAACTAACCCAGCAAACAAAATACATTTGGACCAAAAAGGTAATCTAAAAAGAAGGTTGCATGAATAAGAAAAGGCCTTCAAAGAAACATTCCCTGTAAATACTTCTAATAACACACGGTATTACAAATTTCCAACATATTTGAACACGGGTAATGCTACACCTACTACCAAATCTACAACCTTTCTCTTTACTACCTTAGGTGGTACACCGCTATTGGATGTTTCTACCACCTACTCTACAATAACCTCCATTAATAGTGTGCCAACTAAGGTAGTAAAGGAAAAAGTAGTAGATTTGGTAGTAGGTGTAGCATTACTCTTTGAACACATGGAGTAGAGATGTAGTAACACCAAGCAACAGAAATTCATTCAAATGAGGAACCTGGAACAGCTTTCCCTGAACCAATATCTTCAACAAATTATAATAGATCATAAGATCACTACTAGATTCATTCAAATGAGGTACCTGGAACAACTTTCCCTGAACCAATATCATCGACAAATTATAATAGATCATAAGATCATTACTAGAAATAGGCAGAGAAAATTAAGTAATTTCTGTCAAATGTGGCATCATAATGAAGACTCCGAGAATTTTATCAGGATAATAATAAAGCAAGTAGTTTGAATGATAAATATGACTGTCATTTAAGAAGCCTTTCTTTTCCCAGCCAAAACAGCACAACTACAAAGATCCACTTGAACAGAAATTAAACAAAAAACCTACCAGTTTAAGCTGAAAACAAACATAAACAAATAACATTCCATTCGGCAAAATTCAAAAGATGCTGGGAAGCAAATAGATAGTTCTCTTGATATTCATATTGACCATGCTATGATCGCTATTAGTAGCGACTGATTTCCCAGACTCTGATTGTGCCGTCTGTGTATCCAGTGAACAGTGTGCTGCCATCTGAGCTCCAGCTCAAGCTAGTGCAGTACAGAACCTGAAAGTTTTTCAGTAAAAAAATATAATTAATTGAGTAACAAGGACATTTCTAATAAAGACAAGAAATTAGCACTTAGATATATTTTGTACTTTAGATATCTTTTGTACTTATGTAATAAAATGGAATAAAATTGAAAAACTAACTAATTTTCACACTAAAGATTAGAATTGTTTAATAATATCCAACTAATATACGTATTGATCTAATCTCTATACTGAATTATGGTATCGTGAAAGCTCAAATAAAAGAAAATAAAAATGAAAATGAAACAATTACAGAAAGCACACGAAAAAACAGTTGTATGAAAGTTCCTTCCAAAAGACGCAATAATGCTTGATGGGCTCAGCAAAAAATCAGACACATAAAATTAGAACAAATACAAAATTATGAAATAATTAGGGCATGCAATCTCAGCCGAAAGATGGTGAATAATTTGCTAATAATCATTGTTAATCAGCAACTACATGCAGTATCATCATTGATTGCACACATATTAAAAACATCAGTTACATAAAACAGATAAAAGAAACCAAAAAAGACTAGTCTCGAATTTTCAAAAGAAGACGAACAATATGAAGGGAGATCAGATGGTAGTGCATGTTGTAGTTATTCATCATCTAATATGCAGAAGATGTATATGGATTTGAGATCATCACGCCTCCCATTAAAATTATCATTTTAAATAAAAACACAATAAACGAAAAATGAAACATTCAACTTTCTACAATCAAAATAACAATGAAATAAAAGGAATCAGATAAGGAATAAGCCCATCAGCATCATCTTGTTATATCGAAAGCATATAAATTAGAAGCTGGGATGCAAGCAAAGAGGAATTGTAAAAAGGATTCAACTGTTTTGATAGAAAACAATTCGAAAATAGGTTTTATTTCTGAAGTTAAAAAAACAAAGCCATTTTTAGACACCACAGATACCAAATGGCATTAATTAGACAAAATAAGAATCAAATGATTAAAGACTGTCTTAAAGCCATTTTTAGACAAAATAATTAACCACTGTTAATCAGCATCTAATTGCATGTTCAACAATATTGCACACAAACTCAAAATGAAATTTTCCTAGAAAATTCTAAAAAGAAATTACAAAAGATCGCAGACTAATCAAATGAAGTAAAATCAGCTTGAGGTGCATATTTCCATAAACCATCATCTGAATTGCAGAAAACTAATTTGTTTTTCAAATCATTAACCCTCCCTTTTGAGAAGTCATATAAACATCTCATAATTAAAGTAGCAACTGCTTAAACTTTTTTACATAAGAAAAAAGTAATCCAAAAATGAGTAAGCCCCATCTCCAGAATCAGTTTCAATCCAAATACAGAAATAATGGGCAGAAATATCATACAATATAATCATATAAACCATAAAAGAAAAGGACCAAGCTTAAGAGTTGTACTGGAAGTTTGAAATTTCACTCTATAAGATAAGATGATTGGACTAGTTGGTCTAAATTTTGGGAGTAGGGCCTTTTCAGAATGAGGAAAAAAACGCTAGTGTGTGTGTGTGCGCGTGTGTGTATATATATATAGAGAGAGAGAGTGACAGAGTAATGATCTAGTAAGTGACACATTGAATAAGTAAAAATAAGTGAATCGTGTTTCACTTTTCTCCACTTCTCAATCAAATGCATGATCCATACCGTTCAAACAAGGTTCACTATACTTGCATAACCATTATATGGATGATCCAACCTGTTCACACTGATTAGGATGACTAATTTTTTTAGAAACATAAAATCAGGTCATTTGAATGTCATTTGTCCATGCATCATGTTGTTACAAAAAAAATAACATGTTATTCAGCCATACTAACACTTTAATGCATGAGCAAAAAAAATCTCATATCCTGAGACTAATTTAGACATGTAGATCAAAATGAAAGGTTTGGACCTTTCAATAATGTCTCAAACAAAAGTTATCGTGTGGTTCTCACAAAAGGAGTTCTCACTTGATCATAGCCCCTTCATCATTGTGTACTTTCTATTTAAATCCCGCAAATTTAATTAATTCCTATTAGGCACCCCAATTTACGCCCCACAATGCATTTTTATGAAGAGAGTACAGAAAATGAGTTCTTTGGGATTGTTATGAACTATATACCTTGTTTTGGTTAAGACCTGGAGGATCCGGCTTCAGATCCTGAACAATAGACTTGCTCTCAAGATCCCAAATCTTCACACTGTCCTGAGTGGCTGCACAAAGCCAGTACCTATTGGGACTGAAACATAATGCATGAATGATAGCCCCAGCATCCAAAGAGTACAGCCTCTTCCCCTCTGCCAGATCCCACAGAAGAGTCACCCCGTCCTTTCCTCCACTTGCACACAGAGAACCGTCTGGGCTCACTGCCACCGTGTTAACGTACCCACCGTGCCCCGCGAGAGTGCATCTCAGTTTACAGTTAGTCAAGTTCCAAACCTTAACAGTACGATCCCAGGATCCCGACACAATTGTAGGCGTAAGGATGTTAGGGCTGAAACGAACACAGCTGACCCAGTTGGTGTGCCCATCAACATCTTGGATAGTGTATTTGCACTCACCTACAAGGTTCAAGTTAATTCAAAATGCTAGCAAAAAGTAATAGAATAGTTCCAAATAACAAGTATAAATATCTAACATTACTGAGAAAACTTGTAGAAAAATATAGAGAGAATAAGAAAGATATACATATATTTTTGATATATCTAGAAAAAGTATATGATAAAGTCCATAAAGACATAGTATGGTGGGTGTTAAATAATAAAAGAGTAATTATTCGATATGTCGAGGTAATTAAGGATATGTATGAAGGGGCAAAAGACCACAATTAGAACAACCACATGAGAGATCACTAATTTTAATTTTTCTATTACAGTAGGTTTACACCAAGGTTCGGCTTTACACCCCCACCTCTTTACTTTGGTTATGAATGAAATGACTCAAGAAATACAAGATGAGGTGCCTTGATGTATGTTTTTTGTCGCTGACGTCGTCTTAGTGTGGATGAGACTAGAAAAAGCATATGATAAAGTTCATAAAGACATAGTATGGTGGGTGTTAAATAATAAAAGAGTAATTATTCGATATGTTGAGGTAATTAAGGATATGTATGAAGGGCAAAGACCACAATCAGAACAACCACGGAAGAGATCAGTAATTTTAATTTTTCTATTACGGTAGGTTTACACCAAGGTTCGGCTTTACACCCCCCCCCCCCCCCTCTTTACTTTGGTTATGAATGAAATGACGCAAGAAATACAAGATGAGGTGCCTTAGTGTATGCTTTTTGCCGCTGACGTCGTCTTAGTGGATGAGACTAAAACAGGAATCAATGCTAAATTAGAATCGTAGAGATAAACTTTGAAAGCTAGAGGCTTTAGAATAAGCAAAACTAAACCATTGTATATTGAATGTAATTTGAATGATATTCGGAACACAAATGAGCAAGTAGTGAAGCTCAAGAGTCAAGAGATACCTAAGAGAGATTGTTTCCAATATTTAGGCTCCCATTCTTTAGAAATATTTAATATTATATATTAATGTTTACCTCAGAAAAGAATAGATTTACATAAAAACTGCTTGAGAATGGTGTACCTAACTGCCTATACACGTAAAGTATAACTTATGTTCAGGATCTGAAGCTTAACTAAAATGTAAATAGATAAGTCTTAATTTTACAGTGTATCATAATAAAATTGTATTAACTATTACCACCAAACAAGAAATGTTACTTAGATATTGGAACCTATGGAGACAAAAATGTGCAAGACGATAGACACAATAATTAATTATATTATAAAACTTCACTGACTTGAGGCTCCATCATCATCTTCTAAGCCATAAGGCAGGAAAAATCTTATAAATTGTTACAGCTTGCAATTTAGTCCTAGATCCCCACTCCGATTTCTTTCTTCGGAAAGCTTTTGATGATGCAAAAAATGAGAAATAACACGTCTGCTGGTTAACTTAACCGATCAGTATAATTTCAATAACTAACAAGATTCAAGGACCCTACGAGAAAGTATGATGAATAGGGTGACTAGTAAGTAAAAATGCATGATTAGAGGGACTTCTATCCAAAACCACATTTTTTCCTGATATACTACCATTAATTTTGTCCAATAAAAACAAAAACAGTATCTCCCTTTAAAAACAATGATTTAGTCCTAGATCCCCACTCCGATTTCTTTCTTCGGAAAGCTTTTGATGATGCAAAAAATGAGAAATAACACGTCTGCTGGTTAACTTAGTATAATTTCAATAACTAACAAGACTCAAGGACCCTACGAGAAAGTATGATGAATAGGGTGACTAGTAAGTAAAAATGCATGATTAGAGGGACTTCTATCCAAAACCACATTTTTTCCTGATATACTACCATTAATTTTGTCCAATAAAAACAAAAACAGTATCTCCCTTTAAAAACAATGATTACCAATCCTCAATTTGTAATTGAAGCAAATATTAAAAAACAACGTGCAACACATGTAGACCTAGAGTTTATGTCTACTCAATTGATTGTGTTACACAGACAAGAACGTTGCACGGACACTTGTGTCAGACTCCCAAACCCAACATGACACATTAAATTTTGGGGTAGTTATTTAAAATCTTCTTTGTGTAGGTGTGTCGTGTGGCACCATCTCCCGGGTCAGTGCTTTTAAGGTAGACAACCATCTATATAATAAAATACAAAGAAAGCTATCAAATGGCTCTCCTTCAATCCTCCCAAAATCAAAGGCCAAGATCCAACCTTACAAAACACATTTTTCCTCCCAAAATTTTCCCCCCAAAACTCAAATTCAAATCCCCCAAAACAACTCCAACAACTTCTTTATTTATTTAACTCTCTCAAGTGGCTCAAGTTTGAATAATATGACAATAATTAGTTGTAAATAAAAGTCAATATTTCCATAAGTATATATATATATATATACTTATGGAAATATTGACTTTTATTTACAACTAATTATTGTCATATTATTCAAACTTGAGTTACATAATTTTTGATTTACTGTTTACAAGGCTTTTTATATGATGTATCGTTCTGAAGACGTGCCGTAGGCACGTGCCCACGGCAAATCTAGTTTACTTATAAATCTCAACTGCACATTAAAAAAAACTCTAATCCACAACAACCATTGACTAACATTTAAACCATAGCTTCTCACGTGCATTACACGTACTCAATAACTAGTTTGACTAAATATAGCATATCTATACGACTATCTATATAATAAATTACAAGGCAAATTAAAAAAAATACTATTTAGTGGCTCTCCTTAAATTTAAACAAAATCAATGGCTTATATTATTATTAACCCTCCCAAAAGACATTTCCCCCAACAAATTTTCCTCTAAAATATAAATCATTCTCACTTTATTATTATCTCTCTCATCTATTCACTTCCCCGTTTTAAGAAAATAAGGGGCTTCTTCAATAGTTGGATGGTTGTCCATAGGCAAACTTAGTAAGTCAATAACTCCAAATTTCTTTAAAGAAAGGATGTATAAACAACCAGTACTTCTCAAAAAAGAAAAAGAAATCAAAAACCATCTCTACTGATTATACATGTATCACACGTGTTAAAAACTTTAGATAATGAAGCACGTGCAACACATGTATACATCTGAACTACGAACAATAACACAGTAAAGACACGAGATTTATACCAAGAGTGTTCCACAGCTTGATCGTCCGATCCCGAGACGCCGAGACAATCTGCCGATTGTCGACGGAAAACGCCACCGACAATACATCCTTGGTGTGGCCCACAAACCTCCTGGTCGTAACCCCGGTGTTCAAATCCCAGAGCCTCAGCTCCCCGTCCCAACTCCCGGAAAGCGCGAACTGCCCGTCCGACGACAGCACCACGTCCTGCACGAAATGGGAGTGGCCGGTGAGCCTGCGGCGGGGGACGCCGTAGATGGCCTTGTTGGGGTCGGCGACGCCGGAGCTGGCGGCAGAGTCCTTGGTGAGGGTCCAGACGAGGATGGACTTGTCGCGGGAGGATGAGACGATCATGTCGGTGTTGTCGATGGGGGTGGCGATGGCGGTGACCTGGTCGGAGTGGCCCACCATGATGCCCTTGAGAATTAGGGTTTCGGCCATAGCTGCGAAGTTCGGGAGATTTGAGAGATGGATCTGAGACTGGGAGAGGGGCGGCGTTGGGGAGGGGATTTATAGAGGGGATTAGGGTTTTGGGGGGGGGGGGGGAGGGGGGGGAGGGGGGGATCTGGGCCGTTGGTTTGGGGGATTGGGAAATTTGGAAGAAGTTTGGAGAGGGCCCTAGTTTGACTCTGGGTCTTTTGTACAGGCTTTGACTATTGAATAGTTTCACAGTAGGTTTTGTTGTGGTATGCTATATTTTTACACGGGCATAGCCGTGCATTTTTTAAAATTAATACTAAGCTTTAAGGGTTCAAATAGTTAAGCTGTCATCATATATATATATATACTAGATTTGCCCGTGGGCACGTATCTACGGCACGTCTTCAGAACGATACATCATATGAAAGTCTTGTAAACAGTGAAACAACAATTATATAGCTCAAGTTTGAATAGTAAAACAATAACTAGTTGTAAATAAAAGTTCATGTTTCCATTAGTATATGTTGAAAAATAATTATAAATGAGGGTGTAAAATCCAACTTAAAACTCTGAGTATGGAAAATGATGAAATTTAACTGTTGATGAGATATTTGTTATTTTCAATGTAAAATGAGCAATAAAAGAATGCATAAAAAATCTGAAAATTTACAAACCTCAAATCTGAAAATATAAATTTCTGAGTAAATAGAAAGAAAAAGAGAGAGAGAGAGAGGTAAATAAATAAATAAATAAAGGAGTTGTTTTTTTTGGATTTGAATTTGAGTTTTTCGGGAGACTTTTGGGCGCGAAAATATGTTTTATAAGATTAGATATGGACCATTGATTTCAACCCAATTGAATAAGAGCCACTTGATAGCTTTCTTTATGTTTTATTATATACTAGATTTGCCCACGGGCACGTGCCTACGACACGTCTTTGGAACGATACAACATATGAAAAGTCTTGTAAAGAGTAAAACAACAATTATGTAGCTCAAGTTTCAATAGTATGACAATAATTAGTTGTAAATAAAAGTTCACGTTTCCATTAGTATATGTTAAAAAATAATTATAAATGAGAGTATAAAATCCAACTTCTTAGACTTTGAGGGTGGAAAATGATGAAATTTAATTATTGAAGAGATATTTGTTATTTTCAATGTAACATGAAAAAAAAATTTAAAAAAACTTTAAAATTTTGAAAATTTACAAACCTGAAATATGAAAAACTAGATTTCTCAGTAAATAGAGAGAGAATGAGAGAGAGAGAGAGATAATTAATTAAATAAATGGGTTGTTTTTTTTTTGGGGGGGGGGGGGGGGGGGGGGGGGGGGGGAATTTGAATTTGAGTTTTGGAGGAAAAATGTGTTTTGTAAGATTAGATCTGGGTCTTTGATTTTGGGGGGATTGAAGGAGAGCCACTTGATAGCTTTCTTTGTGTTTTATTTTATATATATATATATATATATATATATATATATATATATAAAGCTCCATTGAAAACGGGTTTGTTTTCACAGACCCGTGAAAATAACGTTTCTGGTCGTTGGATCAAGACGGCCGTGATCGAGCCCGCCCATCATCCATCTCACTTAAGTTGTGAGCACTAGTAGAAAACCTTGCAATAATAATGGATTATTTGCAAGCACAAAAAATCCCTTGTTGGTGCTACCATCAACAATAAATTAATCACAACAAACTCATCCATTGCAAATGTTTTAATATCCGCAAGAGATTCTATTGAATTGTTGCAGGTGTTGATAATTACAAGGGAACAATTGTAACAAACAATATTCTATTACCAAAGTAGAAATAAAATATTTAAATTTTAAAATAAATTAAGTATGAACACGTGCTTTACACATAATTTTTCCGCTCAACAATTTGATGCTAAAAAGATACCCATACTTCTCAAATATTGAGCGGGCAAAAAAAAGAAAAAAAAAAACAATCAAAACCCTCATCTTTTCCCGATCCAAAACAGAAGGGACAAAATGAAGGAAAAAACCAAAACCTCCCCCCAAAACCAAAACCTCCTCCTCCACGCCTCATCCTCCCTCTCACCTCTTCCTCCCTACCTCCTCATCCTCCATACCTCACTACAAATTGCAACGCCTATCCCGACGCTTTTTTCCTGACATTTATAAGAACCGCCGGGATAGAGTAGTCCAATTTTTATCCCACTTTATCCCGGCATTTTGTACCGGCGTTTGTAGAAAATGTCGGAATAGGAAAGGTCTATACCGGTGTTTTTTGGAATAGTCCCCAAAATTAATTTTCCCCAGATTCCCTCCCCAAAATTTTCATTTCCCTCTCTCACCCTTAAATTATATCATTTTTCCCTCTATCACGAAACCCGTTCTCCAAATCCCCCTCCTCCTCCTCCTCCTCTCTCTCTCCTGGCACTCTCAACATCTGTCGCCGCCGCCGCCGCCGCCCTAAAACCCTAACCCCTCTTCAAAACTCTAAACCCCCAAATCTCAAAATTGGGGATTCCCGCCTTCTACCGCTGGCTCACAGAGCGCTACGCCACCGTAGTCATCCCCGTCGTCGAAGAATCCTCCACAGTCCTCAATGGAAGAGTCGAGCTCCCCGTCCATTCCAGCCGTCAAAACCCTAACGGCGTTGAGTTCGGAAACCTCTAGCTCAACATGAACGACATCGTCCATCCATGCTTCCACCCTGAAGATCGCATACAAAAAGTTCAATTTCTTTCATCAAATTTGGTAAAAGTTTGGGCACTAATTTGGTTTTTGGATTTTTGCAGGCTTATCCGAGTTCGTATGAGGAGGTGTTTAAGGGGGTGTTCAGGTATATTGATCACTTGTTTGAGATGGTTCGACCTCGCAATCTTCTTTATAAGGCAAACCCACCAAATCTAGTATAATGCATGTCAGTGTATTTTTTCGATTTTTTTTAGAGAAATGATAGCATGCATTATAAATTTTAATTCCCAGAAGCACTACCACATTTTTTCAGTGCAACCCTGTAAAAACTATGTAGGTGTTGTAGATAGTAATTTCTCCAGTAGCATTGAAGGGCAAAAAATTCTGATTAGGCTTTTGTTTATGGTAGAGTATCAATTCAAGGGAATTTTAAAATGTATAGATTGATTGCTCTCAGGAGCAAGATCCGTGCTATGATGCTTAAATGCTTTTAAGTAATTTCGTTAGGGCCCCATATGCTACACTTAAACATGCTGGTATCAATTCATCAGAAATTGTTTTGTTTGTAAGATATATTTCTGTTTTAGTTTTATATGTTGGGTAACTTATTATTTATTTATTTATTTTATTGTTTGTAAAATAAAATTTGTAAATTAAGATATGAATAGATCTAATAATTACTTGAAGTCTCTTTTATCCTGTGGTGCATTATAGTCGAAAAATTCATGATGAATTGTTATTATTATGAAGCATATGGTCACATGTAAGCGATTTCTATATGAACTCTTTTTTTTTGTTCTGGTTAATTATCACAGTTATGTGGATGTTTCTACCGCTGATGCCGGCACTTCAAAATTCATTAGCAAAAAAATCAAAGACACAGTGGCATCTTTTTAGAGGTGAGGCCATGTTGCTTTTACTTTTACCATTCTCATTCTATTCAAATTTCATCTACAATAAGCCTATCATGCATGATATATTGTTTTAATAAATTGCAAACTGTGGTAATTTTCCGAATAGGCATCAGTTTTAGGATCTAAGAAGCCTACAGAAGATGGACAACTGATATTCTTAACTGCAGGTATCTGTTTGCACTTACCATTATTATCTATATTGTTTTGTCTCATATATAGAATGTTGTTTTATTCTTCAATGCTGTGAATATGTTGACATGATTTTCCTGTGTTCTTTTGACATTAACATATGTATCATGGTTTCAAATATTGACCAATATTGAGATGTACAAATCAGGTCAGGATTTTCCCTATTAGTACTTGTTATATATCTGATAGTACTAATAAATTACAGGCAGGTACTCAATATAGATACTGAGTATTTGAACCACGATATGTTTAGTACAATTGGATATATAATTTTAGCGGACCTTACTGTGTTATTGCCATTTGTCAGGGGTATTGGGGAATTATTGCCTGTAGTCGGATCCTAATGAGTCTTCGATACTGTTATATAATTTCCAAAAACAAATGAAGGAAAAATGAGCATGCTTCACCACATAGAACCTTCTTTCTCCCTTCTCTGTTCTTTATTTTCTTGAGGCCCAAAAAACAGAGGAGTTTGATTCTTGATTTTAACTTTGGTGTTCTTATGTATATATCTCGATATATAAATAAAAGGTTTGATTTATATGATGATTTTTGTTTTTGGGTGCGAGTAAATCTACTGTATGCTATGTCTAAAATGCCACGAAATCTCAACTTCATTGATGGCAAGAGTCACGTTCACTTCGATCATGAGTGAAAGAATTAAACTATATTAAAAGAAAATTAAACTCGGTGCTCTATATTGTGGAATAAATTTTTTAACTTCTTCCTAGTGTTTTATTTAGAAATGAAGGGTTGGTTTTGATGCATATGGATCATAGTCAAGAGGTGGATCCATGGCTTGCAGTGTTCAAGGGAAGGAGCGCGGCGCCATGATATTGGATGCAACCAATAGTTGATAACTATCATCACAGGTAATTTTGTCAGATTTAAACTTCATTTTCAGTATTTTCATACTTTTCTGGTATTTCTTTCATGGTTTTACATCTTACATCATTAATTATGCACTTGAAGGGTAATATGTTTTGAACATTTAATTCTAGAAAGAAATAAGTATGAAAATCGAGTCCTTGTTGTATCTATGCTTCAAAGTTATATTTTAGTTCTCTTTACAACTTAAATACTAATGTCATTATATTGCTTTACATATATTTCTGAAATGTCTTTAGCTGTTCATATGTGTAACCAAGCATACTCTATGGGAATATCAAACTTTGGATCCGTTGTAACCTATATTCCACATGTGTAGAGTTGATAGTTGTTTATTGGAATTTTGTTATGTGAGCTGGTAGCTTACAAACTTAATGACCTACCGTCCATGTGAAGTAGTAGGGAGCGTAAAAAGGTAGTGTGATTGTCTACTTTTAAAAGTGCCCCCAATTTGTTACTCCACATGGGCTGTAGCTCACTTTGAAATGAGCCAAAAACTCATAAATGATGGTCCCCTATATTTATTTAGACAGTTAATAATTTGTTCTTATTTGACCTCATTTCTCTAATTGACAGGATTGGTAGTTTCTTCCTTTTGCTACCTGCAATTATTTCCACCCCCGTATCATGTGAATGGTATGTATCCACTCTAAATATTCTTCTCTATCCAATTGGTTTAGTGTGTTATAGATTCATACATGTACTGCTTTAGACTAGGTATATACTTAAAATCTGTCCCCCCTTCTCTCTCTAAAATTTTCAGATACTTCAATCTAATATCCCACTATAGAAAGTTCAATATCCCTCATTTAGACTAGTCAAAGAATTCAAGTAATCATTCCTAACAATGTGACTTTTTTATGGTTGTATACCTGATTATGGTTGAATGCTTGATTAGAAGTCCATTTATTTCAAGAATGAAGTAAAAAAAGTACAAGAATTTTTATTTATTTGTAAACTTTTCAGAAAAAATCATTGCAGTGCAGCAGAAATCGACTATCAAATGATTTTGATCATCACTTGGGATCAAGTTCGTATGCACAGACGGAGCATAAGCTGGTAAGAGAAACATTAAAATTCTCATTTTCTCTTCCTTCCAATTAAATCTACAAAATTATAACTTTCAAATTAAGTTTTTTTTTCACAAAAAGAATCAACTGTTAAATCTTTGTTCAAAAAGTGTGACAAGTTGGCAATACAAAATCAAGTTCTTATGGACTTCTTTTGTGAGTTGCATCCTGATAAGATGGAAGCCTTGAAACAAAGGTTGGAAAATACTACTGTCGACTCATCCAATAGTCAAATACGACAAGAGGTAGCCATATATTTAATTGCCTCAATTGGATAATATATTATTATCTATATTATTAAATAACGAGTTCTAATTTTGTATTGTTTCTTTTTCATGTGGTCTATATGTAGTGGCGATGATTATGAGACAGTGGGTAATGAGGAACATGCACAAGACCTTACGTGAAAAGTGAAGTTGGGGATACATGGAAGCAGTAGCGGGTTAAAAGTTATTTTGAAAACATTTTATTTTGTTTCTTGGAGTTTCACAACTTATCTTTTCTTCTAGAATGTACTGTTGTTTTGGCACTATGAAATAAACAAAAAAATTTGTAATGAGAAGGTTCTGAATTATATAATATTCAAACTTATTTTGCATTATTGTGTTTTCTTTATATAATTGTGTGAATCAATATGTGAAATAATTATATGTTCTTCATTGTAAAAATACATTGTTTTAATTTGTAAATTTGGTTAAGCCAGTCAAATATAATAAGTAATGAAGAAAAAAACTGTGCAATTGCATTCGCGAGGTAGCAATTGCAAGGGAATCAGTATCTTGCAGATCTCTGTAGTAATAGTTCATTAGCAACGGAAAAATCCCTTTTAAAACACACTTGCAAGAGACGAATTTGTTGTAAATATTCTCTTGTATATGGAGATAGCAAGGTACAACTTCCATTGCAGATATTCTATTGTGGCTAATATTCGCAAGGGATAGTTAAAATTCCGTTGCGAATGTGTACATTAACCAGGAGAGATTTCGCAACAACACAATTACAAGGGAATGAAGAAAAATCCCTTACAAATGTACACTAACCATGGAATTGTACTCTTCTACAAGGAAAATTTCTATTGCGACCGTAGCATTTTCTACCAGTGGAGGGGTATTTTTGGAATTTTGTCCCAAATAACTCTTCACCTCATTCGCTCTAAAATTTCGAATGAACCAGCCTAGGTTATAAAAAAATTGAATGAACCTTTGCCGTTGTTTGGAACAACGACCCTAGACTGTAAAATTTCGTTGTTTCAAACAACCTAGGCTATAAAAATTTATAGCCTAGGGGGTTGTTGGGAATAACGGCCTATGTTATAAAATGTCGTTGTTCCAAACAACGGCCTAGGTTCATTCAATTTTTTATAACCTAGTCCATTGTTTGAAACACGACCTATGTTTATACAACCAAAGCAGGTCTGTTTTCACGGGTCTGTGAAAACTGACCCATTTTCAATGGAACATTGCTCTTCTCTCTCTCTCTCTCTCTCTCTCTCTCTCTCTCTCTCTCTATATATATATATATATATAGGGGACTGATCAAGTGAGAACTAGTTCTCACGATATGCTTCATGAAAACTTTTTATATAGCCATTACATGGATGATCCGAACCGTTCACATTATTTAGAATGATAAAATTAGTCTACATATGTAAAATCAAGTTATTTGGAGTTCATTTGTCCATCCATCATGTCATTATAAAAAATAACGAGCTTCAGCCATACAATTTGTAACACTTAAATGCATGGACAAATAAATCTCAAATGACCTGATTTCTCATTCATAGACTAATTTAGATGTGTAGATCAAAATGAACGGTTCAGACTTTTCAATTTATGTCTCAAAAAAAAGTTCACACGTGGTTCTCACCAAAGGAGTTCTCACATAATCGTGTGTGTGTATATATATATATATATATATATATATATATATATAGAGAGAGAGAGAGAGAGAGAGAGAGAGAGAGAGAGAGAGAGAGAGAGAGAGTTCGCACCTGATCAGGAGCGAACTTCTCTGCTGTCCATTGGATCTAAAATTTGATCATGGAAGTGATCCAATGGTGTAGAACCCCGTATTTTCAAATATTATTTTTATATTTGAAAATGAATTTAAATTTATTTTGGAGATTTAATGAATATTTTCAGGAAAATTTATCCTTTGAACACGTGCAAAACACGTGCAAAATACCTTTTGAGAAGTTGGAAAAATTAAGTTTTCTTCGTGAAAAATCATTATTTAATATTAGAGATTTATTTAGTATTTTTCTAGATTTTTCTGAAATTAATTGGAACTATTTGCAATTTTTGAGAAAAGAAGGACCTTTTTGCAAATTTGACATTTTTAAGGGTTAAAGTGCACAATACAATTTCTGAACGTTTTGAACAGTATTGATTGAGATTTAGAATGTATATTTTCTTTTAAATCCTAATTTAAATGAGTTTTGATGGAATTTCCAAAGATAGAACTATATATGTAAATTGTATTTTGGAATGGTTGTTTTTACAAAAGTGTGGGTAAAACCCTAATATTCAATCCGGCATATTTAAGAGATTTTTCTCCCAGCCGTCATTGTTGATAAACACAGAATTTTGGAGATTTATTTTTGGTGGAGAAGGAGTCTTTGGATCTAGCAAAAGGAGGATTCTTTTTCGTGAACTTTTCTCAAAATCTAAGGTGAGAAATATAGAAATTGTTTTGTTATTTGATTCATGTGACTGACCTTGTTTTGATTGTTTGATTTTGTGAGTATTATAATTTGTCTTGTTGATTGATCTATGCGTGCAAGTACCATGATGTAATGATTGGATGTTGTGAACAATATAGATCTTGTTTTGTGGTATGAATCATGTGAATAATTGTGAACGAAATAGTAGATCTTTATTATCGAAATTGTGTGCTAAAAACATGTTGAGATTGAGTATGAACATCTGGGCATTAGTTTATGAATCAGATTTTTATTTAGATTTGTGAAAGATATCTAGATCTTGTAAGACCCTAATGAAAGAATTTGTAATTTAGAACATGAGAACCTAAATTTTGACATATTGATGTTTTGAGTGATATATATACATATACCTGATGAAGATTCGTTGAGATTTATTATTTTTCTGAATACGAACTATTTTCATAAGCATTGATCATTAGAAAGCTTCAGATTTTGATTTTTGTAATCAGACCTAATTTTGAAATCTGTAGGCCGACAGTCGACTGGCCAACTGTGCAGTCGACTGGTACGAGCCTGACATTTTATTTTAGAATCATTGAAAAGTTGTTCTGGACAGTCGACTTAGCTCATAGGCAGTCGACTGGTCCACTGAAGGAAAATTATTTTTGTAAAAATTATTAGTCCTTCTGGACAGTCGACCCATAACCCTTTAAGTCGACTTGTATACTTAGAATATTTTTTAGAAGAATATTGGAATTTACCTCGGGTAAGTCGACTGGTAACTTTTCTTAAGTCGACTTATATGACTTAGTTTATTTTTGATAAAATCTTGGATATTGTTCTCTGGACAGTCGACTTATCATTAGTATGAGTCGACTGGTACTGAAGGATCTTTGTAAACTTTAGTGTTATTCGAATGATTAGTTTTTATATACTTGTCATTCAGTTCAGTATATGATTAAGCAATTTGACTTTGAGATATTCAGTTGAGTATATCATTTGAGACATTTAGTTGAGCCACTTTGTTTAGTGGGACTTTAGTTTAGACTTTTGAGTTTGAGTCTCTAGAGGTGTGTGACCCTAGTATACCGGTGTTGAGTTATTAGTTGAGGCCCATCGAGGCATTTCAGTTATTCAGATTTGAATTTAGGCCGGTAGGGTACATCACTCTAGGAGATTCGTTAAGTAAACAATTAACCCAAAATGATAAGGACAGGCACTAGTGGTGATATGATGAACGGGAACATGAGTCAAGAACCTCAGTATGGCTTTCGGTGTGGGATTGATCTCTGGAATTATCGGAGTCGAGGTGAAGCACATGTGGTATTCGTGTGGTGACGTGTCAATGTTTCGGTGTGGGATTTGATCTCCGGAATTATCACAGTAGATTATTAGTGGTGTGGGATATGTCTCCGGAATTATCACAGTCTTGTGGTGTGGGACAATCTCCGGAATTATCACGGTAACTACTTGTGGTGTGGGATTGATCTCCGGAATTATCGGGCATGAGATACTATCCATAGTTTATCTTTATCTCGTAGTAGTCAATGTGTAGGATTAGTTCATAACGCGGGGATTGAACCCTATGAAGTGAAAACGTTAAGGGCTTGCACCGAACCTATGTAGAATGGGATGCATAAACTTCGACAAGTACGTATTAGAGAGTCTGCATATAGAACCTGTGTTTTCTTGGCTTTGTTTTATGCATGTGGTTTTCTTGTTTTCTACACAAGACACTTAGCTTAGTATCACTTGATGTTTTATGTTAACGGTTATTTCGTACTTTCCACTTTCCTTTAGTACTTGTTGTTTAAGAATTATGAGTTATGATCTTTATGTTGTTTGTTTGTTCATTTTTATATTTCTCACACCATTTATGGCTGACCCCTTTAGTTTGGGGGTTAGGGATCATCTCTAGCCTCACATGTTGCAGGTAGTTGCCTAGAGTTGGAGATGGGATGCTTAAGTTGGTTTTGAGATATAATTGGTATATAAGAGATTTGTGTAAATTTGTAATAGCAATCTTGAGATAAATTTGTGTTGTAAATAAAGAGAATATTGAGTTGAGTTTGTTTTGAATTCCGCTGTGTATTGTAAAAGATTTGTTGAGATAAAAGTTGAAAATTTTAGTGGTGTTGATTATGTTTAATATTATGTTGAAGTGGATCACTGGGAATGTGCCACGTATTTTCTAAGATATCTTATTAGAAATTCGGGGCGCTACAAATGGCGTGCAATTATTCCGCTCATCTCACATGGTGCAAAGGGTTGTTAGGTCACTTAACGTATCTTTCATCTCTATCTCAATTTTCTCTGTCCCTCTCACTCTCTCAATCATCTCTCCATCTCTCCCACTCCAAATTGCAGATCCGAACCTTTTTGCCTCTGTTCTCTCCTTCTCCCCCGACCTTCAAAATCCCCTAGATGCCTCACTCTCTCCACCCCCACTTGACCTTTGAAACCCTAACCCTAGCTTTCCATCTCCTAGCTCCAAGCTCCAGCTTCCGATTCCCGCCGCCATTCGAAATCCCCTAGACACTGCGCTCTCTCCACCCCTACTCAACCTTCAAAATCCTAACCGATCTCCATCTCTAACTTGGATAGAGGTAAAATTCCAATGCAATTTTTTTTAAAATTGTTTATATACATCCAAAATCAGTAAAGTTTAGATATTTATTTGAAATACCCCATTATCAAAACCCCAGTAAAGTTTAGATCTTTAATTGTTTATATACATCCAAAACCAGTTATATAAATCTATAGATTTTGTTATGATCTTTGAGCCCTGGACTAAAATATGCATTGTTGGAAACAAAGATCTTTACCTTGGAACCTTCAGTAATTTTCTTCTGAGTGATTTATGTTTATTATCTTGAAAAGCATATAGTTTTCGTTAAATAATTTGAGCAAAGAATGCAACAAAGTTCTTTACAGCATATATTTGCTTTTAATCAATTAGGAACTATGAAAACTTTGAGCAGTTTCGCATGGTGAAAGCTATTTAATTAGTATCTGGCTTCTAGTTCCCGACATAATGTTACTAGCTAGTTTGAAATTCTTCTTAAGCATACTTTTTCACAGCAATTAATACCTTTTCTATTGTGTCTTTGTATAGTTTGACGAGCATACAACTTTTGTAAATTCTATCTATCTGCTTTTGATAGTAATCCCTCCACCTTTTTTTAGAAAAAAATATTTAATTATAACTTTTTACAAGGCCGAATTTCAAGTTTCTGCAAATTATAAGGTGTTGGTTGATTTGAGAAATTGCCCCAAAAGATATGAAAGGTTTTTTTTTTTCAACCAATTATTGTCATTTGTTTTAAATATTGAACTTGACTAATTTCATCTTTATTGTTATTTGTTTAGTGAAACTTATGCTAAAGAGGTGGATTGCTCCACTGGAGACAGTAAGGATGATACTTCCGATTATATGAATTGAGGGAAGTATTTGGTTTTGTCTAAATTCTTTGAGTTTTGTGTCCCTTTGAAAAAGGTGGGGGTTCAATATTGTAACCCCTGTTTTCCTCTTTCTGTATTTTTGGATGTATTTTTTTTCTTTTTGTGTATTTATTCTCATTATATCTTTTTTGAACCGTGTATTGGATATTCTTTTTCAATATATTCATCTATTTGATTTTTCTCCTTTATTCGATCTTCTTGATTCAATTGTCTCATATTATTTTATTTTGTTTGATCAAGCCATTATTTTTTATTCTCATTATAAATATTCATGCCCTATTTTATTTGCTTATTTTGTTTCCCATCCCATTTTGGATCACCCTATATTCTACTTAATTATTCCAATACCAAATTAAACCCTACCTAGTTCTTATTGGATCCATTAACCCTATAAACCCATTTATTCCAACTCTCCACCCGTTTTACCCAATACCCCCAGCCGTTCACCAACCCTAATTCTAATATGTATATATATATATATATATATATATATATATATATATATATATATATATATATATATATATATATACTGTATTTCCCCCTGTTCACATCTAAACCCTAGCCGCTATACTCATCCCTTACCTCTCTCTCTCTCCCGTGTGCCTACCCTGACTTCCAAACCCATAAGTCTTCCTCCACACTTCCGACCTGTCCCCTGTGTCCCTCCGACTGCTCCGCCCTGCAGTGCCACACGACCACCTCGGCAGCCCCCTCCTTCCCTTCTCATCTCCTGCAGCGACGCCAGTGAGCCACCATCGCAGCAGCATCGCGACGCCCACACTCCTTGACGCCAGAGCGCTACCTGTCGGAGATCCCCTTCCTGTTGCGACCTCCCTCGTCTCCTCTTCTCCTCCTCGCAACGCAACAGCAGCCAGTGCACCTCGTGCTCCCTTTGCCGACCGCTGCAGCATCGCGACAGTAGCACCTCTGCTACCCTCCCTTGTTTGCGAATGTCGGTGGGTGTGTGCGCGTGTTGATCTCGAGGCTTTGTGTAATACCTCACAAATTAGCATATAGTTATTTTTGCATTGTAGTCCGTGCACGTCTGAGTATTGTACACGATTACATATTTTCTAATAATTATCAGTTTTAATTGAGAAATTTCAAGCGTATGAGCTGTTCTGAACCCGATGAGACAGACTCGGGATATCTTCTCAAATTAACAGTGGATTGTCCCGGTTGTTTTGACCAGACAATTGTCAGGAGAAAATTATAATTTCTATAAAACATATATTTTTATAGATTTTAAATTATATATATATGTTATTTTAAATTGAGCTAGTACTTGAATTGAATATGGATTGTGTTTGTGCACAAGGGTTACTATTTTTGACCTAGGGTTACTTGACCTAACCTAGGGTTGGAACCCTAGAATCATTGAGCATGGCTTGGATCTTGATGAAGATCCAATGGTGTAAATATTTCACCATGTGCCTTGACTTATGAAGAATGGGAAGTTTATTGGAAACTTTAAAGAAGCTTCCAATTGGATGTGTTGGCACTTAATCCACCCATTCAACTTTTCACCCACCGACCCCCCCCCCCCCCCCCCCCCCCCACCCCATCTCCGCCCTACACCTCATCACACACAACCCTCCAATTCCGGCCACATAAAACAACCCCCCCCTTCTCATCTCACTCCATTTTCGAACTCCATTCATTCTCCTCCTAACTTTCTTCATTTCTTCCTTGTTCAAAAAAAAGAGTGGGGAGAGTAGAAATGTAAGGTCTTTTGAAGTAGAGAAGGAGAAGAGAAAGCTAGCAACAACTACACCTCGGGTTATAGAAGATCAAGTGAGTAAGGGGAAGCAAGCAAGCAAGCAAAGCTACAAGGAAGAGTTTTCTTGCAAACTACAAGTGGGTGATTTCTCTTAACTCTACAAATTTAGTTTTGATGTGTACATGAATTTTAGCATGTGAAAATAGTTAGAGAAATTTTGATTATCATGTATAATAGTGGCTTGCTAAGAAAAAGATGGTTGTATGGTAAGAACAAATTTTTTTCTTGAGCTTTTGTTAAGAAGCGTGTTTGTGCGGGTGAGTTTGAGAATTTCTTACTCTCAAACTGTTCAGAATTTGGGGCTCAAATTTGAGGGATTTGTTCTTTTATGTATGTAGAGTATCCATGAATTTTTTCATAATATTTGGAAGCAATTTAGTAGCCCAAACACTGAGTCAAATTCAGGACAGTGAGCAGCTAAAAATGCTGCTAGCTGTGAAAATTTGTTGTGTCTTTTCGATTTTGTAACTCAGTGTGGACTGGGTATTTTAAGCTGAAATTTTTTGTGGGCACTCTTGTATATGTCTAAAACTATAGTCTTAAATTTCATATTTTTCTAAGGTCGTTTGATACCTCAAAGAAATTGTAGAATGCACTGGTCTGGAAGTTGCAGCTGAAAGCTAAGTCTGTTTGATTTGTTGTTTTTTTCTTTTTTTTGTTTTCCAAAACCCCAAAACCCGTTTGGTTTGGTTGTTTTGTGAAAACAGTTTTCACAATACTCCACTTTAACTATTTTCTGTTTTTTCACATCCCCCCCCCCCCCCTTTCTCTCTCTCTCTCTCTCTCTCTCTCTCTCTATATATATATATATATATATATATATATATATATATATATATATACTAGATTTGCCCGTGGACACGTGCCTACGGCACGTCTTTGGAACGATACAAAACATGAAAAGCCTTGTTTCTTGTAAACAGTAAAACAACAATTATGTAGTTCACGTTTGAATAGTATGACAATAATTAGTTGTAAATAAAAGTCTGTTTCTATTAGTATATGTTGAAAAATAATTATAAATGAGGATGTAAAATCCAACTTCTTAGAACTTTATGGATGGAAAATGATAAAATTTAACTGTTGAAGAGATATTTCATATTTTCAATATAACATGTGCAATAAAAAAAAACATAAAAATTCTGAAAATTTTACAAACCTGAGATCTTAAAATCTAAATTTCTAAGTAAGTTAAGAAAGAATGGGAGAGAGAAAGGGAGAAATATGAAAAAGTGAAGAGAGAAGAGAGATAGTAATAAAGTAATGAGTTTTTTAGTTTTGGGAGGAAAAAATTAATTTGGGCGGAAAAATATGTTTTGTGAGAATCAATCTAGGCCATTGATTTTAGGGAAGATTGAATGAGAGCCACTTGATAGCTTTCTTTGTAATTTATTATATAGATATATATATAATTATATTATTATTATTATTATTATTATTATTATTATCATTATTATTATTATTATTATTATTATTATTATTATTATTTTATATATATATATATATATATATATATATATATATATATATATATATATATATATATATATATATATATATATATATATATATATATATATATATATATATATATATAAAATTATTATTATTATTATTATTATTATTATTATTTCATATATACTATTTTATATATATTATTATAATATTCTATTATTTTTATTATTTATTACTATTATATATTATTATATATATTATTATATAATTTATTATTATTATAATAAATTATTTAATAAATTATTATTACATATATATTATTATTATATGTTATTATATATTTATGTATATAATTAAATATGTTTATTATAATAAATTATTTTACATTATTATATAATATACAATTATAATAATATATTATTATTTTATATATACTATTTTATATATATTATTATTATTATTATTATATTATATTATTATTATATATATTATTATTTTATTTATATATTTTATATATTCTATTATTACATTATATTTTTATTATCTATATTATTATCTATATTTATTATTATTATTATATATTACTATTATATATTATTATAATATATTATTATATAATATACTATTATTATAATATATTGTTATATATATATTGATAATATATTATTGTTACATATATTATTATTATTATTATTATTATTATTATTATTATTATTATTATTATTATTATTATTATTATTATTATTATATATATATTATATTATTTTTATATTATTTTTATTTATCTATTTATATATATATTATTTTTTCATATATAGTATTATATATATACTATTATAATAATCTATTATTATTATAATATATATTATTATTATTATTATGTATTACTATTATATATTATTATATATTATTATTATATAATTTATTATTATTATAATAAATTGTTTAATATATATAATTATAATAGATTATTATTACATATATATTATTATAATTATTATATGTTATTATATATATGTATATAATTAAATATGTTTATTTTAATAAATTATTTCATATTATTATATAATATACAATTATTATAATGTATTATTATTTTATATATAGTATTTTTATATATACTATTTTATATATAATATTATTATATATATATTATTATTATATATACTATTATTATATTATATTATTATTATATATATATTATATTATATTATTATTTTATATATACTATTTTATATATACTATTATAATAATCTATTATTATTATTATAATATATATTATTATTGTTATATATTACTATTATATATTATTATATATATTATTATATATATTATTATTATTATAATAAATTGTTTAATATATAATTTGAATATATTATTATTACATATATATTATTATAATTATTATATATTATTATATATATTTATATTATTAAATATGTTTATTATAATAAAATATTTTATATTATTATATATCAGTATGTATGTATATGTATACAACATGTATGTATCAGAGTATATATACTGTATGCAGTATATACATACAACCAAACTTATATGTACATTATACTCTCATTTTCAAAAAACTGCTTTCATAAAAAATTATTACCAAACAGATTTTACACTCTCATTTTCATAAAACTGTTTTCAGAAAACTCTTATCAGAAAACTGTTTTCAGAAAGCTGTTTTCAAAACAACAAACCAAACGCAACCGTAACTGTTTTTGGTCTGAAGTTCACATAACCATAACTCCTTGTGTGTTTATGATATTACTATGAAATTTTTGGAGTAGCTTTTGGTATGAGGCTATTTGATGATTCTCAAATTTTAGAACTTTTAGAGGTCATTTGATAAAGTTTCAAAAATAAATAGTATGAAGTAGTAAAAAACCTGTTGAAAGAGGAAGCTGAAATTTATGCTATGTTTGAGGAAGCATAACTCATTGTGTGGGATGAATCTTAAAGCAATTTTTGGACAATGGATTGGTATATGTATGGTTTAAGAATCTCAAATTTCACGAGCATTGGAATTAAGTTTGATTTATTATTGAGTTTCAAAGTGGACCAAGTTCAGCCTTGTTCAGATTTACTAGTCTGTAAAAATGTATAGTTCTGCAATTATTTGTCAAGAATTTGAAAGATTGATCAACTAGAGATTTTTAGTAGGGAGTCATAGCTTTCCAAAACATCCGGAATTTTGAAATTCCAGTTTGTAGGTTGAAAGTTATGATTTTTCAAAGACGCGGACAGATTCAGTCTTAATCAAGGCAGTATTTGCTAGAAGAACCGATTCTTCCCTGGTTGTGCACCTGATTGGAACTTGATGTTTTGAGGACTTTAGTGATTGAATATGAGAAAATGTTCAACTAGGGAGTTGAAGTAGACACTCCCACCTTTCTATAGAACCCGGAATCGAGTAATTCCGATGAGTGAGCAAATTTTTATGATGTTGGGAAAGTGCAGCTAATGCATAAAGGAATATACAGCTGAGAGTAATTTGAGGAAATGGTTAACTGGAGAGTTGTAGACTAGGGTCTTAGCTTTCCAGAATGGGTAGTATCAAGCAATTCCGAATTATGTGCTGAAAGTTATGGATGTTGCAGGTTTAGCAACCTGTTGTTTAGATCAACTTCATGGTTAAGTTAACTCGGGGACTGAGTTTCTTAAAGAATTTAAGGGAGATGTCAACTAGGGGATTGCGATAGAGTCTCCTACCCTTCTAGAAAATCTGATTTTGTTGGATTCTGATGAGTGTAGCTTGGGGCATAGCTACTGTTATTTCTTGAACTACTTTTATTAGATGATTAATGAGGAATCCTCTGCATACCGCAGTGTGGTGATCATGAGCTATTAAGTTTCAAAGGACATTTTTAGCATTTTATATGGAACTTAGACAAGTTCCTGTGCTTAGTACTCATGGTGGACATGAATACTTTGGGAGATAGCCATGGTCAATTTGTGTTTGGAGTCTCGATGTCTGAGTCTGTCAATGGTCAGGAATTGGTAGTTATGTGTGTGCTTACCTTCATTCAATTATATTGCATCTTTTGTGCACCGGTGGACTACTCGCTGAGAGTCACGGGCCGGAGTTTTTGGTCGATGACCTGTAAAAGTATTGAGAATCAGCGGATGTGATTCCCGTGATGATTGTTATCTTAACAGACCAGTCAGGCTCGACATTGTTAATCGACACCAAGTATGATTTGGGTAACAACATGTTTTCAGTAAACTGCATTGATTAGGTTTTCCTTATTTTTCACTTGAAGACCGAATTGGTGTTAGGGGTGATTCCCTATAATCTGACTCGTTCTGAGAGTTGGCACTAGGTGGTGATAACCAGGATTGTCTCTTCCTGTCATTAGGGATATGTGCTGCTGTGCATATCTTGCACTATTGATTCCAAAAATACCGTGGTAAGAACGGAATGTCGATTTCCTGGCGGATAGGGGGTTTTAGACCTTCGAGGCCGTCATGTTCTATGTTTGTAGATACGAACGGATCATAATGGAGCTTCTGTGCAATAGATATGTTGCTGCATATCTGTAAGGTCGTCACGACTTTTAAGGATGGTCCGATGCAACAATTATTGGTGACAACGGGATAGCTCCCCGAATTATTTCATTTTATATACCTCCTCAATCATGTTATACTATCAAGAACAGGAAGCGTACAATAGTAGAATGCATGGCATGGCGAGGGTTCGAATCCCTAAAACTGGAAAAACGGCTTGATCTGGGGCATATGTAGTATGGGATGCATGTGTGTCCAGAGTCTTACTGACATTAGATTAAGTGCATCTGTTCTATACTTTGTTTTATGTATTAGACCTTAGGCCATGGCATACACGAACACTAGGAAGACAAGATACATGTTTCTTTTCCATTCAAGATGAATTGTGGATATGATAGTTAGAGATCGCTGTTTTCTTATCAGCATTGCATCAGTAGAATTACTGACGTGCCTACTTAATTAGGTATTGGATATCGGGCCAAGAGGGCAGGAGAACCAAACCAGCAGGGCATCTAAGTGGGACGGCACTGTACATGCTTACCATTCGAGCGGGTACAGAATTATCAGAGTCGTGTAGTAGAAGGCTCAAGCCAATGTGCAAGTCCCAGGGAGGTAGATGACCATTCAGCGAAATTTTTGGCAGTGACCAGCCGATCATCATTCCGGAAGACAGCTGATAGCTCCACAAGAGGAGTTGGATTATTTGTAATCAGTTGTAATGGGTTGATGTAATTTGTGTTTCTTGTTCAAGGACAAATTAATATTGTAACTAATGATGTAATAACTCTGATGGCAATAAAAGTTAATAAATTTTCTTTTTATTTACTATGTTGAGATGCATTTGAAGGCAAAGATTCTGGTTGTGTCACGGATGTCCGGTAACGGGGATCCGGGCCGCTACACTTTGTTGTGGTTCGTGTTTCGGAGTTCGTTCGTTGAGTTCGTGCTCAGGAATTCGTCCCATTATTCTCTTTGCATCGTCGTTTTCGTCGTCGACTATAAGTCAAGTAACTTGTATAATTTCTGTTTGCATATACAAGTACTAAATACTGCCTGAAGTGTAGTTGTATTTTAGAGACAATTCTTGTGCAAAACCCCTGTTATATCTTGTCTCTATTGTGTTAATCCGTCCGTAGTCGTCTCTAGTTACACACCTGACATGTAATTTAACTTAGATCCAATTAATCCATGTTGCATATATGTTTGTTGGTTGTGAACCATAATATGATGTGTGAATCTTGCATGCTTGACGTGTTACTAGTAGTATATCCTTTTGTAGATCTGTTAAATACCCTATACCATATTGCTTGGACATCTAGTATATCCTATTTCATGCTTTCTTATGAGTTGATGTGTTTCATATGATCTAGTTGATTTTATGCATGAAGAATTTGTCTTTGTTGTTACCCCTTTTTTGTTCAGTATTTTAGACCCTATTAAAGTCAGTAAATAAAAATTATTTGTGAATATAAATTATAGAGAATTCTATCTACTTTCCAGAATTTCTAACAGATCTCAGTTTTGATTTGTAAGTTGCAAGTAATTGCTGTTTTACTGCAGAGGTGTTTAAAATTCCAGATTCTGTTTTATATAAATTCTGTATGGTTATTTTTTTTTATACTGATGTTAAAGATAATATTTTGATCCAATATTTTGCTGAGTACAACTAGACCTGATTGGGATTAACCCTTAATTTTTGTGGATTTAATTGATAACTTTTATACACTGTTCTATGCTTGCAAATAAAAACTATACTTGCAGAATTTTCATGCTGTTCAGTACAGACCTTAATTTCAACCTGATTCTATTTGTTGTTTACAAAAACTTTGTGAATATGAATTGTATCCTACTATATCTATTTTATCACCCTTTTAACGGATCTGAATTTCGATTTATATTTTGTAATCTATTGCTATTTTAGTACTGCAGTATTTATGATTTCAGATTTATAAACTTTATGTATCTTGCTGCTTTCTGATTTCACTTACTATTCTATCTTTGTTGGAAAATTATGAAACTTTATTTTCTGATACTAAACATACTAAGGAATACCCCAGATTTTTCTTAGATTTAATCAGTAAGTTTATATATCATTTTACTGTTTATGAATACAAACTTCTGATTTCTGGCCGAACATGTTTTCTGGATACAATTATGTTTTGAGTCATGTTTTTGTGAAATACCATATGACTTATATATATTTTTTGGATTCGGCCGAGAGTATATTTCTCAAATTTTCTGACGAATCCAGATTTGCACATTTGTAGCAACGGAATTTCAGATTTAGTGTAGTACTGTCTTGCTGTTCTGAACTAGAATTTCTGTTGTCCTACCCTTTTATGTGTTGTCTTTCACCTGTACATGTTTAACTTTCAATCTGAACCTGTTACCTGTTTATGCCATGTTATTCTAGCTCTCTTGTATGACACATACATGTCTATCTGATAATAATAACAAAATAACCATGCCAGGGTTAAGGGAAAGATCTAGTAGTGGATATTATAGAGATGTGTACTTGGAAGGGGGGCCATGTTTCCCACATAATTATCTGTTATCTGTTACGTGTTAATGAATGCATGATATACAATTCTGTTATCACTAAAAAGTCAGATGGACAGATATGACATCTTTTACCACTCAAAAGTCAGACGGGCTAGTATGTTTAGTCTAAGAAATAACAGGTTTTCATCCCCAAACAGATGGACAGTCAAAGAAGACCATCCAGACTCTTGAGGACATGTTAAGATCCTGTATGTTGCAGTTTGGTGGATCATGGAAGGACCATTTGCATCTCGTAGAGTTCTCGTACAATAACAACTTTAAATCCAGTCTTAAAGCAGCACCATTCGAGGCACTTTATGGGCAGAAGTGCAGATCACCAGTGTGCTGGGATGATAATGGTGAGAGGAAGTTATTGGGTTCGGAGTTGATCATCAGGACAGTTGATGTGGTGAGTCAGATCAGGAAGCACTTGCAGGCAGCTCAGGATAGGCAGAGGCGATGGGCTGATGTCCATCGGAAAACTTTGGAGTTTGAGGTTGGTGACCATGTTTTCCTACAGGTATCGTCTTGGCGAGGTGTCATTCAGTTTGGTGGTGGGGGCAAGCTACAGGTGAATAAGGAGATTTGCGAGGAGACATTGGTGAGCAGTTCTTCTAGGATTGGAACAGGAGCCTCGCGAGCTATTTGGTAAGTTCTTATATTCCAGATTTGGTTATTAAATTTTATTCTCGTTTATGTGATTATGATTTCTGCGTGGTTGTGATTATTTCTTTCATGTTGTTTAGTTAAGACTGGTACAGCTTATGGATGATGTTAATATCATTCGCTAGGTCTTCGTCACGAACTTGTATTCCCGTATTTTGGGAAGCGGAGCGTGACAGGTTTTTAGTGGTATCGGAGCCAGGTTAGACTCTAATTATGTTAGAGTTTAGCACGGTTAAGCCTAACTATGTTGGAGTTTAACAGGTTTGGCTAATGTATTAGTCACGTTTGGCTGATACGTTAGTCAAGTTTGGCTCTAGCCAGTCTAACTCAATAATATGCGCACCACGTCAATCACATGAACATATAATAACCAACATATATTTGGATACTCCGCTCATTTGATTCCTCTTTTGATCCCTTCATATTCAGTTCCTTCATCTCTTAGTTGTTTCAACCCTTCCATTCATTCACATTCATTACTTCCTTCCTGGGTATAATTTTATTATTTTGTGCCCATATTCCTTTGATTCTGGAGTTGTCCATTCTTTTCTTTCTGTTTGGTTCGTCGATCAACTTCGGTGGATCCTCAACGACATGTTAGAGGCTTGTTTAATTCCTACGTTACTGTATATTTTTATAATATATTTATTGTGTAAATTTGCTACACTGCATATTTATTTTCTTATTCAATTTGTATTGTGCTTATGAATGTATTTCATTCCGTTTTCTCCATACTTTTATAAATTATTTTCACTACTACTATTTTGTACTATTGTGTTTGATATTTATAATCTATACATCTATTTTGATATTTCATTGTGTGACTTTCAACTCCATTTCTTACTTTTCTACTATTTTCATATCACGAATTTTAAAACATAACATCATACTTAACTTAAATGTCCCTTATCCCTGTGTATATGGAAGGTTACATCTTCCATTTCAACATTTCGGTACAACTTAATGTCGATATGAAAAATATGCAACTCGATGTCAATGGAGGAAAATTACAACTAGATGTCGGGGAGGCAAAATCTGCAGCCGAATATCCAGACGGCAACCTGCAACCTCATGTCGTGAAGGCAAACATGCAACTTGATGTTAAGGAGGCAAGATTTTCTACCTATTTGCTAATTGATATTTCAAGACTTTTTACTTATATAATGAAACTAATGGTAAAGAAATATTTTCTTTATGACATTTTGTTTATACAATTACACTTTATGTTTCCATACAATTTGAACTGGTATAGTTGATTTTACTCTACTTTATGTTTCCATACAATTTGAACTAGCCTAAGTTTTCGCTCTTTTGTGAATTACTATTTATTGCCACCGTTTTCCAATTCTTTAACATTTTAGATTTTTCACTTACTTTTGTTTTCACGTCTTAATTAATGATTTGACGCTTACTTTTGTAATATTTAATGAACTCCTTTTAAGTCTTCTTGCATATATATATTTTGGTCTATTTCTTTCGTTACCCTTTAATGTGTTTTTCGAGTATTGATTATAATGTCAACATTCACTAATTATTATATGTCTTTTACATTCATTGTTATTAATATTTCTTTACTTAGCTAAATTTGTTCGTATTTCGATGTATCTTGACTGGTTATTTTTCCAAACCTATTCTTTTTATATAACATTTAAAGTTTGTGTTCCTTTATTGTTTATATGGTTATCAACCTTTTTATATTTGGGTTTTATCTATTTACTTTTGACTTCTTATTGTATGTGAATAGTCTTCCTATTTTCTTACGATTGGGGATTAATGGTGTATCTTGACTTCACTTTCCATTTATAACTGGTCGACTATATATTTTCCTGTTTGATTTATTTTATAAGCCAAATTCTTATTTTATAATGTTATTATTTTAGAATTGATAAGCCAAATTCTTATTTTATTTTATAATGTTATTATTACTACTGTTATTATTATTGATATGGTTTTCGTTATTATCATTGGTATCATTATTATTATTTATATTACCATTGCTATTATATATTATTGTTGTTTTCATTATTTTATTATTGTTGTTAATATCGAATTACCTTCATACAAAAAAATTGTTGAACCCAAATTATATTCTGTCTTGCATTATTATCCTTACCAGTATTGTTAATATACTTCATTATTGTTATTATTATTATTGTTATTATTGCATTATTTTCATGAATGTGTTGAATCCTATTCTGTCATGTATGTATTATTGTTATTATCAGTATTGTTAACATTTTAATTTTTTTATTATTTATTATTACCAGTATGATTATGATGATTTTTATTACTGTTATTATTATTGCTATTATTATTTTTAATATTATTGTTATTATTATTTTTGTTAAAGCCATTAGTTTTGATCTATAGCATATCTTTTAATTATTTAAATTGAAGCCCAAACTTTATATTCATTTTGCATTATTTATTTATATCTATCTTGAGCCTATACTCTCCTTGATCCTGGTGTCTCATTTTTGTCTTCCTGCTCGGTTCGTCGATTGGTGCCATGTGGCCTACAACGACATGTATGTTGCTTGGGACATCACCATCAGAGTAGCGCGGCGGAAGCGTGGTGGGCCCACAACCCACCGGTCCCAGGATTCTCTTATTGTTCCTTCTTCTTTGCACCGTTCAGATCTTGTTCGTCTTTTTCACTTGCCATCTTTTGTCGATTTATTATTCGACGTCGATCTTATTTATGTCCCTTTCTCATTCTGGTGCTTCCATCACTTGAGTTTTCGTTTTTCTAATTTTCTTGCCTTGTTATTTCTTAAGAGTCTTCTGTTTTGTCCTGCTACCTGCCAGAATGAATTTCGAGGACGAAATTCTTCTTGTAAGGTGAGTAGGATTTGTAACCCCTGTTTTCGACTGTACAAATTTTTCTTGTATTTTGTAGTGTTCTCTGTTCTATTTTGATGTACTTTGGATATTGGTCTTGTTGTGGGCCTTCTATTTCAATTTATTATTCAGCATTATTATTGTTATCTTTTATTAGCCCAATCCATTTCCAAGCCCATACTATTGTTTACCCAAATCCATCTCCTTATTGGATCATAAAACCAAATCTTAGTCTACCCAAACCTACAAAACCATATACCCCTAACAATCAACCCAGATCTCCTCAAATGTACTACTCACCACACTATCTCAACAACCCCTACCGCTACTCTCTCTCCCCCACCCCTGTCTCCAAAACCAAATAGAACCCAACAGAGCATCTCCCCATTTCCCCTTCGTCTTCCTCTCGACCCCGAGCCGCCACCACCTCCTTGTCATCCCCGTCGAGCCATTATTGCCGTTGACTCCACACTTATCCTCCGCCTTCTTCCTCCTTGTCGAGCAACCTCGACTTTCCCGAGCTTTTCCCATCTTCATCCTTCGATCGCTCCTACTCGAGTGTCACCCAATCATCGAGAACCCATCGAACCTCCGTCCGCTCGAGTCACCCTATTTGTCACAGCCGCCACCTGCAACCTCGAGCCTCCGCTCGAACCCACCCACTTCGCCTACACCATCCTCGCCCCTCTCCATTGCCAATCGAACCCATCTTCGTCTCCCTATGGCTCCATCCTCGCCGCCATTGGCAGCCGCTGCGACCACCGCTCGCAACACCATTGTAGTCGTCATCCTTCTCCGAAGCTCCGCCATTGCCTCCTCAACGAGCGCCCACCTTGCACCTCGAACCCCTGCAACTGTGCACCTCCCGCCATTGTCGAACATTCTTCCTCCACTCGAGTCTCCCTCATTGTCATCATCGAAGCTCCACCACCCTGAGCATCCCTCCAACGTCAGTGCCGTGACAGCCTCCCTCTCCTCCGCCATTGCCATCGCCTTCATCCCCTCGCCGTCGTCTCCCCTGTTTTGAGCGAGAACAGAGCTCACCATGTGCACTGCAACCCCATCGCCGCGCCTCCCGCTGTCGCTTCGCCGTCGTGGCAACCTCCAATCGCCCACGCCCGGTCACCGTTCCTTCTTTCGCCCGTTCTCTCTCTCTCTGTCGAGAGGTTGAAGAAGAGATCCGATTGGCCCATTTTGGTGTTTGGTGTTTTGCCCCTTAGATCTCAATTTGGTGTTTGCTGTTCCGCCTTAGATCCGGTGTGTAGTGGTGTGCTGGTGTTTGGTGTTTTGGCTTGCTAAATTTGTGATTGCCATTTGCTGTTTTGCGGAGATCCAGTGTGGAGTTTGGTCATTTGCTGCTTGGTTTCTTGCACGCGTCTCGCACGTACTCTTGGAGCGTCACCCAGTATTCTGATCCCTTTATTCCTTTTTACATATTCGAATCGTCTACAAAATGCAAGTCCACTTGAACTTGGTTTATTTTCTAGTTCAAGATTTTTGATCTCTTACGCAAGTAGTTCCACTTCGATTATCTTAACTTTGTTTTATATACTTTCTGTTGGGAATATCTAGGGTTTACATGAGCTAACCCGAAGCATCCTTGACTCATGCCAATATCCATTGACTCAAACCCAAACATACATGCACACACGACATGAATGAATTAACTAGAAATTGCATATGAGAAAAATACCATGATACTGTATATTTTTATAATATATTTATTGTGTAAATTTGCTACACTGCATATTTATTTTCTCATTCACATTTGCATTGTGCTTATGCATGTATTTCATTCCGTTTTTCTCCTTACTTTTATAAATCATTTTCACTACTACTATTTTATAATATTGTGTTTGATATTTATAATCTATACATCTATTTTAATATTCCATTGTGTGACTTTCAACTCCATTTCTTACTTTTCTACTATTTTCATATCACGAATTTAAAAACATAACATCATACTTAAATTAAATGTCTCATATCCCTGTGCATATGGAAGGTTACATCTTCCATTTCACCATTTCGGTGCAACCTAATATCGAGATGGCAAATATGCAACCCGATGTCAATGAAGGCAAATTGCAACTGAATGTCGGGGAGGCCAAACACCTGTATCAGGACTGAAGGGAACCAAACCATGTGAGATGTGAAGCCATGCAATTTCAATCAGTTAATGCCTTTCACTTCATTGTCCCAAATTGGGAATGGCCAAATTTTGTTCCCAAGTCAAGAACACCAAATTACACAAACTAAACATGAATAACTCGGGGTAATTTGGATACACAAATAAATAGTATCAGTTTGACTATTTGAGAACAGTTTCCAACTTTACACAAAAAATATAGCCAAATTTACATACAACAGATACATCATCAGCCTGGATTTACCTATAACATCATCAGCCAAATACATCATGAAAATACATCAAAAAAATTGCATATAACAAAATTTAGCCTTGATGTGCAAGTACTTCATTGCATACAACCATCATCATCTTCCAATAATCCAAGCCAGTATCACTGTCCTCATGACCTTGATCAGTTGCTTTCTTCTTTCCAGCAACTTCTCCTCTAGTGAGAAGAGTGCTACTTGACATGATCTTTTCAACGTCGTATCTTGTTATCTCAAAATTAGTGATAGCACTTGCCCCTCGGAACTTGATGGCGGCAATGTCATAAGCTTCGACTGCATCCTCTTAAATACCTGATCATGGGCCGCAAAATTAATTCCATCTTTTTACCAACTTGTAATGACGAGTGACTGGATCGACAAAGGCGTAAACAATAACCATATAATTAAAAGATTATAAACACTACCTACTACTACTGTTATTACGTACTACCATCCCATACAGATGAAGTGTAGTAGTGTGTTTGGTTGTGGCAACATATACATATGATGATTAGTGGCATTCCTTTTATTTCTTTATTTGTCATACCGGTTTTCAAGCGACGATGACAATATATAATTGCTATCTATCTGGAAAGAGAATTGAACGACCAATTTCTTTTGCCTCCTTTGTGATTTGAAGAGTAAAATTTTCAGTCAACCAACAGCTTATAATTTGCAAAAGCTTGAAATTCAGCCTTGTGAAAAGTTATAATTAAATATATTTTTTTTTAAAAAAGGAGGAGGGATTACTATCAAAAGCAGATAGACAGAATTTACAAAAGTTGTATGCTCGTCAAACTATACAAAGACACAATAGAAAAGGTATTAATTGCTGTGAAAAAGTATGCTTAAGAAGAATTTCAAACTAGCTAGTAACATTATGTCGGGAACTAGAAGCCAGATACTAATTAAATAGCTTTCATCATGCGAAACTGCTCAAAGTTTTCATAGTTCCTAATTGATTAAAAGCAAATATATGCTGTAAAGAACTTTGTTGCATTCTTTGCTCAAATTATTTAACGAAAACTATATGCTTTTCAAGATAATAAACATAAATCACTCAGAAGAAAATTACTGAAGGTTCCAAGGTAAAGATATTTGTTTCCAATATTCAGTATTGTCTTCATTTCTCTCTGATTTATCTTAACATGGTATCAGAGCCAATTGTAAAAAAATTCTTCTCCTAAATTTTCTATATCAAAAAATCCTCAAATTCCAAAAAATAAAATAAAATAAAATAAAATTCCCATCATCTTCTTCAAAGCGCCAAATAGATAGCTTAGATCCATCATCAAGCGGCAGATTGCTCAGATTCGAAGCGTTAGATTGATCTCCTCTGTCGTCGTCCAGATCCATTAACCCCAAATTTTCTCAGATCGAACATCAAGCCGTCGTCCAGATCAATCATCAACCCATCGGCAACCCCTCTTCAACCCATCCATCCATCACCAACTACCGTCGGCAACCCATCACCAACTACCATTGGCAACCCATCACCAACTACCGTCGTCCTCCCTCGTCTCAGCCACCCGAGCCGCCGTCCTCGTCAGATCCGGATCTATTAGGTCTGGTACCAAAGTCATCTTCTTCAACTCCAACACATCTTCTTCAGATCCAAACTTCATCTTCTTCAGATCCGAACTTCAGATCCTACCTCAACTTCGCCATCAGATTCCAACTCCAGATCCTACCTCAACATGCTAAATTGGTGTATATTCTGTTGTAGTTTGTTGGTTTCAGAAATACATCAGATCTAAAAAAAAATCAAAAAAATCAAAAAAAAACCTAAAAAAAAAACTCAAAAAAAAAAAGTAAAAAATTATATATATATATATATATATATATATATATATATATATATATATATATATATATATATATATGTACTACTATTTGATGGCATCTCAGTCCTCCACTGACTTCCCCGATGTAACCGCCTCTTGTTCCTCCTCTAGATTCAACAAGCAGCAGCGCCACTTTCAGTCTTCCTCCGGCCTCCTACCTTCTCCTTATATCATTCATCACCCTACTCCACCTCTACTTCTGCCACCAGTAGAACCGCCCTACTCCTTATCCTGATCCAGGCACCAGCAGCATCTCCCTCTACATTGTGCTCTCAGTCACAGCAGCGCTAGTCTTGTTTCTCCTGGCAGTGCTTCTTCCCTCATATCTTCGGCCATGCCCGTCACTCTGGCCTTGTGGTCTCCTGCTAATTGGGCTAATACTCAGCAATGCCTCACTCAGCTGGAACTACAGCTCATAGGTCCGTCTATCAATGCTGGCTCTTCTGCTCCTGCACTTTCTGCCACTCCCGATATGAATTCGTTCTGGATTTTAGATCCTGGTGCATCACATAATCTCACTAGTAATCAGACACTATTCACCACCTGCACAATACTTCCCTCTCACTCTCCATCTCTACACACAGCTGATGGCTCACCACTTCTTATTACACACTCAGGAACAATTAACTCTCCCACTCTCACATTACCATATGTTCTCTATGCTCCTCATTTATCAATAAACCTTATTTCTATTAGTGCATTGTGCGATAGTGGTCTTGTGGTTACTTTTGACTCTTTAGGTTGTTCTATTACTGATTCCTCTACCGGTGAGGAGTTTGGGCGTGCTAGTCGTCATGGTCGTCTATATTATCTAGATTTTCTCCGTGCACATCACTCTCCTTCTAGTTTTACCGGTATTGTCACGCTTCGCTTCCCACTATACGGAAATACAGGCACGCAACTGAGACCCAGCGAATGATATACATCATCCATAAGTTGTACAATTATGAGCTCAACAAGATCTTTATAACACATTCACACAGGTAAATATAATAATCACATGAGCTGAAAATAGAATAACCATCATTTGGATAATACATCAATATCGGGTCAAGATGCCCGGGAGTACAAGGTGCCAGAATTAAAATAATATGATAAGCAGTTCGCTATAACAACTAGATAAAATAACAACTGAAAGAAAAACAACATGAAGTAGTAGGGAAGCAGCAACGATCGTTTAGAGAGTGCTCGTCGGGTCCATTAGTACCTGTATAATTATTAACTCAAAGAAAAATAGAAAAGTTTCCGTTAGAGCAAGTTTCGGGTAGCAAGTAGCAACAAGCAGAAAAAGGGGTAATATAACAAGATATAATATGGAAGAAACAAGAAGTAGAAGTACAAATACAATATGGAAGTAAGCAAGGAACTGGGACAATATGATCATGTAAGTAATAACTGTAACTAGTGTATTCTAGACTTCAAGATATAAGCAATTGATAACCTAGGCTCAGTTAATCGATAATCATGTAATCAATGATCGAGTCATGTAATCAAGAGTCATGTAATCAAGAATCAAGAGTCATGTAATGAAGAGTCATGTAATCAAGAATCATGCTTAGTGAAGATCTCAAGTTTATCTGTTTTATTAACTTATCTAATGCACACAATCCTGTGTCCCATACCACAAGTTCGGTGCATATCAATCATGTGACGTTTAGACTTAAGTAGTGAATTCTATAGGATTATGTATTCGGATCTTCCAGTGATAGTATCAAGACATATAATCATGAATCATGTAATCGAGAATTATATAATCAAGAATTGTGTAATCAAGAATCAAGAATCAAGAATCACTATTTCGGGAAACACGGGCCCCCTTCGGAGTATACTCCCCTATATTGTCCACTATTAAGCCGTACCCTTATAACCCCGGCTTGTTATTCTTTTATAATTAATTATGAACATGCAGTTGGTACGACTAGTAGAACGGTGTAATCAAATAGTTTAGTCAAGGAAAATATCAAGGGCAGTAATCATGGACACGAGACGTAAAACGAGTACATGTATCGAGAGTAGTTATTATAGAATTATCAAGTGGTATAAAATGCATTCTATCAACCTATTATATCTATGCAAGTTATTATTATAAGAACAATAATACACTCAGTTCATTAAATATGAAAAGTAATGGGTTTATATGCAAAAACGTAGAAATGAATTTTTAGACAACTTGACATATCTGTATTCAAATTCACTTTTCCATTGTTACAGAAAAGCAAATACAATTCCATCAGAGATTCTAGAAAGTAGACTCTCTTCCGGTTCTAATGCATATTCACACGATATATTCTAGAGACAGTAGTTATGCGTACAAATTCATTCTTCGCTGGTTTCGACGTTTCGCGCGCATTCTGGAAATTCAGAGTCACAATACTAAAATTGTGATATCTCACAATCTATACATCGGATTGAGAAACCGTAATATATTTCGGATATCTAGACTCGAAGGGCTACAATTTTCATGTGGAAAGTTTTTCGATCCAGTTTCGGGAACATGGTCGAATTCTCAGCACAAGATACCGGTTAGTAATCCCGTGCAGGTTCAGAAATTCACGATATGCCAGTACTAAAATAGTGATATCTCACAATCTATACATCCGATTGAGAAACCGTAAGTTGTTCTGGATTCAGGACTCGATGGGCTACGATTTTCACATAGAAAATCTTCAATCCAGTATCGGTAGCATGGTCGAATTCTTAGTGCAAGGTCAAGAAATTTAGAGATAGTAAGGTTGAATATTCGATATTCGATAACACGATTCGAAATGTGTTAACGGTTCACTCTTGAGTTGATATATTATGAAACTAGTGACTAGAACGGAGTTTGACAATAAAATATGATGATAACTAGACTACTTACCACGAGTCCAAGAAAAATGCTTGTACGAGAACAAAAATAGTGTACAAGATACTTGCCTTATAACGTGACGATCTCGGTGGTGGTGTTAACCACGGAAAGAAGAAGCAATGTCTGCAACGGACGACGGCACAACAGCGGTAAGAATGGCGGCAAGAAGATAGCGAGTGAGCAACGGTAGCAACGGTGAGCGACGGTGATGAGCAACAATAATAACGAGGAGATGGCACGGCGTCGGGTTGTTTTTCGGGGTTCATGGGGTCGTAGAAATGGATTCGTCGGCTCAAAGGTGGAGGGTGAAGTGGATCTCAGGTGTTGCTTGAGCTCTCGGGTGTGAAGTAGGCAGAGGAAGAGAAGGAGAAGTGAAGAATGAGAGGTTGATGTGTTATGCATGTGTGTGAGTGCATGCATATATATAGAAAGACAGGCACAGGAGTGTGCTGCATGTGTATAATTAGGGGTGTAGAAAAATGGGAGCATGGGTTAGGAAAAATGAGAGTATAGGTGTGAAAAAATGAGAATATAGGTGTGGAAAATGAGAATAAGGAGGAGAAGTCATGGAGTTAGGCGTAGAATTAGGTAGGATTAGGATTAGGATCAATCAGGGTTTAAAATTTGTATTTAAACTCCGGTCGAAAAATCACAAAATTATGGAATTGATCAGAAAAATATTCTGGTTTTAGATAAAGAGTCCAAAGAGAAAAACAAAACTTCTGAAAATTGAAGTACAAAAATTCACGTAATAAAATACGTACAACTGGGACAGGGAGTTACAATCCTACCCACCTTACAAAAAAAATTTCGTCCTCGAAATTTACTTAGGCGAGATATAGGATAGCTTAAGAAGCAAATGCAATACTCTGCAATGAAAAGTACAACAGAAGATAAAAGAAACAAAGAGTACAAAGGCACGAAAACAACTAAAGACAAATTGTGCACCCTCAACTGGAGGACTCAACAATTTGATGTTTGGGATCAGAATCTGAACCACCGACATCGCTAACATCCCAGTTCAGCTGAGTCACAAGCTCATCTTGCTCTTGCACATACTCCTCCAATTTTCTAAGTAACTCCTTAGGCGAAGGTGCTGAAATCAAGATGCGTCTGGCTTTACTGGATATAAATTCCTCAACCACAGCTGAATCTATGAAGGACAGAAGTGAGTCGTAATATTCATCAACGTTTAAAATACCCACCGGTTTGCTGTGCTTCCCCAGTTGAGCCCAAGTGATCACCTCGAACAATTCCTCAAGTGTTCCATAACCTCC
The DNA here is from genome assembly GCA_017893485.1 of Hemerocallis citrina. Classification (NCBI taxonomy): domain Eukaryota; kingdom Viridiplantae; phylum Streptophyta; class Magnoliopsida; order Asparagales; family Asphodelaceae; genus Hemerocallis; species Hemerocallis citrina. The sequence goes on from JACEHZ010000200.1 coordinate 45,433, forward strand.
GGGCAAGGCTATGAAAGCATCAGCAGCTCGAGCCATTTCAGCCTTCCTCTCGTGCATGTTAGAGACAATTCTAACATCTCCCACAGTTCCCCCAGTAATCTCTTTCAGCATTAGGGACTTGGGAATCACTCCCAAAACGTGTCGGCCACCAGCACGAATAGCGTCAGAAACCAGGCCCATCAATCCTATGCTCCCACCACCGTAGACGAGATCGATATTCTCCTCTACAAGCTCCTTGCCGAGCTCGATCGCGGCTTCTTGGTAGCTAGCTCTTTTGCCAGAGCTACTTCCACAAAATACACAAATCCTACCAAATCTCGATGAAGATGAAGAAAGCTTCATCTTCTTCCCTGCTTCACTTTCTTTTTTCACCGATTTTCTCTTCATCCCCACTATCGATTCTTGATCTCTTCTTTCCATTTGCCAAGAAAATCCGAGCTCCTATTCTCTCTCTTTCTTTCTTGCTCCCGCCTCTGCTATCGACTTCTCACTTTCTCTCTTCTCCGAATCTTGCTCCCGAGTTGTCTTCTTCTTTCTCTTCTTCCCTTTCTTCCCTCGGCTTCTCTATCTCTTTCTTTCTTCTCTGACTTCTCTCTCTTTCTTCTTCCTTCTCCGACTTCTCTCGCTTTCTTTTTCCTCTTTCTTTATCTTTTTCTTTCTTTCTCTTTTTCTTTCTTCTTTCTTTGACTTCTCTCTCTCTCGTTCTCTTCTTTTTATTTCTTGTTCTTCTTGTCTTTTCTTCATTAATGCACCGCCCCTATAACCGGCCTATGGCCAATATTTACACTTTGTTCCCTATCCATTCTAAATATAACATCGAACCCTAAGATGTTGATGATGATTTGCTTTGAAATTCATTCCACGAACCAATAAGGGACTCTGCTGCGCTTTCGCTGTGCCACTCTGATGGTGATGCTTCTCACTGCTGATATCAAGTGATAGCGATCGACAAATTGACCAGAATTAAGAGATTGGTAACACGAAGTGTTGGTTGTCAAACTTATTTGGTAAAGTGGGCCCCACCCACCAAACAATGTTGAAAAATTGTGGTAAGATTGGTGTCGCAAAGAAAAACGGGAGAAACAGGAACGAAGAATTTTTCAGTTACTCATCTCTCATTTCTATAAATGAGAGGTTTAGAAAGAAGAAAAAAATTAAGCAAGAAAAGAACAAGAAACAAGCAGAAAAGAAGAAAAAAGAATAGAGTGTATATTTATAAGGTGTAGTAATACCAGTTTTAGAAAATTGTAAAGAGTCTTCTTGTTGTTATTCCAATTTCCAATTTGTTTGCCATTTAGACCAACAAAATTCCTACTCTCTTCCAACAGAAGATTCAAGAAAATAGGGATAGAAAGAAATAACTAGTATGATACTCAATAATGGATTGATCGATGAGAATGAATGCAATGTACAGAAGGTAACAAACGACGCAGGAACTGAAGCATGACTAGATCGAAATATGCTAGTAACTATTTCTTTGGTGATCTCCGCCTCCTCTATAATCAGGTTATGAGCCTGATTACACTCTCCAGTCTTTTCTCAACTGGGATTTGATCCTCCTATTGGTGTGACACTCTTTCTCTTCAGGCAATCCAGAACCTTGTGATCATTCGCTCCACATGCAAGACACAAGTTGTTGGCTTTCCAGCAGTTCTTGCGTATGTGTCAACCTCGGTGGCAATAATAGCACTTTTGGTCCTTCTTCGGAGTCGCCGATGAGTAAGGTGATGCTCTAGTAGTCGGGATCTGAACTGGCCTCCGTATTGGTCCACCTGTAGACTGTGCGACAGTAAGGAGATGTAATGCCCCTTGAACGACATTCCACCCTCTAGGATCTGCTCCTGGGTATCGAGCATGGCAGTATAACTCTTATGCTGGTGTACAAATAAGTCCTATTGAATGGAGTTTTCGACATCCTATACCCTATCCAGATTAGCTCTCACTAGTTCATTTGCTCTTGCTGTAGCTCCATCATTCGTTGCATTTCCTGGAGAATGGCGACGATCTCCGTTAGTTCATCCCTGGGTGCAAAAATCGAGGAGCCTCTGTGAACCATAGTCTAAAATGCATATTCGAATAGGGTAAATCTTCAGATGGCAAGTTGGTTATTAATATTCATGTGATCCACGTAGTGTGTATATTGTTGAGCTTAGCATGGTTCGAGCCTAGGCTCTGATACCACTAAAAACCTGTCACGCCCCGCTTCTCACTATACGGAAATACAGGCACGCAACTGAGGCCCAGCGAATGATATACATCATCCATAAGCTGTACAATTATGAGCTCAACAAGATCTTTATAACACATTCACGCAGGCAAATATAATAATCACATGAGCTGAAAATAGAATAACCATCATTCGGATAATACATCAATATCGGGTCAAGATGCCCGGGAGTACAAGGTGCCAGAATTAAAATAATATGATAAGCAGTTCGCTATAACAACTAGATAAAATAGCGACTGAAAGAAAAACAACATGAAGTAGTAAGAAAGTAGCAACGATCATCTAGAGAGTCTGCTCGTCGGGTCCATGAGTACCTGTATAATTATTAACTCAAAAAAAAATAGAAAAGTTCTCGTTAGAGCAAGTTTCGGGCAGCAAGTAGCAACAAGCAGAAAAAGGGGTAATATAACAAGATATAACATGGAAGAAACAAGAAGTAGAAGTACAAATACAATATGAAAGTAAGCAAGGAACTGGGATAATATGATCATGTAAGTAATAACTGTAACTAGTGTATTCTAGACTTCAAGATATATGCAATTGATAACCTAGGCTCAGTTAATCGATAATCATGTAATCAATGATCGAGTCATGTAATCAAGAATCAAGAGTCATGTAATGAAGAGTCATGTAATTAAGAATCATGCTTAGTGAAGATCTCAAGTTTATTTGTTTTATTAACTTAACTAATGTACACAATTCTGTGTCGCAGACCACAAGTTCGGTGCATATCAATCATGTGACGTTTAGACTTAAGTAGTGAATTCTATAGGATTATGTACTCGGATCTTTCAGTGATAGTATCAAGACATGTAATCATGAATCATGTAATCGAGAATTATATAATCAAGAATCAAGAATCAAGAATCACTATTTCGGGAAACACGGGCCCCCTTCGGAGTATACTCCCCTATATTGTCCACTATTAAGCCGTACCCTTATAACCCCGGCTTGTTATTCTTTTATAATTAATTATGAACATGCAGTTGGTACGACTAGTAGAACGGTGTAATCAAATAGTTTAGTCAAGGAAAATATCAAGGGCAGTAATCGTGGACACGAGACGTAAAACGAGTACATGTATCGAGAGTAGTTATTATAGAATTATCAAGTGGTATAAAATGCATTCTATCAACCTATTATATCTATGCAAGTTATTATTACAAGAACAATAATACACTCAGTTTATTAAATATGAAAAGTAATGGGTTTATATGCAAAAACGTAGAGATGAATTTTTAGACAACTTGACATATCTGCATTCAAATTCACTTTTCCGTTGTTACAGAAAAGCAAATCCAATTCCATCAGAGATTCTAGAAATTAGACTCTCTTCCGGTTCTAACGCATATTCACACGATATATTCTAGAGACAGTAGTTATGCGTACAAATTCATTCTTCGCTGGTTTCGATATTTCGCGCGCATTCTGAAAATTCAGAGTCACAGTACTAAAATTGTGATATCTCACAATCTATATATCGGATTGAGAAACCGTAATATGTTTCGGATATCTAGACTTGAAGGGCTACGATTTTCATGTAGAAAGTTTTTCGATCCAGTGTCAGGAACATGGTCGAATTCTCAGTACAAGATACCGGTTAGTAATCCCGTGCAGGTTCAGAAATTCACGATATGCCAGTACTAAAATCGCGATATCTCACAATCTATACATCCGATTGAGAAATCGTAAGATGTTCTGGATTCGAGACTCGATGGGCTACGATTTTCATTTAGAAAATCTTCAATCCAGTATCGGGAGCATGGTCGAATTCTTAGTGCAAGGTCAAGAAATTTAGAGATAGTAAGGTTGAATATTCGATATTCGATAACACGATTCGAAATGTGTTAACGGTTCACTCTTGAGTTGATATATTATGAAACCAGTGACTAGAATGGAGTTTGACAATAAAACATGATGATAACTAGATTACTTGCCACGAGTCCAAGGAAAATGCTTGTACGAGAACAAAAATAGTGTACAAGATACTTGCCTTATAACGTGACGATCTCGGTGGTGGTGTTAACCACGGAAAGAAGAAGCGATGTCTGCAACGGACAGCAGCACAACAATGGTAAGAATGGCGGCAAGAAGGTAGCGAGTGAGCAACGGTAGCAATGGTGAGCGACGGTGATGAGGAACAACAACAACGAGGAGATGCCGCAGTGTCAAGTTGTTTTTCGGGGTTCATGGGGTCGTAGAAATGGATTCGTCGGCTCGAAGGTGGAGGGTGAAGTGGAGCTCGGGTGTTGCTTGAGCTCTCGGGTGTGAAGAAGGCAGAGGAAGAGAAGGAGAAGTGAAGAATGAGAGGTTGATGTGTTATACATGTGTGTGAGTGGATGCATATATATAGAAAGAAAGGCATAGGAGTGTGCTGCATGTGTATAATTAGGGGTGTAGAAAAATGGGAGCATAGGTTAGGAAAAATGAGAGTACAGGTGTGGAAAAATGAGAACAAGGAGGAGAAGTCGTGGAGTTAGGCATAGAATTAGGCAGGATTAGGACTAGGATTGGGATTAATCAGGGTTTAAAATTTGTATTTAAACTCCGGTCGAAAAATCACAAAATTATGGAATCGATCAGAAAAATATTCTGGCTTTAGATAAATAGTCCAAAGAGAAAAATAAAACTTCTGAAAATTGAAGTACAACTAGGACATGGAGTTACAAGTATTGTTTCCTCTGATGCTGATCTGTGGCACAAACGTTTAGGTCATATTAGCGCATCACGACTTCAGACTATAGCTCGTAGTGGTGGCCTTGGTTCTCTCACTTTTAAACATTTATCTGATTGTCACGGTTGTCATTTAGCCAAACACATTGCCCTACCCTTTAGTCACAAAAGAACTTCTGAAACCACTCACCCTTTTCAACTTGTTCATTCCGACATATGGGGATCCTCTCCCGTACCCTCGTGGAAAGGTTATCTCTATTATGTTGCCTTCATCGATGACTTCACTAGACATACATGGATTTTTCTTATGCGTTAGCGATCTGAGATACCTGATATTTGCCGGTTCTTTACAACTATGATTCACACTCAGTTCGGTGTGCACATTAAGAATTTTCGATCAGACGGTGCACGTGAGTACACTTCCACCACTATGAGATCAATCCTTCAGTCTCACGGCACCTTATTTCAGCAATCATGTCCTCACACACATGAGCAGAATGATATAGCAGAACGCAAGCATCGTCACATCCTTGAGATGGCTCGTGCACTTTTACTCTCCTCTTCTGCTCCTCGTTCTTTCTGGGCTGAAGCTATCATGACCTCTGTTAGTCTCATCAACATTACTCCCTCGTCTGCTCTAGCTGGAACGATGCCTTACGAGGCTCTTTATCATTCACCTCCCGACTATAGTATGCTCCGTACCTTTGGGTGCACCTGTTACGTCCTTCTCCCTCCTACTGAGTGCACGAAGCTCTCCACTCATGCTGCTAAGTGCGTTCACCTAGGTCTCAGTCCTGAACATAAATGTTATCGTTGTTTTGATCCATCAGCGGATGACTACTGTTCACACCCTTCTTGCTGTTGCAGCCATCCGCCAATGGCCGTTAGACCAGATGGACGTGAAGAATACTTTTCTTCATGGTACCTTATCTGAGGTTGTTTATATGGATCCTCCTCCTGGCCTCCCTACTCCTCTTCGTCATGTTTGTCGGCTGCGTTGGGCTATATATGGTTTGAAGCAGGCCCCTCGAGCCTGGTTTGAGTGTTTTCGCCTTGTCATCACCAAGGCTGATTTTAGTTAGAGTTCTCATGACCATTCTATGTTTATGCGGTCATCACCATATGGGAGGGTAATTCTACTACTATATGTTGATGATATGATCATTACTGGAGATGACTCCGCCGGCATTGTATCCATACAGAAATACCTTCACCAGTATTTTCATATGAAAGACCTTGGTGAGCTACGTTATTTTCTGGGCTTAGAGATTGCTCATGGATCTCGGGGGATACTCATTTCTTAGTAGAAATACACATCAGATATTATTTCCGCTGCATGTCTCTCCGACAGTCGATCAACTGATACACCCTTAGAGCTTCATGTGAAGCTTCGTTCCACAGATGGTGAGCTCCTTCCTGATCTCACTAGATACAGGCAGATTGTTGGACAGCTTGTCTACTTAAGCATGACCAGATCCGATATTGCTCATGCAGTTAGTATTGTCAGTCAGTTTGTTTCCGCTCCTACATCAGTTCACTACAGTGCTCTTCTTCGGATCCTCAGATATCTTCGGGGCACTATCACTCGCTCATTATTCATGCCTTCTACATCCAAACTAGAGCTCAGTGCATATTCTGATTCAGATTGGGTAGGTGATCCGACTACCAGAAGGTCAACCACAGGTTTTTGTCTATTTCTTGGTGATTCACTAATCTCATGGTGGAGCAAGAAACAGGCAGTTGTTGCATGTTCTTCAAACGATGCTGAGTACAGAGCAATGGCAGCTACTACTAGAGAGATTGTTCATATTCGTTGGCTGTTATCAGATATGGGTGTCACTCTTACAGGAGCTACTCCACTTTATTGTGATAACCGGAGTGCATTGCATATTGCAAGCAACCCAGTCTTTTATGAACGAACGAAGCATATTCAGATTGATTGTCATTATGTTCGTGAGCGTTTTGAGGCAGGGACCATCTCTCTCCATTCTGTTACCTCTTCTCAGCAGACTGCAGACTTCTTCACCAAATCCCATACTGTTTAGAGATTCCGACACTTAGCAGGCAAACTCACATTGTTTGACCCATCGTGAGTTTGAGAGGGGGTGTTAGAGATTATAGTCCCACATTGGGTAGTTGGTTAGTTTTGTATTTGGTTCCTCCTATATATAGGAGATATTGTACTCAGTTATTTCTCAATTCAATATTCAGTATTGTCTTCATTTCTCTCTGATTTATCTTAACAAACTCTATTGCATTCTTTGCTCAAATTATTTAACGAAAACTATGTGCTTTTCAAGATAATAAGCATAAATCACTCAGAAGAAAATTACTGAAGGTTCCAAGGTAAAGATCTTTGTTTCCAACAACGCATATTTTAGTACAGGGCTCAAAGATCATACCAAAATCTATAGATATATAGAACTGGTTTTGGATGTATATAAACAATTAAAGATCCAAACTTTACTAGGGTTTTGATAATGGGGTATTTCAGATAAAAATCCAAGCTTTACTGATTTTGGATGTATATAAACATTTTTTAAAAAAAAATTAGCAATGGAATTTTACCTCTATCCAAGTTAGAGATGTGGATTGGTTAGGGTTTCGAAGGTCGAGTTGGGGTGAAGAGAGCGCGGCGTCTAGGGGATTTCAAACGGCGGCGGGAATCGGAAGCTGGAGCTCGGAGCTAGGAGATGGAAAGCTAGGGTTAGGGTTTCGAAGGTCGAGTGGGGGTGGAGAGAGCGAGGCTTCCAGGGGATTTTGAAGGTCGGGGGAGAAGGAGAGAACAGCGGCAAAAAGGTTTGGATCTGCAATTTGGAGTGGGAGAGATGGCGAGATGATTGAGAGAGTGAGAGGGACGAGAGGATTGAGAGAGAGATGAAAGATACGTTAAGTGACTTTACTACCCCCAGCACCATGTGAGATGAGCGGAATAATTGCATGCTATTGGTTCAAATTGCAGATCCAACGGACAGCGGATAAGTGCGCGCCTTCTCAATATGTACTGCATTTGCTTTCTCAATATATACTACATTCCCCCCCCCCCCCCCCCCCCTAAAAAAAATCATTACTTTATTATTATCTCTCTTTTCTTTCTTCACTTTTTCATATTTCTCTCTTTCTCTTTCTCCCTATCTCTCTTTCTCATTCTTTCTATATTTATTTAGAAATTTAGATTTTAAGATTTCAGATTTGTAAATTTTCAGAATTTTTATGTTTTTTTATTGCACATGTTATATTGAAAATAGCAAATATCTCTTCAACGGTTAAATTTCATCATTTTCCACACTTAAAGTTCTATAGGATTTTACATCCCCCCCCCCCCCCTATAATTATCTTTCAATATATACTAATGGAAACATGGATTTTTATTTACAACTAATTATTGTTATACTATTCAAACTTGAGCTACATAATTGTTGTTTTAGGCTTTTCGTGTTTTGTATCGTTCCGAAGATGTGCCGTAGGCACGTGCCCATGGGCAAATCTAGTGTATATATATATATCCTGAACAAGTCATTATAATTGAATTGAGGCTAGTAGCAGTTTTTGAATCGTGCCTAGAAAATATGAATTATGCTTATGGGTTCAAATATATGAAAATACTAGATTTGTCCGTGGGCATGTGCCTACGACACGTTTTCAGAACGATACAGCATATAAAAAGCCTTGTAAACAGTAAATCGACAATTATGTAGCTCAAGTTTGAATAATATGACAATAATTAGTTATAAATAAAAGTAAATGTTTCTAATAGTATATGTTGAAAAATAATTATAAATTGGGGTATAAAAGTCCATATTTCCATAAGTATAAATATATATGAGAGAGAGAGAAATAATTTTTTTAAAAAAAAATATTATTAATTTTTAAAAATTTTAATAAATTTTTATAAGTTTTCGAATTTTTTAAATTATTTTAAAATATTTTAAATTTTAAATTTTTTTAGTTTTTAGTTTTTTTTAGTTTTTTAATTTTTTAATTTTTTAATTTTCTTAATTTTTTGAAAGAGAGAGAGAGAGAGAGAGAGAGAGAGAGAGAGAAAGAGAATTAAATAAATGAAGAAGTTGTTTTGGGTGGGGGAGATTAGAATTTAAGTTTTGAAGGAAAACTTTTGGAGAGAAAATGTGTTTTGTGAGGTTAGATCTGGATCTTTGGTTTTGGGGAGATTGAATGAAAGCCACTTGATAACTTTCTTTGTGTTTTATTATATACGTGAATTATGCTTAAGGGTTCAAATATATGAAAATATGAATTATTTGAACCCTTAAGTATAATTCATATTTTCTAAGCACGATTCAAAAACTGCTACTAGCACATATATATGTTCTATATATGTGCTAGTAAAAGTTTTTGAATCTTGATTAGCAAATATGAATTATGTGCTGAAGAATGAGTCAAGGACATACAACATCGGTATTAAGTTGTCATGTTTTTTATGTGTTTAAGAACAGTAGATGAATTGTGCGCTGGGGAAAAAAGTGAGCAGGTAATGTACATATTTTGAAGATGTTGGCTTTATAATATTTCTCTGAAATCATTATACTAACTGTAGTCTTGTATCCATTTTTGACGAGTAGATTATACATTTTCAATGAATAGCTTCATTTTTATCTTTGTAATCTTCCTTGAAAGTTTAAGAGAATGAATTATTTCATTTTAGTTAAATAAATAAATCAATTAATTATTAATATAATTAAACACACATACACAATGACTATACAATATACATGCATCCGATTATAAGCACCTTCAATCCTCCATTTTCCTCTAAAAGGAAGAATGATGTTTGATAGAAGTTTCAGACCTTAAACCTATATCAAATACCCTCAAAAAGTAATCACAATACTCACACTTAACTGACAAGGGTAGGGGTGGTCTCGGTACGGTACCGAACTTTTTGACATTGTATCATTATCATACCAAACTAGTTTGGTTTAAAAATATGCAAACTGTTACCAACCAAAAAGTTCGGTATTCCGAAACTTCGGTATACTGACTACTTCGGTTGGTACGGTTCGGTATTGGTGTTATACCATATATGACCCAACAAAAATCTTAGCAAATATCAGTACCAATAAAAATAACACGTTAACAATATCACATAACTACCGAAACAAAAACAGAATAGACCACAAATCCATTTTTATTCCAAAAGCAAGCAAGGAACAATAGCATCTCAAAAAACTAGGGGACTTGGTAAAGGAAAATTTTGCCGAAATGCCCTTGTTTTTGAAAATAATTAGCGACCTACCCTTATTTCGAAAACATTTAGCGATTTGCCCTTGTCTGTGACACGTCAACAACAAACGTTATTGGGAAAAACGGCATCAGCTAATTGTATGCCGTTATTCCCAATAACGGCATCTTCATTTGAAAAAATTTACGTGCCGTTATTCCCAATAACTGCATTGCTTATTTTTAGTATAGATCTCTAATGTATCAACATTGACTCGAGATTGGAAAGCTAAAAAGAAAAGAACTGATGCCGTTATTCTGGAGAACGTCATAGTTTGTACTGATGCCGTGTTTCAGAATAACGGCATCAGTTCTTTTCTTTTTGCACAACTCCCTATAATCGAAAACCCCTTCTTCTCCCCTTTTCTTCCTCTTCTGATTCGTAAAACGCATCTCTCTCACATCACCCCTTTTACCCACAAACCCTAGATCTCATAATCAAAAAATTTCAACCATTTGAGTCCTATAAAATTCCATACATCCTACCTCCTCACTCCCACTCTCATTTTCAGTCTTCCTCAACAACGAATTTTTTGCCGGTGGTTTTTTTGGTATAATTTGAAAGGTATTATCATATTAACCTTACGTTTGATTTTTATTTCAATATTTTATTTATTTTGAGTAGTGAATGACTTGAATATGTTTTAATTTTTATGCATAGGTATGGAATTTGATATCCCTATTTGGTTATATTATGGGGGTGAAGTAATTAAGGATCCAAAAATTGGATATTCTTATAGTGATGTTGATCCGGTAATTATTTGGGCTACCCCCAATTTTGGTTACTCAGAATTAATAGATAAGATATATGAAGTAACCAATTGGGACAGAATTGAAATGAGTCTGAAATTGAGAGCCCGTTATTCTGCTGGTAAAGGGGATGGGCAGTACTTCATGTTGGTACCCATAGACAGTGACAGTTCTCTGAGGTCTGTCCTGCTTAGGACACTTCATCCAAGTTGTAGTTGGAATATAGTTGAGTTATATATTGATCAAACGAGGCTTCCAAATACTACAAGAGTTGTTATCGAAGGTCCAAGGCCAACTAGGATTTTGAGACCATCTGAAGAGTCACACGCAAGGATTTCAAATACTGTTGGAGATACTAACACATCTCCAACGGTACCTGTTTCCTCCGAATACGAGCAGGTACATCCGACCCCATTGCCACAAGATTTTTTGGTAGCTGGCATTGCTTTGGAAGACTTTGACAACGCCGTTGTAAATAACGACTTGGTAGAAGAGGAAGAAGATGAGGTACGCGGGCTCGAGGATGATGATGAGGAGATCGCCCTTGAAGCTCCAGTTGTTGATGCCAATGTTCATGTGCCGGTTAACAATGCCTGCGTGTTGCCAAGTCAGGACACAAGTCCAGCTATGCGTGGATCGCAATCAAGCGAATGGATGTCCCGTGCCACCGTACATGAACATGGCCAGTCTTCCATTGGGTCTTCCAACTTGGATGAACTCTTCATTGGTCAAAGATTTCCATCCAAAGATGCTCTACAACATCAAGTAAAGATGTATGCCATGAAGAACCACAGGGAATTCGTGACGGTAAAATCAGATCGTTGTCTGTACTATGTGAAATGTAAATACGCGCCCATCAACCATTCAGCCGAGCAGATTGCAGAAAATTCATCACTTCAAAATGTAGTTGGTTGTCCATGGCGCTTGCGTGCAATTGTTCCCAAAGGTCGTGATTATTTTGTGGTGAAACAACTTGAAGGTGTACACACATGTGTGAATCCTACATTGACTCAGGATCACAGCAAAATTGACTCGACGGTCGTATCGATGCTGATAATAGATACTCTAAGGGAAAAACTCTCAGTAACACCAAGAGCCATAATTGGACAGGTGAAGGGTAGGCTCCAATACACAATATCATATTGGAAAGCTTGGAAGGCAAAACATAAAGCAATTGAGAAACTATATGGTTCTTTTGAAACAGCATACACTAAATTACCATACCTACTCAATGCAATTCAAGCTTCAAATCTGGGTACGGCTGTACAGTGGGCGAAGACTACGACCGGGCCAGCTATAGAAACATTTAAGGGTGTTTTTTGGTCATTCGGTCCTTCGATTGAAGGATTCAAATCATGTAGACCAGTTATAAGTGTAGACGGTACTCACTTGTACGGAAAATACAAAGGTTGTTTATTGATTACGGTTTCACCAGACGCAAACGGGAGGTTGTTTCCGTTTGCCTTTGCACTTGTTGAAGGTGAAAGTATAGAAACGTGGACATGGTTCATGAACTGTATTCGGTGCTATGTGATAGATCGTGAAGGTCTTTGCGTCATTTCGGACCGACATGCCGGTATTTTATCAGCAATGGGAAATGAGTTTGGCACGTGGAGGGAACCATTTGCATATCATCGGTATTGTATGCGGCATTTTGCTAGCAATTTTCATAAAAAATTTGGTTCGAAATTTTTGATGAATAAATTAAAGGTAATTGCTTGTCAAAATCAGTGGAAAAAGTACGAGGAAAAGATGGCACAACTTGAAGCTAGCAATGCTGATGCGGCTAATTGGGTTAAGGAAAAAGCAATTGAGAAGTGGGCACTTACTGCTGATGGTGGGTGTAGATATGGTATTATGACAACAAATCTGTCCGAAGTTTTCAACTCGGTTCTAAAAGGTGTTCGTAGCTTACCTGTCATCGCAATTGTAGAACAGATATTTTTCCGTCTCAACATGTATTTCACCGACCGCTGTGAGGCCGCGCATACACTTATCGCTGAAGGTAAACTATGGGCACCCCGGATTCAGGATCTTATTGATGTCCGGCGTGAAAAATCCAATTTACATGAGGCCATAATGTTCAATAATCGCGATGGTGTCTTTGGGGTGAAAACGGGCATTAGAATGGACGGTGGATATCAAAAGGGTGGGCATTGGCATACGGTGGACCTAGAAGGCCGAACTTGTACATGTGGGAAATTTCAATTGTTCCACGTTCCATGCTCTCATGTGTTAGCGGCATGTGCTTCCCGGGCGCTTGATTATCAACCGTACATAGATCCTTTCTACTCTACAGATTCGTTAGCAAAAACATGGGCACCATCTTTCAATCCTATCCCAGACGAATCTTATTGGCCAACCCAAAGCGCACCGGTACTAATAGTTGATCTTAGTCTTCGTCGGGTCAAGGGGAGGCCTAAGAGTACTCGTATCCGGAATGACATGGACGCTCGAGAAGGTGAGAGTAGTGGAAAAGTATGTTCAAAATGTGGTGTGAGCGGACATAATAGACGCAGTTGTAAGAATGTACAAAGTGTGGGGACTTCACAATCTACCCGCACTTGAATATTTTCTTAGTTATTAGATGTTAGTTAAATGTTTTCCTTTGTAAGCGTTCGTACGGTATTTTAAAGTTGTTTCTTAATGTTGAGTAATTTACGTTTAAATTATTTGGAATGAGATTTGTGTTTTTAATCAATGGTGGACATAGTTATATTTGTTGTTTATAATAAAACAGGACAAAACATGCATAGAAACATGCACAACTGTACATTTAACAGATGCCGTTATTAAGAATAACGGCATCTTTGATCCATGCCGTTACTCTCAAAGACGACTGTGGAGGCAGAAAGTTTGGCAGAATACTCAAATCTTGAGATTTTGAGTATAACTGATGCCGTTCTTGAGAATAACGGCATAGTTAAAAGATGCCGTTATTGAGAATAACGGCATCTTTGATCTATGCCGTTACTCTCAAAAACGACTGTGGAGACAGGAATTTGGCAGAATACTCAAATCTTGAGATTTTGAGTATAACTGATGCCGTTTTTGAGAATAACGGCATAGTTAAAAGATGCTGTTATTGAGAATAACGGCATCTTTGATCTATGCCGTTACTCTCAAAAACGACTGTGGAGAGAGGATATTGGCAGAATACTCAAATGTTGAGATTTTGAGTATTACTGATGCCGTTCTTGAGAATAACGGCATAGTTAAAAGATGCTGTTATTGAGAATAACGGCATCTTTGATCTATGCCGTTACTCTCAAAAACGACTGTGGAGACAGGAATTTGGCAGCAAACTACAAATTTTCTAATTTTCCATATATAAAGTTGCCGTTATTCTCAATAACGTTACAGGATTAAGATGCCGTTATTGCGAATAACGGCATCGGTTGTTCTTTTTTTTAACTTTTCAGACATGCACAGGATCAAAATCAAACTTACACAGATACATTTCAGCTTACACAACTTGAAGCATGATCAGATTCAACTTCATATTTCACTTCAACTTACACAGATACATCCAATGCACAAATACATCAAATTTCACAGATTCATCAAATTTGAGTTGAATTGCAATCTCTACATCCACAGAAATCAAGTAGTTCAAACCAACTTCAAAATCACTTTGCATCAATAGACATGCACAGATACATTATAGACAATTCTCAGACTTCAAAATTATAAATAAAGTGCACATACATCAACTTTACTCAACTCATTTAACAGATACATTTAATTTAACAGATACATCAACTTTACTCAACTCAATTCACAGATACTTTACATCAACTTTACTCAACTCAACTTAATTTCACAGAATCATTTAACTCAAGTTTACTCAACTCAATTCACAGATACATCAACTTCATCAACATCTAATTTTAACTCAATTCAACTCATACATGTGCATCTGTACAAGTTCAACATAACTTCCAAAATAACATGTTGATACTCCCATAAACCTGCACAAACCTGCACAAACTTCAAATTAAACAAACTCAAATGCATAAACCTGCACAAACTTCAAAACATGCTGATACTCCCATATTTGCATACTTCACAAAACATGCACAGACTTCAAAATGCAAGAATAAAGTGTAATACTAAAGAAAGTGTTGTATTACAAAAAAAACCATTAAAACGACAAATATTGCTTCCAATTAACTCGGTGTGAAATGTTGGGGTGCTCTTCTCCTCCGAACCGGGACTTTCCGCCTACGTTCCCGTTGTTCTTGCGTTGGGGGTCCACTTGGACCAGCTCCTTCATCTTCGTGACCTTCTCCTTCTTCAATCTCCGGATTTGCCAATCCGCTTTGCGGTGGAGAGTCACGAACGGACTTGGATCTTCGATGACGTGATGGATTTCCCAATTCCAATGCTTGTTGTGGTGGAGGTGTAGCTTGGCTAGCGGTAGGCCGTTCCTGTTGGCGTTGCCCTTCGGTTGACCACACTAGTTCATTGAAACGAGGACCATCTCCAACCTCTTCAAGAGAGGTACGACAATTGCACAGGAGGTCTCGTGCCAATTCTTTGCATGCCTTATTGGCATTGCTCTTCAACACATTCGCACATTTTCTAGCCATGTCCCATGTGCTTTCGATCTATAATAGTAAACCATATATGTTGTAAGTAAAGATGCATAAGTAAAATTAATCGAAATAATTGAAATTCAACAAACAAACTAATTTATCATTATACGGTATGATGAAGCTTTCGGTTGATACATCGGTTGTGATGATGAAAATGTCGGTGGTGGTTCAACCTGGGGTGCGGGTATCGGTTGTTGGATACCCGCTGGAAAATCCGTTTTTGGCGCGATATAAAGTCTCGTTATGCGACGGTACCAGGCCATATAAGCTGTGTGCATTGATCCGTCATACGGACGTTCAATACCCTCAACTACCAACTCATACCTCCGCTCATTCCATGCTCCTACATAAGCGCGGTGGTGATCGGCCCAATCCATGTTCGGTAAACGACCTTGGCCCGTGATGTTGTGTAGTCTACGATCGTATAATGAGTTCACGGGGACGGGTTGTTGTGCATTGAATTGGCGAAGAACACGGTCGGGGTAATAAAACTCCATAACTGAGAAGTTCACTAGTGGAGCTAGGGTCAACCACAACTGTGCATTAGCAGTGCAAATAGGTGGTAGACGTTGCAGCCGATCATCCGTGTACGGGGTCCAATTGACGAGCTCTTCCCTCAATTGATCTAGTTCGTCCCTATAATAGGTTAGGACACCACGTGGGTTATCCCTCCACGTACGCTTCCCCGCCCAGTAGGCACCGAGAGGAGCTCTCATCAAGGGATTATCCTGGAGTACTCTCCAACTCTCTGATAGTACCGTCACACGGGGTCGGCCGAGGTGTATTCTTTCCCAACACCAAATTTGCAAGATGGACATCGGCCTGGTCATTTGAATCGACCCCATCGAACAGTTGCAGAGTGCACGGTAAAGGGAGGCTAGAGCTGCACTTCCCCAACTATACCTGCCGGCTGTCTGCAGGTCAGCTATAAGTGGAAGGTACATGAGGTGGACTACGTCACCTGAAGAGTTAGGGAATAGAATCCCTCCAATCATCGACAGTAAGTATGCGCGCGTATAGTTCTGGATTTTGATGTCCGTCGGCACTTCTGCCATTCGATGAGTGAAACTATCGTCTAGGAATGAACGTCTAATGGATTCCCCAACCCATATGCCGTGGTCCTCTTCAGGCACCGTCAAGCCCAAATAATCTCGCACCAGTGCAACCTTGTTAAACATCAAATTGCCAGTGACGACCACCCCGTCAATTGGAAGACCCGAAATCACCGCTACATCTTGTAGGGTGACCGTCATCTCACCGCACGGTAAATGAAAGGTGTGTGTCTCCGGCCTCCATCGCTCTACCAGTGCGGTAAGTAAGGCGTGGTCACACTTTATTTTGGCCAGCTTTGACATCCCGCTAAATCCACTGCTAACCAAATAATTTTCCATAGCAATACAGCGGGGGATCACAGGCATGATCTTGTGCATCCTGAAACTCATCTTTTCCACATCCTTGGTCCAAACGGCCTGTGATATGTGGTCTTCTTGCAGAAACAGAACTGTAGGATCTAATGGACCAGGATGTCCCCGTGGTCCAAATGAAGACGTAGAAGAAGCACCAACACCATGCGAAGAAGATGGTTGTGCAGGATCCATTGGCCTGTACACATTAACAAACACTAATCAACAACATTTTCAGTAGAAAATTTTTCAAAGTAAAGTACTTCAATATTTAAGAATTTGTGCTTCTCAAAAATTCAACATTTAGTAAACCCTACTTCACTAACAATACTTCCAAAATTACTACTTCAATAACCCTAATCTACAATATTTGTACTATACTACATAATAAAACAGTCAAAATAAACTATACAAAATACAAATTAGGGTTTTTGGTTACTTACAAAGATTTCCGATTCGGAATGATAAGGAACTCTGAATGAAGGATTGAAGAGTATACTCCGAAATAGAAGTCAATAACACACCAAAGATCTTGTGGATTTTTTTTTTTAGAGCGTTTAGGGTTTTCGGTGTGGAAAATGTGAAGGAAAGAATCGAAGTGAAGAGGGGGAGAAGAAGGGGTTTTCGATTATAGGGAGTTGTGCAAAAAGAAAAGAACTGATGCCGTTATTCTGAAACACGGCATCAGTACAAACTATGCCGTGTTTCAGAATAACGGCATCAGTTCTTTTCTTTTTTGCTTTCCAATCTCGAGTCAATGTTGATACATTAGAGATCTATACTAAAAATAAGCAATGCCGTTATTGGGAATAACGGCACGTAAATTTTTTCAAATGAAGATGCCGTTATTGGGAATAACGGCATACAATTAGCTGATGCTGTTTTTCCCAATAACGTTTGTTGCTGACGTGTCACAGACAAGGGCAAATCGCTAAATGTTTTCGAAACAAGGGTAGGTCGCTAATTATTTTCAAAAACAAGGGCATTTCGGCAAAATTTTCGTTGGTAAAGAAGGAAATTGTATTGTGTTTTACAACAACATGCATTCATCGCCAACCAACTATATTGCCTAGGAACGGCTAGACTTCTATACACAACTGTGGAATGTGCATACATGCTGGACTAAAGATGAGTTCAGCATAGCTGTCTGAGGGGTTAAAAATGCTTTCAATTGATATAGCAAGCCGATCCGAAGTATAATAAACAAACTCAATACTAGCATCACGAAAAGTTTGTATCTCTTTAAACTTTCAACAAGAGTTCAATCATGATTCAAGATGAAACAAATAAGAAAACTTGTGTTTGCCTTGGACCAAATTTGTAAACAAGAGTTACATGACCCAGATGAGAAAGGAACCTCAGGTGAGATGGTAAGGCATTGTCCATCCGAGGACATGCCTTCTTAGGGGGAAGAGGGGTACGGTATATATATATATATATATATATATATATATATATATATATATAGGGAAATGCTCAGTTGAAAACAAGTTTATTTTCACGGGTTGGAAAACACGAATCTGAGCCATCGGATCGATCATGATCGCGATCAGCGGCTCATATTGAGCCCGCCCATCACCCTATATGACTTAAGTTGCAGAGGGTTATTTTGGGAATTTCGTCCCAAATAACTCTTCGCCTAATTCGTTTTGAAAAAAATAATATAACCTAGGCCGTTGTTGGGAACAACGGCTTAGGTTATAAAAAATTGAATCATAGGCCGTTGTTTGGAACAACGGCCTTGTTTTCAATATTTATAACATAGGCCGTTGTTGGGAACAACGGCTTAGGCTATAAAATTTCTATAAATTTTTATAGAAATTTTATAGCCTTGGCCGTTGTTCCCAACAACGGCCTAGGTTATAAATATTGAAAACAATGCTGTTGTTCCAAACAACGGCCTATGATTCAATTTTTTATAACCTAGGATGTTGTTCCCAACAACGGCCTTGGTTATATTACTTTTTTTAGAATCTGTTCAGCGAAGAGTTATTTGGGACGAAATTCCCAAAATAACCCTCCGCTCAACAATTGAAACGGGTTATGGGGAGGCAGATCTGAGCCGTTGATCACGATCATGATCGATCCGATGGCTCAGATCGCTGTTTTCCAAATCCGTGAAAACAAACCCGTTTTCAATTGAGCATTTCCTATATATATATATATATATATATATATATATTTATTTATTTATTTAACATTTAATTATTCCGTACGGTACGGTAAAATACCGACTGAACCATATTCATACTGAAACCGAACCGGATTTTAAAACTCGGTACGGTTGTACCGTACCATACTTTTGGTAACCGAATTTTTCGGTACCGAATCGATTGGTTCGGTTAGAAAACCGGTCGATTGGCTCATTTCGGTATGATCGGCCACTCCTAGACAAGGGGGTGTTTGTGGGATAGAAACATTGTAAATTTGCTTCTTATAGAATGCCACATCAGCATTCTCAATTTCAATATTTTTCGAAATTTTAAAATACTTGGTTTGTTTGTTTGATAAAATACTTGGTTTGTTTGTTTGAGAGAAATGAAAGTTTGCTAAAATTTTGACGGGTCCTGGAAAAAGCCAAAAAATCAATTTAGCACAAAATTGTGACAAATTGATATGGTAAAGCTCATTCTCTCTTTCTCTTTAAATTTTTTTATTCTTTAAATTTTCCTGGAAAATAAATAAATAAATGACACTGCGTCACTTCAGCATGTGAATTCAAGTTGTTTTCCTTACTAACAAACAATAAAAGAAAACAAAATATTAAAAATATTCATTTTGTTTTCACAACGGAAAATCTGAATATCAATTTTAAGTACTCACAAACAAACGGCCCCAAACTTGCATTGCCCAAGACAACACAAAACGTGTATCTCATGAAATCTAAATTGCAAGGGGAAAGGTACAAGCTTGCATTACCAGAGTACACAACACAAAAGTTCTATCAGGATGCAAAAACCACCGAAAATGAGAAAGTAGGGGAACCAGCTTCCCTTATGACGAGAAAATTTCTGAAATCTTTTTATTCAATCAAAAAGAGAACTCAGAAAATTTGACCCATGCAAGCTTTAGTTCTTGAGATGCAAAGAAAACTTCTCCTGAACTAACTCTACAACCACAAGCCATAATGTAGCATCAAGGTAAAGTATATACACATAACCTACCTATAAGAACAACAAGTACAAGAAGTAACTAATAATGATCTGTCATCAAGAACTTCGTCTCACAGTAGTATACACATTGTTTACAAGGAATTTTTTTCATCGGCTTCCTGAATGAATCTTTCTGTTGGGTGTGCAGAGCTGAATATCAAAGCCTAAGAAAGATGTACACAATTTTCTCTACAGCCAGGCTGTTGTCCTTGTAGATTCACTATTCTTTAATCATCATAAGAACAGTGAGGACCAGCAGTGCACCCTGCATCAAATGGATCTTCAGAGCCACAACAATGCCAGTACTGGGAAACTTGCCCCGAATTGGGAGTGTTCATCGTTCCACCTGTGTACACGCTCTCAAATTTTCTCTTTGTTTCTCCTGGAATAACAAAGCATTAACCCTAAGCGTAAGGCACACAAGTAATATGATAACAAGCCGCCAATAGGGAAACAAAAGAAAAGAACAGAAAAGTAGAGTGGAAACAGATACTTTTTCTTCGTAGACGATTGTTAAAACATCCATCAGTGTTCAGTTATGAATATGCTAAGTCTACATAATATGACAATGGTTCGATATTAATGGTTATCAAGACTGACATATGGATCCCATTTGATCCCCACAACACGTGACCCGCATGCCAACAGCCCAAGGTATCAGATCGTTTTCTTCTTAAGACAGTATTTAGAACATCAGTAAGTGTTGTGTTCAGTTCTTGAGTATACTTGTAAATTTTATGGTTAGTATAGTTATTGTTCTTCTTCTTGAGTATACTCGTTAATGCAATAAAGGCTAGTCTTAATGGTTATTATGGTTTAATGCATGTAATTAACCTAAAAGCTGCTGCAGACCACCAGCATATCCTTCCATCACATTAAAATGTAAAGCATTTAGTTGTATGCCATCGTAACATGGTACAATATGAATATAATGGTATATCATAGTCTGGTATGAGATAATGATGTAATTATATACCACATTCATATCATAGGATTTGTTGACATAATATTATAGTAAACATTGTTTATGTTCTGCCCTATGTTTATTATACTTATTAGGCAAAATTAGGGAATATTCTCCCATGTTCTCTCACTTTAAACACTATCATCAAGAAGAAATTTCTCCACTCTTTTGCCGTAATATTCAACATTGTATCAATACCCAGCCAGGTTCAATTCTGACCATGTGTGAACACAGGTTTTTTATTTTATTTATTTATTATTTTTTTTAAAAAAAAATAATACACTACCCACATTGGCGGACCTACATGGTGGTGATACATGGTGGTGAGGGTGGGCAGACCCAGGTCTTTTGTAAAATTATATATATATATATATATATATATATATATATATATATATATATAATAAAACACAAAGAAAGCTATCAAGTGGTTCTCCTTCAATCCCCTCAAAAATCAAAGGCCCAGATCTAACCTTACAAAACATATTCCCAAAAGTTCCCTCCAAAACTCAAATTCAAATCCCCCACCCAAAACAACTCCTATATTTATTTATTTATTTATTTCTCTCTCTCTCTCCCTCCCTCTTCTATTCAAAAAATTAAAAAAATAATTTTTTTTAAAAATTTATTTAAAATAAAAATTTTAAAAACTAAAAAAATTAAAAATTTAAAAGCTTTAAAAATGGAGATTGAATTATTCCTGGCAACGGGCAAACCTAGTATAAAATAAAACACAAAGAAAGCTATCAAGTGGCTCTCATTCAATAGGGTTGAAATCAATGGTCTAGATCTAACCTCACAAAACATATTTTCCCGCCCAAAAGTTCCCTCCCAAAACTCAAATTCAAATTCCCCCAAAACAACTCCTTTATTTCTCTCTCTCTCTCTCTCTCTCTCATTCTTTCTCTATTTACTCAAAAATTTATTTTTTCAGATTTCAAGTTTGTAAATTTTTAGATTTTTTATGCATTTTTATTGCTCATGTTACATTGAAAATAACAAATATCTCATGAACAGTTAAATTTCATCATTTTCCACACTCAAAGTTCAAAAAAGTTGGATTTTATACCCTCATTTATAAAAAAATCTCAACATATACTAATGGAAATATGGACTTTTATTTACAACTAATTATTGTTTTATTATTCAAACCTGAGCTACATAATTGTTGTTTTACTGTTTACAAGACTTTCGTATGTTGTGTCGTTCTGAAGACGTGCCGTAGGCACCGATGAAGTTGAAGGCGTAAGGCGCAACACAATTTCACTACCCCATAAAAAGCCTGAGGCACATGGCGCAATTTGAGGCGTAAGCCTCACTTAACCAAGGCTCATTATTACATTTGGGGGTTTTTTGAATTTATAAATAAGATTATATAAACATGATAACATCATAGCAACAAAATATATCATACAATGACCAAGATGACTGTGTAAGTTATCATTTTTGTAAAACTACAATGTGTTCCTCTGTAATGTATAACTACAATGTGTTTCTTGCCCCAAAGACGAAGTGATACAATGTGTCCCTCTGTAAAACTACAATAATATCATGTTAATCTTGAATTCACACTTTCATATAGTAATAAGCATACAGTATTACAGTATCACAGTAATGAAGATATTTATCATACATCATACAATATTACAATATTACAGTAATGAGCAAAAAAATTACAATAGTATCAAATTAAATATTGCAGTAATGAGCATACAATATTACAGTATTACAGTCTTAGTAAATGGTAAGATATTTTGAAATATTACAACAATAACATAAAGTTAGCCGCCATAAAATTTGGTCATGCTCTACACTGAAATATGATGCAATTTTTTGAATAAGACATGGTTTCATAATTATAGTAAATATGGAATGAACTAGCTTCACAATTTCGTTTCGAAGTAACTTGCAAAAACATCATAAGCGAAGATAGACGAAAACCCAAGATTGAAACCATACAAGTGTAAAATCAGAAAAGAAAAAAACCAGAATAGGAGTGGAGAGTCTGGAGACTGAGTAAAAAGGCCGGCGGCGCAGCCGATCTGCTTCCGCTGTAGCCGTTGATCTGCTGTATGTTGTCGTGTCACCGCAGAGCTGCTTCGCTGTCGCCGCCGATGTTGAGAGGGGGAGGAGATTGATGAGGATGAGTGCAGACTGAGGAGTTAGGGAGGTGGAGATTGGGGTTAGAGTTTGGAATTGGAGATGAGAAAGAATTGGGGGAGTTACGGGATATGAGAAGGGTTGAAGATGGGTCGGGTTGTGAAGACGGGTCAGGTAGGGTCGGGTCTGTTATGTTCAGGCGCGTCTTTTGCTTGAGGCGAAAGCCTCGAGCCTTTGCTAAGGCGCGTCCAGGCGCAAGCCTGAGTAAAGCTTCGAACAAAAGGGAGCCTTAACTGAGGCTTGAGGCTCAAACTGTTGTTAAGCCTGAGCCCTGAGCCTGAGGCGAGCCTTCAACTACACTGGTAGGCATGTGCCCACGGGCAAATCTAGAATATATATATATATATATAGCCTGATCAGGTGCGAACTCGACCGCTAGCCGTCCGATGTTGAATCTTATCATGAACAAGATGGATGATCATATGATCTGATCCTGCTGAGACGGCTAGCGGCCGAGTTCGCACATGATCAGGTGTGAATCAAATCAGTGCTACACACACACACACACACCCCCCTCCTAAGCTAAAATTAATATTTCAAATATTTTTTATACTTGGTTTTGGATTGTGAATAAACTTTTATTAATGTCTTTAATAAAATTATTCTATATATTTTAAAATTTAAATATCCAAAAGTTTGAGAAAGTTTATTTTCATACTAAAAATATGTAATTGAATTTAATCTCATTATTTATGTTCTTAATATAATATTTTATCATTTAAAATTAAATGAGTAATGAATTTTACAAGTATTAGCTTTCTTATCATTAGGCGTGCAACTCAACTTGTACATACTCAACCATATGTTAGAAAATAGTATAAGTTTTTTGCCTTATTTTTACCGGACGTGCAACTCAACTTGTACATATTAGACACACATTTACTCAACAAAACATTAGAAAATAGTAAATATCATAACCAAATGCCCCATAGTTAAATAATATATGGTTTTTAATATCAAACTACAGCTTTATCGTCTTTGCCCTTGCATCTACAGCTTCAACTAGAGTTTTTAATATCAAACTGTTTTTTTGTCTGGTAAATCCTTCGTAAAAATAACCACAATTCCTTACCAGTTGTAATCTTTTTCTCCTGCTCCATCAGATTAGGAAGCACACAATCTGAAAGACAGTGACAATTCAAAGACAAAAAAACTTCATATTCATCAATTTCTAATGCCCTGAGTGACTTGGATGCCAACATATCCTTGAGTTTCGCCATTTACAACCTAAAACTGAATATTCTCATCAATTCAGTAGCCTTGGCATTTAGACTGTGATCTTGATAGTTATCTTCTCTTGTAATATATTTCAACATGTGTGCTCTGATACAAGATGAAGGGACTAAAACCCACAGTGGAAATATATAACGTTGTACCAAGTACCAGCCGCCTCAGTGTGAGCACCAAGAAAGAAAAAAAACAGTTGCAAACACACCAGATTTAAACGTTAAAAATGCTAAGAGAGCAGCAGAGATCCAGTATCATGATAAGGAGTAGAATGATCATTTACGACCCATGAGGTTACACTACAAAACTTACAAATCCTTATCTCTTTAAGATAACGGATAACCCCCTCTCTTTGGTTATCCTTACTAATTATTTTCTTTGTGGGCACACCCTTACAAAACCCCAATAAATAAATGATGTTATATATTCTTTTTATAATCATCCAGTTCCTTCAAAATTGAGCTGAGACGAACTTTAAAAACTGGTTTTAACACACAACCACACCCCTTTAGAGTTGTCTAACTGACAGTTGCAGGAATCCAATCGAGAAACTAATTGAAGGACCCCATTCGATTTGATACAAGGGTTTTGGGGCACTGTGCCTTTGATGAAAACCCTCTGCTTGCTAGTTGTAATGGTTCAATCCACCTCCTTCACTCCTGTTAGAATTAATATATAAATATCAACCCTTACCACAATTTTGGAGTTCTGGTAAACTGCTAAGGTCTTTCACATGGTATCAAAGCCACCCAAGTCCTCATGCTGTACTATATTAAATGTGATTAAAAAAAATACCGATGGGTACAATCCAGGTCCAGTCCAGGTCTCGTCCACAAAGATGGCCCTTAATCTGCTTGAAAGTGTTAGAATTAATATAAATTCTAACCCTCAATCCGTATCACAACTTCGGAGTTTCGGTTGATTACGAGTAACTAATCAGCAATCTATTACCTATCCTTTCTAATACAAAGTTTACTATCGTCTACAAAATGTGGAGGAAGGTGACTAGCCATCTAGAGTTATTTAAGCTCCTCCCTTGTCCATAGAAAGAATTTTCGGTCATGTAAATGACCAAATAAAATATAACTAACATCCTTCCATATCTGGTGCTACATTATTATTATCCATTTCATAAAGCCTTGTGATCTATAGCTATCCCCCTTTCTTTATGTGAAAAAGCTACAGGTAATGCTTAGGAAGAAGAGTTGAAGTACAAGCAATAAAGTTTCACCTGTTAACTAACTCGAATGATTATTTTACTCTCATATAATTTAAGCTCACATAAGCCTATAGAACAATCCCAAAATCATTATAATTTAAGCTCACCTGTTAACTAACTCGAATGATTATAAAATCCTTTCTCTCACTTCAACTTGGCTTTCCATCCCAGGTGCTAGGAAGAAAGCAAGGACGAGGATCCTATTCCCTAGAGGTGATGCGAGCTCTGGCAACGGCAACTTCTGATCGACACGCCTCGTCCCACCCTAGCCTGACTGTTGAGGGTGGCAGTTTCTGTACCCTTTTGAAGCTTGCATGCTTAGCTGATTGCTTTTCTTTTGTATAAGAAATTTGATGTATTATGAGACTTTGTATTTTGGGAGATGTAGTGGGACTATGTATTGTCTTTGTATTTGCTTCAGTTATCTATGAGATTTGATGGCAATTCTCTTGCCATCTTTTAATCAAAAAATAAATAAATAAATCCCAAAATCATTTTCTTCTGATTTCAAATCAACACACCTATTTTAAACCCTCTATTACAGCCATCCAAACCCCTTAACCAATGCCCATATCATCACCTACGCCATGTTGGATACAAAGGCAAAACACCTACAAGTAATTTTTCAAGTGGATAGAGGAATCCAACCTATAGGTTGCATACCTATACCTCCATTTTTTTGCTTCAAAATAAAACTTGGTTTTGATCGGTGTTTTGATACCTATAATTATCTTAACTTTAGGGCAATTTATGTTGATATGGCTAAAAATGGGATTAAATCGAGACCGTTCAAATCGGGCACGAATCTCAAAGCTCGGGGGTAAAATGGTAATTTCATCTACAAACGGGTCTGAAATGGGAAATGGGCCTTTTTCTAAAAGCCCAATAACCGATAAACGGATCCGTCTTACAGGGTACAGATTCCAACCCGTAAGAAACCCGGTCCAGCTGGATAGAATTAGGGTTGATGATTGTCCTTAATTAACGGTCCTGATCACTTCTATCCATCCATTGGGAAGTAGGGATTTGATCTGATCCTGAAACTGATTCCTAAGGCGGCTATAAATACTCCCCTCCTCCACTGTTATCAGGTAATCAATCTTTTGCCAATCAAACATCTTTCATAATCTTCTTGATTACTGACTAGAGCGTCGGAGGGTGCGTCGCCGGAATCAACCCCGGTATTTTGTACTTTTTGCAGGTCAACGGCGGGAGATCACGGTCAAACTCCGGTGGAGGTGTTTCAAGTTTGACTATTCAACATCCTAAGAATCCACAAATCTATCTGTTTGCCCCCACACCGATTTCAGCGGCAACAGATTGGCACCGTCTGTGGGAACACGAATAGCAATCCAACCTCTTCCGCCGGTCAATACCGCCTCCAGCCATGCCACCAAGGAAACTGAGATCCAGAGGGTCCAACCGTGGACCCACTCATCCTCAACCGCAACAGGAGGCTCCCCTCCAACCTATCCAACCTCAGGGACAGCTCCCTCCTCAACCCGATCAACCGCTGCAGCAGCTACAGCCTCCTCTCCAAAATCTTCAACACCAGTAGGCTCCACTCGGGCCCCATAACGCTGGTATAGGGACCTCTTGTCCTCCCCTTCAGAAGCAACCTCTTCACCGCTACCATATCTCCGTACATAACCCTTCAACCGACTTAATGGCATCTCATAACCCTCGGCCTTCCGAAGACCTCCGCAACATCCCCATCAACCGGCAGAAAGAGGACCTTCGCCACCGTTTGGATGAAAGGCAGGCTCGAGAGGGAGCCTCCTGCTCAAAACGTCCAAACGTGCGATCCCCTCGCCGTCGCGACCATAGGAGGTCCCTTCTTCATAAGAGGCGGAGGGAGTTCCCGAAGTACCGTCGAAGAAGGCACAGTTCTCCCGCTGGTTGACAGTTCCAGAGGGACCAGAACGGACCTATCACTCGAGCAGAATTCTAAGAGTTCCAGGCAACAATCTTGCGGGCCCTCACTATTGCCCCAAATAATGACCAGAGGCCACCTACCCATGAGCCAGCTAGGAGCCACCGCCTTCACAATCCCTGTCCTCCTCCATCTCCAAGCTACCATCACCGCAGCCCCAGTCCACCCTCGTACGAAGATGAGTCCCGGGGCTCGGCAAGATATGATCAAAGAGAAGACTCGGTCTACCGCCGTCTCCACGAGATGGAGAGGCGCCTCGGCCGAATTGATAGGAAAGAAGAGCAACGGGCGATAAACCTCTGCCCGAGCAGACCTCCATTCTCCCGCACCATCATGGAGGCCCCCGTCCCGGAAAACTTCAAGCTGCCTCACTTCGAGTCATATACCGGGGAGTCGGACCCCGCGGATCACCTAGAGAGTTTCAAAACTCTCATGATGATCCACCATGCTTCAGACCCCCTCCTCTGCAAGATCTTCCCTGCTAAGCTGAAGGGGCCTGCGAGAGAATGGTACTCTCGACTCGCCCCGGCCTCCATCTTCTCATTCGATCAGTTCGAAGGGCTCTTCCTTACTCATTTCGTGAGTAGCCGTCGGGCCGAGAAAACAAGTGTATCTCTGGTGACCCTCAACCAAGAAAAGAGTGAACGTCTAAGGGATTACCTTCGACGCTTCATCGCCGAAGCCCGGTCCATTCCCTCCCTCAACCAATCAATAGCCTCTGCCGCATTCGAGCGTAGCGTCACTAACGCTCGCCTCAAGGCGTCCCTTGCCAAGAAGCCTCATCGGGACTTCTCAGAACTCCTACTTCGGGTGGAGAAGTACATACGAGTGGAAGAGGCTCTCAACCCCCTACTCTTGAGGAGTCATCTCCCGGGAACAAACGGAAGAATACGAGCGAAGAGGGGTCCCAAAAATCCCAGTGGGACGGCAATGGCCAGCGTCGCCCGACTCCTCGTTTTGAGAAGTTCACCCCCCTCATTGCTAATATATCAAAAGTTCTTATGGAAGTGGACAAGGAATGGCTACTCCGCGCTCCCCTTAGAATGAATATCCCTGGCAAGAAGAGGAACAAGGATAAGTGGTGCCGCTTTCACCGGGACCACAGCCACGACACGGATGATTGTCGGACTCTCAAAGAGGAGATCGAAGAACTCATACAGCAGGGACATCTGACCAAGTTCGTCCAAGAAGATGGGGCCGAGCTTCCCCCCTGAGGAGCGTACAAACGAATAGAGAGGCCCGCCGAGCTTCAAGACTCAGAACCTGGGGCCGTCTTCCACCTCATCCAAGGAGGTCCAATGGAGGGAGACCCCAGCTCCTCCCAAGAGATCTTCACCTTATCGTAGAAGTAGGATCTTGATTTTCAATAAGGCGGATGCTTGTAACCCGGCCAATAGCATGTAATAATGGCTCACCCTATTGAAGCGGCCACTTAATTTATCTCAATAAAACTTTACATTTTTTCATTGAAAATTATGGCTCTTGCTTCATCTCTATCTCTCCGAGTCACATCTATGACCCGTTAAATGGTAAGTTCATAATCCAGCTTCTCCTACATGGTTGCTCCCGCAACTTACTAAGCTCAAAAAATGAGTTTGGAGTCCAATGCTTGGTTCGACGTTGCGTTAGTTGCTTGCAAACAAGCAAGGACGGGGCAGCTCACCATTCAGAATTGCTCCTACCCCTCGTTAACCCCCTCTAACAACGAGTTCGGAGTCCAACACTTGGCTCGATTCCGCTTCAAATTACTCGCTCATAAGCGGGTAAGAAGTGGTTCGCCATTCGGAACTGCTCCCACAACCATTGAATCTCTCTTAAACGACGAGTTCGGAGTCAAACACTTGGCTCGATTCCGCTTCAAATTAGTTGCTCATAAGCGGGTAAGAAGTGGTTCGCCATTCGGAAATGTTCCCACAACCGTTGAATCTCTCTTAAACAACGAGTTCGGAGTCCAACACTTGGCACGATTCCGCTTCAAATTACTCGCTCATAAGCGGGTAAGAAGTGGTTCGCCATTCGGAACTGCTCCCACAACCGTTGAATCTCTCTTAAACGACGAGTTCGGAGTCCAACACTTGGCTCGATTCTGCTTCAAATTACTCGCTCATAAGCGGGTAAAAAGTGGTTCGTCATCCGGAACTGCTCCCACAACCGTTGAATCTCTCTTAAACGACGAGTTCGGAGTCCAACACTTGGCTCAATTCCGCTTTAAATTACACGCTCATAAGCGGGTAAGAAGTGGTTCGCGATTCGGAACTGCTCCCATACCCGTTGAATCTCTCTTAAACGACGAGTTCGGAGCGCGCAACTCTCTCCTAGAGTTGCTCCTTAAACTTGTCTCCCAAATGACTCTCTCCTAGAGCCAAGCTCTTCGCTTCGCTCGCCCCCAAAGCGGACCTCTTCCCAACGAGTTCGGAGCACAACTCTCCCCTAGAGTACCTCCTTACACTCGCCTCCCAAATGGCTCTCCTAGAGCCAAGCTCTTCGTTCCGCTCATTCCCAAAGCAGACCGCTTCTCAGCGAGTTTGGAGCACGACTCTCTCCTAGAGTTGCTCCTCAAACTTGTCTCCCAAATGGCTCTCTCCTAAAGCCAAACTCTTCGTTTCGCTCACTCCCAGAGCGGACCTCTTCTCAACAAGTTCGGAGCTAAAACTCTCCCCTAGAGTTGCCACTCAAACTTGTCTCCCAAATGGCTCTCCTAGAACCAAGCTCTTCGCTCCGCTCACCTCCAAAGCGGATCTCTTCTCAAACGAGTTCGGAGCACGACTCTCTCCTAGAGTTGCTCCTCAAACTTGTCTCCCAAATGACTCTCTCCTGGAGCCAAGCTCTTCGCTCCGCTCACCTCCAAGGCGGACCTCTTCTCAACGAGTTCGGAGCACAACTTTCTCCTAGAGTTGCTCCTCAAACTGATCTCCCAAATGGCTCTCTCCTAGAGCCAAGCTCTTCGCTTCGCTCACACCCCGAGTGGACCTCTTCTCAACGGGTTCGGAGCTAAAACTCTTCCTGAGAGGAGCTTCTCAAACTTGTCCTCCAAGAACGGGCTTCCCTTAGAGCCATGCAAAGCTCTTCTCAACTTCGCGAAGACGAAGATGTTGCGAGACTATCTTGACCTTGGAGAAGTAGGATTCTCCAACTCATCTCAGAAAAGAACTTGTAGATCTTCAAAATAGCTTCGAAACAAGGGGTCATACGCCCCGATCCGACCTCCGTAGCATTGGGAACATCGAGAAGAACTCTCCCTAGACTTCGGCACACTTCGCCGAGCGTTCTTGGCACCGACGCTCAAACGTGAGAAAAACATCTCACTTGGACTTCGGCACGCATCGCCGAGCGTTCTTGCCACCGACGCTCAAACGTGAGAAAAACATCTCACTTGGACTTCGGCACACTTCGCCGAGCGTTCTTGGCACCGACGCTCAAACGTGAAAAAAAATCTCACTTGGACTTCGACACACTTCGCCAAGCGTTCTTGTGACTGACGCTAAAACGTGAGAAAAACATCTCACTTGGACTTCGGCACGCCTCGCCGAGCGTTCTTGCCACCGACGCTCAAACGTGAGAAAAACATCTCACTTGGACTTCGGCACGCCTCGCCGAGCATTCTTGCCACCGAAGCTCAAATTAGAGAAAAAATATGCCTCAAGAGCCGCACTCAAACCAAGATCAACGGTGGTGATGAGAGCAAAAGGAGAAAGTCAATGGTCAACCGTTGACTGAGTCAACGGTCAACCGTTAACTGCCACGTGTCAGGTTGCCGATGCCCTCTCCTGGTTCGGAAATACAATCCGAGCGTCCTTGCCACCGATCATGTAAGAGCATCCACAGTCGTTTGCTTATTTGCCATTTTTGCCATTTTTTTGGTACTGTAGCGCACACAGTCGTTTGCTATTTTGCCATTTTTTGGCAAAATCGCTACAGTAGAAAGGGAGAAATAGCAATCGAAATAGCAAAATACATATTATAGCTGACGAAACATCATGTTTCGTCTGGATTATTTAATTATATTGTTAATTGATCGGACGAAACATGATGTTTCATCCGAATTAAAAACAATATAAATAAGGATGGGACGAAACATCATGTTTCGTCCCATTCCTTGAAAAAAAAAATTAAACAAAAACCTAGCACCTTCGTCTGACCTTGAAAAAAAAAAATTTAAACAAAAACCTAATCACCTTCGTCTGACTTTATTTGGTCAAATGACACCAAATTAAACAAAAATTAAACCAAATGACACTAAAAAATTAAACAAAAAAAATTAAACAAATCCCGGACGACACATCATGTGTCGTCCCAACCCATCTTTGCAAATTTTTTTCTTTTTCGGAATAAACATCATGCTTCGTCTGACTTTCATTTTTTATTTTTTATATTTTTTTTCTTTGGGACGAAACATCATGTTTCGTCCCGTATTTTTTATTATTATTTTCTAACTTTCGGCCCGTACAAATTATTTTCTATTATGAGACGAAACATCATGCTTCGTCTGATAGTTTTTTAACAAACTTATGCATTTTATACCATTCGACGACTGCAGCAAAACGAAGAAATGGATTGCTAAAATATGCATTTTGCCATTTTCCCCATTGAACGACTGTGGATGCTAATGAGAAATTTATCAAAAAAGTCAACGGTCAAACGACCGTTGACTCCCACGTGTTAAGTTGCCGAAGCACTCTCCTGGTTCGGAAATGCAATCCGAGCGTTCTTGCCACCGGAGCTCAAATGAGAGATTTTTTACCTCAGAATTCGTGCTCAAACACGATTCGCGGCTCGGATCCGATCAAAAATAAATAAATAAATAAAAATTTCCGAGGGGTTAAACGGGTTAGTGTGGACCCGTTATGGGACCCAAACCCACCTCAGCTTTCTCTCTCCTTCTCCAGATTTCCCGCCAAAACCAACAAGCTCCGAGAGCTGTCTTTGAGCGTCGGCGTCGACGCCACCTCCAAGAGCCCAGCCTTTGAGCTTCAACGTCATTTCCGAACCGCCATCGACCTCACCATCGAGTTCCTCTCCTTCCCCCCATCACAGAGCTCTAATCCAACCTTCACGAGCTAATCACCCCCGCCATGGAGCTCATCACAGAGCTTCGGCCATGGAGCTCCAACACAAGGCTCGAGCTCCCTCCTCCGCAAAGCGCCTCCGCTGGCATCGAGCTCGGGCTCCATTGTCTTCGAGCTCCACCTCTGTCAAAACTCCATGCCGATATCACTCTTCATCAAAGATACTTGAGGCCTTGTCGACCTCAGTCGTCGCCGAGCTCCCCATCGCGAGCTCCGAACCCAACGCCGCCGTTAATGAGCTCCGAGCTAGAGCTCGCGACCAAGCCACGCCACAGTGCCGAGCTTACAAGCTTCAAGCTCCTCTCCACTACATTCGAGCCTCGCCGAACTCCCCATGCCGAGCTTGAACCCCATTAGCTCCGAGCTTTGCTTCGTCAACACCGACGTCGAAGCCCTCCACCTTCGCCGATGACGACAGGGCGTGTGGGTCGGCAGAAATCGCTGAGCATTCGTGGCACCGGAGCTCAAACGAGAAAAAAGCTCCAACTTCAGTCTTCGCCGAGCTCCGACGAACTCCTCTCCATTGTCGACCTCCTTCGTCGAGTTCCCCCCGAGCTCTACGTCCGACGAACTCCGCCATGGTCTCGCCGAACCCAATCACCGAGCTCGAGCTTCACAAGCACCACCACCAAGCCGAACTCTCCCTCTCTAAGCTCCGCCACGGAGCTCCGTACTCCCACCACTTCGTCAACAAGCTCTCCTCCAAAGCTCCGAGCTCCTCTCGAGACTCCGACCTCCACGTCGCGAGCACCTCGAGCTCTACTCCTCGTCGACCTCCGAAGACGAGCTCCCCCGTCGATCTCCACTTCACGAGCTGCGGACACTTCGAGAACGGAGAAGACGAAGGAGAAGGGAGAAACGAAGACGACGAAGGAGAAGGAAGAAGCGGAGAGGTAGAAGACAGCAGAAGCGGAAAAGAAAAGGAAAAAAAAGTCAACGGCTCACCGTTGACCTTGCCACGTGGCGCCAACATGGACTTCAGCAACTCTTGCCGAGAGTTCTTGGCACCGGAGCTCATATGGGAGAAAAAATGACGTCCTCTCGATGCACGCTCGCTTGATCATGATCAACGCACACGATCGCGCCACATCACCAGGTATTTATTTATTTTTTTATTTAAATAATCGAATTAATTATTTAAAAAATCCGAAAAAATATTTAAAAATCGGGAAAAAATTAATTAAAAATTCTAAAAATAATTATTAATTCAGAAAATAATTTTTAAATTCTGAAAATAATAATTATTGAATTAGAATAATTAATTAAATTTTTTGATAATTAATTATTTAATTCGGAAATTAAATAAAAAATTCAGAAAATCGGGAAAAATCACAAAAAATCCAAAAAAATCTGAGAATAATTTTGGGTATTTTACAAGTTTAGAAAATCACTGTTACACCCCGAGCTAGATCCAACTCCCCGGAGAACTCCGATAAAATTCTGTAAGCCATTAAAATAGTAAAACTACTCCTTAAAGGCTGATCAAACTCAGTCTTCAGGAGTGGGGGGCTCGTGATATGGCTAAAAATGGGATTAAATCGGGACCATTCAAATCGGGCACGAATCTCAAAGCTCGGGGGTAAAATGGTAATTTTATCTACAAACGGGTCTGAAATAGGAACTGGGTCTTTTTTCAAAAGCTCAATAATCCATAAACGGATTCGTCTTACTGGGTACGGATTCCAACCCGTAAGAAACCCGGTCCAGCTGGATAGAATTAGGATTTATGATTGTCCTTAATCAACGGCCCTGATCACTTCTATCCATCCACTGGAAAGTAGGAATTTGATCTTATCCTGAAACTGGTTCCTAAGGTGGCTATAAATACCCCCTCCCCCCACTGTTATCAGATAATCAATCTTTTGCCAATCAAAGCTCTTTCATAATCTTCTTAATTACTGACTAGAGCGTCGGAGGGTGCATCATCGGAATCAACCCCGGTGTTTCGCACTTTTTGCAGGTCAACAGCGGGAGATCACGGTCAAACTCCGGTGGAGGTGTTTCAGGTTTGACTATTCAACATCCCAAGAATCCACAAATCTATCTCTTTGCCCTCACACCGATTTCAGCGGCAGCATATGTGGAGGTACTTAACTTCAAAATATGATCCAAACATATCAGAGTTTAATAAATGGAGGAATACAACTATACAAGTGGCCTCCGCTTAATCAAAAGATGCCAACATCTTCACTATTATCACTAGAGCGTTTGTGTTCCTCTGAATATTGAATTTTTTGGGTACTAGGCCACTTTTTGAAACTATTTGCGATTTTAGGCCAGTTCACAAACTATTAGCACTTTTGGCTAGCCAGTGCCACGTCAGCAGCGGCCGCTATTGGGAATAACGGTCTCTTCATAGCGACCTCCCATACTTGTCAGCTTATAGAGAGGATATTGTATAATGGACACGACTTGGTGTAACTAATGTCGCTATTGTCAATAGCGACCTCGTATAACCAAGGTTGCTATTCCCAATAGCGACCGCAGGTTGGCCCAATCGCTTTTAGGCCCACCTGAGGTCGCTATTGGGAATAACGACCTTAGTTAGACGAGGCCGCTATTAACAATAGCGACCTCAGTTACACCAAATGGTTTGCAATTATACAATATCCTCTATAATCTGTCAAGTGTGGACTACAATGTGTTGGTCGCTATGAAGAGCCCGCTATTCCCAATAGTGGCCGCTGCTGACGTGATACTGACTAACGTGACACTGGCTAGCCAAAAATGCTAATAGTTTGGGAAGTGGCCTAAAACCGCAAATAGTTTCAAAAAGTGGCCTAGTACGGCAAAAAATTCCTCAATATTACATGTCCAAACAACTCACACGTGCACTGCACATGTTTCGTACATTCGCAAATCGATTATTCAACAATTGATAATGAGTAATGCTTTAGCCACTACCAATTTCACTACCATTTCCTTCACTACCTTAGATGGTATACTCCTATTGGAGAGTTCTCCCACCTACTCTATCATCCCCTACCTATTGGAGTGTGCCACCTAAGATAATGAAGAGAAATGTAGTGAAATTGGTAGTGGCTCTAGCATTACTCATTGATAATTAACTGATACTCTCGTGCATTGGGCCAAACAATTCAGACTCTTTCACGAAAATAAAAGCACGTGCAATGCACGGCACCAACGTAAGAGGGAAAACATGAGTTGCATACCTCCAAAATGAGCGGTGTGGTAGCGGCAAGCTCGAGGGTTGTTGAGCAAGGGATCGTACTGCGACTTGCAGTTCTTGCACGTCCTCAGCTCGGCGCCGCCCGCGCAACGGACGGTGGCAGCGGCTGAGGTGAGCCGGTACGCGCACCGCTGTGGTTCGGGTACCGCTGTCGTGAACCGGGTCAGGTTTGTTGAGGGCTGTCGGAAATTATTGATTGGCGGAACCGATAAGGGGTTGGGGAAAACGTTGGTGAACCCCATTTTCTGTTTTTTGTTCAGGTGAGTTATTAGGATTGGATCTATTTACCGAGCATTTTTTAATCGACCTAATGGGATATTGCAGAAAGGTGCCTTCATAACGTTTAAATTACATTTTTACTCCATATAAAATAATTTTATTCCCAAAAGCATTTCTTCCTTTCCTCCCTTCTTAGAGCATCCACAGTCGTTAAGGGCCAAAATATACAAAAATGGATAAATAAATATAGCAAAGTTATGTTTTGCTGCAGTCGATGAATGCTATTTTTTATAAAAGGTGCGACGGCACTTCAAGTGTCGTCTGAGGGAAAAATTCGTCCTCGAAGTGCAAATAAAAAATTACAAAAATATTATAAAAAATTACAAAAAATTCAGAAATTACGAAAAAATTACAAAAAATACAAAAAAATACAAAAATTGCAAATAACCCCTTACAGGGTCGGCCTGCCTTCAAGTGCCATCCGAGGGAGGGTGGGTTTTTTTGATTTTTTTATTAGGAAATTAAATTTTTTTTTAGTGGGATGGCACTTCAAGTACCGTCCGACCATTTAAAAAATGTTTTTTTTGTGCGACGGCACTTCACGTCGCACTTCAAGTGCCATCTGACAATTAAAAAAATAATTTTTTTTATTGCGACAGCACTTCAAGTGTCGTCTCTCATATATGCATATTTCTCATTTTCTCTCTCATTTATGGCAATCTCCTGTATAGCGAATTATGCATATTATGCATATTTGGCCAACGACTGCAGCGCTGTTTTTGGCCAAATATGCATATTATGCATATTTAGCAAACGACTACAAATGCTCTTATCTCTCAAGGCTTAAAATGAGTTTTTCCAATAATTTTGAAGTGGATAAGAGCATCCACAATCGTTTGCTATATTTGCCATTTTCTCATATTTTGAGAAACGATGGCCTGCAGTCGTTTGCTATTTTGCCATATTTTTGCAAAATCGCTACAGTTACTTCTCATATTTGAGAAACGAACTGACGATTCTTAATTATAGGGAACGGAACAACTTGTACCGTCCCTATTTTTTTAAAATTTTTTAATGGGATCAGACGAAACATGTTTTTTTTAATTTTTTAATTGTTTCGTCCGACCCCCCCCCCCCCCCCCCCTCCTCTTTTTTTTTAATGATCGACGGTACAACATGTACCGTCTGGAAAAAAAATCAAAAATCAAAAATCGCTCAAACGAGACATGTTGTCTCGTTTCAAGTTTTTTTGGATTGGTCCAACCCCAAAAAATGATTAGGTTAGTGTATAATTCTTAGGTTAGTGTATAATTAAGAAGGTTAGGAGATATTTTATTATTTAATTTATTTAATTAACCTATTTTAATATCTAATCATTAATTAATTAACTGTAAAAAAAAAGGCGAAACAACATATACTGTCTTTCTCAAATTTTAGCAAATCACCATTGCACTGAAATTCTCATATTGCTATTTTCATTTGCCATTTTGCCATATTTTTTAGCAAACGATTGTGGATGCTCTAATGTTGCTTTTTCTTAGTATTTATCTCAAAACACGTCAATATCCACGACCATACGTCCAAAGTACGAGTTTAAGTGTTAAATTTTAAGAATCATTACTCATTAGGTATGTTTTTGTTTTTTTTTTTGAGGAAAAGGTGGAGTCTGGCCACCCTGTTTCATTAATAAGTGATTAATAAAACAAAACTCAGGGTACTGAGCTTACAACAAAATCCTAGAAACAAAGCAGAAGAACATAACTCCACCCCGAATATGGGGAGAGGGACAAAAGACAGAACATAAAGTAGCCACAAAGTAATACATCATACCCCCCAACAAACCTTAGGGTGGTGGGTATCAATGTCCATCAAAGATTGTGCTGGCTATCAGTCAATCGTCGGGCCGATCTCAATCACCTCGTCATCAAACTCCTGTACCTGGAATACAGTCGCAATCCTGTCACTTGGACCTGCTGCTGCCACATTAGCCCAAAATAAAATTAGATGCATAATATGATTCAGATTGCCAAAAATACTATTGCAAGTTCTACGAAAGTAAAGATTATTTCTGTCTAGCCAGAGGACCCAGGTCATTGCGGCGATCGCGATATACCACACCTCTCCCATAGCACCCCTCTCCGTCGCGAACTTGGTTCCTACCCACAGGTCCTCGTATGCAGTAGGGTATTGAGATGTCCCTAGGGCGCTGAGAACCTCTACGATAACCGCTTTGCTCCTAGGACAGTGAAGGAAAAGATGGTCTCTAGTCTCCATGGTAGCTTGGCAGAACCCGCATTGAGAGTCTACAGTTGGTTGGCGCTTAGCGAGGTTTTCTCTAGTCAGGATCGCATCGTTTAGCACCAACCATAGGAAAACTTTGGTTTTTAGTGGTGCTTTTGTTCTCCAGACAACGGCAAACCACTTTGGTGAACATCCCCTAAAATGGATGCGATTGTACATGGAGCGAACCGTGAACTTGCCGTTCTTCTCCAATCCCCAGGTTTTCTTATCGGGCCCCTGAGAACAGCCAATTCCTGCGTTGGTGATGTAGGCCTGAAATTCCGTAAGTCTGAGCAGGGAGCCTATGTTAAGCGGTTGTTTGAAAGTTGGATTCCATGCGCCTCTTTTCCAAGCTGCTGCCACCATGCAGTGTGGTTGTGTCGCTTGCTCGTATAAATCGGGGAACATGGACCTGAGTGTGTGATCAGCACACCACTTATCCCACCAAAATCTGGTAAGTCTGTTGTTACCTATAGCTGATTTAACACAGCTATTGATGGGTTCGTATGCCTTAGTGACACCTTTCCAGAAGCAGGATACCCGAGGACCTATCCTGAAGCCTAGATTTCTAGTTCCATTTCCATGCATGTATCCCTGAACAAACTGTTGCCACCCTTCTCCATTAGGGTGGAAAACTTTCCACCACCATTTACCCAGTAGCGCCAAATTCATATCTTGAAGATCAATTATACCTAGGCCTCCATAAATCTTTTTCATGCACGCCTTCTCCCATCTAATGAGGTGATATCCTCCTCGGTCCGGGTCTGCTTCTTTCCATAAGAAATGCTTCCTAGTTCGGTCAATTCTTTGGATTACCCATCGCGGCATCTCAAAGAAAGAGAGATAATAGGTAGGAAGGTTACTCATTAGGTATGTTTGTATTTGATATAACCGTTCTACAGTGGTTCGAATTGGTATACACGTAAATACATGCACTATAAAATAAAATGTTTGAATAAATAATTAAACATATTACCTTAATACATTACTTGTGACCCAACTAATACTTGGTATACTACAATACAAGTATATAAGGGAGTATGACTTGCAAGTTAATATCCAAGCATAATGTTGTGCACTTTATAAGATTATACTCAATTATGGTGCCCCCCCCCCCCCCCCCCCCCCCACCAAAACCAAAAAAAAAAAAAAACAAAACCTTATTTTCCTTTATTGTTGGAAGTGTTAATCACCCTATGGGGGTGAACAGGGTGGTTGTGCGAAAAATTAAAAACTTAAATAAAATACGTAAAGTAAGGAGATAGAGTTAGAGAAAGCAAATTGAGCAAGCACGCAAGACACAACGATATAACGTGGTTCGACCCCTAGGTCTACGTCCATGCCGCATACTTGTAGCAATCCGTCACAAGCATTCACTGTACTTTAAACCCTTGTACAGTGATTCTCGGAATTCAGTCTGAGATACCTATTACACCCACAGGGCTTCTTCAAGCAAGTCCCGCAAAACTGGCTGAAGTGGAAGAAAATAAAAACTCTCAAAATCTATAACGATCTTGATTGAAGAAAACAATAAAAGCTCTCACACTCGGATCGTTGATTGAATGATTAGTTCAAAAGAATTATAATTGCAAAGGGTGATGAATACTTAGTGAATTCGTCTCTATTTAAGCGAGGAAACATATCTTTCCAAAAATGAAAATATATTTCCGAAATAGTCAAAACAGCACGTGGATGGTCGACCGCTTTATTAAGCTGTCAACAGTTCACTCTTCAACTAAAAGTCGAAGGGTGACCAGTCGACTGACTCACTTTTTGAACTAGATGGGCAGTCGACTGTTGTCACAGTCAACTGACATATCGTACGGTCGACCGCTATAGTGCAAATTCAACTTTTATTTGGCGAATCCACTTTATATTTTTTCCAAAACTAATTCTTCAATCAACGATAATTTACATATTATATCATCTCATAAATATAAATAAATAAACTATTTTGCTGGCTTTCTTGAGATTTGAGACACATGCTTTTTTTCTTTGATAATTGCAATCTTATTTGATACATGCCTCTTTTGCTTGATTGCAAATCATTTTGGATCTTTATTTTGATTTTCATTTTTCTGTAAATCATGTAAATCTCAACTAAAAATATTAGTTGTAAATGATACATTTTATGCACACCAAACTTAAGGTCAACAATCTCCTCCTTTTGGTGTGAACAAAACATACCTTAGATTTTTTTTAAATATATCAATGGAAATTCAAGTGCTCTCCCTAAATCTAATATTCCCCCTAAATTCATGTGCGTTAAGAATTTAATAAGTGTGTTGTTCATTATGTATCATATATGCAAAAATCAAAACTAGTTTACGAGCATGCATTCATAAGTTTTTAAAAATAGTTTAACTATTGCAAAATAAAGAATATAATAGCGGAGATAAATATAATGAATTAAAATTCTCAGCCTAAGTATGTTAAGTATTTTCTCCACCCTTTTGGAACACACAAAAAGGCGCAAAGGAAACAACAGCAGTTAAGAATCAGAGGCTCGGAAGAAGGGTAACAGAAAAGAAAACGATCGACTGGGCGGTCGACCAACAAAAAACAAGGCAAACACCTGTAAAAGACTTTTGCTTTGATTGTAAACGACATGCATAAAAAAATTTGGCATACGGAAGTATAATTAGAGCAAATCCATTACCCAACCAAGATCATATATCAACCATGACATGAAATTTAACAGGTTTGCAAAATACATACTGCATGGATAGAAATACAAAAAAAAACTTATATAATCCTTCAAATGAAACTACATTAGCCTTTAAATGAAACTTCAAATGTACTGCATTTGTTGGAACCAAAAATGTTTTACTTCCATCGAGAAACTATTCCTCGTCATCATCGCCATCATCGTCTTCTTCATCATCTTCACCACACTTGTCATTCGCCTCTTCATCGGAAGGAGGGGGAAGAAGTTCCCATTCCTCTCTTGTCTTGCATGAATTCGATGGTGTTGACATAGTAGTTATATACTTGCCTTTGATAAGTAGAGAATTGAGCACTCATAAAAAAGATGGAGCGGATGAAGGAGTAGCATTCTTACGACGAGAAGAGGATGAAGAGGGTGCTTGTTGTGGTTGTTGCTCTTGTTCAGCTTGGCGATCAAGCTGGGCATAATGAGCCCGTTGACCAAACGGGGTGTCAATACTCATTTGTCGAGGAAGAATCGGCAGTGGGGCTTTGTTAAGGAGATAATTGCCTACGGAATACATGAATCAATAGCCAAGTTGTAGATTAGAGAGCTAAAAGGAAGGGAACGATTCCGAGAATAGGCTTGATTCATGGTGCGAATAATGAAAGTAGTGAGATCAAATTTGTAGGCACCAAGGATAAGAAAAATGAGGAATGATTGATCGACTTGAATTGCAGTTTTGACATTCCCTTTAGGTCGAATATTTGCATTGACAATTTTTTTTAACACACGGGCTTCATCCGTGAAATCGGTGGGTGAAGGTCGAGCAATGGTGAGAGATTCAAGCTTAATGATCAAGGATTTGACAGCATATTTGTCATGACCCGATTTATATTCAAGAGATTTAAAATCAAGATTATAAGCTTCAAATTTGCCCTCAGGAATGTTATATCGGGAACGAAGGTATGCGGGAGTGACCTTAACAGATTTACCATGAAAAATTGAGGAGAAGGTGAAGTCATTGTCCTTCAAACCATCTAACTTGGTATAAAATTGACAGGTTAGGGATTGGAGTGTGTGCTAGCAGTGGTGAGATAATCTTCCCACCCAAAGTCTAAGAATTTTAACCATGTCACCAAATTGACCACCTAATGAACCTAAATCTATTGGACGACTAGGTACAACCGAAGAAGAGGCAAGAGTGTTGAAATATAGATCAGCACAATGAGACTCTCTAAAGTGTGACATCTTTTATAACCGTTTTTTTGGGTAACAGTTTTCTTACCCTTTGAATGATGAAAAGAAGAAAGACCATAAGAAGACTTGAGAGACCACGAAATGACAAAACGCTCGAGAATTTGAAGTAAAAATGCCACACAAAAAAATCAATTTTTTTATGGGTTTGGTAGAAAAGGGAGCTAGGGTTTCGTGGAGGCTGATGAAAGAAGATAGGGTATTTATACTAGGAAAGCGGTCCCCACATGTCATAGAGAGAAAGAAACGATTTAAGATCTGATCAGCTGATAGAACCGGTCGACCAGTTCATGGAGCAGTCGACCGCAACACAAAAAGAAGAGAAGAGAATACTGTAAGGGAAATTGGCAGTAAGCGGGACGGTCGACCGGTCCACTTTCGACCAAAAGAGCACTGAGGACGGGAAGTTGCCAGTATATGGGATGGTCGACCAAACCGCTTATGAGGAGAAAAGTCGACCATGCAGTCGACTGACATATTGTTTTGAACAGTTTTAGTCATAAGAACATGCATAAAGTTGAAAAAATATCAATGACATCTAATTCTTCTTTTAAAAACATGAAAGCTTTTTTCCTCTAATGTTTTTTTGTGAACATATTAGCTAATTTCAAATCCGTTGAAATATAATCAAGTATAACATCTCCTCTTTTTAAAATGATCTTTAATGAAGTAGTAACAAATCTCTATGGGTTTATCTCAAAAAACAAATCTCTATGAGTTTTGTGCAACTAAAGATATGTAATAGAAGATTCCTTACATATATTTCATCTGTAAGACATAGTGTAATAGTTTTATCACATATTACTACTGAGACATTTATAAATATTATTCAGTTTATTGACATGAAGTAAATAGAAACAACTATTTTCTAGTGCATGCATTTTATAGAGGGGTGAACAATGTTTTAGATCACTTACGAAAAGTTTATCATCCATAATGTAGAAATATATCAAAATTAGTTTACCGTTTATAGTTTAGCCAATGTCGTACTCATCAGAAGAACCAATGTCCTTCTTTTTTCCCCCATGATAGAGATGCATATTATGTTGTTGTAACTAGTTATGAGTTTCGAGCATCCACCATCAAGGTATCTACAATCTTTTAAGTTGAAAGCGTTGATTCACCTACATTAAAGTTAGTAGGTGTCCAAGTAGACGTTGTTCCTTCATTCACATTCTTATTTACCCAAACGAAATTAATATTCATTTTTAATGAGTAATTATAAGATATGTGTCCTAATTTACAGCAATAGTGACATGTAATGAGATTATGCTTTGGATCACGCACATGTGCATAGTTATATGTTGGTTTGTAACTATTTTTATGGTTATGCATATGTGTATGACAAGATTGCTTAGAATTTTGACATTGTATTGGTTCATTATAACCAAGTCCTCAATTATTATGATATGACCTTGAATTATTTTTCATAAGATAATGAGGCCCTTCATATTTTTCAACCATTTTTTCGAACTCAATTATTATATTACAAAGTTTTTTTTTTCTAGTTTTCTCATCGTCTTTGGTGTTCCGACGAAGAGTATCTAGAGTATCATCAAGTATTCTGTTATGTTCGAGTGCTTCCTTACAACCTTCTACTACCTCATCAAATTTTCTTTTGCATTCATTCAGATCGTCGGTGAGTTTAGCAATATGAACAAATTTCTCATGAATATCTTTTAGATTTTTATTATGTATTGTCAGAGATTTTTGAATCTGTTGTTTCAAACATTCATTTTCTTCTATCAACACATCATGATCTTTCCTAAATGACTCAAAATTTTTAATAATCAAAGAATGTTTTTCTTTCAACTTTTCGTTTTTCGCAATGCAAGAGTAATGTGATTCATTAGACATTTGCTTATATTGTCTCAACTCACGACTTAATTTTTTTGTATAATCTCTTAAGTCATTACACATGTCAACTAGATCATCATAGGTAGGTTCTTCGATTACCTCTTCTTGGAGTGGTGAATGCACCTCACCATCTCCAAGAGCCATGAATCCAAAGTCATTGTGTTCTTGCTCTCCATCGTTGGAGTTTGAATCTAGCTATGTTTTTTTTTTTGAAGGAAAAGATGGAATATGGCCACCCTGTTTCATTAATAAGAAATTAAAAAAACAAACCCAGAGTACTGGGCCAAGTTACAAACTACAGACAGAAAATAAAACGTACATAAAGCAACATAACCCGTACAAACAACAAATTCCTCCAACAACCCTGGAGGGTGGGCCGACAAACAAGCTCGGTCCATCAAAATTGTATGTACATCAGTTTAGCTTCGTACACTGCCTCCACGGCACATG
The DNA here is from genome assembly GCA_017893485.1 of Hemerocallis citrina. Taxonomy (NCBI): domain Eukaryota; kingdom Viridiplantae; phylum Streptophyta; class Magnoliopsida; order Asparagales; family Asphodelaceae; genus Hemerocallis; species Hemerocallis citrina. Next base: position 89,943 of record JACEHZ010000200.1, read on the forward strand.
CACACCCACCAGAAACTAGTCTGACATGATTTTTATCACCTGCCTTGCCCTGCCTTCTCCTCGCTGGGGGACCCCATCTTTGGGCTCGAGCCCCGCATGCCTAATTTTGACAACCGCCGAGCTCAGTCTACTCGCTGGGGGGGCATCTTTGGGCCAAAACCCCGTAGACAGAGTTTTGACAGCCGCCAAACTCAGTCTACACCTCCTATCCTCCCACAATCTAGCTATAATACTCCCCACTAAAAATTGCAGTCAAGGAGAGAGTCGTGAAGATGATACATTCGCCTCTCTCACGCCCTTACTATCTCCAGTGATTTCTCACAAATACAGACCACCACCAACCTAGAGTAGTGAGAAGCAACGTCTTCACTCACTCACTCTCTCACTCCCTCTCTCAATCGGAAAACCAATACAAAACCCAGCTGATTGAAGTATCATCTTCTCCTCTCGCCATAACGGGCGATGGCATTGGGTGTCAGCCCCCATTATGAGGGCGAAGTGGTGGTGGTGCCCCGTCGACTGTGGTCATCCGGTGAAGCTGCCCGGATGCAGCCCCCGCCCCTCTAGATCACACCCTAACAGAATGGGGTACAAGCTCCATCCTCTATCTCACTAAAAATTGCAGTCAAGGAGAGAGCCGTGAAGATGATACATTCGCCTCTCTCACGCCCTTACTATCTCCAGTGATTTCTCACAAATACAGACCACCACCAACCTAGAGTAGTGAGGAGCAACATCTTCACTCACTCACTCTCTCACTCCCTCTCTCAATCGGAAAACCAATACAAAACCCAGCTGATTGAAGTATCATCTTCTCCTCTCGCCACAACGGGTGATGGCGTTGGGCGTCATGTCACGGACAAGTTCTAGAGGCATCCAGATTGTTCAAGGGGACTCCGGAACACTACAGAATGCCCCGGAAGGATCAAGAACGTCCTAGAGTTCTCTAGGACAATGTGGCACGTTCTAGTGTGAACTAGAACCTTTGTGGAACAATGTACATAGTTATAGAGTATTCTAGTAAACTCTTGTACATAGTAGAACTTTGTACTCTAGAACCTTCCCTTGGGGAGGAGAAGGATCATCCTAGCACTATAAATAGGGAGGAGCCTCATTTGCTCCAACCATCAAGACAATCCAAGACAATCCAAGGAAATCCAAGGAAAAGCATTCCAAGCCACTCTTGTAAAGTTCTCTATAAGAATAAATTCTCTTCCATCTTACTTTACTCACTTCTCTTCAATCCTCTGCCTTCTTAACCCTCAATTTGCCTGACTTAGCCCTCGATCTAAGGAGTAAGCTAGGTGGTACACGGCCTGACTTGAGGAAAAGAAGTCGTCCCGTGACACGTGGTATCAGAGTCAAGGTTTCGTTTGGCAGAAATTATGGCTGGACGCGAGGGAAACGTGAGTGATGTCACCACCAACGTGGAGGTAGTTGGTGATAGGGGAAGAGCGGAGACAAATGCCAAGAAGAACAAGAGCAAGAACGCGAGGGAGCAGTCGATGGATGTTTTGGCCAGCTTTGAGTTGAGATTGGCTAAGGTGGAGATTTCCATGGGGGAGTCCATTGAAAGGATGGATGCCATGGACGACACCATGGACGGTGTCAGAGAGGATGTTGGTGGCCTAAGGGAGGAGATTCTTGGTGTCCTCAACACCCTAAAGGCCGAGTTCAAGGCAGAGATAGCGCAGCTTTAAGAGGCGTTCAACACCCAAGGAGAGGAGGTGAAGTTGTGCAAGGAAGCAATAGCAGGTGGGACTATTGCAAGGGAGATGCCACGCACTAAGGCGCCAGAACCCTTGAAGTATGGAGGTAAGCGCGATCCCAAAGAACTTGATGAATTCTGTTGGTCCCTAGAATGCTACTTCAATGCTGTAGGAATTAAGGATGATCAACCCAAAGTGGATACAGCTGTCCTTTACTTGAAAGAAAATGCAGCATTATGGTGGAGAAGGAAGCATGGTGACATAGCCAAGGGGCTATCCACAGTGGATACTTGGGACGAGTTCAAACAACAACTCAAGAGGCAATTTTGTCCCCAAAATGCCAAAGATGCAGCTATGAAAAAGCTACGTGGGCTGAGGCATACCGGGAGTATCAAGGAGTATGTTGCTGAATTCACATCCTTGATGCTAGAGTTACCGGATCTGAATGAGGAAGATAAGCTTTTCTACTTCTTGGACGGACTACAATCTTGGGCTAACTTAGAACTCAAGAGGAGGAACGTCAAAGATGTAGACGAAGCTATAGCCGTGGCGGAGGACCTTGTGGAGTTCAAGAAAGACTTCGACGGCAACAAGAAAAAGAGTGTAGGAGACAAGCCCCACAAGTTTGTGAAGCAAGATAAGAAGTATGACAAGCCATTCAAAAGGGACAAGCTCAATGAGGGAGGAAGCAAGAAGAAGGAGCCGGAATGTTACTTGTGTAGCGGACCGCACTATATTCGAGACTGCCCGAAACGGAAGGCCCTTAATGCTATGGCTTGTTAAGCAGAAGAGGAAACGCAAGTTAGTTCCATGCGTCTCCTTAACTCTCTTAAGGCCAAGGATGAGACGGTGAAGGTGTCCAAGGAAAACGAGACCAAGGTCGGTGGTCTCATGTTCGTACAGGCCAAGGTGAATGGAGGATCCACCAAGGCATTAGTGGACACAGGTGCATCTCATAACTTCATTGCTGAAGAAGAGGCTACTAAGTTGGGAATCAAGTACGCCAAGGAGTTGAGTTAGGTGAAGGCCGTCAACTCATCATCTCAACCCATCCTTGGGGTAGCTCGTGGAGTACCTATCCAGCTTGGAGGATGGGAAGGCACTATTGACTTGACGGTTGTCCCTATGGATGACCACCGCATGGTTTTGGGCATGGAATTCATGGACAAGGTACGTCCCTTATCATTTGAGAAAGACTCAACCATGCGTATTACAAAGGGATGCACTATCCACATAGTACCTTTGGAGAGAGGGAAGATGGAGTCAAGAAGCTTATCTGCCATGCAACTCAAAAGAGGTCTCAAGAAGGGGGAGACCACTTATCTAGCTGTCTTGAAGGAGGCAGATGTTCCAACAGAGACGGGTGTGTCGACCGGAGTGAAGGAAGTGTTGGCAGAGTTCAAGGATGTGATGCCACCGGAGTTGCCGAAGAACTTACCTCCGAGACGGGAAGTGGATCACGTGATAGAGCTTGAACAGGGTGCAAGACCCCCAGCTATGGGACCTTACCGGATGGCTCCGCCCGAATTGGAAGAATTGAGGAAGGAATTAAAGGAGTTGCTCGATGCTGGACTCATTAGGCCCTCCAAAGCTCCCTATGGTGCCCCGGTGTTATTCCAAAAGAAACATGATGGAAGTCTACGGATGTGTATAGACTACCGGGCACTTAACAAAATCACGGTGAAGAATAAGTATCCTATACCGTTGGTTGCCGATCTCTTCGACCGACTTGGTAAGGCGCGATGGTTTTCAAAGTTGGATTTGAGGTCGGGCTATTGGCAGGTACGCATAGCTGAAGGGGATGAAGCTAAGACGACTTGTGTGACAAGGTATGGGTCGTTTGAGTTCTTGGTGATGCCCTTTGGTCTAACCAATGCACCTATGACATTCTGCACCCTCATGAACAATATCTTCCATCCGTTCCTGGACAAGTTCGTGGTAGTGTATCTGGATGACATCATGGTGTATTCAGACACGTTGGAGGAGCATGTTGAGCACCTACGACAAGTCTTCCAAGCACTAAGGGAGAATGAACTCTACGTCAAGCCAGAGAAGTGCTCCTTTGCCCAGCAGGATGTGATGTTCTTAGGGCACAAGGTAGCTGGAGGGAAGATTTATATGGATGAATCCAAGGTGCAGGCCATTGCAGAGTGGGAACCGCCCAAGAACGTGACTGAGCTAGGCCTTGTGAATTATTACAGGCGGTTCATTCTTGGATACTCGGCTAGAGCGACACTGCTCACCAACCTACTCAAGAAGAAAGTTGTGTGGGAATGGACGGATGACTGCCGATCAGCCTTTGAGGATTTAAAGAAGGCCATCATGGAGGAACCAGTTCTGAGGCTGCCAGATTATTCGAAGCCGTTCGAGGTACACACTGATGCATCCGACTTTGCAATAGGAGGGGTACTCATGCAGGAAGATCACCCAGTGGCCTATGAGAGTCGGAAGTTAAATGAGACGGAACGGAGGTACCCGGTGCACGACAAGGAGATGACGGCTATCATCCATTGTCTTCGGGTATGGAGGCATTACTTGTTGGGGATTCAGTTTATGATCAAGTCTGACAATGTGTCTACGAGCTACTTCCAAATTTAGAAGAAGCTAAGCCCCAAACAAGCACGTTGGCAAGACTTCTTGGCCGAGTTTGACTATGTGATGGAGTATAAGCCGGGCAAGACCAACGTGGTAGCCGATGCATTAAGTCGCAAGGCGGAGCTCGCGACCATCTCCCAAGTCGAGTGCGACCTTGCCAAACGAATCAAGGAGGGATTCAGTCATGACCCCTTAGCCGTTAATGTGGTGAATATGGCTAAGGAGGGCAAGACACGCAAATTTTGGATGGAGGATGGACTTCTCCTCACAGTTGGTGATCGTCTCTATGTTCCCAAGTGGGACAACTTGAGGAGGGAAGTCTTGAAAGAATGTCATGATTCAAGATGGGCTGGACATCCAGGCACGCACCGTACATGGGCACTAGTGGAGCGGTCCTATTATTGGCCTAGCATGAGGGATGATGTGGAAGCGTATGTGAAGACTTGTCTTATATGCCAACAAGACAAGGTGGAACAAGATAAGTCAGCTGGGTTGTTGGAACCACTACCCGTACCGGAGCTTCCATGGGAAAGTATATCCATGGACTTCATCTCAGCGTTGCCTTTGTCGGAGGGATGCGGTTCCATAATGGTTGTAGTGGATCGGTTCTCTAAGTATGGAACCTTTATCCCAGCCCCGAGAGATTGCACGGCCGAGGAAGCAGGAAGGTTATTCTTCAAACATGTGGCCAAGTATTGGGGACTTCCTCGGACCATCATAAGTGATCGAGATCCGCGCTTCACGGGAAAGTTTTGGAGAGAACTATTCAAGCTGATGGGTTCGGATCTCCACTTCTCCACAAGTTTTCATCCTCAAACCGATGGCCAGACAGAGAGAGTGAACCACCTGTTGGAGATATACCTTCGGCACTATGTGAGTGCCAACCAGCGGGATTGGACTAAGTTGCTCGATGTGGCCCAGTTTTCATACAACCTGCAGAAGAACGAGGCTACGGGAAGGAGTCCCTTTGAACTAGTGACTGGACAACAGCCGATGACACTGCAAGAGCTAGCAAAGGGGTACACTGGTTCAAGCCTGCCAGCTTACAAGTTTGCAAAAGGGTGGAATGAGGAGATAGAAATTGCCCGAAGCTACTTGACCAAGGCGGCCAAACGGATGAAGAAATGGACCGATGTGAAAAGGCAGCCAAGGGAATTCATTGTCGGTGACGAGGTGATGGTGAAGTTACCCCAAAAGATGTTCAAGTCTACGCGCCAAGTCCACAAAGGCTTGACACGAAGATATGAAGGACCGTACCAGGTAGTGGAAAAAGTTGGCACAAGATCCTACAAGGTAGCTTTGCCGTCGCACCTGAAGATCCACCCAGTCTTCCATGTTAGCCTTCTCAAACCTTATAGTAGGGACGAGGAGGATCCAAGGAGGAACGAATCTCATCGAGCCCCACCAGCAAACGTGGTTTCATATGATAAGGAAGTCGATGAGATCCTAGCCGATCGAGTTGTTCGCAAGAGGGCATGTGCGGTGGAAGGATCAACCCGAGAGCGAGTCTAGTTGGGAGCGAGAACAAGATCTATGGCAGTTCCGCGACAAGATTGAAGAATTCAAGTCTAAGGCTTGACGAGGACGTCAAGAGCTTAGGTGGGGGAGGGTGTCACGGACAAGTTCTAGAGGCATCCAGATTGTTCAAGGGGAGTCTGGAACACTACAGAATGCCCCGGAAGGATCAAGAACGTCCTAGAGTTCTCTAGGACAATGTGGCACGTTCTAGTGTGAACTAGAACCTTTGTGGAACAATGTACATAGTTATAGAGTATTCTAGTAAACTCTTGTACATAGTAGAACTTTGTACTCTAGAACCTTCCCTTGGGGAGGAGAAGGATCATCCTAGCACTATAAATAGGGAGGAGCCTCATTTGCTCCAACCATCCAAGACAATCCAAGACAATCCAAGGAAAAGCATTCCAAGCCACTCTTGTAAAGTTCTCTATAAGAATAAATTCTCTTCCATCTTACTTTACTCACTTCTCTTCAATCCTCTGCCTTCTTAACCCTCAATTTGCCTGACTTAGCCCTCGATCTAAGGAGTAAGCTAGGTGGCACACGGCCTGACTTGAGGAAAAGAAGTCGTCCCGTGACAGTCAGCCCCCATTATAAGGGCGAAGTGGTGGTGGTGCCCCATCGACTGTGGTCATCCGGTGAAGCTGCCCAGATGCAGCCCCCGCCCCTCTAGATCACACCCTAATAGAACGGGGTACAAGCTCCATCCTCTATCTATGGCGCTGCCATCGTCACAAACCCCGACTACTTCGCCCACTACACCAACCCTGGAGGCCCAAATCATGGCTGCAGATCACCGTAATCGGCCCCGAGAGTGTGGACATGGTGGTGGCGATAAAGGAACCGTTCCAAAGAGGGGGGAGGCCGACAGCAGAGAAACAGCAGCCACCGGTGCGAACTCGAAGACCACCCATCGCCGAAGAAGAGTTGTCGACGGTGGTTGGTCGGAGGCACTGGCAAGAAGAGCGGCGCGCCTCCCAAAGCTGGCGCACCGCCCCATGACAAATAGATTTGGAGATGGCGGCGGAACGACACCGCCGCGCTCACCCATCGCTGAAGAAGAGTTGTCGAGGCCGGGAAGAAGAGCGGCATGCCTCTCGAAACTAGGACCGACGGATCTAGGGAACGACATCGCCGCGCTCTCTACTGGGGAACGACACCACCGTGCTCTCTACTAGGGAACGACGTTGCCGCATCTCCCCAACGAAGCAAGACCCGAAGTCAACAGATTTGGGGGTCCCGTCTTGGACAATGGGGGTATGTGGGGAAGGAGCTCGATAGGAAGAGAGCAATGGAAGATGGACGACGGGAATGATCACACCGGGGCGGTGGCAATGAGCCCTAGCCGCCGCCCCCGGCCAAAATCAGATTTAGGATTTCTTTTGGAGGTTTTTTGGGATTAGTTTCTCTCTCTACTTTTCTAGAGAGAGAAACTTCCTTTGGCTTTTGTTTTCATACTGAATCTATCCATGTTGCCTTTAGTGATTTCTTTTTGCCTTCTGAAATGGAGTGATAAGCTTGGTCTCTATCTTGGGAGAGATGACAGTTTGCGCGGATGTGTCATGGTTTCTTTCATTTGTAGCATATGTCTTCTTTGCCTTTCTTCCTTGAAATCGATCAAATTTTTGTTTAATGTACATCTTGAATCTTTTTTGTGAACAACACAATTTCTTCGTCAGATTCTTTATGATCTCACTCTGAACATGAGGTTGCTGCTTTCAAGGCAATGGTCTTATCTTCAGTTTTGGGTATAATCTCAATCTTTTGCCGGTATCTCTTTGTTTCGGTCATCTCCATCTCATACGTCTTCAATTTTCCTTCAATTGTATAGTGGTCGAATCATTTCTCTTTGTCTGTCTCCCTCATTGCAGCAGCTTTTATATCCCATTCAGGTGTGGGGCAGCTTATGAGTTTTTCGATATTTCGGTCATCATCTAACCCTTTACCTAGCTCTCAAATTCATGTGCAATAATATCGAAGCGGGCAAACATTTGATCAACGTTTTCTCCTGGAATCATACAAAAAACATCAAACTTATAAAAAAATAACGTAACTTTTGCCTTTACCTCATATGTGGTTCCTTCATGGTGTTTTAACATTATTGTTCCAGATTTCATACGCCGTTTTGCAATTTCGCTCACATCGCATCAACTATTCTTTGTTCAAACCTGCATATAATGCTTGCATAGCTTTGGAATTTGCTATTTTTAGTGGTAGTTCAGCACCTGTGAAGGTTATCTTTCCATCACTGACAGTGATCTATATTTTATTAACACAGACATTCTATACTTCTTCTCCAAGTATCTGCAGAAAAATGAGACATATAAAAATTTCAAACATCATAGCATTTTCCATTGAAATAAGGTGAACGTGTCAGACTTGTTCCATTGGAGATGAATGACTTCGATGTGTACAAGTTTTCAGGAGAGGGATTTAGTCTGTTGGACATTTTGTTCAAGCTTTTAAGCTATTAATGAGCCCTCGCTCTGATACCACTGTTAATCACCCTGGGGGGGGGGGGGGGGGTGAATAGGGTGGTTGTGCAGAAATTAAAAACTGAAATAAAATGCGTAAAGTAAAGAGATAGAGTTAGAAAAAACAAACAAAGCAAGTATGCTAGACACAGCGATATAACGTGGTTCGACACCCAGATCTATGTCCACACCACCTACTTGTAGCAATTCTCTGCCATTAGCGTTCCACTATACTTTAAATTCTTGTACAGTGATTCTCGGAATTCAGGTTGAGAGACCTATTACACCCGCAGGGCTTCTACAGGAAAGCCGCAAAACTCACCAAAGTTGGAGAAAAGAAAAACTCTCAAGATCTGTAATGATCTTGACTGAAGAAAACAATAAAAGATCTCACATTCGGATCGTTGAATGAATGATTAGTACAGAAGAATTATAATTGCAAAGGGTGAAGAATACTCTGTGAATTCACCTCTATTTACAGAGCGAGGAAACATATCTTTCCAAAAATGAAAAGATATTTCGGAAATAGTCAAAACAACACGTGGATGGTCGATCGCTTTATTAAGCTATCGACTGTTCACTCTTCAACTAAAAGTCGAAGGGTGACAGGTCGACTGACTCACTATTTGAACTAGATGGGTACTCGACTGTTGTCACGGTCGACCGCTATCATGCAGATTAAACTTTTATTTGACGAATCCACTTTATATTCTTTACAAAACTAATTCTTCAATCAACGATACTTCACATATTATATCCTCTCATAAATAGAAATAAATAAACTATTTTTGGTGGCTTTCTTGAAATTTGAGACACATGCTTCATTTCTTTGATGATTGCGATCTTCTTTGATACATGCATCTTTTGCTTGATTGCAAATCATTTTGGATCTTTATTTTGAATTTTCTTTTCCTGTAAATCCTATAAATGCCAACTAAAAATATAAATTGTAAATGATACATTTTGTGCACACCAAACTTATGGTCAACAGGAAGTTAAAAGAACATTCTTATGATATAGGATGATGACAAAATAAAAAAAACCAAACACAAAGTTACAGTAAATAATCAATATATTTAGCTGTTCAAAAGTTCAAGTACATGACTTAAACTGTCAATGTTTTATCCAAAAACCTTTCGCACCTACTCTCCTGATGAAACCCTAAAACAAGAATCTTTCTCGCAAAATAATTCAGCGGAGGGCATTGGGGAGTGCATTATCTTGCCAAAACTAATAAGGTGTTAGTGAGATGTATAAGTGTCAAGTCAACAATTGTCGAAAGACATGAATGGCAGAGGCAGATTAAACTCACAACATCATAGAATGCAGGTTGAATAGTCTAAGGTACAAATTATAAATATGTGTGGTTCCCAAAGGATCAATGCTCTAGATTTGACCCACAATGGAGGTTGTTAAGATTGTGGATCGCCCAGTGGATAAATCAAAGATATAAATATAATTAGCTTACTTTGAACCCTAGATCTAATAACGAATTTTCCTTTGGGTCATATAGAATCTTTTGTCTAAATCCATTTCTACTAGTGGGCAAAAAGTTAATGGACCTTAAACAGTGTTTGTCTATCCTAACCTGATACAAGTGTCGATGAGGTGGCATCTGAGTGAAGCTGTTATTGGGGTGAAGAAGAGCACAAGAGTGAAGGTTGTACCTGAGCGATTGAGAGATTATGTGCTCACATAATGTGCACGTGCACAGGCAGATATTTGAAGAAGAGTGTGGCGGGAAAGGTGACACATGTGTGAAATGTATCAGTGTATCAGGTTATAAATAGGGAGAGGTGTGTGAGTGAGCTGGCAGATACCTTGTAACAAACTTTGTCCTCTTCCAAAATCTTCTAACAAACTCTTCTTCTTCTTCTTCCTTCCTCTTCTTCCCCAAATCATCCCTGAAATTCTTCCATTGTTCTTGAGATATGAACTCTGTTTTTTTTTCAGATTCTAATTGAATACAGGAAATTAGCCTGTGTGAAATAGTAAGATTGATTCCCTGTTGTTCTTGTGATTAATTTGAGTATCAATTTGGTGCTTTCACTACTTGAGCTCTGGCAATGGCGGATGGGAGGCGATCGTTAGAAGAAGTGCGGGAAACAGCTCGCATTCAAGGCGAGCAATTGCAAGCAATAAAAAATGATGTTGATACGCAAAAGAAGTTGTTCTCCAAGATGTTTATGCGATTCGCAGCCATGGAAAGCAAAATGGATCGATCTACAGTAATGGAGGAAAAGCTAAACAGATTTGCGGCTATGGAGGAGAAGCTGGATCAGGTGATTAAGGGCGGAGTATCACCAGGGAATCCAAACTCTGTAAGATCATCTTCTTCATCCTCGCATCATGATAATCACTTCAAAAACCCTCGACTAGATTTTCCTAGATTTGATGGCAATAATCCTATAGAATGGTTATTCAAAGCTAATCAATATTTCACATTTCATAAAACTCCATTGGAACAAAAACTTCATATTGTATCATTACATCTCGTTGGCAGAGCTCTAGCTTGGTTTCAATACAAGTATGAAAATGGTGATTTTCTAAATTGGGAGGTGTTTGTGAAGGAGCTAGATATTAGATTTTGGATTTCTCCTTTTGTAGACCATGCAGGCCAACTGTTTAAACTAACCCAAACAACTTCACTAGCAGCCTATCAAGATCAATTTGACATGTTGATCAACAAGACCAAAGGTCTATATGCTAATCACATTTTGAGCAACTATATCTCTGGTCTTAAACCAGAAATCCGTAGAGAAGTTCTAACACATAAACCGCCTACATTAGCTAATGCTATTGGTTTAGCCAGACTCCAAGAGGATAAGGTTGCCGAAACTAGATACCAAGGTGGTCATGGGAGCTATCTAAGGCCACCATGGCAACCTCCACCACCCAGTACCCTACCCCCTCTACTACCAACCCCAGAGCATACTAAAAACACACCAAACACAAATTTCCAATCCAGATTGGCGGTAAAAAGAATACCACCATCTGAGTGGGCAGCTAGAAAGGAGAAAGGGTTATATTTCAACTGCGACGAAAAGAATGTACATGGCCATAAGTGTCGGCGCAAATTTTTGATGTTGCTAGTAGAAGAGGGGGAAGAGCAGAGTTCTACACCTACGGAGTTGCAGCACATAGTAGGTGATGATACTTCATATGAGGCTGGTAGTGCTGATGCCCCAGAGATTTTTTTTCATGCTTTTTCAGGCAATAAATCATTGAGAACTCTAAGAGTGCAAGGCACTATTGCTAACCAAATGATACAAATCTTGATTGATTCTAGCAGCACTAATAATTTTCTGCAGGAACGAGTGGCTAGATTTTTGAATCTACCAATCCAGCAAACTCCTCATTTCAAAGTGATCGTTGGTAATGGGCAAACATTGCAATGCGAAGGAAAATGTGTAGGTGTACCAGTTAAGATTCAAGGTCATTCTTTCATGATTGATTTTTATATCTTACCTATGCATGGCTCAGATGCGGTTTTGGGTATTCAATGGTTGAGGCTACTGGGAAAAGTTGTTAACAACTATGCTGCAATGACCATGAAGTTTATAATTGCTAATAAGAAAGTTTTAATCCCAGGTGGAGAGGTTCCAGTTCCATCGCAAATAGAGCTCAAGTCATTGAGAAGGGATATTACTACAAATGCAGTAGGGGAATTCTTTCACTTAGTTTTGTAGGAAGAATGCCATGACCAACTGATTCCCCCTGACATTGTAGAACTGATACAACCGCATGCCTCCCTATTTCATGAAGTTAGTGGGTTGCCTCCTACAAGTGAGTTTGATCACTCCTTGCATTTGATTCCTAGTATGGGTCCGACCAATGTCAGACCCTATAAGTATCCGCATTTCCAAAAAAATAAAATAGAAAGGCAGGTTCAAAAAATGTTACAAGAAGGGATAATTAGACATAGTAGAAGTCCATTTTCATCCCCAGTACTTTTAGTTAAGAAGAAAGATGGGACTTGGAGATTTTGTGTCGACTATAGAGCTCAAAATTCAATCACAATAAGAGATCAATTCCCTATACCAACAGCAGAAGAACTCTTTGATGAACTGCAGGGTGCGAAATTTTTTAGCAAGCTGGACCTTAGAGCTGGTTACCATCAAATCAGAGTTCGAGCTGAAGATGTAGAGAAGACAGCCTTTCGTACTCATGAAGGCCATTATGAATTTCTAGTCATGCCATCTGGCCTAACCAATGCACCATCGACATTCCAAGCTACAATGAATTTTGTATTCAAGCCTTATCTGAGAAAGTTTGTCCTAGTAATTTTTGACAACATATTGGTGTATAATGCAGATTGGTTGTCTCATTTGCAGCAATTATCTATGGTGATGAGAGTTCTAGAGCAAAATTAGTTCTTCGTTAAGAAAAGTAAATGTGAATTTGGTAAACAATCTCTAGAGTATTTGGGGCACTTGATTTCTGCAGAGGGTATTCAAGCGTGTCCTTCAAAGGTAGAAGCTATTAAAGATTGGCCAACTCCTATGACAATAAGACAATTGAGGGGATTTTTGGGATTAGCAGGGTACTATAGAAAGTTTGTTAAAGGTTATGCTTCCAAAGCTGCGGCACTCACTGACCTATTGAAGAAGGATTCATTCAAGTGGAACACAGAAGTTGAGCATGCTTTTTCTCAGCTCAAAGAAGCATTGCAAACCACACTTGTGTTAGCATTACCAGATTTTTCAATGAAGTTCACCATAGAGACTGATGCGTTGGGGAAGGGAATTGGGGCTGTGTTGCAACAAGATGATCATCCAATAGCATTCTTCAGTAGAATGATGTCTCCTAGAATGCAATCAGCGTCTACTTATATAAGGGAAATGTTTGCGATTACAGAGGCAATTAAGAAGTGGAGGCAATACTTATTGGGCAGAGAATTCACTATATGCATAGATCATCAAAGTTTACACCATATGGTCAATCAAACAATTCAAATTCTTGAACAGCAGAGATGGGTTTATAAGCTAGCAGGATACAATTTCAAAAAATTTTACAAACCAGGAAAGGTGAACTCAGTTGCAGATGGTTTATCTAGATCCCCAAAAGAAGAAAGTGGTGCTTTGATGACCATAGTCTTAATTCTACAACATGAGATTTATGCACAAATCAGGGAGGAAGCCACCAAGGACCCTGCATTGGCTAAACTCATTGAGGAAATCACACTAAATCCTGCATCCAAACCATTGTTAGTTCTCAGAGATGGATTATTGTTGAGTAAAGGTAGAGTACTAGTTCCACACAAACTCAGGGGGTTGATTATGTAGGAATGGCATTCATCAGCTGTGGGAGGTCGTTCGGGCATAGAAAAGACTTTGGCTAGGATCAAAGAGTCTTTTGTATGGGAGGGAATGGCCAAGGATATTCATCAATTTGTCCAAGAGTGTCCTATATGCCAGCAGACTAAGCATAGTACTTCGAAGCCTGGGGGTTTACTCCAACCTCTGTCAATTCCAGAGCAAATTTGGTCTGATATTTCAATGGACTTCATCATTGGATTGCCTTTGTCCCAAGGCAAGTCTGCCATGCTAGTAGTAGTCGATCGCTTATCCAAATATGCTCACTTCATCGCTCTAGTGCCACACTTCACATCAACAAAAGTAGCCTCCCTGTTTGCTACTAACACTGTCAAGTTACATGGCATACCCAAATCGATCATTTTTGATAGAGATCCCATATTCTTAAGTAACTTTTGGAAAGAATTGTTCAAAATATAAGGCACATCTTTGAAACACAGCACAACTTACCATCCACAAACAGATGGTCAAACGGAAGTGGTAAACAGATGCATTGAGCAATATCTGAGAGCATATTGCAATGAACATCCACAACAATGGGCCAAATTTGTGGATCTAGCAGAATACTGGTATAATACTTTCCTGCACTCATCCATTGGCTTTACACAATTCGAGATTGTATATGGCAGAAAACCTCCATCCATGCTAGACTATCTCCCAGGAATGACTAGAAATAGTGCTGTAAATGAGGAACTCCATTGTAGAGCAGAAGTTTTGAAAAAGTTGAAGAAAAATCTCCTGCAAGCTCAACTGAGAATGAAACAAAAAGCTGACATGCATAGAGTGGAAAGGCAATTTGATGTTGGTGATTGGGTGTTTGTGAAGCTTCAAGCTTATAGGCAGCAATCGCTTCATCAGGGACAATGGCAGAAGTTTGCAAAGAGATATTATGGTCCCTATATGGTAGTGAAGAGGATTGGGGCAGTAGCTTATCAGCTGCAGTTACCATCTGAGTCTAAAGTACATCCAGTTTTCCATGTCTCATTGTTGAAAAAATGTCTAAGTGATGATGCTACGTTGGTGCCTTCAATGCTTCCTCCTCAGTCAGTTGGAGATGCAATCTATTTCCAACCAGCTGTAGTTATAGAGAAAAGAGTAGTGAAGATTGGGAAGACTTTGCACAACCAAGTGTTGGTGCAGTGGGAGGGTCTACCAGAGGAAGACAATAGCTGGGAAGATGTAACATCCATTGCAAAGGCTTTTCCACATCTGCATTCGAACCTTGAGGACAAGGTTCTGATTGAAGAGGGGGGGATTGATACAGGTGTCAATGGGGTGGCATCTGCAGATCATAAAAAAGCTGCTACTGGGGTGAATAAGAGCACAAGAGTGAAGGCTGTATCTGAGCGATTGAGAGATTATGTGCTCACATGATGTGCACGTGCACAAGCAGATATTTGAAGAAGAGTGTGGCGGGAAAGGTGACACATGTGTGAAATGTATCAGTGTATCAGGTTATAAATAGGGTGAGGTGTGTGAGTGAGCTGGCAGATACCTTGTAACAAATTTTGTCCTCTTCCAAAATCTTCTAACAAACTCTTCTTCTTCTTCCTTCCTCTTCTTCCCCAAATCATCCCTAAAATTCTTCCACTGTTCTTGAGATATGAACTCTGTTTTTTTTCTGATTCTAGTTGAATACATGAAATTAGATTGTGTGAAATAGTAAGATTGATTCCCTGTTGTTCTTGTGATTAATTTGAGTATCATAACCCACTTATCAGCCCAACTATAACTTCCAGTATCCTCTCCCCCAACCACCTTAAACCATCCTCAATCCTGCGTCCACCTCCACTGGATCTTACACACACAACCTTTCTTTCGGCATCCCCACTCTACCAACCTGTCCAAGCTCCCCCCGTGGAATCCATCCTTTATGTAGAAGCTTAATTCTTAGTCCGCATCGGGGACACTCTCTCCTAGAATTGCGAGCAATCCGATCAATCACTGCACCTAGCAACAAAAAGGTGTGATCTTTATGATCTGTAAATAATTCATTTTAAAAAAGTTGCAATTATAATTTAATGCAATTAACTTGTACGATGAAATTTGGGAAGGTATTTAGGTCGTACTAATTTATTTCTGAAATCATTTGTACAATTGTACTTACTGATGCATGCGAGTGGGGTTTGGGTCCAAAAAACCTCCTGTAATAGTGAGTACTTTTCTTACCAAACTCATGTAATATATGGGCAATGGTACCCAATAAGACCCTCACTTTGCCTAGTGCAAATTGTAACGCCCCGGATCCCTGTTATCGGACATCCGTGACATCACCAAGATCATTGCCTTCAAATGCATCTCAACACAGTAAATAACGTGAAAATTTAAACATTTTTATTGCCATCAGAGTTGTTACATTAATAATTACAAATATCAAATTGTCCTTGAACAAGGAATACAAATTACATACTTTATTACAACTGACTACAAGAATACTTAAACATTTCTTGTGAAGCCATTGGCTGTCCTTCAGATCGGCAATCCCTTGGTAACTGCCGAAACTCCGTTGAGTGGTCTATCTGCCCCCTCTGGGACCTGCCCCTCGGCTTGAGCCTTCTGCTACGCGACCCTGATAATTCTGCACCTGCTCGAAGGGTAGACGTGCATACTGCCACTACTTGGAAGCCCTGCTGATCTTGGGCTCTCCTATACTCGTGACCTGATATCCATGTACCTAAAAGGTGGGGTACGTCAGTAATTCTACTGACGCAATGCTGATAAGGAAACAGCGATCCTCAAACTATCACATTCACAAATTCATCTTGAATGGAAAATTCAACGTGCATCCTGATTTTCTAGTGTTCGTGTATGTCATGACCTGAGACTAATGCAACAATACAGAGTGTAGAACAGAAGTACTTAATCTAACTCAAGTCTATTTAAACACAAGGTACAGAACAGATGCACTTAATCTAACGCCAGCAAGATTCTGGATGCACATGCATCCCATACTACATGTGACCCAGGTCAAGCCAACATACTTAGTCTAATGCAAGCGAGACTTTGGAAATGTATGCATCCCATACTACATACTTTCCAAATCAAGCCGTTGTCTCCATGTTTAGGGATTAGAACCCTCGCTATGCAATGCATTCTAATTTGGTCTACTTCCTGTTCCTGATAGTATGACATGGTTGAGGAGGTGAAAATAAAATAAAAGAAATAATGCGGGGCGCTACCCCAAAGTCACCAATAATTACTGCGTCGAACCATCCTCGAAAGCTGTGACGAACTTACAGATATACCGCAAGTATATCCATTGCGCAAAGATCCTTTTTGATCCGTTCGTGTCCACCAACATAGAACATGACGACCTCGGAGGTCCTAAAATACCCCCGATCCGCCAGGATATCAGCATCCCGTTCTTACCATGGTACTTCAGAAATTAACAGTGCAAGATACGCACCGCAGTGCGTATCCCTAATGACAGGAAGAGACAACCAGTATCACCACTTAGTGCTAACTCTCAGAACAAGTTGGATTATAGGGAATCACCCCTAATACCAATTCAGACTTCGAGCGAAATAATAAAAGAAAACCTAATCAATCCAGTTCACTAAAAATATGTTGTTATTCAAACCACACTCGGTGTCGATCAACAAAGTCGAGCCTGACTGGTCTGTCAAGGTAACAACCATCCTGGAATCACATCCACTGATTCCCAATACCTTCATAGGTCAGCGACCTCAAATAATCCCCGCCCGTGACCCTCAGTGAGTGGTCCAACGGCGCCCTGATGGTGTAATACAATTTAGTGAAGGTAAGCACGCACATAATTATCCTTTCTGGACTTTTGACAGACTCAGGCATCGAGACACCCAATACACTCTAACAGAGCTATATCCCAACTCACTCATGTCCACCATGAGTACATGCACAGAAACTTGCCTACGTTCCGAATAAAATGCTGAAAACCCATCTTTAAATCTGATAGCTCACAATCACCATATTGCGGTAGGCAGAGGATTCCTCATCAATTGTCCGATGGAACAATAAAAAAATACCAGTAGCTGTGATCCCAGCTACACTCATCGAAAACCAATACGCTCAGAATTTCCTAGAAGGGTGAGGAGATCCATTGTCATCCCCTAGTCGATGATTCCCTCAATTTCCTGTTAAAGGACTCAAGTCCCCGAGTTAACTCCAACCTTGAAGTCAGTCTAGACAATAGGTTGCTAAACTCACAATGTCCATAATTTCCAGCACACAGTCAGAATTGCTTGGTATCTCTAACTCTGGAAAGGTAAGACCCTAGTTTACAATTTCTCAGTTGACTATTTCCTCAAATTCAATCGTCTTGTCATCCAATGACCATTATATACTCTTAGTAGTACGTTTCTTTTCACACTTGCTGCACTTGTCCGATATCATAAGAGTTCACTTAGTTATCGGAATTACTCGATTCTGGGTCCTATGGGAAGGTAGGATTGTCTACTTTAACTTTCTATTTGGACACGTCCTCAGATTCAATTCTTAATGTTCTCACAGACACCAATTTTCCTTGGGGGCATCACACGAGAAGGGTTGATTTTTCTAGCAATACTTCATTGACAAGGCCGAATCTGTCCGCCTTGGGAAGTTATAGCCTACAACCTGGAATTACCAATCCTAATTGGGTTAGCGAGTTATGATTCCCTACTGAAATTCTCCAGTTGGCCAGTCGCCCAAATTCTTAACAGATAAGCCTAGGAATATCTATCTCCATGAACTAGACATCTCGTACTAGGCTGAACATACCCTACTTTAAAATTCAATAGTAAATCATCCCTAAGTCCAATGATCATGAAATTTGAGATTCTTTATCTACACATATACCATTTCATCGTGTCCAAAATTCACTTTCAAATTCATTTCACACAACGATCTACGACTCCTCAAACATGGCTACATTTCAGCCGTTCTGTTTCAGCAGAGTATTCACTGCCCTTCACTAATTTACCCTTGAAACCTCATCAAATGACCTCTAAAAATTCTAAAATTTGAGATTCATCAAATAGACTCATACCCCAAGCTATTCCCAAAATTTCGTAGCAAAATGATAAACGTACACGAAGTTATGGCCTTTTGAACTTCAGCACAAAGCGCAGTCAGCTTCAGCCGACACCTGCGGACCAGTCGCGTTCCACAATTTTTCCGGGGCATCGAATGACCTCGGAAAAATACAAAATTCAAGACTACGGTTGTAGACACATACAACAACGTCCACAAAAAATTCCAACTCAAAATGCCCGGTCAATTCCGAGATATAAATTCGGAAAGACGCACAAAAATCACCACAGCCAGCAGCCATTCTGGCTGCTTACTGTCCGGATTTGGTCCCACTGTTCGGGCTACTAAAATGCATCCAAATATTACGAAATAAATCATGGATACTCTACATACATAGAAGAACAATACCCCAGAATTTTAGCCCAAGATTCCAAACCGTTTGGGCGTAAGAAATTCCCCAATATACCCTCACAATCATGTTACTCAATCAAACTTCAAAAGAATAATTCTCTACCATACAATTTATTTTTTCCTAGCATTCCTCATACTCAAACATGGCAACAAAATCATGTCTACTACTACTACACATCCTTTCATACCAAAACAAAAATAAATACAAAAGAGTTCAAGGATCACCCACTTGAAGTTTGCAAAATCTCCTTGTAGTTTGGCTCCTAGCTTTGCTTGTTTACTAGTCCTTGCTCCTTTGCTCACTAGCTCCTCTTCACTTCAAGATATAGTTGTTGTTGCTAGCTTTATCCTCTCCTTCTCTTCTTCAAAGTATCCACCTTTTCTCTTCTCCTTCTCTCCTCCCCTTTTTTTTTTTGAAACAAGAACAAGTGAAGAAGGGAAAGAATGAGAGAGTGTGAGTGGAGGTGGGTATATATGGAGTGAATGGAAGCTAGGGGGGGAATGAATCCGGGATTGGAGAGGTGGAGGGTTAGGATGGGAGGATCTAGGACTTGTGGAGGTGTATGGTGAGATGGGGTGCCAACACATTAAGCTAGAAGTTTCATGGAAGCTTCCTTGAAGCTTCAAGGAAACTTCTCAATCTTTAAGTCAATTCACACATGGTAAAAAAATCTCCACCCTTGGATCCTTAACAAGATTAAACCATGATGTGATGCTAGGGTTCCTAACCCTAGGTTAGATCAAGGAACCCTAGGTCACCACACTCCGATTCTAACCCTAGTGCACAAACTCAATTCATATTCGCTCCACGCACTAGCTTAATTGAAAATAACCATACATATAAATTAAAATCCATAAAATACATTTTTTTATAGAAATTATAATTTTTGCCCGACAATTGTCTGGTCGAAATAATCGGGACAAAACTACAGTTTAATTGAGACGGTATTCCGAGTTTACTTCATCGGATTCAGAACAGCCCGTATGTCTGAAATCTCTCAATTTAACTGATAATTTCTAGGAGAGAAATGTAATCGTGTGCAATACTTAGTTAATGCACGGGTTACAGTGCAAAATAGCCATATGCTATTTTGCGGGGTATTACTCGTGCAAATCTTGCTCGTGCAAATCTCAACTATTATGACTTGATTGATTAGCAACAAGTATCTCTAATATCTAATTTATATATTTATATATATATCTTAAGCTAATAGGCCTAATCCATCTCTCATTTCTCTATTTTGAAATAGAGAAAGGAGAGCAAAAGTAGGAACTGACACATGCAGCCCACACCAATTGCCAAAACAGAATTAATTTAAAAAAATACCAAAAAAAAAAAAACATTTTCTCCTCCACATCTCCCCAAAACCCACAAACCCTAACTCTCCCTACCCCAAAACTCACTCACATCTCCTCACCCGTCCGTCCTAACGCTGCCCGCCGTCCACCCCGCCTCGATCTCGCCCGTCTCTAGCCTCCATCATCGCCGTCCGTCGTCGATCCTGCCCCGACCCCGCCATATCTACCTTCCATCGTAAGTTTCACTTTTATTTAAGATTTTTCTATCTTTCTCTACCCTCCACCGTAATTTTACACTGCAAAAAGGGGTTGCAAAATTAAGGGGCCTATTAAAAAACACACAGTATAGCAAAATCAACTCAAAATTCACATGGTCATATCAATGACCAAACTATTTCCTAATAATAGTCTAGGTCATTGCCAGCAAGTAATATAAATTTCTTATTTATAATGGGTTAATTATAAATTAGAGAAGAACCCCATGAATTATATCTTTGGTACGATCTCCATGGTTCATGATGCCAACCAACTGTTTGTCGAAATGCCCATTGGACATAAGTTGTTTATCTTTATGTAAATAGAACATGTAATGCACCCATTTCGAGTTTGTGTGGCTGAAAATGGCAATGTCTGTAACATGAATCGAATATATTTTGTTTTAGGGAGATGGGTTATGTTTTACCTAAAAAAATGTTCATGATGCCCAATCCTAAGATGTATTCTGTTTTGCTGAGAATGAATGTTGAAGGTCATTCGTGATATGCCTGAGTCAACAACATGGTTTAGATAAGTTACGTAAGAAGCACCTAAGGATGATTATTCCTATCGAATTATGCTTCGAGAGGAATAAATCAGGTCATGGGGAATTATCTGATCAAGCAGATTAAACTTTTATAGTTTTCTAATCCGTATAAAATGTACGTGGATCAAAGTTTCCATTATGAATATTTTTTTAACCTTGACTTATATTTGAAATGAGCATTTTTAAAGATTTTTTATTTATTTTTTAAAACAGATCTACATATAATTGAATTTCAGAAAAGATGGTTTCCTCATTCTCACATCTTGATTATTGTTCGAAGAGAAGACAAGATTACCAATATTGAAGATATTGATAGATTAGTATCCGCCGAGATTCCAAATAAGGAACAATTTCGAAATATGCTGGAATAGAAGCTTCGAAATATGCTTGAATTACAAGGCAAACAACATGCAGATAGTGGTATCGTTTCTACATCTTTTGTTTTGTTTGAAAAGTTTTGAGAAATTGTAGTATTTTATCTGTGTTTTATGGTATGATCATTTTGTAGAGGCACAACTAAGGAGTAATATAGAACAGTTGGAGAAAAATATTGAGAAACTTTGTAGACAATATGAGTATTTGCAAGCAAGCTTTAGAATGGAGGAATCTGACAAGATTGTAAGTGATTTTTGAAAACACCTTTTTCATGACATCTCTAAATTTATGGATCTAGGGTTTACCTATGTCTTTGTGCTGAAATTGTTGGAGAGTTACACACATCGAGAATTTTGGAGTTTTCTTTTAATTGAATAGAAAATATAGAATGATATTGATTTCAAAATGTGAATTAGTTAATCTATATATTTGTCATCTTTTCATATAGTTAATTAACAACTATTGTTCCCTCCATGTGTTTCTGATGTTGATTATATTTAATTTGAGAAGGAAAGTCGTTAAGAAGCACACAGTCGAGAAGGAGATAACGAAGTACATCAAGGTGTCCGAGAAGAATCACAACCCAACTTCGGTAATTTTTCAATATTTTTATAAATTCCTTTCAATTGATTAGAAATATACAATGATGTTGGTTTGTTTAAAAGTGTGAATTAATATGTAGATTTGTCATCTTTTAATTATATTGTGAATGAAATAGTTAAGGGACATCTCTAAATTTTTAAGTTTCATATAATTTTATAAGTTTCTCAAAATTATTTTAGTCTGTGCAATTTGCACAGGATAACACTAGTCTAATATTATAGTGTGAGAGTTGAAGTTGTAATTTGTAAACAAACAAACCCATATACTGCACGTGTTTATGGACACTTTAATATTAACCATTCATCTTCCAGCCTTGCATTTAAATACACATCTAACAACATCTCGTCAACTTCTCTTTAATTTAAAAAATCCTAATATCTAAACACATCTTCACCTTCTGTCCAACTTCTCACATTCTCCATTTTCAACTTTGATACCGGTCGATATATCATGTATATCGCCGCCGCACTGCCTGCCACCTCACCGCCGCTCCACCTCGTCACCACATTCCTGCCCCACCACCAACGCCTCGCCCCCGCCGCTCTAGTTCCCACCTCACCACCGACGACTTGCCGTGGTCGTCGCCTTAACCCTGAATCGCTGCTACCTAGTCGTCGCTGCCAAGCCACCGCTCCAGCTTCCCACATTCGTGCCTCACCACCAGTTGCCTTGCCGTCGCCGCCTCGCTGTCGTCGCCTCATCAAGTCTAGAAAGTAAGAAAAATTATAAAAAAAATTATAATTTGGTATTTTAAGAATTCAAAATAAGTTCAAATAATTTAAAATATATTGCCCAATTTAAATTAAAAACACAATTTGGTTACCAATTTATCTTTTCAAAATCCCTGAAATTTGATTCATTCCAAAGTCTTAAGAAGAAAATGATCTTGTCACTTGAACAAAATCCAAAATATTCAAAGAAAAGAAAATTAATAATCAGTACTGTATATATCCACTATATATACATCCACTTTTGATCATAATAATTTTATATTTCTAAAATACAAAATAGTTTTCCAGCAAACGAAACTGTCATTTGGCACCATTAAAAACGTAGAATCCCAAAACATAGACAATTTATGAATTTAGATGGGAAAAATTGCAAAAGAATGGAATGAGCGTGTACTTTCTAAGATTAATCTATCTATAAGAGCATACACAATGATGTTTCTCATTTTTTAGAATATGGCAGCTATATTAATAGCAAATGGCGAAATCGTCTGCAGTCGTTGTTTCTTATAATTTTGCTAAAATTTGAGACGGACGAGACATGTTGTTTCGTCAGAGTTTTTTTATATATTTTTTTTACGGTTAATTAATTGAATGATTAGATATTAAAATAGTTTAATTAAATAAATTATATAATAAAATATAACCTAAACCTAATAATTAACTAAATAAACTATGTTTAAGCCCGAATCTAAATGCCCAGATTTTATGGACGGGACATGTTGTCCCGTCCCAAGCTTTTTTGCTTGAGATGAGACAACATGTCTCGTCCGAGCTTTTTTCCTTTTTTTTGTTTTTTTTTCCTCGACGAATCAGAACCGTCCGATCAATTTAAAAATAAAATAAAATTGTCAGACGAAACAAGTTGTCTCATATCTTATAATTTGAGAATCGCAAATTGATTTCTCAAAAATGAGAAGTGACTGTAGCGACTTTGCCATAAAATGGCTTTGCCATAAAATGGAAAAGTAGCAAACGACTGCAGTAGCTCCTTTCTCAAAAAATGAGAAATTGGCAAATATAACAAACGATTGTGGATGCTCTAATCTCTAATAATCTATCTATAACTATTATAATAGGAGAGTTAGAGTTGTTATTTATAAATCTACAAACTTACGCGCATTGTTTGTGCATAGCTAATATAAAAAAGTTATCAAGTTTGAGGTCAAACTATTCAAAAAAATTTACTTTAAAATATATCTATTTTTTAAGACGTGCATCGCACGTGTAAATTACTAGTATTATTATGACTGGAGAGTTGGAGTTGTGTGTTTTGTTTTTTTTTTTAGGTGAAAGGTGGAATAAGGCCACCCTGTTTCATTAATAAGTCATTAATAAAACAAACCCGGCGTACCGGGAGAGAACAACAGAACAAAAACAAAGTTACAAAGCATGAAGAAAACAGAAAGAAACATACATACACCCCCAACAAACCCTGAGGGGTGGGTGAAACAACTGAAACCTAAAGCAACCATAAAGAACCGATGGTTGCTGAAACATCTGGTAAAGGCCCTGTCCTGAGTGGTGTAGCCACTCTATCAGTCCAGTGTCGGGCCGATCTCTATCTCCTCATCGTCGAACTCCTCTACCTGGAAGACTCTAGCTATCCTTCCTCTAGCCCCTGTGGCCGCAGCTGTAGCCCAAAAAGAAATAAGATGCATGATGTGAGTGAGGTTGCCAGAAATACTATTACATGAAACACGAAAATAAAAGTTATTTCTATCTAGCCATAGCACCCAAGTGGTTGCTGCAATTGCGATATACCACGCATCCTTCATATCATGTCGATTCATTGCAAATTTGGGGCCCACCCACAAATCCTCATAGACGTCGGGGTATTCAGCTGTTCCTAAGGCCCGGAGTACCTCGACCAAAGTTGCCTTACTCCTTGGGCAGTGAACGAAGAGGTGGTTAAGATCTTCCACCTGAACGTCGCAGAAACCACAGTTAGTCGCAATCTGTGGTTGTCTTTTGGCCAAGTTTTGCCTAGTGAGGATGGCATTATTGAGCACTAGCCATAGGAAAACTCTGACTTTAAGGGGCGTTTTCGCCTTCCACAGCACCTTAGCCCAACTGGGTCTGCATCCTCGAAAGTGGATCCGATGATACAAAGATCTCACCGAGAACGCTCCCTTGCTCTCGAGATCCCACCGCTTCTGATCTGGGCCTTGTGTGCACCTTATGTCAGCCTGCGCAATGTGTGCTTGCATGTCCAGCAATTGCTGCTTTAAGTATGGAGAGAGCGTTCCACGGAACGCCAGTCTCCAGGTGCCCCTCTTCCAACCTTCGGCAACGGACATGTTCGGTCGACTCGCCCTATCATACAGCTCTGGGAATGTTTCTTTCAGTGAGTGGGCTCCACACCATCTATCCCACCAGAATCTGGTGGACCGTCCATTGCCAATAGTCGACGAAACTGTCGATTGGAAGGGGCCACTAGCCTTTGCAATCCCTTTCCAGAGTCGAGAGACTTTAGCCCCTACTCGGAAGCCAAGGTTTCTCGTGCCCTTACCCCTAAGATAGGGTTGAATGAAGTCCTGCCACCCTTCCCCGCTGTTGTGGAAAACCTTCCACCACCACTTCCCTAGAAGGGCCAGATTCATATCCCGGAGGTCAATGATGCCTAGCCCTCCATGCCTCTTCTTCATGCAAGCTATATTCCATTTGATGAGGTGGTACCCCCCTCTATCCGGGTCTGCCCCCTTCCACAGGAATCGTTTTCGAATCCGATCAATCCTCTGGATAACCCATCTAGGGAGCTCGAAGAAAGACATGTAGTAGATTGGTAGGTTGGACAGGACTGAGTTGATGAGAATCACTCTGCCCCCGAGGGACAACGATTTACCTTTCCAACCTGACAGTCTGTCCTCCACCCTATCGATGATAGGTAACCAGTCTGCTTTACATAATTTCCCTGGCCTAAGAGGTAGCCCTAGGTATTTGATAGGGAATTCACTCGTCGAACAGTTCAAGATAGTGGCGTATTCCCCTGCTTCCTCCACGGATAGGGAGATAGGAGTCAGCGCACTCTTGTGGAAATTAATCCTAAGGCCTGACCAGGCCTCAAAGTAGTATAGAGTCCCCTTAAAGCAAATAGTTTCCTGAGTAGACCCATTACCAAAGAGGAGGGTGTCATCCGCGTATTGCAGGATCGTACATCCTTTAGAAGACTCGGAGCAGGCCACCGGCGTGATCCAGCCTTTATCCTGACAGTTCTTCAGCATAACTCTCAGTACATCCGCTACAATAGTAAACAAGAGTGGTGATAGCGGATCCCCTTGCCTGAGCCCCTTCCTGCACGGGAACGGCTGCCCCGCCCTACCATTCACTGATATAGCCGTTTTGCTAGACTGCAAACACTGCCTGATCCAGCCTATCCATTTGTTCCCAAAACCCCTACCCCTGAGAGCTTCCAGCAGGCATTCCCAATCGACCGAGTCATAAGCTTTCGCAAAGTCCAGCTTAAGAAGAAAGATCTTCGGGTTGGAGATATGACAGCGGTGGATAACTTGTTCCGCTGTTACGACACAATCTAGTATATTTCTGCCTTTAATGAAGCCCGATTGAGATTTGTTGATAAGGCTGTCCATCATATTCCCCAAGCGGATTGCTAGAATTTTTGAAATGATCTTTGCTGAGCAATTGATGAGGCTGATCGGCCTAAAATCCTCCACTTTCGACGCCTCTTCCCGTTTGGGAATTAGTACTACCTCCGCAAAATTAAACATTCCCAGTCTGAGCTTGTTATTAAAGAAGTCCTCCAGCAATGCCATATAATCTCCTTTAATTTCTTCCCAAAAGATTTGGAAGAACATCATTGGGAAACCGTCTGGCCCTGGCGACTTGTCCGCCCCCATGTGACTGATAGCCTTTTTCACTTCCTCCTCCGAGAATGCAGATTCCAGACAGGATAGCGAGGGTGGTGACTCGGTCTGGTAAGCCTGCCAGAAATCATGCCTTAGTGGGGTCCGGAAGTCACTTCTTTTCCCCAAGAGGCCCTTGTAGAAACCTTGGAAGGCTTTGGAAATCTCTTGTTCATCTTGTACTATCCCATCGCTTGTTTCTAAGGATAAAATGAGATTGGACCTGCGCCTGGCACTTGCCACTCGGTGGAAGAAAGCCGTATTCGCGTCTTCCTCTTTGAGCCACAAAATTCTAGATCTTTGTTGCCACTTAATTTCTTCCATCTTATAAAGATCGGCAATATTCTGTCGCAGCTCCAGAAGTCTATTCCTTTCCTCCTGAGACAGATCTCTCGCTTCCTCCACTCTTTCAAGCTCATCAATCCCTTCCAACAAGCAATCTTTTGCGCGCCAGATGGTCGAGAACCTAGCTCGGTTCCATTTACGAAGTCGCTTCCTCAGTCTGCGGATTTTTTCACACCATCGGCTAGCGGCATCTGTGCCAGACACAGGGAGCGCCCAGCTTTCCATATCCAGATGGTGAAATTCCTGAATCTCTAACCAGGCCTTCTCAAAACGGAACTTTCTATGTTTTTTAACTCCCTGGAGCCCAACATCAAGAAGAATAGGCGTATGATCTGACGTTGGTTTAGAAATCAACCTAGCAGAAGCTAGGGGGAACTTAGCCTCCTAATCCAACGAGACCAGAATCCTGTCGAGTTTTGCCATAATCGGGGTTGACTGCATGTTAGACCACGTAAACAGTCTGTCATTAATCGGAATCTCAATCAATTCAAGCTCCGTGATCACCCTATTGAACTCTGCCCTGTGCCTGTCACTGGAACCTCTACCCTTGTGTTCGAAGGCAAAACAAGTAATATTGAAATCCCCCCCGACAATCCAGGCCCCCGACCAACGCTGACGAATGTTGATTAATTCTGCCCAAAAAGCGTCTCGTTCTGAAGCCACGTTCGGCCCATAGACCACCGTAATCGTCTGCATATACTTATCGGACCTACGTTCCAACCGAGTAGTCAGGGAAAATGTACCATGAAAGACCTCTGAGCAGATGAGCAGGTCCGAGTTGAATCCAATGGCGATTCCCCCGGAAGCTCTTGTGGATGGGCGAACCACCCACTCCTTGATCCTGTTCCCCCCAATTCTCTTGAGTTTAATCCCGTGAGAAAGTTTGGTCTTCTGAAGCCCAACCACTTCTGCCTTGGACTTCGTGACAGCATCCCTAACCATACTCCTTTTACCCTTATCCCCCAGACCCCGTACGTTCCAGAATAGCATATTCATTGGGGAACCGTGTCCGAGATGATCGTGGAAGAGGTACTCGCGCGATTATCACTTTCAGGTAACGCACTCCCCCTAGTTAAGGACTCTAAGACCTCACAGACACTAGATTTCGCTCGCTCAGTTTCCCAACCCCTCATTTTGTTCAGCAGAAACGCATTGCGTTCTTTATTAAACACTTCCAAACCACAGGTGGCAGCTAATATAAAGACTTCAGAATCTGACATGAAATTTAAAATATTAGCAAGAAAAGTTTTAGTACCTCCATTGACGTGTTTTGCCGCTTTTGCGGTGGTCGCTCTCTCCAGAAAGTCATCCAAGGACTCCGCATGAGCCCTCTTTGGTGAGCGGAGTACTCTGCACCCAACTGTCCTCTGCGATGACCCTGCGCTTCCTCTGGGCGCTGTATCTGGCAGTGAGGACACTACCATATCTGGTGACCGCCCCCTTTGGGTGTCTGCAACGAATTCCAGCTCCTCAGAGTCGTCGTCGGTAAAAGTGAAGTCAACCTCCAGGTTCAGGTGCTCATCTGAGTCGCTGTCTGCTAGCTGATTAAGAGTTTGTATATTGGGCCCTGACAATGTGGGCTCCTCCACGAGCCCAATCATCGCCGTCAGCCATCAACTTATTAATCTCAACCACATATTTAAAGTTCCAGATTATATCATTCATTACTTAAAGATATATTTGGTATACAGAATGGAACATTCTTTGGCATGAATGATTTATAGGAATGTGAAATTGATGTGAATCCTTTATAATTGTGTTTGGTATAACACTCTTATTTATGAGCATCATTTTTTTAAATTTTAGTAAAATACCCTTTCGACGGTGGTTGAAAAATGTATAAGAGAGAGGGAAAATGATAGGTATGGGCGACCGATGGCTGTAACGGTGGAAATGGTGATGGTGGTATTGGTGGCAATGGTGGATGTGGTGGTGGACGAGGCAGCGACGAGAACAACGATGGCAATGGTGGTGGCAATTGTAGCAGTGACGAAAGTGGGGGTGGGGGTGGCGGTGGTGGACAATGAGCGACAAAAAAAGTGGTGGATAGAAAAATGCAAGAATATATTAGTCTTTTATACTTTGACTTTCAAGGGAATTCATATCCCACACATGTAACCCCTATTTTTTCAAATACGTATTTTTCGTGTATTTTCTGCATTTAAAATTTTCGCAAATTATTTTTACTGCTTTCAATTTCTTTTGTCAAATTGTACAATTGGATCTTCTATTAAAATCTGTTTTTGATTAATAATTTTATTTGTAACTATTTTCTATGATTTTATATTGAAATACAATTCTTATTTTTGTTATTATTACTCTTATTATTATTATTACTACTGTTATTATTGTTATTATTATTATTAATTTTGACTGGTTATTGAAAATTCATTTCTATGTGCTAATTATATTTGTATCTATTTTAAATAAATTCTATTTTTGTAATGCAAATTACATTTTTATTATAAACAATCTTTTTATTTTTTATTTAATTTTCTTATTGAATTTTTAAAATTCTAATGAATTTAAACCCAACTACCCTATTTAATACCCGTTTGCAAACCCATTACCATATTACTAAACCTAAACCCAATACCCACTTCACACCTAACCCACAACGCATTATACCCAATTATTCCTAAAACCCAATACCCATATTCCCTAAAACCCTTTAGCCTATTAACCCAACTACCGAGGACTAAAGTGGGTAACTGACCCACTTTTGGAAAACATTTAGCCAAACGACCCACTTTCTAAAAGATTTAGCCAAATGACCCACTTTTATAAAATATTTAACTAACTAACCCTTTTTAATATAATAACTCAAAAACAAAATTTTATATATAACCCTACTTTAGAAATTATAAACTATAATACACCTTATCCTTATAAAAGCTGGATAATTCACAAAAAATAAATTCAAAATTAGATACGTTGATAAAAGATTAACAGAAAGGAAGCATATTGCTAATAAAGAAATATCAGAATACCTGTTACTAACAAGAAAAATAACTAATCAACTACCTAAAGAGATACAAAAAGAAATAGCATACAAAGTATTAGATTACAGAAACGAAGAAGCAAGTTGGTATTACCAACACCTACTAGCATACAAAACAATAGGTTAAGTATACCAACGAAACAGTTGTATTAATTCCTAACATGAATCCAGAAATTTATATGATAAACATACAAGAGTTAGAAGACGATTACAATGGTCCTGAAATGTTAAGAGATATAAGAAAAGACTTAAGAATCATAAATAAAAATATAAAAGAATTAGGTAGATATATAACTAACTACCCAGAAGAAGAATCAGGCATAACAGAAGAAGGTATGAAAGAGTTAGAAGCCATAACAAAACTTAATATAAATATTTTGGAAATAGAAGATTTGATGACAAATCCTAATTCAGAAGAAGTAGAAGAAGCCTTGAAAAATCTAGATATGACAAATGAGGAAATAAAAATGGATCAAGATAAGATTATTGCAAAACCTACAGAAATTCCAAGTAACATGTATGAAATCTTAAGACCACCACCTAATAAAAAACCTTACCAATTACCATGGAAATGACAAAATACAAAAAGAAGAATGCAACTAGGAAAAGATAAAGAAAAGGAAACACCAAAATATGAACCTACAGGACACTACGAAAAAGGAATAGTAGGAAATGGAGAATGGTTAGACCTAGATTGCGTAAAAGACGTAGATAGGATAATTGAAGAATGGGTAAAAGCATCACTAATAGTAGGATTTAGGCAAAACTTAATGGAAATACATTTGAGAAATTTATAGAAGCCACCTTTATGGGAGTAGTAGAAAAATGGTGGAATGGGCTAGAGGAAGAAGAGAGGAATACTATAAGAAAATCAAGACCAATTGATGATAGAGGAACTGAAGAAAGCTCAGCACAACGGACCTTAGGTTTAAAAGAAATAATTACAAATTACGAAAAGGCAATAAGAACTGAATTCAGTGTATATGATAAAGGAGAAAAACACACTATATATAAAAAGAATCAAGCAAGATGGAGACTAAGTAACTTAGAAATATGCGATATGTGCCATTTTGACAACTATGCTTCTGAATTCCGAGAATATTTTCAAGATAGTTATTATACAAAAGAAGAACGGAGTCCAATTTTAGACTCATTCTTTCTAAAACTACCTGATCCATGGAGTATAAACATATATAGTGCATACATAAGTGAGAAAGTAAAACAGACACTTTAGGGTATAGAACGCAATTCATAAAAGATTATAGGGACAAAGTATGTCAAGATGCTAGAGCAACAATGAAATATTATAGAACATATAAACAAAGAATTTGTTATGAGGACGCAAGGCTGAATCTTGGGGATGCAATAATAACTATAAATACACAAAGAAGAATAATCACAAATTCCAAAAATATAAACCAAAATATAGGAGAACTTTTAAGAGATATAGAAAACCTTATAAAAAATACTTTAGAAAAATGAAGAATAAAAATAGGCAGTATACGAAAAATTCTAAAAAATGTAATTGTTACATATGTGGAAAGGTAGGACATATATCACCAAATTGTCCTAAAAGAATGAAAAAAGAAATTGTAAAAGACGTAGAAGAAATTGAAGAAATGAATAACATAAATTATGAACTCATAGAATATGATGAAGAATGGTCAGAAATAAGTGAAGATGAAGAAATAATGGTAATGGAAGAAGATAGTGGAAGTAGTGAAGGTGAAACGGAACAATGTGAAATAAACATGATAACAGATTTAACAGAAATAGGAGAACCTTCAGAAAGAGAAGAAAACAATGAAGAACTAAGAGAAAGAATGTGCTCTGACATATAAAAATACGATAAAATAAGAGCGACCAAATTAGATATAAATTCAAAAGAAATTTTTTAACTACCAATATTTGAAAGAAAGAAAAGTACCATTGTAATAGCTAGAAATAATAAACAACCTATAGATATTGAACAAGCACAAGGCAAAACCATAATCCCATTATTAACCGAAAGAATAATAAGACAAGAAATGAAAAAAATAAGTGAAAAGACCAGAAAATTTTTTAAGACACATACATTTAGGAGCTGTATAAATAATAATAAAAGCCTATTTTAAGGAAAGGATAAATACACCCCTTGAAATATACCTAATCGATGATCGGATAATATCAAGTACACAAGATGCCTTAATAGGAATAGTACAAGAAAACTTAATGTACCGAAAGATAAAGTTTACAATAAAACCTAATTTCTCTATAAGCATGGCAGAAGAAAATAAAGATAAAAGTCTAGTCATGTATCATAGGTTATCAGGTATAGAAATGAAAGAAAAAAGCAAAGTTATGAGTATACAAATAAGAAATATTTATGCTTTCACTAGCAAGCACGAAGTAAAGAACAGAAATATAGATAATTTTAAAATAGAGCCTCTATTCAGCGAAATTATAAGATACAAACTAGCTAGAGAAAACCTTGAAATGACTATACCAAATTATATTGAATTCGACTTTAATAAAGCAAAAGAAACTGCAAAAGGAAAAACACCACAAATAATGTTCGGAAAGAGATCACTATCAATAAGAAATAAACAATAAGCATTGGAATTAATACCAATAATAAACATTAGAACACCAAAACAATAACCAATTTAAAATAGAAATAGAATATTATGACAATGGGAAATGGAATAAACAAATTGCCTTACTAGATACAGGAGCTACTAATTTACATATTAAACAAACAAATGTAAAAATCACTGAATTAATAACATTAGAAAACCCATATTACTACCTAGACAATTACAATAATAGACATCCAATTGTACATAAAATCATACTACCACTAAGGATAAATGGTAAAAAGGAAATGTTATTACACTTACACATAGACCCAGAACACCATGTTAATGAAATGTTATTAGGAACTGACTTTCTTAGATCAGTACAACCTTACTCAATTCAAGAAGAAAAAATCACAATAACAGTAAACAATGAAAGCATGATAATAAATAGGATATTGGACAAATGAATCCATTAAGAGCAACAAAAAATACATTATACATTCTAACAGAATTTGTTTACGAAGGATACAAATCAAGAAACTATCACAGTCTAATAGACACCGGAGCAGGTACTAGTTTATGCTGCGAAAATATTCTACCAAA
This sequence comes from Hemerocallis citrina, assembly GCA_017893485.1. Taxonomy (NCBI): domain Eukaryota; kingdom Viridiplantae; phylum Streptophyta; class Magnoliopsida; order Asparagales; family Asphodelaceae; genus Hemerocallis; species Hemerocallis citrina. The sequence goes on from JACEHZ010000200.1 coordinate 123,131, forward strand.
ATGGAAACAAGATGGTTTTAATAAAAAAGCCATAACTGGATTAACTGGACAAACTATCATACTTGACAAATATCAACAAAATGTTAATATACAAATAGGAAGTTACATGCTAAAAATACCTATAATATACCAGTTTGACGATATGAATAATGATGTACTCTTAGGAAATAATTTTTTCCAACAATACTATCCCATAACTATATCTCATAAATCAGTTGTATTTACAACACCTTGTAGACACCAAGCAATAGCAATTAGAATAACCCAACCTTATTCCAGAACTGACCTGCCACATATCAGAGTTTCTTCAACCCAGCGTAGTGAATACCAGTATTTACCAAACAAAACTAGAATACAACAAGTTTAAGAAACAACTACAAAAGAAATTTTACAAAAACAATTAGAAGATCTGTACGAAGAAGACCCCTGGCAAAATGGAACTTAAGTGAACCAACGACACATATAGAGTTAATAGATAAGAACAAAATAATAAAAATTAAACCTATAAGACATACTCCAACAGACCTAGAAGAGTTCAAAATACATATAAAAGAATTAGTGGAAAATAATTACATAAGAAAATCACAAAGTCCATATTCATTACCAGCATTCATAGTAAGAAAGCATTCAGAAGAAAAAAGAAGTAAATCTCGAATGGTAATAAATTATAAGGAACTAAATAAAAATACTAAGAGGTTTGGATACCCACTACCAGACATGCAAATACTACTTAACACAGTAAGAACAAGAAAAATATATTCGAAGTTTGATTGTAAATCAGGATTTTATCATGTAAAACTAACAGAAGATTTAAAACCTTTAACAGCATTTAGCACACCTCAGAGATTTTATGATGGAATGTATTACCATTCGATTATAAAAATAGCCAAGGAATATTTCAAGAGTATATGGATAAAATTTTTGAAAAACACAACAATTTCATATTAGTATATGTAGATGATATTCTAATAGGATCCGAAAATAAAGAATAACATAAAGAACATCTACTAAAATTCATAGAAATAGTGAAAAATGCAGGTATTATACTATCAAAAAAGAAAATGGAATTATTCAAAACTGAGATAGAATTCTTAGGAACAAAATTATCACATGAAGGAAAAGAATTACAACCACATATAGCAGAAAAAATAAAGACTTTTCCTAATATCCTAAAAGAAAAAAGAGAAGTACAAGCTATAATAGGAAAACTAAATCAAACAAGATGTTACATACCAAATTTATCAGCAAAAATAAATTGGTTACAACAAAAACTAAAAAAATTTAAGAAATGGGAATGGACCCCGGAGGATGAAGAGAAACTTAAAATATTAAAACAACAAACTTCAGAATTACATAAGCTAAGATTACCTGTTAAAGAATGTTCTTGGATAATAGAAACAGATGCATGTGAAAACAATTGGGGAGCAGTATTAAAATTTATTGAAATAGGAGAAAATATGGAAAAACTAGCTAGATATACTAGTGGATCTTTCACACAAACCCAACAAAATTACCACATAAACAAAAAAGAACTACTAGCAATCTTAAAAGCTATAAAAAAGTTCGAACTATTTATAATACATACAAAATTTACGGTAAGGACAGATAATAACCAAGCAAAGAGTTGGATTAACAAAATAATAGACCCAACCGTAGCAAACAAAAGATTGATAAGGTGGCAGATGGAGTTAGCACATTACGATTTCTTAATATAAAATATAAAAGGAAAAGATAATATTTTATCTTATTTTCTATCAAGAAATTAACTATTTCACTGGTTGCAGAATGGAAACCATAGTTCAGCAAATAGAACAGGATTTAGTCTACCTAAAGGAGACAGCGGAGCAATTAAAAGGAGCATTTAACCAACTACAGCTGCAAATATGTGGTCTTCAAAGTATATTTTACCAACATACTAATACGGATCGTATTGAAAAAATGAGTTAAGTGAGTGAACCTATTAACTCACAAAATACAAGTGGGATCACAAAAATAGCCACACAAGAGGAAAACTCCACATCCATACAGCCCACTACCTACAAAGAGAGTTTACTCTTGATCCTCCAAAATACTCCAAGAAGGATTTATTTTTACAATATATTGAGAAATTATGCCAGACCACTCAGGTCAACCAATTTATCAAAACTATTTATCAGCAACATATGAACAAAGCGATCATACTACCAGGAGCAAATCCAAAAACAGTGAAAGTATTGTTCGAAAGAGAACTTATTCACTGCATTTATCCATCTCGAGAATGTGAAGAACTTAGTCAGTTACCAAAAGAAGTATATAAAGCTGCTAAAAGTTATTTTGGTCTTACAAAGGCATCCAAAATATATGTCCGTATATTTTCAGCTATTCCAGAATTCCTTAAAGATAATGAAGAACTACCAACTGAACATATTATAAAGATAGGGATGAATACACAAATCTTATTTGGAGCAACCAGTATTATACCATATAAAAACGAAAAATTTGAAAAACTAATCCCAGAAAGAAGAGCTACGGGATTTAGAACAATGTATTATGAACTAAAGGACATACAAAACAGAGAAGGTAACATATTGATCTATGATAGCCCTGACCCACAAAAGTTAATGATTTACAACATAGCAAAAATTAAACAACCTCAGTCAAAGAAAGAAGTCTTTGACAACTGGTACCGAATCTTGCATAAAGGGGATATGACAATGACAGAGTAGACAGCTGTCCACTACTGTAGATTGATAAGGATGGAACCACAGCATTCATGTGACTATTGCAGAAAAGAACAAGAGAAGGCTAACAAAGAGCTGTTCCTAATGTGAATCACGTGAAGATGTCTCCTACATAAGCAGTAATTATCTCAATTATTTAGCTATGATGTAAGCAATGATGTAAGAAGAGCAATAATTGTATCTGTGATGTAAGCAATGTTGTAAGGAGAACAATAATTGTATCTGGTGTAAAGCCATCCCTTCTTCTATAAAAAGGGAGGCAGGGCAAGGGAGAAAGGCAGACTATCCTGGAGAGAAAAAATTCCTCAAAATCTTGAAGAGTCTGTTTGTAACAAGTTTGAAGGAAATATAAAAAATATATTTTATGAGTTCATGCATCTACCAGATCTTGTAGAAAATAAGGTATGGATAACTAAATCTCTTTCCGTTAGGGAGAGTTTGGTAAGGCTCTGCCTGACTGATCTTGCAAAAAGATCCATTTGCAACCTTCTATAGTTAGACTGTACACCTAGCAGTAGGAAACGAGCTAGGTTGTGGTTGTCTGTACCGAAGTGCTACTAGTTGTTCCCGACGTATCTCTCGGATGAAGCTCTCTTGAGAGCATAGTAATCCTGAGATGGGAAGAACGTAAAAGGAGCACAGAAATTGGGGTGCATACGAGAGGTATTTTATCCACTGGTAGTAACTGGTACAGAGCAGCTCAAAGAGGTTTAACTAGGTCGGAAGCATGATGGGCCATTTTGTTTTGATTTTTTAGGTATCCTTAAGAATCTCTCTCTCTACTTTTGATTTTATAATTGATTATTGTTCAATAGGACTAATGGATAATAATTGTTTAAGTATTGCCTCAAAAATTCTTGAATTAATGATTAATTATCAAGGAAGTGATAAAATGCTAGTTTTCGATGTTTATTATCCTCATAGAGTAACAAGCATGAATGACTATTATGAATTCAAATTATTTTTCTCCAGTATTCAACGAGTAATAATTATAACAATAAATCAAATAAATCTTGGAGAAACTAGTAATATAACTGTCGAAATAATTGATGATTTAACTTTTTATGAAAGATCTTTGTTATTTTATGAAAATGGTATATTTAGTAGTTATGTTTGGAGTCCTATGACTGCATACAGACAATTTCTAGAAGAAAATGAACAGAATGGAGAAGAAAATAGACATACGGAAGAATTCAAAGAACCCCCATATGATAGTAATAGTGAAGGATATGAGACAGAATCAGAATATATGAGAGAACTTGATGACGATATTCCCGACATTCCTGAGAATTTTAAATTTTTTGATACTCTCTTTATTTTGATTTTCAGGTCTTCAGGAGATTACGTGCTTCGCAACCCTTTGGTATCAGAGCCAGTACAGAGTAAGTAATTTTTACTTAATTTCTATAATTTTCCATAAATTTATTACTAATTTATAAGCTAGAAAACAAAAAAACTAAAATCTAATAATAAAAATAGAAATTATGCTAAAACCCAAAAAATTTTAGAATTTAAAGAAAGGTCACACATCCTATAAAAATTAATATAGGAAGGATACTATAGAAATTTAATTAAGAACTAGGTCATTTCACTAAATATTTTCTAAACAGGGGCATTTCACTAAATAAAAACAAAAAGGGGGTCAAAAAGCTAGATAACTCACTACCCAGACCTAATATCCATTACTCCTACCCGAACCCGCTTTACTCTATCCCTGTTCAGCCGCCCCCTACATCCCTAACCCTAAACTCAACCCACCTATATAACCCATGCATGCCTATTCACCTCCCAACCTTCAGCCGCCGTCCTGTGCTTCCCCTTCTCTCCGTCTCTCCCGACCTCTTCACCCCCGTGCTCTCTCTCCCATCCTCTCTTCCGATTGCCTGCAACACCAGCACCTGGTGTTGTCCCCTTCCTCGATCCCTCATCTCTCTCTCCCATCCATCCCTTATGTCGTGCTGCCAGCAGCTCCACCAGATCGTCCGACCTTAGTGGCACACACCGCAGCGTAGCTCCCCTGCGCCGCTCAGCCTCGTTGCCTCTGTGCTGTGCTTCTCCCAACGCAACAGCGATGCAGCACAACAACCACTGCCTCCCTGTGAGCTGTGCCCTCCATGGCGTCGCCCAGTGCCTTGTCGTGCCAGCTAGTCGCGACTCCTCGGGATGCAACTACCGATCACATCAGCGACCTTGATGCCAGTCGTGAGCACCCTGTGCTCCTTCTGCAGTTTGCCCCTGTGCCGCAGCGCTGCCGTCCTGCCCTATGTTCGTCTTTTCCGGCACTGCAGCACAACATCGCTGCGTTGAGTCTTCCCCGGTGCCTCTTCCCCGTCCGCTCGTTTCTCTCTCTCGCTCTTGGGTACTTGAGTACTCGTTGGCTCTTGTGGTTGTTTGATCTTTGTTTGTTGTCGAGGCTTTCGGAGTTGTCGTTGTGTTCGTCGGATCTGTAGTTCGTTGCCGTGGTCCGTTGTTCGCTCGTGGTTTCTTTGTTCGTGTGTTGTGTTCGTGGTTGGTTCGTGACTCGTTGGTTGTGTTCGTGCCTGAAAATCCATTCCCGTTATTCTTGTGCTTGCTTCGTTCCGTCGTCGCTTCTCAGGCAAGTTACTTGTATTCTTTTCTTTGTGTAATACAAGTACTAAATACCGCATGTAGTATAGTTGGGTTCTAGAGACAATTTGTGTGTGAATTCCCTTGTTGATATTGTCTCTATAGTGTTGATTCGACCATAGTTGCCTCATGACATACATGACATGAATTAATCTAGGGTTGACCACTTTTGATGTGTAGGTTCATGCTACCTGTGATATCTGTACTTGATGTGTTATTCGTGATATACTTGTTGAATAATTGTAAATTGTCCTATACCTTATTGTTTGGACATCTAGTACACTATATTTCATGTTTGGATTGATTTGGATGAATTTCGCATGATCTATGTTGATTTGAGTATGAAGAACAAATCTGTATTTTTCTGTTACCTTGATGTTGTTCAGCATTTTAAACCCTATTAAGGTCAGTATTTGAAAATATTTTGTGAACATGATTTGTAGAGAATTCTGTCTATTTTTCAACCCTTTTGAAGGATCTCAATTTCGATTTTATGGTTTGTAAGTTATGTCGATTTTACAATAGTGGTGTCAAAAGATTCCCAGATTTTGTTTTTTATGAATTCTGAAGAGTAATCTATTTTTATTTTGGTGTTAAAATTATTATTTTGATCTGAGGTTTTGCTCAGTACTTCTAGACCTGATTGGGATTAGCCCATAATTTTTATGGATTTATTCGATGAGTTTTACAAACCGCTCTATGTTCCCAAACGATTACTATACTAGCAGATTTTTCTCGCTGTTTTGTAAAGAACCTGATTTTCGTCCTAATTCTACTTGTTGTATCTAAAATATTTCTGAATATGAAAGTTAGCCTACTGTATCTATTTTATTACCCTTTTGGCGGATTTGAATTTCAATTTATGATTTGTGATTACTGTTTTCGTAAAGAAGTGTTCATGATTCCAGATATACAAAACCGTCGTGTCTTGTTAGTTTCTGATTTTACTTGACTACTCTATTCTTTTTGGAAAATTAAGAAACTTGATTTTCTGTTACTGCACATATAGGGGTACCCCACATTTTTTCATGGATTTAATTAACGAGTTTTCATGCTGCTTTTCTGACTTTAAATACAATTTTCTGATTTTTGGCTGAATGTGTAAACTGGATTCAAACCTGTTTTGAGACTTGTTGTTCTGAAATACTATATGACTTATACATGTATGCTGGATTCGGTCGAGAGTCTATTTTCTAGATCTTCTGACGGATTCAGATTTGCATTCCTTTGGTAGCGGGAATCTCAGTTTTGGTGCAGCAACGTCTTGCTGTCCCGAATTGATATTTTGCCATGTTTAAATATTTGCATATTGTTTCTTGCATTTTGTGATTTAGAACATGTTCCTTGCATCACATGGGCTCTTGATACATTCTTGTCCTGTCCCGATTTTGTTCTCGTTATCTCGTGATCATGTGTATGTTGTAATAAAAGTAACAAGCCGGGGTTAAGGAAAATATCTAGTAGTGGACAATATAGAACAGTGTACTCGGAAGGGGGCCCGTGTTTTCCACATTTGGAATTTGTTATATGATTTGGATTATTTGGAATTTGGTATATGATTTGGATTATTTGGAATTTGGTATATGATTTGGTTAATTTGGAATTTGGTATATGATTTGGTTAATTTGGAATTTGGTATTTGATTTGGATTACTTGTCCCTGAGTACACGGCCCTATAGAATTCCCTACGAAATCTAAACGCAACTTGTTTGAATGTAGCAACCATGTGTTAATAAACTGGGACGCATGAAGTGCTACCTAGATAGTAATAAATACAAGACTTGAACATGATCACTTGACACTTGATACTTGATTACTTGTACATGATACATGATACATGATACCTGATACTTGTTCACTTGATACTTGATATTTGCTACTTGTACTTGATACTTGACACTTGTGACCTGTTTACCTGCTGGCTCGACACTTGACACTTGATACTTGATACATGATACTTGTTTACTTGACACTTGACACATGTCACTTACATTTATTCATCTTGCCATGCTAGTTGTTATATTTTATTATTATGCCTATTCCATGCTATGTTGTTTATCCCTTTCCATGTACTTTTTTCTTCTTCCTGCAATTTATTAAATTGCAGATTTTGGAGATCAGCTGTTAGATGGAATAGGCGAGATGAGATACTGGATGCTAGAGTTTTGCTATCATGTTTTTCCTGCTATTATTATTATTTCCTGTTGTTATTTGAATAATGTATCTTGTACTTGGATGATTTTGTATTTGGGCAATGTGATCCAGGATATTTGACTTGTTCAGATCTGATTTATTTGAGATTAATATATTTTGTTTCAAGTAAATCTATTGGTATTTAATTCATATATGCATGCTTGGTTGACTTTTCTTGCTTCCGACTCTGATTATTCTTGTGAAATCTTGTAAAGATTCCTGACAGCTTATGGATGATGAAAATCATTTGCTGGGCTTAGTCACGTATCTGTATTCCGTATTCTCTTTTTGGGAAGCAGGACGTGACAACACAAAAGGATGATAAAAATCCAGAATTTCATTCCCATGGGAATACAGATTTCTTCCAAAATTATACGTGTGTATATACCAATCAAGCTAATCTGTAAGGGAGTCCCAGATTCCTTTGCAGATTTTTGCATACCAAATGCCCCCTAAATTCAACCATCTACTTATAATATCAACCACTTAAAACTTCTGTCAATATCAACCACAACTGAAACCCCAACCACAATGTAAAATTTATATCTAGTAAATTTTTGTAGTTATATATTTATGCATAAGAAAGGCTGGATTTAAACGATTTAGTATTTATTATTATTATTATTATATTATTATTTTTTTGACTGGTTAAAGGTAGGGTAAGCCCCTACCTCACAAAATATATATTAATATAGGAGTAAGAACAAGTACATATACACAAGGATCAAGTTGGTTCAGCTTACTACCTTTGTCGAACCCTCGATCACCAGATGAAGCACAGTAGAGTAGTTATGCTGAATTAGCGTTCATTACAGTACTCAAAAATAACTTTCAAAAGACAAAAAATGCACTAGTACAGGTTGGAGCTTAACCCGAGCAGTTATCTTCTCCACTATCCGCCTGATCAATCCTGATGAGAGCCTGTTTGAGGAGGACGTCTTGAGCACCAGCCATCTGCACCTTACGTATAATTTTCTCCTTCTTCTTGTTGCTCTCGACTCCAGCTAGCCAAGATCGAAACCAAAATATTGCATTAGAAATAATTTCCCTTGGTTGAAAAATCTTAGAAGAAAAAATGCACTCATTTCTAGCCAGCCAGATACTCCAACAGATTGAGATTGAAATTAGGTGGCAGGTGTGTCTGTGTACTTGTTCCCCAAAGCACCATGAACTAAAGCATTTATGTAAGTCAACAGGCAAGGAGTGTATATGGAAGAGTGTAGTGAGTAGGTACAAGTGTTAATAGAAATAGGGCATGCAAAGAAGATATGATAGGTCAACTCAACAAGACATTTGTGCCTCTTAACCAGCCTCTGGAGCAAAGGAAATCCTTCGAGTTGAGTCTATTCCAACTCAGTTGCCAGGTGAAAATCTTGCATTTCAGGGGAGCTGCGGAAGTCCATGTTGCCGCAAAATAAGGGGATCGGAGGCCAAAGATGATAAAGAAGTTGTAGGCTAACTTGACAATGACGGTTGCTGAGGGTGAGAGCCTACATGAAGGGTGGTCTACTGAGTTTGAAGGTTGATAGTCTGCAATCAGATCTAGCAGTCTCTGTTTCTCCTCACGAATGATGGGGTTAGAAACACAGTGAAGCCTTGGTTGCCAGTGCCAGGTGTTATTGATCCAAGTTCCTTAGGAGAGGACATCCGCCTCTGGATTCCATGCCGCAGCAGCAAGTGTAGGACACAAGGATGTTATGTTGTTTCAATTGATCCATCTTGACGTCCAGAATTTGATTTGGTTTCCGTTCCCTAGCTTCCAGTTAACATTAAAAAAAAATTGCTCCTTGAGATTGAAAATCCTTTTCCATAAGTTTGAAGCATTTGAGGGGCATGTCAATCTGCTTGAATTGCTTTTATAATATAAGCTCCATAACGTTTAGCTAGCGAGCGTGTTTGAAGAGACAATCTTTCACTACCATTTCATGAGTAGGGCTTCATAAAAAACTTTCAAGTCAAGAAATCCAAGCCTTCCCTGTTGCTTGGGTTGGCAAATATTCTTCCACCACATACATGCCACTCCTCTCATATCAGTGTTGGAGCCACTCCAAAAAAATCTACTGCGATCTGACCAATTCTTTTGATTACCCAATGGGGTAGTCTGAAGAAGGAAGCGAAGTAGACTGGCAAAGCACTGAGTACAGAGTTGATAAGTACTAACCTCCTACCCCTAGATAACATCTTCCCCTTCGATAGTGAGAGCTGTCTTTCAATTTTGAGGATGAGTGGTTGCCAATTGCTTTTGCTAAGTTTCCCTCTAGATAGGGGCATGCCAAGGTAGTGAATTGGTAGGCATTCTTTCTTGCAGTCCAGAATGGTCGAAAAAGTTTGGAGCTTCGCTCTTGACTTACCAAAGTAAATAATCGAGGACTTGTTGAAATTTATGGCCATACCAGAGACATTTGCAAATAGTTGCAGTGCCACTTTGAGGTTAAGAATTTCCTGTTCATCTCCATTGCAAAAGATCAGAGTGTCATTTACGAATTGCAGCACCGATAGATTTGCGAGTGAGCCCCTAATAGGGAGAGGAGAGAACACACCATTTCTAGGACCACTAAAAAACATCTGAGCAAGCACATCAACAGCTAAAATAAAGAGCATTAGCGATAGAGGATCTCCCTGCTTGAGTCCTCTTATGGAGTTGATTTGTCTCCCCCCCCCCCTCTCCATTTATGAGAACTGACGATTTGGCCGTTCTAAGGATCATATGGATCCACCTGCACCATACTGGTCTGAATCCTCTAGCTATTAAAAGTTGATCTAGAAATTCCCAACTTACAACATCGAACACTTTAGTGAAGTCAATCTTGAACAAGTAATTTATTATATTATTGTTATTGTAATTTATTTTAAGAGGAATGATAATTGAGACTATAGTTAAATGAATGGTTAATATAATTTGACTTAAAATGTGTAGAGTATATTTTATTTGAGGGTATGCTAAGATAGATGGTTCATTCAACTTTGACTTTAAAGTGTATGTTTGTCACATATTATACAACTTTAACTCTCTTTCTATAACAACACCGAAGATTTAAAAAATCTCTCATGCTAAATAACCATTGTATCAAATTTACATGATTATCGTATCTACTATGACCAGAGAGTTGGAGTCACGTGTTTTGTGTACAACCACTGACTTATGCACTCCAATTGCACATTTTAAGTTCAAATCAGGATAATTGTCCACTTAATATCAACGAAGTACTTCATTTTGATGACTCGAAAGATTAAAACAACTGAGACATGCTAAATAACTAGTGATAGATTATGCCACACCCTCGTAGAATTATTGTGTAATGAAGAAGGAAATATTGAGAACAAAGAATTTGCAAGGGTATTAATTGGTAAAGAAAACCCAACATAAATTGTACCAGTATGGACGCTCGTATAAACTACTTGCTATGCAGAAGTAAGGGGGCAACATCTCCCTCGCATGGGAACGTCCCCCATATAAAATTTCATGGAGCCCCTCGCATATGACTCAATCTCCCTCCTCTCCCTTCTCTCATATTATAATGTGAGAGTTGAAGCTGTAATTTGTAAACAAACCAACTCGTATATTGCACGTGTCTATGAACACTTTAATATAAACCACTCATCTCACACCCTTGCATTTCAATACACACCTGAAGACACTTCTTCAACTTCTCTTTAATTTTAAAAATTCATAATATCTAAAACACCTCTTCAACTTCTCTTCAACTTCTCACATTCCCCATCTTCAACTTCGACTAGTTGATATCTCATGTATTTCGCCGCCAATTTGCCTGCCACATCGCCGCTGCTCCACCTCGCCACCGCACTGCATGCCACCTCGCCGCCTCGCCGCCGCACTGCCTGCCACCACGTTCCCGCCTCACCACCGACGCATCGCCGCTGCCGTCGCCTCCTCAAGTCCAGAGAACCCTGCATCGCTGTTACCTAGCTGCCTCTCCAGCTTCCTACATTCCTGCCTCACCACCACCTGCCTTGCCGCTGCCATTGCCTCCTCAAGTCTAGAAAGTAAGAAAAATTCTAATATGGTATTTTAAGAATTCAAAATAAGGTCTTAAATAATTTTAAAATATATTGCCAAATTAAAATTAAAAACATAATTTGGTCACCAATTCATCTTTAAAAAAATCCGAAATTTTGATTCATTCCAATTTCTTAAGAAAAAAATGATTTTTTGCCACTCAAAATAAAATGATTTTTTGCCGAAAAAATCTAATTTGGTATTTTGAGAATTCAAAATAAGTTCTTAAATAATATAAAATATATATTGCCAAATTTAAATTAAAAACACAATTTTGGTTACCAATTTATCTTTAAAAAATCCATGAAATTTTGATTCATTCCAAAGTCTGAAGAAGAAAATGATTTGTTTCCACTTAAAAGGGAACAAAAATGAAATATTCAGGGTATTAATTGGTAAAGAAATATTGAGAACAAATTTTGATTTTAGACATGTTTAACGAGAATAAAATTTTGAAATATTTTTTTAACTGATGTCGCTATCCTTAACAGCAGCATCAAAATACATGTTGCCGTTATTGTAAATAGCGGCAACAGTTCAAAGAAGATTTTAAATTTTTATTCTCGTTAAACATGTTTGAATTCAAAATTTGAAACATTCTTTGAACTGTTGCTGCTATTTACAATAACGACATCAGATATTTTGATGTCGTTGTTGGGAATAGCTACATTTGTTATAAGATGTTTCCATACTTACAATTTGTTCCAAAGTAAGAGACTTCACGAATGAGTAGGAAATGTATTTATGTCGTTATTCCAAAAAGCGACATATGAAGATTATTTTTTTTCCATATGCCGCTATTGACAACAACAGTATAGAATTAACCTATGTCGTTGTTGTCAAAAGCGTTTTATGCTGACGTGTCCAAAACTAGGTCAGTTGTTAAATATTTTTGAAAGTAGATTAGTTTGGTCAATATTTTCAAAAAGTTGGACAATACGGAAAAAATTTCGTTTTGTCCGAGTTATTTTAAAAAATAATTACAAATTTCCTCGGACGAAACATCAGAATTGAAAAATTATTAAAATAATAGGGACTCCCCTATAATATGGGAATTGTCAAATCATTTCTTAAATATAGCAATCCACCGTTCAAAAAATGAGAAAAATGACAAAATAGCTCACGACTGCAGCAAGTTTTTTGCCAAAAAAAGACAAAATAGAAAACGACCATGAATGCTCATATGATACATATTGGGTATGCCACAATCATACTGTGCATTGCTGTTCGAAGCATGATCTAAATTTACTGTCACGTTTTGTGATCATGATAGTACCTCACGAAATTTTGAACTTGTACCCAACTGAACATCCCTATGTTTTTGTCGAACTTGCCTTGAAACGTAGGCTGCGCTTGTTTCCGGTTTTAAACACAACTTTTAGTTTTTAAAATTAAAACATAGGGTAATTTTATTTGGATACAAATTTTTGCAAAACTTATTTTAAAATTTCACACTCAAAATTTATGTTTAAAATGAGTTTTTTGAAAACTAGAAAAAACCTGTTTTCTGAGATAAGTTTTTTCATTTCTCAACAAATATATTGTATACATATATATATATATGTATATGTATATATGTATACATTATGTACGTATACAGTAGGTATGTATATGTATATGTATATAGTATGTATATATAATAGTATGTATATTATTATTATTATTATTATTATTATACAGATATATAGTATACAATATATATATATATTGTATATACAATCATACAAACACATACATACTGGATATAAAATAGTATACAATATATAGCATTTATGTATATACAGATATACATTAATTCGATACACACACACATAGTTTACTAAACGTTTTTTATATTTTAATTTTTAAAAGCTATTTTATGAACACAATTTACCGAACAATACTCTATTTTCAAAAATTACAAAAAAAAATTTTATAAAAAAAATTCAAAAACTAAGTTTAAAATAAAATTTTTAAAACAATGAACCAAACACCGCATTCTGAAATAGATTTTTTTGTTGTACTGACCCACTTTTTGAAAATATTTGGCGGTCTGACCCACTTTCGAAAATAATTAGCGATTTGATTCAATTTTGGACACGTCAGCCTAAGCCGTTATTGCAAATAACGGCATAGGTTATTTATATGTCAATTTCCAATAACGGCATCATTTTACATTTTTTTTGCATGCTGTTATTTGGAGTAACGGCATCAGTATATTTCTCACACGAGTGAATCTTCCAACTTGGAAAAAATTTTAAGTATTGAAACAACTTATAAATAATACCGTTATCCCCCAGAACGACATTTGAATTACTGATGCCGTTATTGAAAATAACGGCATCAGTTGTAATAAAATTATAACTGATGTTGTTATCTCCAATAACGGCATCAGCAATTCGAATGCTGTTATTGGGGATAACGACATTATTTATAAATTGTTTCAACACTTAGAATTTTTCTAAGTCAGAAGATTCACGCTCGTATGAAAAATATACTGATGCCGTTACTCTAAATAACGGCATACAAAAAAAAATATAAAATGATGCCGTTATTGGAAATAACGGCATATAAATAACCTATGCCGTTATTTTCAATAACGGCTTATGCTGACGTGTCCAAAATTGGATCAGATCGATAATTATTTTCGAAAGTAGGTCAGATCGATAATTATTTTCGAAACCGAGAACCCTTAGGTGGCGTTTGGTACGCAGATTGGAGAATTTCCAGGAATTAGTGGATTCCCAGGAATATGAGGGTGGGAATGAAGATTCCCAGGAATGTTGCAATACTGTGTTTGGTATACGACATTATATGTCTGGGAATACTTTATTACCGTGTTTGGTATAGAAGAATTCATTCCCATCAATCCATCTCTATAGTAGACATTACCGAAAATACCCTTTTGGCTTTATTTAAAAATAAATAAATATAAAAATTAGAAAAATTTAGTAAATGATGTATATATTAATGAAATGTCTTATACAAGTTTAAATTGCTATACAAGTTATAGCATACTAACATATAGCATGTGTTATAGCATACTAACATATTGCATGTTTTCGATCAGTTTAACAACTAACAAATTAAGCAGTGGAGCATATGTAGCACACTAATGGGTAGTGATCATAACAGTATACTATCTTTTTTTTTTCCCTTTGCAATCTATGGATCTATGTTTAAAGCTACCGTCGAAGCCATAAATATTAATTATATACTTTGTTGAGTGACTGATTAGTTTTTCTTCTTAGGTTGATGCTGATAAGTCAGTTGATCAGGTTTTTGAAGATGTGAAAAGCATATTTTCGTCGTTTACTGCTGTAAGTAATTTACACACTTTTTTTTTTGTATGTGTGCTTTTGATTTTCCTCATCTAAATCCAAGAACCCAAACCCAATAAATTACTGGACCAGGCAAAAACTCTACAAATTTGGATGGATATGAACTCGGCTTGATATAAATTCAACCGAAACCCAGCCCACAATCCCTCTCATTATCTCCCTTTATCCCGTTTCCTCTCTCTCTCAGTGATGGGAAAAAATCTGATAAGAGCGGGTTATATGATAAGACAGAAATCTGGAGGGTGTTTTGGGTATGCAATAATCTCACTCATTTTTTATGGGGAGGAATCCACAAATCCCACCCTTTTCAAGGGGAATGTTTATCCTTCCAAACTAATTATTTTGATAACCCTGAAAATTTAAGATTATTTACAAAACTATACCTATGTCTTACCAAACCAGGTAATCAAGAGGGTAATCCTAGATTCCCTTATACATTACCGCGTACCAAACGCCCCCTTAGAATTTTTCTAAGTCAGAAGATTCACGCTCGTATAAAAAATATACTGATACCGTTACTCCAAATAACGGCATGAAAAAAAAAATGTAAAATGATGCCATTATTGAAAATAACGGCATATAAATAACCTATGCCGATATTTTCAATAACGGCTTATGCTGACGTGTCCAAAATTGATCTAGATCGATAATTATTTTCGAAAGTAGGTCAGATCCCTAAATATTTTCAAAAAGTGGGTCAGTATAGCAAATCTTTCTCTGAAATATCGAGTTTGTACCTATCAGCTCTGACCCCTCCCGGTGATTAATATTTTTTAAAATATTTAATTTATTAATTTATATCATATAGAATTTTGGGTAAAAAGTAGACCTGGAACCATACAACTAGGGCTGCAAACGAGCCGAGTCGAGCCAAGTATCTTGAGATTCGAGCTCGGCTCGTTAAGCAATCGAGCTCAGTTTCGAGCTCGAGCTCGTTTCGAGCCGAGCTTTGACC
This sequence comes from Hemerocallis citrina, assembly GCA_017893485.1. Classification (NCBI taxonomy): domain Eukaryota; kingdom Viridiplantae; phylum Streptophyta; class Magnoliopsida; order Asparagales; family Asphodelaceae; genus Hemerocallis; species Hemerocallis citrina. The sequence goes on from JACEHZ010000200.1 coordinate 138,944, forward strand.
GAGTTCGAGCCGAGTAACCTGTGAGCTTAGCCTAATAATCACAAAAAGCCCAAGCTCGAGCTCGGCTCGTTAAGCTATCGAACTCGAGCTCGTCCCGAGTCGAGCTTTGACCGAGATTTGACTGAGCTCGAGCCGAGTAGCTCGGATCGTTTGCAACCCTCCATACAACTTCTCTAAAATTATGCACATAACCCCTCCATTTCAGGTAAAAATACCAAAAACACATATGGCAAGGTACAAAACAAACACATTATTACACATTTTCTTCAAAATCCTTACTTCAATCTCCAAATTTATCTAAAAATACAAAATTATTTCGTCAAATTCCCTTTCTCAGTCTTCCCCCATCAATCATCTAGAACAACTCCCAACAATTAGATTGCACACCCAGCTTTGCGATACGCGCACCCACTCCCTCTCCCTCTCCCTCTCCCTGTTTCTGGGTGATTTTTTTTGCTGTAATAGGCTACTTTTTAAAAATATTTGCGATTATGGGTCAGTTTCGGAACTATTAGCGTTCGTGAGCTACTTTGTGCCACATCAGCAGCAGTCGCTATTCTCATTAACGATATTTTCATTTTGAAAGTCGCTAATGAGAATAGCGGCCTATGTTTTAAAATATTTAAATTTTTTTGTTTACTGTCGCTATTCCCACTAGCGACCTTAGTATATATGAGGTCGCTAATGAAATTAGCGACCTTTAATTTACTGTATTCTAATACCTAGCAAAATTTCAAGAGTTTTTGCTATCTAAAAAAATAACAATCAATTTATTGTTGAAACTGAGATCGCTATTCGGAATATAGGCATTAGTTGTACTAAGGTCGCTATTCAAAATAAAGACATTTATTGTACTAAGGTCGCTGTTCCGAATAAAGAGCTTAGTTGTGTGACTATTTTTGTAAATTTTACAAAGAACAAGGAGATTGAGTTTCATACTGAGGTCGCTATTGCCTATAGCAACCGAGCTATACTAAGATCACAATTCCCAATAGCGACCTTAGTTGGTGATTATTTTGCAAATCTTAGCGACCTCAGTTTTAATTTTTTTTTCTCCCTAAAAGAGCAAAAGTTCTCTAGAATTCTCTAAGTGTCTCAATGCATTCATTTGAGGTCGTTAATCCCATTAGCGATCTTATATAAACTAAGGTTGCAAATGGGAATAGCGAAAGCAAAAAAAAATTCAAATTTTTTTAAAACATAGGCCGTTATTTTCATTAACGACTTTCAAAATGAATAAGTCGCTAATGAGAATAGCGGCCGCTGCTGACGTGGCACGAAGTAGCCCACGAACACAATAGTTTCGAAACTGGCCCATAATCGCAAATATTTTCAAAAAATGGCCTGCGACGGCAAAAAATTATTTCTCGGTTGCCTCTTCCTCTTTTTTCTAATTGTGTAAATTAAAATCCCAAACTTTTTGGTTTTTAGATCAGATTTGATTTTTCTCACTAATTTAAATTTAATGGCGAATAATAATAACAACACCGGAGAGCCGAGTTCAGCCCCGCAGCCGGAGAGATGGTATGATTTGAAGCTCGGTTCATCTTTCAGCAACAATTCCCCCTCCAAATTCTGCACTCTTCGATGTAAGTTACTATAAAAATCCCATCCTTTTAAACTCTAATTTAAGCCCCAAATTTCTGTTCTTGTGTTAGGAACACAGGAGAACTCACCCTTAAAAGCTACTGTTAAAGGAGGGAGCCCAAGTTTATAACCACCCAACATTGATACCAATTGTTAGGAATTAAGAAGCATGGGGTTGGCTCTGATACCAATTGTTAGGAACCCAGGAGAACTCACCCTTAAAAGCTAGCTGTTAAAGAGAGAGCGCCCAAGTTTATAACTACCCAACATTGATTTCCCATATAACCGATGTGGGACTAAATTTGGATCATAACATCTTGGTTTGTGGGTAGTGAGAATTTGAGATTTGTTGGGAAATTTGGGGATGTGTCTTGTAATTGTGAGTAATTTTGATGATATTCTAGGTTTGGAGAAGTGGGCAGTTGAAATTTGTTGCAGTTATTGATTTGAGTAAAACCCTGATTTGAATTTGTTCTCCAAAATTTGTTGAAGGGGGTGAGTGTTATGATCCAAATTTAGTCCCACATCAGTTATATGGGGAACCATTGTTGGATAGTTATAAAGTTTGGTTCCCTCCCTTTAACAACTAGCTTTTAAGGGTGAGTTCTCCTGGGTTTGTAACAATGGTATCAGAGCCAACCTCATACTTCTTAATTCTTTCTAGAGGCTGGATTAAAATTACTGGTAGTCCTGGGCCGAATTTGTTTGGTTTGACAATTGGTGTTTGGAAGGGAAAGTAGGGAATTCGTGGAATCGTGAACATCGGATGCCATGATAATTTGATTTGAGATTCCACGTGTTTCAAACGCTCTCTTCCAAATTCCACTTGCCAAAGATACCTTAAGAGGAGATCAATGGTGCAAAGAGTAACTTAATCGAAATGCAGAAATTGTTCGTCATTTATGGCTGAAGCATGTATAGTTTCAACTCCAAATCAACAATGGAACTGAATACATATTCTTTTGGGGGGGTGGGGGTGGGGGGTGGGGGGCTGGGGCTGGGGAAATGGGCAGGCAAAGATTATTTTTGCTCTCCTGTCGATAGGTTATCAACTTCCTAATATTTCTACAGTAGGTTAGTGTGAGCATGGATTTGGCCGATGAACATGGAATTATTAGGCCAGAAAGGTTATTTATTCTATCAAACTATTTGCTTGTTATTAATTTATGGTTCATTTCTTTGAAGGCATGCGGATTCTTCAATCTTATCGTTGGGGTTTCATTCATATTTTTCGATAAATAGTTGATTTCACTTTATCCAAAAGTCATGAAATGAATGATGTTGATAGGTTATCAACTTCCTAATATTACTACAGTAGGTTAGTGTGAGCATGGATTTGGCCGATGAACATGGAATTATTAGGCCAGAAAGGTTATTTATTCTATCAAACTATTTGCTTGTTATTAATTTATGGTTCATTTCTTGGAAGGCATGAGGATTCTTCAAGCTTATCATTGGGGTTTCATTCTTCGATAAATAGTTGATTTCACTTTATCCAAAAGTCATGAAATGAATGATATCTCTATTTTCAGTAGGTTATTGAAAGTTTTTTTGTAATTAACCATATAATAATAATAATAATAATAATTTGAATCCCCGACCTCACACTTACCATTCCACCACCTTAACCGCTAGACCATTTGGTTTAATTGTATAATAGACTAAATGACAGTATTATATCTAGTAATAATGGCGGTTTGTAGCCTGTCAACATTTTCTTGGACTGCCAACATTCAAACATAGCTGAACGTCGCAGCCAAGTAGAACGTGGGAACTTGTGAACATAGGAAATTGCAAACATGAGAACTTGTGAACATGGGAAATAGAAAACAACTTGGCTGCCAGGTTTTCCACTGCCTCACAACTCAACTTGGCTGCCAAGTTTCCACTGCCTTATAATTAGAGGTAGCCCTATGCTCATTCTCCATCACAAAATAAAAACAAAACAAAACTAGTGCTATATATATCAGTGGTTCCAGTAAGCAAAGTGATTAGAGCAGCGATTTAGAGATAGTATTTGGTAAGGAATTTGTACTTGTGCATCATTCTTATTCTGATAGTATAATCTCTATATGTCTTCGGTTTTATTCTCATACTTATATACATGTTGCTTTGATGATGAGAGTTTTAAGTAATGAAATAAATCTAGTAAACCTAGAGTTGTGGGGTATGGATCGTGGAGATTATCTCCAGAAAAAGGAGGGTGAAGAGTACCCTCGGTATACTGGTATTACCAAGATCGAGATCGATTATTAAAGAAAAAATGGGAAATCACAAAAGAAATATTTTTTTAAAATAAATAATTCTGCTCTGTTATGATTGTAAGATCATTTCCGCCATATTTGAAGTCATACATATGTATCTTTACCTACATATTCTAATTTTACAGCCAAATTATTATTCCTTATTTTGACACTCCAGTAGTACAACCCTTATTGGGCAACTTTTGTGCTCACCCTTCTTATGTTTTAACTTTCAGGTTCACTATAAAATACCAAAAGACGTTAGAAGTACTATCTTTTGTAGTAGTATCAAAGAATCCGAATAGAAGCTTATTTTGTACTTGTATTTTGAGAAGTTATGTAATATAAAGAGTTGTACTTTTGTTTTAAAATGAATAAATATTGTTATGGAAATGTTCTGATGGCAATGGCAAATGTTACACCTGTAATTCCTTGTGACACATGTTGTTTACGGGTCAGGGGTGTTACATTTTTCATTGTCAAATTATACACAAGTAACTTCTTTATATTATCTAAAAATGACAGATGAATTCAAGCCAGCCTCAATCGATAAGAGCCAACCTGGGTCACTGCACAAGAACAAGGAGAACAGGGTCACAGTTGAATTCCACAACAACCAACCAGGGAAGCCTAAGGTGAGCTTTGAGGGAAGCAGCGAGGACTACAAGGAAAATGATGCTGTCTTGTTTTTCGATGGAGAAACCTTTCGGTTGGAGCGTTTACATCGGGCCGTAAAGAGGTTAAGGCATGTCCGACTGCCTGGTGAATCAGCAGCAGCCAACATGGCGTCTGTGGCAGCCTCAGCTGCTACCAGTATTGAAAACTGTTCTCCTCTAATTGGAAAATTTTCTAAAACACAGCCTCCAAGCAAAACAATAGTACTTCCTATCCCTGTAAGTTTCATTTAAACTAGATTTTTTTACGTTTGCATAATTGCATTGCACATGTTTTGAAACCAATTTCAAGTAATATGAGGATTTTTTCACTGTTAGTATTGAGAATTTAATAATGTCCGCTTATCCCTAATATAGCTTGAGAAGGGAAAGAACACGCGTGTAGCACATGCAAGCTGGCTGGCTTACAATTGAAGGAGGCGGGCTTCGCACAGCCCTTCTCTAATCATATTAGTGAAATATATTCTGTCTTGGATAATGAGATGCAAATTGTTTTTCCATTGATCGGTGCTTTAGTTTTTTATGTTCCCTTGGTTTTAGATTGCCTTGTGAGCTTTATTTATGTTGGATTCAAACTAAAAATTTAACAGTAACTTTTAGTTTAACCATTTCGTAATATAAAATGGCTGATGTGCACATCATTATGTAATGTAAAAGATCAACTGTTACCCATAATCTAAATAATATTCTCTTATATTGAAATACTAAACTGGATACTAGAAAATGTATCCTATATTCGTTTTGGTGAGCGAACTAGGCTCCAAACTTGTTGATGTAAGCTTAACCCTAAATAGAGAATTTCCAATAAATTTAAAGAATTAAACTTACCAACATGTAACGTAGATTACGTCAGAAATTAAAACCATTAATTGGTTTGATGGATTTTCAAGATTTGAATTAAGTTTAACAAACCCAATTAACGATTCAGTTCTAACAATCAATAAGTATGTTCCTAAAATCGGCTCGTAGTCTAGCCGTGAACCTAGAGAGTTTGTTCTTCGCTCTCTTTACCTAAGGCATTGCACCGAATAAGGAAGTCGTCAAACTTATCAACATACTCTTTAGTGGATTTGCTTCCCTGATAAAGTTGGTTCCACAAATCAAGCATTCGGGTGTAGAAAGATATGGGCATGTATCTTTCAATGAGCTTCTCTTTCATGGCCTCCCAAGTGGCAATGGGTGTCAGACATCGGCCTCTACAGACGTGTTCAAGATTGGTCCAATGATGTTGAGCTTTACCAGTCATTTTTATAGTGACAAATTTAACCTTCAGGGCTTCGCTCATGTCAAATCACACGAAGTAGTGGTCCATGACTCGGATCCAATCAAGATAAGTTTGGAGTTCCATACGGGCTTCAAAGTGGGGAACATCAATCTTAACGTTCTTCTTGTATTATTCGTCAGGGTCATGATCTTGATATCGGTCGTCACGATCATTCCCTTGAGAGATCTAACGATGAAGCTCAGGGACAACATTCTGATTTAATTCCACATTCTCAAGCCTCTGATTGATATTGGCAAGAGTTCCTTGAATGACAATGAGGGTAGTGAAAATATCAGAGTTGTTCATCTCAGTTCAGGGAGGAGCTCGCTTCTAAGATTCCTGATAGGGTGGTTTGGGAGGGACAAGAAAGGCTCTTCAGAATTTGTGATGGTGCTGCGAAGACGTATTCATCAACGGTGAAAACTAGGGATCGTGGAGATGTGTGTTTGCTGAAATTTGGGGAAACGTGTCCTAAGTGCACCAAAGGTTTTTTTAAAATAAAATTTTTTAATCCGAAATAATCTAAAAGAAAGAAAGAAAAATAAATGACTCTTAAACGATCTTAAATGAATGTAAAAATTATGACTAAATGATGCAAGAACTAGAGTTTTAAAAACTTTCGCTCTGATACCAAAATAATGTAAACTTAACCCTAAATAGGGAATTTTCAAGAATTTTAAAGGATTAAATTTACCAACATGTAATGCAGATTACGTCAGAAATTAAAACCATTAATTGGTTTGATGGATTTTTAAGAATTGAATTAAGTTTAACAAGCCCAATTAACGATTCAGTTCTACCAATCAATAAATATGTACTTAAGTGTTCTTAGTAAGTAATATGTGCAATAATGATTTGTACTCTAATTGGCAAGTATAAACACACACTCTCAATATTTGTGGACGACAGATAAATCAAATAATATTCTAGAGACGATAGATAGTACCACAAATTACTGGAGGATTGGAAAGAAATTACCAAATTCGAAGAAAATTGCACGGGTGCTCGGGGTGGTTGCAGTGTGAGGCAGCGAGGAGGTGTTGCTACTGGGCAGGGGTGGCGGCGGCTGCAGGCGGTGGCAGAGGCGGCCGACGAGGAGGGACTGTCAGGTTGGCGATGGGAAGAGGAGGGGGTAGCTGTCCGAGGTGGCGCCACCTCTGGGGTTGATTTAGGGTTAGAGTTTTGAATTGAAGGAGAGGAGCAGTCGGAGTTGGGGGTCGACGGGGAAGATGAAGTAGGGGTGGCTTGGGGTTGCTGTGGATGAAGGAGGCTGATAGGGTGGTCCAAGGTGATGGAGGCAGCGGTGATGGTCGTCGATCGGGGGCCGCGAGGTGTTACGGTGGCAGTGGGTGTGATTGGCAGAGAGCGGAGGTCGATGGTGGGGCGGTTGCGAAGTTGGGAAGGAAGACGATGAGGGGAATAGGCGGATGGGATTTGGAGGGAGAGGGCGAGGTGAGGCTTCGACGGTGGCGGCGGGGGAAGGAGAAAAAGAGAAGGTGATGGGTGTTGGGTTTTGGTATAGGAGAGATGGAAGAAGAAGAGAGTGGGGGGGGGGGGGGGGGGGGTAATTAGATTAGGGTTTAATTGAGTGATTTGGGGTGTAATTAGAGCTTCTCACAAATCCTATTACTTTATTAGGATTTCTCACAAAACCCTAATAATTTCTCAATTGACTCACACAAAAAGAGGGATGAAGAGCAATAACTCAACACAATAAGTTTTTTTAATCAAGAATAACATACTTTCTCATTATTCTCGAGGCCTATATATAGGCTCAAAATAAATCTCAATACAAATCTTCAAAATATTCTAATGCATAAAATAAAGAGTGCAAATTGCAAAACTATTACATAGGGCTAAATCTCAAAATAAAATAAAGCAGAACCAATGTCCTCATCACTTGTGTACAAACCGCCTCCTGTTGTGAGCCAGACACATTTAGAAGTTTATAAATAAAAGTTTTCTCAATTTATTTCCTGAGTACTTGTAGCTACTTACACTTTAGCAAATAAAAATTAAGAAGAAAATGTAGTATGATAAACTTCTAATAAATTTTATAAAAAGTCAAATGAAATTCATTTTAGCAGAAGAGAAAAAAAAATGATAGGTGTAGATGAGATACTCTAGAACTAATATTAAAAACAGATATAGTCTTGGTAAGGCACTAAATATTGTGATGAAGGTACTACACGTTTGATGCATTAAAAGGAAGTGAAATATGAGAGGATGTCTAGAGAACGTCATTATTGTAAAGGGAGGATGCTAATATTACAGACTCCTCCCTTTATGTAGCAGTGTAGATTCCTCAAACATAACCAGCTCAAACTGCCCGAAAAGGGCTAAATTCAGGTATCCTGGTGTAAGTAAATGGGTTCCTGTTGAAATTTAGGCTTGCTGCTCTCACTATTAGCATGTCAAGCATTTCTTTTTCTTGTTTGGTTTAGGAAGAGATAATCTAATGAAAAATGGTATTTGGCTTGCATTTCAGTCAGAGATTCATGAGACCACTTTATTTATGAGTGACTAAATCCAAAATTAGTGAACCCTGCTACAAAATAGCCCCAAGATTGTTGTAAAAAGATCCGTCTTAAATTTTGCACTCCAGTGTTCTAGACTCTGCACCAAATTATATTAATTATTGCCTTCTAAAATTGCCATACAACAACAAGAACACCACAACAACAACATTTGTTATGCCAAAATGTTGGGGTCGGGTACACGAGTCCTTTTCCACTCAACTATATTGAGAGTCACCTCTTTCGTCAAATTGACATTTTCCTTATCCTTATTAATAGCTTTGGCCCAAGTTCCGTCAAGTCTACCCTTACTCTTTTTTTACTCCTTCAATATAATGTATCTGTCAATCTCTACAATTTTGAACGTATGCCTTCTCTAGTCTCATCAATCTTAACTATATTATTTGCAAACAACATGCATCACGAGAACTCATCTTTGAATATGACTAGTTAATTCATCCACAATTAAAAATACAAATAGATAATGACTTAAGGTGGATCATTGGTGCAAACCTATGGTAATAGGAAAGGGCTTCGTACCCCATCTCCTCATTCGCACACTAGTTACTGCATTATACTACAACTCTTGTTTCTTTTTCAAAACTTACGATAAAACCTCCATACGGACTATATTGTAGCCTTTTCAAATCAATAAAAACCAAATGGAAATCTCTTTTCCTCTCTCTACATTTCCGTCAATCATCTTATTAGATATATAGCTTCTATACTCGACCTCCCTGTGATTAAACCAAATTGATTTTCTGATGCTATAGTTTTCTTTCTTAATCTTTGCTTTATTACTTTCTCCCAAAGTTTTGTCTTTTGGTTCGTAATTTCTTATCCCACGACAGTTTGTACAACTTTAAATATCTCTCTTATACTTAGATATGTATCAAAATGTATTTGCTCCTCTCCTCGGGCATTTTTCCTGTCTCTTAAGTTCTATCGAAAAGCCTAGTTAACAACTCTAATCCTTTATTTCCATATATTTCCAAAATTTAATAGCAGGAATACCATTGAGTCAAAGTGCTTTTCCACTTTCATTTTCTTCAAAGCATTTGTACTTAACTAGGCCTAATTTTTAGACTAATTGTTTCTATTGTGCACTGTTTATAAATGTATGTTTGGATCTTGAGTGTGAGACATTGAACAACTTATAATAATAAGTCCCTCCTCCATCTCTCATTACTGAAACTCTTTTATCCTCACTCTTAATAAATTTCACATTACCTAAGTCTCCACTCTTTACTAAAATTGCTATATGTAATTTTTTTTTTAGCTCTGGTTTTGTAATTGCATAATTAGTTATGCCCTTTCTGAAATTCTTCCTTCATTGTGTTTTCTTCTCAATTTTGATTATGTTATTATTAAAAAAAGTTAAATGTTTTCTTTTTAATACACCAAGCCTTGCCTTATATTCTACTATGTTGAACAAGAGCAAATGCGATCCCAAATGAGGGCTACTTGTATAAGCTGTTCAAAAGCTTCACTAGGGCATTTAGCGGCTGAGATATTTTTAGTTACTATCCATTCAGGAAATGAAAAAAAAAATTTGTTAGATATAAAATGACAAGCATCTAAGTCTTATATTGTCATGAGCTCTCACCGGTGGACCAACATACTGGTAAAGAAACAAAGCTTGTTTTTGTGAGCAATGAAGACATATTGGAAAACGATAACGTGAGGCACTAAAGTCTTCGACCCAAACATAGAGATTAAAATATGGCTAGAAGAAAAATGAAGAGGATCAAGATATTTGTGTCTGCATATTGCTATGCATCAAAAGAAAATACTTGCAGAACATGCAGTTGAAGCTATGAGCACACATAAAATTCACAAATTATTTTTTTGTGAATATTTTGTAAATAGTGCTTATTTTTCCTAATTTCAAGTTCCTAATTTTGATTTGTTATTTATTTCCTTCCAGGATTCTGTTTGTTCACTTTTTTCCGTATTAAATTTCTAGAATTGTGTTCGTTCACTTATTTCCTTATTCATGCTGTTTTTTCCGTATTAAATTTCTCGAATTGTGTTCGTTCACTTATTTCCTTATTCATGCTGTAGAGTGTCGGCAATTTCAATTCATCTACTATTACAGGCAAATTTACAATCATTTTTTCGTTCACTATAATTTGGACATTTCTTTTTTTGTGTTATGCACAGGTCGAGGTAGAAAGAATTGATATTGGCGAACCAGAAAGTCGAGGTATCCTCTACTCTCTTTTTTGTTAATGTTGTGCATCGGTATGTGAAAAACTTTGGCATGACCTTTACATTGTTTGATTGGCTAGTTAATTTTCTGTTGCGCAATATTTAGTGTATAATTTTCTAACCGTCTATGGATCTATTCCAATTTTGTGTTTGGTGGTAATTATTTATCTAAGTCCACCGTATATGTAAGGTGGTAATTATTTATCTAAGTGACGCAACACATTGGAATATCCAAATGGATTTTGAAGAAAAGGATATCACTGATCCTTTCACCTTCTCATATCCCTGGTGTTATGCGTCTTTGAAAGTAATTATGTGCATTTACTGACAACTACTGTCATAGCTCTTTACATAATTTCAACCAATGTTTAACATACCTTGGAAAAATATATAAAGTAAAACAACTGCCGACAAGGTTCTGTACTTAATTTCTTAAACAAATGTTTACCATATCTTGGGTAAATATATAAATTCTTCATTCTTTAAATATTATTAAGAGCTTTGAACATATTAATCTCTAACAATCATATTTTAATTTTTATATATTAGTCCCACACAGTGTGGTGTCCACACGCAGGTAGTCCTTATTTGGTTATTTTTATATACATATTAGTCTCCTAGAAGGAATAGTAATGAGTTGTAAAAGACTAGTACGGAAATAGTGATTGTAAGGAACTAACATGTAAATGTGAGATTTGTTGGGGACCAATATATGCTACAATTGTGTTAATAATTGGAATATTGCTTTTTGGTTGCAAGAACTTACTAATATATTATAGGTAGATTCCTTTTTTTTTTCCTTCTCTTTTCCAATTGTAACTTCTCTTTTAATGTTTTAGTGGAGTACTAGATTACTAGATTTCATTGGGAATCCTTCTTTTGTCGTAGTTTACTAAGCTATGAATTTGACACCAAGTTGAAGTTTGGGTCGTTAACAATTTGACATCAGGTCGACAACCACCTCAAAAATATTCTTCAACATCTGCATGAATTTGAACTATTCTTGATACTTAACCCCCAATTTCGATTCAAAGAAAGCTCAAATTTTGTTGAAGCCTGGGGCTGCTCTTTTTTTAGCAGATTAATAATGAAATCCTTGTATTCGCTCAATAGAAAAAAACAAAAAATAAAACAGATTTGTTTTATGCTCTTTTCTCCTCAAACTGCGGAGTGCGCACACCATCTTCCTTTCAAAAGATAAAAAAGTTGGTTAGGCCCTTTCCAGGTTGCCATCCTTTTCATACTATTAAAAAATGCTTTGCTTTACTCTGTTGATTTTGTGTGTGTATTAGGGATTACAGTATATAATGAATTCTACTAGTTGGATAATCTAGTGATAAGAAATTTCATGGAATATTTGGATCATTGCTTGTCTTGTGTTAGAATCCCCATCGATGGATAATCGTAACGGCTAATGGTGCCGAAGATGACATCCATGAATTAAATAGAAAGGAGGAAAAACAGAGCAAGGAGGAAGAAGAAGGAATAAGAAGATAGAAGCTTAATTCATATTCATTTATATTTTGGAAATGAAATTACAATATGGTATTAATGGAGAGCTGCCTAAACCTATGCACCACCCATAAAATTAGTAAAAGGACTTTATTACGAAACGACTACTAATTTTGCAAATAAACCCAACAAGGAAAGAAGATGCTTGAGGGACCGATACGCAAATATCCAGATACAGTTTTTAGAACTGTATCAATCATTTCCCCTTAATTTGACCTTGTCCTCAAGGTCAATGTGACGATTTTCTTCAACATCAAGAGACCCATTGAAAAAAGTCCAAATACGCGACCGTGCATCTTCCTCCCCTTCCTGGATCAAAGACAAAATGCTTTGTGAATAACTGAGAGTTGGGTGTTAGGCTGAGATCAGTGTACCCCTTAAACCAAGATGCAATTTGATAAGCTTCGACATCTGGCTTGAGATATTTCTTCCCATTATTTTCTTGAATGACAATGAGGAGCACTTTTTCTTTTTCTTTTAGGCCAGAGTATTGGAAGACCCCTTGACTGTTCTCAAGATCACCATTAGAATATCCAACAAATAGGAGTGTTCCTGATATTGAGAAGGTAGTAAATTTGAAGCTGATGGCTCATTCTCATGTCAATAGCCTGCATGTACTGTCATCGGAGCCAGTTTCAAATCTTTGCCCATGAGGGAAGAATTTGACAGTGTTAACATCCCCTTCATGACCCTGATATGTCCGAGCAGCTCGACTAGCCATTCGTATATCCCACCAACGTACAGTTGCATCACCCGAACCAGACAAACATGTTTGAATTTGAGTTGTTGATTGAAATACTTAGAATATCAGCAGTGTGTCCTGATGGAAGTTCACCTCCAAATACCCCTGTCTAGTAGTGACACCCCACAAACCACATGTTTGATCACCCGAGCTGGTTATGAGGCGATTGTCTTGAACTGCTACATATTGACATGATGATACATATCCTTTGTGCCCTGTCAATACTCTCGATGTCGGTATATTGCCATATCCATCAGCTGGAGCATTCAGATTGAAAATAGAGTAGGCATAGTCGAGTCCACCATAAGCAACAGATTGCCCATTAGGAGAAAATGCACATGTCATGACCCATGCACAATTAAGTCTTATAGCATGCATTTTCTGGCTTGTTAAAGCAATCCATACTATTAACCTTCCATCTTGTGACGCACTCCCTATCTTATTCCTTTCTGGGGCCCAATCCAGTGAATACATCTTTATAGACAAAAAGATCATGATCAGATGTGTAGATGCCAATAAACTCGAAGACATATTTTCACTTGTCAATTTTAGGGAAACATTACTAGCAGCAAAGCATTTCTCTACTATCAATGAACTCGAGTTGCAAGCCGGATTTACCATCAGTGAATTAATATAGGAATGGGTAGTAGGGTAAGATTGGCAGGATTCTGGAAGCAAAACAGTTGCACCACCATGTTCACAATCACTTCCACAAGCCAGAAGATTTCCACGACAAAATTCCATTACACTAATGAAAGGAAGAGATTGGTCTCCTACCCTAAGGGTCGCATTCCAATCAGCAATAAGTTCTCCTATCAAAGCCTTCCACTGCAGAAGCTTGTCACGAGTGAATACATAGCACCCAGCGAGTATCAGTAATTATAGTTGCAATTTGTGACATTAATGCCAAGGGATCCACGTTAGTTTCCATTCTCTCTCTTAAACTCTTCACAATATTCGCAGTATCGGCAGATAATGCCAGATTGATCAAATCCCTTATTTTCTCGTTAGAAACTAAACCAACAAGTTCCTGGATCAAAGGAAGAGTGATCATTTCTCCAATAGAACTAAGTTGATCAAGAGTCATCTCAGCATCTCCTAACAAGCCATCTGACCTTGATGCATTCAGCTTGAGGGCATCCCTATCAATTTGCAAGCCTTCACTAGTTGCAATCCAAAGAATAAAAACTGCTTGCTGGGGTGCTCGACCGACAACCTTCGAGATAACACTCCATGAATCTGTAGGCAGTGTGTCACTGACGTCAATAATAAACACTTTATACCAGGTCAACAATGGCGACAACGTTGCTTTGTCAAGAACATTCTCCATAATGTTTTCATAGTCGAATGTTGGCATTGGCTTAGGAACAGGGGAACCTTCAGATTGACTACTAACCATGCAAGAAGCAGCACCTCCTCCGGGATCATAGATATGACAAAGCCTCACAAGCAACTTCAAGTAGCAGTCTATGGTATTTGGTCGAATACCTGGTGAGCGGTTGGAGCTTGGGAAAATATGGTTGAAGTTTGAGGAGTCCATTTCCTGGTTCTCTTGGAGATTTCGTCGAACACATGGTGAGGTGCTAAATTTTGGAGAGGACCCAACAAACATTAAGAGGTGGAAGTGGTGAGAGTGAAGGAGAGCGTCGAAAACAGAGAGGGGGCAGTGGTAGGGGTGGAATGAGTCGAGGATCTTGCAGATCCCGGGAAGGGAGATGAGGAGGTCGTCGTTTTCGGAGTTGGTTGTGGTGGTGCTGATGAGGAATAGCCCATGGTAGGAGGCGATGCGGCGGCAGATGAGGGAGAAATCAGATTCGTTAGGGAAGTCGTGGAGGGAGATGGAGCTGGGGAAGCTGGGCTCGGTGGTGGGTTCGGAGAAGATGCAACAGACGAAGGGGAAGAGGTCGTCGTAGGAGATGGCGGCGGAGAGCTGGGCGAGGAGGTTTCGCTGGGGTTGGTGATGGCGGAGCGGTTGGAGTAGAGGACGTGGTTGGTGGGGGCGAGGCTGATGGCGTCGGTGGAGTGGGCTTTGGCTTTGCCAGCCATTGATAAGGACTTTGGGGGATTTAGGTTTTGAGATCTAGGGTTTGAGGCATAAGGTGCTTCTTTTTTCCGGGAATCCCCTTCCACGAGGTGGCGCAACCAACTTAGAATATCATCATTTTGCAACCGTAAATCGATCACCAGATGTTGTAGGACACCCATCGAAATATCTATATCCTCCACCCTTTGGCTGAGATCGGTTGGCTCTGATACTATTGTTACAATCCCCATCGATGGATAATCGGAACAGTTAAGATGACATCCATGAATTAAATAGAAAGGAAGAAAAACAGAGCAAGGAGGAAGAAGAAGATCGAAGCTTAATTCATATTCATTCATATTCTGGAAATGAAATTACAATAGGGTATTAATAGAGAGCAGCTGCCTATGCTCGTGTACCACCCGTAAAACTAGTAAAATGACTTTATTACAAAACGACTACTAATTTTGCAAATAAACCCAACAAGGAAAGAAGATACTAGAGGGACTGATACGCAAATATCCAGATACAGTTTTTAGAACTATATCACCTTATGACTATTTTATGTTTAGTGAGATATTGTTATATTATTTTGTTACTATAGTTAGAGGTTTCTTGATTCAATGCATTCTATCCTGCTGTATGGGTTCTCATCAATGTTTAGCAGTTTCCTGTCTCTTTCTAACAAATACTAGTGTTATCCTGTGCAAATTGCACAGACTAAAATAATTTTATTGGACTTATAAAATTATATGAAACTTTAATAAAGTGTAAGAGAATTGAAAAAAAATTAACTATTCAAGTGTATGGTTTAGTGAAATTTATCCTAAAAATACGCTCGCAGTCCGACCTTTGTATACATTCTGATCGTCAACACTCATGCCTTGACCTGCCTCATCTCAACCCTCCCCTCCTCCCTCCTAAATTCACACCCTATTAGATATCTTATCCATCATCTCCCGTGTGTCCGCTGTCTTTGACCACACCGACGTCCCCTTCTCCAACATCCTCCTCCACCTTTCCGTTCGCCTCACCCTACTATACGCCACCTACCTCCTTACCAAATCTCATTCTTAGACCTAGCATTGGTATAAATACCCGAAGCCCGGATCTGACCCGGACCCGACCCGGACCCGGCATTAGACCGGAACCGACCAGGCCTATCCGGGTTCGGGTCCTAAAATGGGACCTGTTGTACTTTTGGGTCCGGGTCCGGATCCGCTCAAAAGAGACCCGACCCGGACTCGGACTCGGACTCGGATCCGTTAAAAAAAACCTAAAAATCAACATAAAAATAAATATTCTATCTGCATCCCTTCCCTCCTTCCTCCTCAATTCTAAATCTTCCTCTTCCAAACTCAAAACTCATGCATTTTTCTTCTCTCTATTCTAAATTCTCCACTCATCGCCTTCGCTCACCGCTCACACTCCCGCTCCTACCCGAACGGGTAGGAATATTTTAATAGGACCCGGATCCGGTCCTCAAGGGTCCGGGTCCGGGTCTAATTTTTGGACCTATAGGGGACCAGGTCCGGATAGTGAAGGACCCGACCCGACCCGATACCAATGCTACTTGGACCCAATACCACAGTCACCCGTACTCCTTTCCAAATTCAAATTTCAGGATTTCAAAAACACAAATTAGAAATTGAAAATAAAATGAGGTAATATATTAGGATTTCAGAAATTAATACATACACAATACGTAGATACAATTGATTTAGTTAAGCAAAAATTTTGAAAACCATTTTTTCACAAACACATTGTGTGCTACACAGGTATTTCATCGAATACTTAATTAGCAAAGTACATTTCTAGTAATTACGTTCCAAATTTATAGGTTCGATGTTTTTATATATTTTTTTTAATGAAAATGTGCGTACTGCACGTGTTAATAAATATGAACTCCTCATTTTGCTCTCCTTTCATGAGGTTGACACTCTCTATCCTACAATACTACAATTCACCAACTTACCCTGCGCAAATTGCACGACTTATAAAATTGTATTATACTTAAAAATTTAGAAATGCCTCTTATCTATTTCAATCACAATATAATGAAAAGATGACAAATCTACAAATTAACTAATTCATACTTTCAAACCAACCAACATCATTCTATATTTCTATTCAACTAAAATAATATAAAAAAATAGTCGAATAATTACCGAAATTTAGAGATGCTAAAAAAGAGACTTACAATCTTGTAGATTCCTCCATTCTAAAGCTTGCTTGCAAATACTCATATTGACTGTGAAGTCCCTCAATATTTGCCTCAAACTGTTCTATATTACTCCGTAGTTGTGTCTCTATAAAATGATTCACCAAAACTTTTCAAATAAAACAAAAGATATAGAAAATTACCACTATCTGCATGTTTCCCTTCTGATTCCAGCATATTCGAAGCTTTTCTTGCTTCATCAAATTTTCATCTCCTCATTTCATCAACCATTTGATGCAAGTCCTTAGCATTATTATATATTCACTCATTTGTTCATTTTTACCCTAAGAAAACAATAAAATAATAAAATACAATAACGATAAAATGGACCAAACTATTAGCTTTCATGCTTTTTACCATCATCTACAATCCATCATTCTTCGTAAATGAAAATTTAATGATAATATTACTTAGAATGTAGAAGTCCAAATGAAAATAGATAACAATTAGAAGAAAAAGCCAACATATGCAAGTCAGTTCGTTCCAATCTCACACCTAATGATCCCCCTTCTTCTAATCTGAAATCCTACATTATTAGGTTTGCATCTGATCCCGAATCTCAAAACTTGACCATACTATCATAAAAAAGCAGAAAAATACTCGGACACAAAAAAATTAAATATTACCCAAAAATGATATAAAAACTGAAACAACAATTCCAATTGGAGAAAGATTGTTAAAATAATTATGAGAGATTGTTAAAAATAAATGAAAAGCTCAAAAACTTAACAAAAGTAATTTTTCATGATAAATAATTATGAGAAGTAGTGAACACAATTACCATCAAATTGAAGAATAAAAGTTGATCTTCATGACGACATGTAGCGACGACATGACTTACAGGCCTAACTGTCATCTCCGTAATCTCTGCGTGTACACATTGGAGAGAGTAGTGTAAATCAGTGAATAAATAAAACCAAACATATAATAAACACTTACATTACCTCTTACGTTCCCATAGTTTATTTTTTCCTTCATCTCTTCGCCTTCCACAGTCCCAATTTCTACCATGGCCTCTAAAATCTAATTTATTTGGATCTGAAGAAACAAAGAATCAAGAACAGAACATTAGTTAGAATTTGGTCTGAAAATAGCCAATCTTTATTTTTGAATCCATAATTAGGGTTTGGATTCCAAAATTTCAATAATTGAAACGCCCTAATTAGAAATCAAGAGTAAAAACGAGTGGTAAATTAGGGTTTCATGAATACAATATTACAAAACAAATTAGAAATTCAGAAACACTAATTTCTCATAGGAGAATTCTTACCGATGGTGACATGGGTTTGGATTCCGAAATTTCAATAATTGAAACGCCCCAATTAGAAATCAAGAGTAAAAGCGGGTGGTAAATTAGGGTTTCATGAATACAATATTACAAAACAAATTAGGAATTCAAAAATCCTAATTTCTCCAATGTGTACACGCAGAGATTATGGAGATGGCAATTAGGCCTGTATGTCACCCCCCCCTCAAAATCCCGCTAACCCTCCTCCCCAAAATCTCACCAGTCGTCGTCCGCCAGCCTGCTCAAATCCTTGCCATCGACGCTCGCTGACCCAAGAGGAGATTTCTAATTGGCCAAACCAATGCAAGAGGAGATTCTCCCCTTTACCTATTGCATTGGCCAAACCAATGCAAGAGGAGATTCTCCCTTTATTCTCCCCTTATTCCCCATGCCCCAAATCTGGCCAAACCCCCTCCACCTACCTCTCTTTTGTTTTTTTTAAATCCCTCCCATCTCTACTTCTCATTTCCATCTCCTACAACTTCCACACTCAGGAGAAAGAGAAAAAGAAAGAGAGTAAAAGAGACCTTGCTACTGATTTGGAGTAAGAAGAAGAAGAGAAGCCAAGGAGGAGGAGCCAAGGAGCCAAGAAGGCAAAGAAGCTAGGAGCAAGAAGGTCAATCTTGAAGCTAGGAACTTGTAGGATCTCTTTTCCAAAATTCATCAAGGTGGGTGTGTCTAACCTCTTTGTTTGTTTTTGCTTGTTAAATGGTGATTGTAGTGACTGAAAAATGACATACATGCTCTAGAATGAACTTAAATAACTCGTTTTGTGCTAAGAAACCAAAAACAGAAAATCTTGCTAAAAAGCCCTACCGAATACAATACATTAATGTATTTTGTTTTGTTAAGTAAAAATGTGGTGTGCACGTGTTAAGGTAGGTGAGATTTCCTACGTTTGCTCTCATTTCTCCATTTCAAAATGGAGAAATGAGAGAGGGGGTAGGCCTCTTAGCTTAAGATATAGTATAATTCTAGATTGTGGAAACATGTGAAAGGAGAAAATTGCCAAAATTCTTGTAGTATTTAGAGTTGTTTAGAGTTGTTTCTCATGTTGCTCTAGTTGGTTTTTGGTGACTGATATCTTCTGGGTTGCTGCTTTCTGTAATTCTGAACTATCTCTGTACCTTTCTTCTCAGTGTCTTCTTGTATCTCTCTTATTTTGGGACTTCTTGCATCAGACTCCACTCTTTCATCGGTGTACTTTTCTTTTATTGGCTGGAGTCATTTGATCCTTCCTGTTATCAAAAAAATCTAAAAAATGTTATCAAAAATTAAAAAAATTAAAAATCTTGTAATAGCTCTTTATTAAAATATAATATTTTAATGAAATCAATAATGAAAAGTTCAAATTCAGATAAACCAAAATTTAGTGGTGTAGTGTCTATTGCTTAAGGTTATGTACGGGAGGGAAGGAGAGATAAACTTTCTAAATCCAGTTATGTTCCTGTTTAGTCTCTGAAAACTTGATTCTTAGTTGTGTCTTTTGCATCTCAGGAACAAAACCTACTAACAGAAGCATGGACTACAGTCCACCTCCCCAAAATACATTCTCTCTATCCCCTGACCCCAAACTCGACAACTCCGAAGAGAACGTCGACATCCTTGCAGATGATGATGATGATGAGGAACCAATGAAGATGACAGCTGGAGGACAAGTTGCACCTCCCTCTACTGGGTTCGACATCAACATTCCAACTCATAACGACTCCGATGATGAGATTGCTGATGTTGACTTGAGTGATGACGAGGCAGGCCAGCGCCCCAATTTTGCAGAAGCTTTAAAAGCTCAAGTGAATGCTGAGGAGGGGCAACAACAGCAGCAGCATCAGCAAGATCAGCAAGAGGATGGTGAGGAAAGTTCAAGTTCAAGTGGAAGCAGCGGGACTGGCAGTAGCGGGAGTGATAGCGGCAGTGGGAGCAGTAGCAGTGACAGCAGTGACGATGATTCAGCCGGCTCTGGTGCTGATATTGATATCTGATGTATGAAGTATAAACAGCTAACTGGAAGTCGATGTAGTGTCGGACAAATATCATGCTATTCCAGAATTGAGTTTTTTATGTCCCCCACCATAAGTCTCCTACTTTGATATAACTTCCAAAGCCAATGATATGTTGGATATGAACCTTGTTGTTATCTGACACATGCTTCTAGGTGTCAATCATATCAAATCTGTGAAGTTGAGTTACCTGTTACCAGTTTATGTGTTCTGATGTTGTATTGTTTAACTGTACCTGGTGAAAGTATACCATAGTGGATGCAGTCTCATTGTCTGGTTACTCGAAATTGAAGGGTTTTCTTTTCCCCCATATTAGCATCTGTTTGTGATTCTTGTTAACTGCCATGGTGTTTGTGAAGAAAGGCAAATACAATTATATTAAGACTATCCTTACATGCATTGCTCACAATAATAAAGAGTATTATTAAATGCTCAATACAATCATATTCTATAACTAAATAACGGTAATTTTTCACATGAAAATAAAAGAAGTGAACACAAACACTGCACTACTAGCAAATAAATCCTAGTAGTAAACATAAATTGAGTCCATATGTGGTAAAGTTGTTCTCAAAATAGATGGACAAAATTAAAAAAGAGGAAATAAATTAGAATAAAAAGGAAATAAAGTAGACAACATTTAAAAAATAAATGGACAAAATTAAAACAAAAAAAAGAATCGACAAATTTTTTTAAAAGGGAGAAAATAAATGAGACAAATTCTTCTCAGAATAGATGTACGAAATTAAAAAGAGGAAATAAATTAGACAAATAACATTGTAGATTATAGAAAGGAAATAAATTAGAGAAAAAAGTAATAGATGGACAAATTTTTTTATGAAGGAAGAAAAATAATTATACAAAATAATTGGAGATGCAGGGGATCGAACCCTGTACCTCTCGCATGCAAAGCGAGCGCTCTACCATTTGAGCTACACCCCCAATTGACAAGAGAGGTTGAATAGCATATACTGTATTTATCTTCCAGTGTCATTCTAGTGGCATTCTTTTTCTCGTAAGAAGAGAGAAAGAAGAGTAAAAACTAAATTTAAGAGCACAGATTTGGACTTATGATCGTTAAAAGGTAACTTCTGCTATATATTAGTGCAGCACTGCAGCAACTTGTACTTTGGTAACATGAAGAACATGGACACCATCAGAGGAGCAAACTGATGTCTGCTTGCTGGTCCTGAATCAATGCTATTCCCTGCTAGTTAAAAAGGAATCCATATTTAACTCTATTTGGCAACAAATTAAACTCAATTCCCATTTTTCCTAAAAACAGAGTTGACAACCTTACACGAGTTATATATCCACTAGATTATGAATTTCCATCTCACTCTAGCACACAAGCCTTCCCTTCAATTTTAATTTACAGTAATTGGTTCATTTGAAACAATACCTACTGTAGCTACTAAAGACAATTTTGACAACAGAGAAATTTTTTACAATACATAACCAATTTACCAAGTTACAATAACTTTCTGAAGCCTATTATATCGCCATTAATCACACAATGTGCAGAAGCAAAAAAAACTGCCCCAAGTCAGTTTATTCAGTAAAATGATCATTGAAAAACAGACCGAAGTGAATATGCGTTCTGTTAACTTTAAAAAGTTAGAATGTGTAAGAATATGCGCATCAAGATACCAACAAAAACTGCCTACTGAAATGAAAGTAAACAGAGTATATATGTGAGACAAGAATATATACATAATTCCCTCAAAAAAAAAAAGGAATATATACATAAGCAAATCAAGAATAATGTTTGTAGGCAATAAAAAACTCGAAAGGTACATAGATGTGATTCCCACCCGAAATGGCCAAGGACGCCTCTGAGGAGCTTGGGGGGCTTAAGAAGGCAGTTGGTGTTGGGAAAGGGGCTGAGCTTGGGACAGAAGCCAGTTTAAGGAAAACGACGAAGGTAGGTGGCTCAACCCAGAAAGAGCAACGCTCAGAGGAGCTCATTTGCGGTAAAGAAGGGTGTAGAGAAGAGGGCAGGCTTTTGAGGAATGATGCTTTAAGCTTAAGCGAAAAGGAGGAAGACGGAAGGGAAATTGAAGCGTCTGTTTTGGGTAATGTGCGCATTACAACGCCAGGCTGTAAGCACCCTATCCCGCTCCCACCCACCGACACACCCACCAACATCTTGCGGCCACGTGGCGAAGGAGTAAGCTTGGGCCTAACGCCAGGCTGCGTGAACCCACGAGTCGTGACACCCGCCGTTGACCCTACCAATGGGTTAGCGACAGGTGGCACTTGCGGTAGGCTTACCGCCGTGGTGCACAGGGTTAAGGGCGCAGAAATCGAGGATTTTGATAAAATGTCTCGCGAAGGGTCTACTCCTAATCCGGTGACTTGCTCTTTTACTGGGCCGGGGTTTGATCGAGTATTAAACAAGTTTGGGCCTAATGAGGGGTCCATTGGGCCTTTTCTTTTACAATCTAATTGTAACTTGGAGATCGGGCCCATAGAGGGGACCGTTAAGGATAAATCTATTAATATTTGTGATTCGACAACCTGTGGGCCCACAGAGGGGTCCACGGGGGGGGGGGATGCCTGCATTTCAACAGATTCGTCCACACGATGATAGTGAGGATGACCGAGAGGGCCGGCTTAATCTGGATTTGGATGAAGAATTCTCTTTTTCAGAGGAGGAATCAGAAGACCTTGAATTCGTTGCTAACACTCAGAGAGATGTCTCCCCCGAGGTGGTTCTATCAACAATACCAGAATCAGCACCGGGGTTTGACACCGGAGTCTCCCAGAGGACTGTCGGATTCAGAGTGCATCGTTCACCCAAGAGGGCTCATGGGGAGTCCCTGGATGACTATCTGGAGGTAGCTGCAGCTGCCAAAGCTGCCAAACTCGATAATGGAGGTACGACTATTTTTTTAGCTTCCATTTTAAATTTCATGTCAGACAATGAGGTATTTTTACTTGCTGAGACATGTGGGTTAGAAGTTTGGGATTTAGAGCGCAATGCACTTCTCCTCAACAAAATTAGGGGTTGGGAAGTGGATAGGACTAAATCTTGGTCGAGTTATGCCCTGCGCGATGGTGCTGGGACGACTACCATCCTCGAGGATGTAGCCGGCCCCACACCTTCGCCTACGATCTCTAATAACAGTGTCCCCCAATGAATACACTCTTCTGGAATGTTCGGGGTCTGGGGGTTAGAGGGAAGAGAGACATGGTTAGGGACGTCATTAACAGCTCCAAGGCAGAAATTGTTGGGCTGCAGGAAACCAAACTCCAGCACGGACTCAAACTCAAAAGAGTTGGGGGTCATAGAATCAAGGAGTGGTTGCTACGCCCCTCTGTCGGTGCCTCAGGGGGGATTGCTATTGGGTTTAATTCGGACCTCCTTTCCTGTGAAGAGGTACTCTGTGGTACTTTCGCTTTGTCTGCACGTCTTAAGAGACGATCAGATGATTGGATGCAGACGGTCACTGTGGTCTACGGGCCAAACGTGGCCACTGATAGGGAAGCCTTCTGGCAAGAACTGGCCGACATCCGTCTCCGCTGGACAGGTCCCTGGATTGTGGGTGGGGATTTCAACATTACTAGATTTGCTTTTGAGCACAAGGGAAGAGGCGCTAGCGACAGGCACCGAGCGGATTTCAATAGAGTAATCACGGAGCTTGATCTGATTGATATCCCAATCAATGACAGACTTTTTACTTGGTCTAATTTGCAAGCAGACCCGGTCATGGCCAAGTTGGACAGGGTTCTTGTCTCTTTGGATTGGGAAGCCTTATTTCCTCTCGCTTCAGCTAGAACGATCCCCAGACCAACCTCGGATCACACCCCGATCCTCCTTGATGTGGGGAACCGGGTAGACCGCAAGCCTAGGAAATTCAGATTTGAAAAGGCTTGGCTGGAAATTCAGGGTTTCCATCATTTGGTTATGAAGAATTGGGCGCTCCCAATGGCTGGCAGGGACGCGGCGTCTCGGTGGTGTGGAAAAATCCGAAGACTGAGGAAGAGGCTAAGTAGATGGAATCGGTCTAGATTCTCGAACATATGGCGTGATAAAGAGAGTTTTCTGGAAGGTATTGATGAGCTGGAAAGGGTGGAAGAATCCAGAGTCCTTTCACAGGATGAGCGAAACAGGCTCTTAGAGCTTCGTAATAACATTGCCAATCTGTACAGACTTGAAGAGATCAAATGGCAACAGAGGTCCAGGATTTCGTGGCTCAAAGAGGGAGACGCGAATACGGCCTATTTTCACCGGGTTGCAAGCGCAAGGAGGAGATCCAATCTTATCCTCTCAATTCAGACAGCCACAGGATCGTCGCAGGATGAAAAGGTCATTTCCACGACCTTCCAGTCACACTATAAGGATCTTTTCGGGAAGAAGAATGACTTCAGGACTCCAATGAGGGCAGATTTCTGGCAGGAGTATCAGAACGCTCAGGGTCTTAACCTTTCCGCCTTGGAGGAACCTTTCACGGAGTCAGAAGTCAAAACGGCCATTGACCAGATGGGGGCGGACAAGTCACCTGGGCCAGATGGCTTTCCGATGCTGTTCTTCCAGGTGTTCTGGGAAGAAATTAAAGAAGAATTTATGGCGGTTATGGTGGATTTTTTTCACAATAACCTGAGGCTGGGTATGTTCAACTTTGCAGAAGTTGTTTTGATCCCCAAACGGGAGGATTCTAAGTGCGTTGGGGATTTTCGGCCCATTAGCCTGATCAACTGCTCGGCTAAGATCATTACCAAGGTCCTAGCCATCCGCTTGGGAGGCATCATGGACAGTCTTATCCACAATACTCAAACGGGATTCATTAAGGGCAGATGTATCCTAGACTGCGTAGCTACTGCGGAACAAGTCATCCACCACTGCCATAAGAGTAATTCTAAGAACTTCCTCCTCAAGCTGGATTTTGAGAAAGCTTACGATTCTGTGGACTGGGACTGTTTGGTGGAGGCTCTCAGGGGAAGAGGCTTTGGGGATAAATGGATTAGCTGGATTAAGCAATGTCTACAATCTAGCAAAACGGCAATTTCAGTGAATGGGAGACTTGGTCCCTCGTTCCCGTGCAGGAAGGGACTCCGTCAGGGGGATCCTCTCTCCCCACTTCTATTCACTATTGTTGCGGATGTACTCAGAGGAATGATTGCTAATTGTCAAAAAGAAGGGTGGATATCACCTGTGGCAAGCAGCAATTCTAATCAGGGATGCACGATCCTTCAATATGCGGACGACACCCTTATCTTTGGTAATGGGACTAGAGCGGAAACGATTTGCTTTAAAGGAGTGCTCTACTGCTTTGAAGCCTGGTCAGGCCTGAGAATTAATTTCCACAAGAGCGCGCTAGTTCCTATTTCTCTCTCTGAAGCGGAAACTCGGGAGCAGGCCACCATTCTCAACTGCGTGGTAGAAGAATTCCCGATCAAATATCTTGGCCTACCGCTCCGGCCAGGAAGGCTCACCAAGTCTGACTGGTTGCCTATTATAGACAGGGTGGAGGACAGGCTTTCCGGTTGGAAAGGCACTTCACTTTCTATTGGGGGCAGAGTGGTACTCATCAACTCTGTGCTATCCAATCTGCCCATTTACTACATGTCCTTTTTTGAACTTCCTAAGTGGGTGATCCAAAGGATCGATCGTATCAGGAAACGATTCCTCTGGAAAGGTGTAGACTCTAATAAGGGGGGCTACCACCTTATTAAATGGAATATCGCGTGCATGAAAAGGAGGCACGGAGGACTAGGCATCATTGACCTCAGAGATATGAATCTTGCACTCCTGGGAAAGTGGTGGTGGAAAGTGTTCCATCCAAATGGGGAAGGATGGCAGGACTTTATCCAACCCTACCTTCGTGGGAAAGGGACAAGAAGCCTAGGCTTTCGTGTTGGATCCAAAGTATCCCGCTTCTGGAAAGGAATTGCTAGGGCCAGCGGTCCTTTCAACTCAGCAATTTCATCTGTGATCGGCAATGGCCGAACCACCAGATTTTGGTGGGACAAATGGTGTGGGCCACATTCGCTTAAGGAAGGGTTCCCAGAGCTGTTTGCTAGAACGCATCGCCCAAATATCTCGGTAGCCGAAACATGGAAAAGGGGGAGTTGGAGACCGCCGTTCCAAGGAACTCTTTCTCCAGGTTTGCTACAAAAGCTGCATGAATTACAAACGCACTTAGTCCAGTCTGGGGCGAGATGCGCCCAAGGACCAGATCACATACGGTGGGAACTCGAGAACAAGGGTGGGTTCTCGGTTAGATCACTGTACCACCGGATTCACTACCGAGGATGCAGCCCCAACTGGGCAACGGTGCTCTGGAAGACAAAAACACCTCTCAAAATCAGAGTGTTCCTCTGGCTTGTGCTCAACAATGCCATTCTCACTAGAGAGAACCTTGCCAAAAGACAACCTCACGTTGCGACCAACTGCGGGTTCTGCAACGTCCACGAGGAAAGTCTTAATCATCTGTTTCTTAACTGCGCTAGAAGCAAGGGCGTGCTGATAGAGGTGCTGAGAGCGCTAGGTACTACAGAATACCCAAGAGACTATGAGGAACTGTGGGTTGGCCCCAGATTTGCCTCCGTCCGTCGTGATATGAAAGATGCATGGTTTATTGCCATTGCGGCAACTACTTGGGTGTTATGGCTAGATAGGAATAATTTATATTTCCGTGCTTCATGTAATTCTATTTCTAGTAATCTTACTCATATCATGCATCTTATTTCCTTTTGGGCTACAGCTGCTGCTTCAGGGGCAAGGGGGAGGATTGCAAGGGTATTCCAGGTGGAGGAGTTTGATGACGAGGAGATTGAGATCGGACCAACGCTTGACTGAGGAGCGGACTCTCACCAAACGTTTACATTTTCTTGTATTTTGTATTTTGGTTACTTTTAGGCGAGTTGATGTAACCCACCACCCAGGGTTTTGTTGGGGGTTATGTTTTTATTTCCTGTTTTGCACCTTTTCCCCGGAGCTTCGGGTTTGTTTATTAATTACTTATTAATGAAACAGGGTGGCATTATTCCACCTTTTCCTCAAAAAAAAAAAAACAATTAGATATTAGGCCAGGAAGGAAGAACTAGATATTTGACAAATAATCCAGTTTGATCTTTCTCAATCTCGAGACAACTTCCAGCATCGAAATTCTTTCTGTAGGTGAGTGATTCGAGCACAACAAACTTAACTCAATGACATCTGACAGGCACTGATGCACGGTTTCTAAGGCTTGAGATGATCCCTCACTACTGGAGTTATCCTTGACGAGATTGTAGTCCACAACTTCGAATACTCCACTGGGATAATCCTTGCATACCCATTCCCTCAAACTTGATTCTTCACCGAACATGCCATCTGATGGCCTCTTTCCAGTAATAGTTTCCAGCAATAGTATTCCAAAACTATATAGGTCACTCATTTTTGAAGCTCTTCCCATCCATATATACTCTGTTGCAAACATACTAACTGATGAATCCGTTATGAAGTAAGATAGCATTGTTATAACCAATTAATCAATTGCAAGGGAGATCGATTAAGCCATAGCAAACTAGGAGTCCCTACTGAGATTTTTACAATATTAGATATCCATAATTATTGAAATTGAAACTTAATTTGAATTGTTTTGATTACCTGAAGCTATATAGCCTATGGTGCCTGGCATGCTTGTTGATGCTGAAGATCGACCATCACCGAGCAACAGCTTGGCAATACCAGAGTCTCCAACATGTGCTACCATATCTTCGTCCAACAAAATATTTGTTGGCTTAAGATCACAATGCAAAACTACGTCTGGATGGTGGTGGTGAAGGTACTCAAGCGTTGATGATACATCCAACATTATGTTTAACCTTTGCAGAATATTTAGGCAGTAGTTCTCGGAGTACAACCATTGCTCAAGGTTACCGTTAGGCATGAATTGGAGGACAACGGTTTTGAAGTCCAGACTCGAACATACACTGATGATTTTGATGAGATTCGTGTGACGAACTGCCCTCAAAACTTGGCATTCTGCATCAAAGCTTTTTGAAGCACCTTCAACTTCTAAATTAAATACTTTTACTGCCACGATCAATCCATCCATAAGGCATCCCTTAAACACAGAACCGAAGCCTCCCCTTCCTAATAAGTTGGCCTCATCGAAGTTGTTTGTTGTATGAGCAAGTTCATAGCGTGAAACTAATCTATGTTCGTGCAAATGTTGTATATTAGTGTCAAAATAGATAGACAAAATTAAAAAGAGGAAATAAATTAGACAAAAACATTGGGGATTATAAAAAGGATATAAAGTAGACAACATTAAATGGACAAGACTAATACAAAAAAATGGATGGACAAAATCTTTTAAAAGGGAGAAAATAAATTAGACAAATTCTTCTCAAAATAAATGTACGAAATTAAAAAGAGGAAATAAATTAGACGAATAACATTGTAGATTATAATAGAAAGGAAATAAATTAGAAAAAATATTAATAGATGGACAAATTTCTTTATAAAGGGAGAAAAATAATTATACAAAAAATTTGGAGATGCAGGGGATCGAACCCTGTACCTCTCGCATGCAAAGCGAGCGCTCTACCATTTGAGCTACATCCCCAATTGTTGAGAGAAATTGCATAGCTTATATAACTCGGTTATACTGTATTTAGCTGCCAATATTCACTATCTTTAATGGAAAAACATGAAGTACCAAAATTCACTTGATTAGTGATTGTAGGGTGTTGGTAAAAATGTTCCCAGTTTAGAGTTAATCCATGATAAGGGGATTAATAATTAAACGGCGCATAAGCTAAGTCAAGGAATGTGTTCAGTTTATTTTGTATGGATCTTCGACGTACTTTCCCTGTTGGAAACTTAAGGAAACTTAACTTCATCTAGCAACGATAGAGGGGTATGTTAAGTTAAAATATTCGACATAAAATCTGGTTCAGCATTGCCTTGCCTGACACTAGTAATTTACACGTGCGATACACGTTTTAATAATTTAAAAAATAAAAATAAAAACTCTGACGTAGAGAGGATTTAAACCGAAAATCTCCAGTATATTAGTTATGTACGTGCGTTGTATATATTGGTAAAATAACAAAATGACAAATGATACTAAAGCCTTCTCCCATTATAATATTAGTGATAATATTAGAGATATGGGAGTTCTCCCATTACAATATTAGAGATATGGGAAACTCGTACCTCCTATAACTACCATTAGCAATCTAGTGGCAATTTTTTTCTCGGAAGAAGAGAGAGAAGAGTCAAAACTAAATTTAAGGGCGCAGGTTTAGCCTTATGATCGTTAAAAGGTAACTTCTGCTATATATTAGTGCAGCACTGCAGCAACTTGTACTTTGGTAACTGGAAGAACATGGACACCATCAATACCTACTGTAGCTACTAAAGTCAATTTTGACAACAGAGAAAAATTTTACAATACATAACCAATTTACCAAGTTACAATAACTTTCTGAAGCGGTGAGGCCTATTATATCGCCATTAATCACACAATGTGCAGAAGCAAAAAATATTAGTAAAAATAATACAACTCAATGAATATTTCCCCAGAGCAAGTCAAAAATATAACTGTCGAACAATAAGTCTCCTTCATACTGGAGTGCCTGCTTCCTTTGACTGTTCCGAGTCTCTGTCTTTGTTGATGTTGATCTTTAGCTCTGATGGTAGATTTTGCTTGGCCTTTTTACCACCTTCAATCTTCCACAAGTCCCAAACACGGGTTTTTGGTGGAGGCGTGGCATCGGCAATTGGTGCAACAAGCCCTGGCTTCCCGTCATCAATAACACTGTCAATTAAACCGTATTCTTTCGCCTCCCATGCATTCATGAAATTGTCCCGGTCAGTGTCAGCTTCAATCTACAAGGGCATGAAAGGGACATTATAGCAATTCCAGTAAAAAAACAGTAAAATTGTGTGTTGGGTTGGGTTGAACCCGGATATTTTCCATCCAACCTGGAAAGAGGGATTTTCTGGAAAAACTGCCCCAAGTCAGTTTATTCAATAAAATGATCATTGAAAAACTGCCCGAAGTAGAAACTGACTTTTTTTAAAATTAAAAAATGTTTTTTTGGGTTGAAAATTAACTATTATAAATCATAGAAAAGAAAGTACAAAAAGAATTACATAATTTTAGTATAAACCTGCTGGACCTTCCCTGTAGAAGAAAATTTGAACCTGGACACGGAATCTACCAAATACTCTAATGAACAAATATTAGAAGTCTAAAGAAAACCTGCCCTCATTGTCAGATCAGGCACAAATGTAAACGACCCACCCCACGCGCACCCCCACAAACATGTGTGAAATTTACTTTGATTCAGGTGTTCACCTGGTGCTCAGGTTTCCCAGTGATTCTTGATAGTATTTTGTTCAGCTTCACTTTGTGATACATCAATTCTCTTATCCGTAATCCCATGTCTGTTGTCTGAAATAGCAAAAGAGCAAGCATCAGACCGAAGCAATGAGAATGGGTAGAAGAAACACGAAGCAATTTCATCAAAAAACAGTTTTGATTGTTTGAGCTGAGAAACGAAGAGAGCAAGCATCAGACTGAAGCAATGAGAAAAGATAGAAGCAATGTATAAAATAGCGCGCAGCTCGCAATAGTTCGCTGTGTAACCTAACTATACCATTTCCGCTACAGAACTCATGAGTATAACCCATTTCCTACATAGCTTTGCACTATTTTTATGTAGCACAAGCTATTTGCGCATTGTAGTTCAACTTATATAGCATGCGCTAGAACCATACCCTTTTATTTAACTGAAAAAGAAAACAACCATTGGGCTATAAACACATCCTTCATTTTTTTTCCTCTTTCATCATGTTCTCTTAAGACTGAGACATTGAATCCTTGTGAGAACTCCAATTTCTTCAAGAAGTGGCGAAGAGTCCAATCTCTAGCGACTATGACTCTGTTACCGGTAAATTTTTTAATATTTCTTTCATTTCTTTATTTTTGTTATTCCAGCATACAACCCAACTAACAGGGTTTCCCTTATTCTCTTTCCCCTTGTCTGATTCTTCGTGCTTTCTCTTTGTAGTCGATCCTTTCATGAATTCAATCTCTTAGTTTTAATTTTTGGATTTTGAAGTTTAAATTAGGGGTATTAGATTAGAGCCAATAAAGTTAATCTACTTCAATTACTTAATACTTCACTTTTATTTTCACGTTAATGTGTGTTCTTAGACACCATGTAACTTAAAAGATTGAAGTCTCATTTTGGTGTATATTTAGCATTTTTTAGCCTTCAAATTTGTTTACTTGTAATTTTACGAAATTATTTAGAATTTAAATATTTTTTTGGATAATTATTTTTAAATTTTAAACTTAAAAATAAAAAAAATGTTCATAATTTATGCTATGCATTGCACTATTTATGCTTTGCGTTATTGGTGGCTTGAGCGCTACACTTACGCTATCGGTATTTTCAACATTGGATAGAAGGAACAATCAAAATTCATCAAAAACAGTTTTGATAGTTTGAGATGAGAAACAAAGAAAACTATTAAGGGCAAAGCTGAATAATAATTGAAATTTGTAGAGGCAGATAAATTCCATAATTAATCACAGTGACGAAACATGAACAGTTAAATTTAAAATGCTATGGTCGGAGGAGTTAAGATGATCTCAGCAACTCAACCATGAAAACCATGATGAGATTTCTCAGGTATCTGCATATAAATAGTCGAGCAATGTACTCATACCAATTTCAGAAACAGAGAAAAATGGTAATAAGTTACAGTATCTTCACTATGTCTCAATTAGAAAGAAGAAAGCATACACAGAAATTTAGTATAAAAAGAGAACACCCTCCATTTTGAGTTATAATATTAAAAATATAAGACGTACTCCATTTGAAGGAAATATAACACATGGAGAATTCTCAAGTCGTTCAAACACAACTTATGATCTGGTCACTATTACTACGCATGAGGCAGTCAATGATGTTCGCAAATTTCGACTTGGAAAGGAGAAAAGCGTGAGGGATAAACTTAGTATTAAGATGGTGACTTAACACTCCTTTTTGCAGAAATAGTTAAGATAAAAGAAGTCGAGCCACATATTTGTAAATGGAAACATGCGTCCACTTGAAAATAAATTTCTCCAGAAGAATTTTACAAATTTAGTTTACAAAAAAAAAAAGAGAGAGTAGGGGGAAATAACTAGCAATCACTTACCTTGCCTCCAGCTGATCCTAGAGGCTGATGGATCATGATTCTGGCATTTGGCATGCAATACCGCTTTCCCTTTGTCCCAGCAGCAAGCAAAAAAGCACCCATAGATGCCGCCAGACCAAAGCAAATCGTAGACACATCAGCCTTGCACAACTTCATAGCATCATATATTCCCATCCCTGAAAAGTTTAGACACAATTAAAACAAAGTATTGCCTTGTATCAAAATGAAGCATGCATTATCTATAACAACTATAATGGGAGAGTTGGAGTTGTCGTTTGTAAATCTACCAACTTACGTGCACTGTCCGTGCATAACTAATATAAAGGAGATCTCAGGTTCGAGGCCAGACTACGTCGGAATTTTTACTTTTAAAAAAACATATTTATTAAGACGTGCATTGCACGTGTAAATTACTAGTAAACTATAAGACCAGAGGTGTTTGTGCATTTGATAACATGACAAGTAAATGAGTAATTGAATCTCACCACAGATATACCACTACATCATCGGAATATTTCAAAAATATTCAGTCGAACAAATTTGCCACATATGGAAAAGAAAGAAATTTTTAGAAACCTTAATAAACATAGAAATCACTAGAGTATGGTACGAAATTCAAATTATAAATTTGTTGATGTGATTTCCTTGTGTTCCAAGAGATATATATCTTCTCATTTTTTTCTCTCATATATCAAATATTTATATACCAATGATAATGTCTCCATGCGAGAGGTATTGCCTATTTTGTCAACAAATGTTTTTTATCCTTGTAATTTTAAGTTCTCCTATATATAGTTGCATACAATTATATTGCCACAGTTTTTACATGTCATATTTAAAAGTATTACACTAACCTGATCAAAGCTTCAAGACCCATACACGGTGGAAATTACCTCAGTTCGGCTTATTTTCTTTCTACTATAATAATTTGAAAAGTTCTGCCCATCATGTGTAGTCCGCCCATCATGTGTAGTCCAGTTTAAAGAAACCAAAAAAAGAGACAAGTGGATCTCTGTGGACAAGCATGTGGTCTCTTCAAAACAGAAGTGGATCTCAGTGGACAAGCATGTGGTCTCTTCAAAACAGAAGAAAACTCTTATTGTCTGTCCGGTAGGAACTTAAAAAATACAGACTATGTAACAGTCGAGTGCAATACTGCAATGTGATATTTCTTGAAATTGTTTAAAGTTAAGGGTAGTTTTATGTAGTTTAGTTCTAATATATATATATATATATATATATATATATATATATATATATATATATAATAAATTACAAAGAAAGCTATCAAGTGGCTCACAATCAATCCCCCCTAAAAACAAAGGCGTAGATCAAATTTCACAAAACATATTTTCCCTCCAAAATTTCAAACCCCAAAACCAAATTTTTTCCCCCCAAACTAAAAAAGTTATTACTTTATTACCATCTCTCTCTTCTCTCTTCACTTTTTCATATTTCTCTCTTTCCCTATCTCTCACTCCCATTCTTTCTATATTACTTAGAAATTTAGATATTTAGAATTTTAATGTTTTTTTTTGCACATGTTATATTTTATACCCCCATTTATAATTATTTTTCAACATATACTAATGGAAACATGGACTTTTATTTACAACTAATTATTGTCATACTTTTCAAACTTGAGCTATATAATTGTTGTTTTACTGTTTACAGACTTTTCGTGTTTTGTATCGTTCCGAAGACGTGTCATAGGCACGTGCCCACGGGCAAATCTAGTATATATATATATTATAAAACACAAAGAAAGCTATCAAGTGGCTCTCCTTCAATCCCCCAAAAACCAAAAGCCCAGATCTAATCTCACAAAACACATTTTTCCCCCCAAAAGTTTTCCCCCAAAACTCAAATTCAAATTCCCCCCACCCAAAACAACTCCTTTATTTATTTAATTATTTTTCTCTCTCTCCCTCTCTCCCCTATTCAAAAAATTAAGAAAATAAAAATTAAAAAAAATAAAATAAAAACTTAAAACTTTAAAAACTTTAAAAATAAATCAAAGAAATAAAAAAAATATATAAATTTTTTTTTAAAATTTTTAAAAATTTTACAAAATTAATTTAAAATTTTGAAATTTTAAAATTTTGAAAATTTCAAAGCAAATCCAAATCCAAATCCAATGTCGAACCCCAATCAAGAGGTCGTCGCTGATATCTGATCCACTGCTGATTCCGTATCGGTGACTCCCCTCCACCAAATCGAGTGCGAATATCAAGTGACTCTGTATCGGCGACTCCCCTCCACCGAATCGAGTCTCTATATGCGATGCGACGACTCTAATTTCATCTCATTAACCGAAATCTCATTCTAATTTTTAATTTTGTGTGTACAAGGGATTACTCAGTTTTTTGCTGACTCGAATTTTGTGTGTGCGTGGATCTAAGTTTATAGAGGTATGATTGTTTTATTTTTGGGTTTAAAATTTTTTAAATTTGGTGATTTATTTGATGAGTTTTTTATTGGTTTTGATTTAAGGTGTACGCAAGTGAGAGATGGATTATTTGGTGGCCTCAATTTAGACCTCCAAACCATAGCAGGATATGTAAGCTGACCAGCAACCTAAAATAACTTGGCAAATATGCAACATTAATTTCTTTACTACAAGAGAAAATACTATCGTGAAATGTTCCTTTCACTGGTTATTAGAAACCATGGATAACATAACATATAAGAACTTTTAGTATATGTTTGGATATATAGGATTGGGATGACTGGAGTTTACCAGTGAAGGGTGCAAACTCTCCACTCAAGAAAGACAACTAAAGTAAATTTGTTATTTATCCATTATGATTTTTTTTATAAAGGTGCAATGGGGAAACAGAGTAAAGATAAAAGAAATGATTAGTTTGGTTTAGAGTTTTGAGAACTTTATGTATTTCATTTTGGTTAAAATAATAATAAGAGGGATTTCAATTGCAAACTGAGTCTCAGACAAACAAATGTTTAGATTATTGGTATTGTAGATATCTTCACACCTGCACTTGCATTACCATTGTATTTAGACATGCTCATAGTGGTTATGAGATTAGAGTAAGCTCTATAAAACCTATTTGATATGTCCTTGCATAACTATTACAAGCATCTAAAAGTGATGCTGAAGTTTAAAAAAACTTTATGCAGTGTTTCTAACAAACTATATGCATTCCAGGTAAGTTCAAGCTAATGATCAAGAAGGCGATGGTTGAGCTTAAAGGTAGATATACGGCTTCCTCATATAATATGTTTGCTACTTCAATTAATTTGCTGGACCTCCAAAACTATTTTATATAATCAAACCAGGTCCACTGTTCTGAAGACGTGCCGTAGGCACGTGTCAACGGGCAAACCTAGTATATATATAAAAAACTGTATAATGCTTTAGTTTATCATATGCACCCTTAAAAAGCCAAGGACTGCTATGTATTTAAAGCTAATTTCGAAGCTTCTTCATATATTTTTTAAAGAAAAATGAAATTTACATATGCCCTCTTGCTTGACAGATCCAAATTTTGATGCAACATATCAAGAAACTATTTTTGATGCAACATATCAAGAAACTATTTTTGATACAAAATAAATGGATATCCATCATTCTTACTTATTTGCTTTGTAAGTCATTGCAAATAAAGATGTAGCTGAAGCAAATACAATAATCCAAAGCTATGCTATTTCTTAAACTAACAAGCAATAACCTTAGATTGCAAAGGTGCCATATCATATCTCGTTTTGGAAAAGCTCAGGATTTATTTAACCCACCTCGATACCAACAAAACTAGGGAATTAAATATTCAAATTTCTAATGCTTGCTTGTTCTCAATTAATTGGCAAGAACCTTATCGTGGTCGTCATTTTTTATAAATTTATCCAATAAAAGAAACTCGTCTCTCCTTCAGAATCAGATTAGTAAAAGCTGAGAAGTGACAGCAGAGTGATAGTCCGATATCGTGGAGTCGAAAGTCCCCCCAGAAGACCCGGAGTTGCAGTTATATTATACCTATCAAGATTTTCCCTTCTTAAATTTATACACCCATTTACTATCGACTATATCAGGATCCCAAGAGGTATATAATTAATATACGAGTGACCGGGTGGAGGCTAGCCGCCTTAAAATTTTGCAGAAACTTTTTTCTACCCAAGTGCTTCCACTACCACCCTATCATGATCATAACTGCCTAGGTAACTTAGGCAAGTTGCCTTCAAAATACTCAAAAAATAGCCCTGGATTATGTCCATTCAGATAAAATCAATGACATCAACGAAGAAAAATAGAGAGCATGTCAAGGTGAAGTTGATGATTTGTGAACCTAGTCTGCCAAAAATCAAAATTATCTCCATCTTTGAATCAAAGCAACTATTGGCTCTAGATATTTTGAATAAAATTTAATACTGGGAAAACTGCAATCTTTGACGTTACAATTTGATTAGGAGCTCAAACTATCTATGTGTGTTTGTGTGTGTCTGTCACACGTGCATCCACCTATACACACTGTGTGGTCATCATAGTTTATTCAGTCATTCAATGACTGGCATCCTTTTTCCAATGTGGTTTATTTTGGCTGAAGAGGGAAGAATTAGGCATCAACCTTGAAGATTACAAAACCAAGTTGATAGAAGTCATAAAAACTAATAACAATTAGTTATTCAAATGTGGATTCTTTTGGCTTTCTAAACTTCTTCTCAGCATCCATAATTTACCTTACTATACTGGGAAAGGCATTGACCTTGTTTGGGTAATTGTGAGAAAAAGATCTGACAGACAACCAAGTCTGCTCACAGATACAATTCTCACATATAATATTAGAAGGATGCGCAAGAAATTTCATGATCTATTAATCTCGTAATATCAACGCCTTTACCTATGAAAATGAGGTCAGCCACAGAAAAAATAACTCTGACAAAGTTTATTGACTAACCGTCAAAAGCCAGTTAAATTTTAGCTAG
This sequence comes from Hemerocallis citrina, assembly GCA_017893485.1. NCBI lineage: Eukaryota > Viridiplantae > Streptophyta > Magnoliopsida > Asparagales > Asphodelaceae > Hemerocallis > Hemerocallis citrina. The sequence continues at coordinate 176,317 of JACEHZ010000200.1, forward strand.
AAATTTATCTATGCAGGCTTTTTCCCACCTCCTTGCCTTAACACTAGACAGTATCATATATTCAATTTGCTCAATTGTGCAGAATCTGCAGATACCTTGCTTAAAATATTAAATACACACAGGTAGGCAGAAAAACTATATTTTATTGTAGCAAACTGACCCTGTTTATAATGCGGCAGTTTGTTTCTTATAACTCCCTCACATACAAGCCAAGCATATATCGGTTTAATAATCACTTATCAACTTAAAAGGGGAAAAAATGCAATTTCCTAAACAATAATATGATAAGACATACTAGTCATGGAAAAGAAATATGGAAGCACACATATATAATAGACCCACCATCTGTTACAGAGCCACCAGGCGAATTTATAAACAGTTTTATGTCCTCCTTCTCGTCATCTGCATCTAAAAATAACAGCTGGCTTATAACCAAATCAGCTGTCACTGAGTCTACCTACACATATGCAAAAGAAAAATAGTGAAAAAAGAAATTATCTGGTGTCCCAACATTTTAAATTTTCATATTTGCAGTATTGAAATTATATTACACCACTTCAAAGTTTATCAGCATAGAATAACACTTACTACCCAATATTATTTGAAGAAAATATTATAAAGGATATACGCTAATAGCTACATGCATAAACTGTCAGAGTGAAATGGAAAATGGAAAATAAAAAATTAAAATGAAACAGTGATGATCCGCCTGAAGATCCGCCTGTTACAGATACAATTTTTTGAATGGAAATTTGGATGAAAATATCTATATGGAGCAACCTGAAGGGTTCACAAAGAAAGGGAAAGAACATTTGGCTTGCAAATTAAAGATATCAATTTACGGTCTTAAACAAAACCAAATTAAAGATATCAATTTATTGGTACATAAGGTTCAATGATATCATTCGGCTTTTGGATTTAAGGAAAACAATGTTGATCAGTGTATATATCTAAAAATAAGTGGGAACAAGTTTATCTTTTTGGTTCTGTACGTGGACGACATTTTGTTAGCCAGTAGTGATATTCATTTATTAAATGAAACCAAGGATTATCTAGCCAAGACTTTTAAAATGGTTGATATGGGTGAGGCAATCTATGTCATTGGCATAGAGATTTTTAGGGATCGATCTCGAAGATTGCTAGGACTGTCTTTGAAAGATTATATCAAACGAGATTTGGAAAGATTTAATATGCAACTGTGTTCAGTCAGTAATGCGCCAATCATAAAAGGTGATAAGTTAAATGAAAGTTAGTGCCCTAGGAATGATTTAGAAAAGGATCAAATGAAGAAAGTTCCATATGCATCAGCTGTGGGGAGCTCAATGTATGCTCAAACCATTGCCAGGCCGCTGAAACTTTATTGCAAGGTTGTAAACGGCGTCAGGCGGTGGCGGTTCGGCCGCCTACCGCCTACCGCCTAGGACGCCTAGGCGGCGCCTAGGCGGCGCCTAGGCGTTTTGTTTTTATTTTTTAAATATTCATATATTAACCTTTTAAAAGTTACATTTCTCTATTTTTGCTTGTAGTCTAAATCTTTTAAATGCATCACAATTCACAAGTGATGCTAGGCCAGAATGATTTTAGAAGTTCAACAACGATTATGGTGTAAACTTTATATTCATAATGACATAAACAACAATCAGTCATATAAAATTTAAAATATAACGTGAACTAGTAACACCTTAATGTAAAGATGAAGAGGCTTTTTACTGTTGAAGATGAAGATGAGTCTTTTTTCTGTTGAAGATGAAGAGACTATTTTAAGAATTAAAAAAAAATTACAAAAAATCTGTCAGCCGCCTGATCGATTTTGGCCGCCTAGGCGCTGCCTCAGCCGCCTCGACCGCCGCCTCGACCGCCTCGACGGCCGCCTCGACCGCCGCCTCGGCCGCCTCGACCGCCTAGGCGCCGCCTTGTACGCCTAACTGCCATCTCAACGCCTAGAGTACCGCCTATTGCATATGCGGTTCGTTCTCCTCTTTTTGAGCGCCTAGGCGCCGCCTAGGCGTCCGAGGCGGACGCCATTTAGAACACTGCTTTATTGTGACAACACCGCAACAATTTTCTTCTCTAAGAATGGAAAGTATTCTAGTGGTTCCAAACACATAGAACTTAAGTACTTGGTTGTTAGAGAAAGAGTTGAGAAACAACAAGTGTCAATTGAGAATTTGAGCACAACAGTTACGATTGCCGATCCATTAACTAAAGGATTATCTCCAAATACATATAAGGAACATGTTATTAGGATGGGTCTTTTGAGTAATCCTTGATATGTATAGTGATGGATATTTCAGTTGTTCTGTACTTGACACTTTTTTTAACAATAATAGTCTGTTCATGTTTTGTTCCTTGTTTTCAATTATGTGTGCACATATTATGCTTGATAAACAGGAAATGTGTTGACAAGACAAATTACAGTGGCCATTTTGGCTTAGATGACTGAGTTAGTGAGAGGTTGTCAGTGACATGGTACATAGAAGGGAGTACGAAAAAATTGTTGTATAACCACTATGACACATTGATGATATGAGCTAATTACAGTATTACAATAACTTATTATTTGGATTTATTAGCTGTTTTTTGTGATCACGTGTCAAAATTTTTATTTTTTCTATTTTTTATAGAGTCCAACAGAGTCAAAAGCTTTATACCATCTCCAACCATGCTAGCCATATTTCATTTTTAGCCAAAATAGCAGATTTAGGGAGACAAATATGCTCCAACGGGACTCGTCAAATCACTCGCCAGAATAGATATATAAAACTTACTTGCCAAACCTAGCGAGTTTATATTGCTCGTCAAATTTTTCTTCCGCTCTTTCAGCATCTCAAAACCCAAAAAGAAATCGTGATCAGAAAAAATCCGAAGAAATCGAGATCAGAAATCGCGATCTGGGAAGAAAAAAAAGGAAATCACGATATTAAAAAAATCGCAAACTGAAGCAATCGCGATCTGGCAAAAATATTTTCTTTTTGGGTTCGCGGTCTCGATCGCAAGAGATCGCGGGATTTTTTTTTTTTTGGTTTTTCGGCTTCGCAATCAGAAATCTCATAAAAAAATTTAGTTCTTGGGCTCGCGATCTTGCGAGATCATGAGTGGGGATCTCTTCTTTTTTTATGGCTTTAAAAATTGGGCTTGGTTTTTTTGTTTATATGCTTTGGCTTTAATTGTTTATTAATTGCTTAGCATTTTCTTTGGGCTTTAACATATTAGTAAATAAAAATAAAAATAAATATAAATATAAAAATATTTATTGCTAGCCAAAATAACTATGATGGTTGGAGCAGAGATTTTTATCGCTAGCTAAATGATACAATTTTTATCCATTTTGCCTATTCTAGTGAGCCAAAATGGCTAGTGTGGTTGGAGATGCTCTTAAACAAACCTGCATGTTTTACTGTAGTCATAGCTTGCATTATAATCGGCTTAGTGGACCAAGTGGAAGAATGTTATCTCACACACATGAGATATCCCATAAGGTTTGGACCACTAGCCATAATTTGTGGAACCAGCCAATTAAAGAATATGCCCATTTATCCCACTATGAGATATGGATAGTTATTTCCACCCATGATGGAACGGTTATCTCAACTAGTGGGGAACATGGCCCTCTTCACTCCTCTATATAAAAGAATCAAAACTTCCCCTTGAATAGATCATCCATCAATTAAAGTTATTTGGTTTTGGGTATATTGAGAGCCAGAGAGAAGAACGAATAGCCAGTTTCTTAAGTGTTCATTAAGGGGTTTCCCATCACTGTTTCTATCAATCTCAATGGCTAACAACGGTATGTATTTATCTGCCTCGTTCCATAGATAATTTCCTATGATGTGTTGTAATCAAGATCTTGTCATACAAAGTTATTTGTGCATGATTATTTTATTAGTCTTACGATCCTAACATAGCTTTGTTCCTGCCTAACAAGTTCATTTGCTCTAACAAAAGACAACTAAATACAACACAACCAACAATAAAAAAGTCAAAGTAAAGAGAAGTCGTTTCTTTAGTCCTACATAACTATAATCAAGATTAATTAAGATTTCTCTCATTACTCTCAACTCTATCATGGTAACGTCGCCGATTATCTTCCAAAAAAAAAATTTGTACATCAAAATTGCCCTCTCCCTAATTTCCTAAGCCTCTCCCTATAGCAAACTTCATTCATCTTCATCTTTGACAAATTCTCCACCCAATTTCTCTTGTTCTCCTCATTCACAATAATGAAGTATATATATTACTAAACATTGCCAAGAATCCTTGCTCTCCAAGGCTCGGTTGATCTCCTAAAAAATCCTCCTAATCACAATGATTCATTTACCTAAAATACAAAGACTATATTAAGGAAACATATTTCTCAAAAGATATGCACAATAAATTCTCCTATTTTAGTCACAAAAATATTAATATCGTAATACCCCCCCTCAAGTTGGAGCGTGTAGATCTCGAACGCCCAACTTGCGAAGTAGAAACTCAAATTTTGCTTTCCCCAACGCTTTTGTAAAGATGTCTGCCAATTGAACACTAGTGGAAACATAAGATGGAGAAATCATTCCTTCAGTCACCGCACCTCGAACAAAATGACACTCAGCCTCTATATGCTTTGTTCTTTCGTGAAAAACTGGATTTTGAGCAATCTACAACGCCGACTGACTATCACAATACAACTTCACACCCTTCGGATGTCACACACCCAAGTCACCCAAAAGTTGGTTAAGCCACTTTAACTCACACACTGTTGCCGCCATTGATCTATACTCAGCCTTCGCAGACGATCTAGACACTGTTTGTTGCTTCTTGGTCTTCCACGACACAGGAGAATAATCAAGTAACACGAACCATCCTATCAAGGAACGCCGCGTAAGTGGACAACTAACCCAATCTGAGTCACACCACCCTTCTAGACTTAGGTCACTGTCAACACGAAGCAAAATCCCTTGCCCCGGACTCTTCTTCAAATATCTCATGACCCTGAGAGCCGCCTCCCAATGATCCTCACGAGGTTGTTGTATAAATTGTGACAAAATATGAACCGAATATGCAAGATCAGGTCTCGTCACAGACAAAAGTAAATCAATCTCCCTACAAGTCACCTATACGGTGCCGGATCCGCAAGAAATTCGCCCTTTGCAAGGGCCAAATTGTGATTTTGTTCCACAGGAAATGCCGCAGGCTTTGCTCCCAATAAACCCGTTTCAGAAATTATCTCGAGTGTATTTTCTTTGGCAAAGAAAGATTCCTTCTGGATTACGGGCTACCTCTAGCCCTAAGAAATATTTCAAAACTCCCAAATCCTTCATATGAAAGCACATGCCAAGGTAATCTTTAAAAGTTGTCAATGCAACCTTATCATTCCCTGCAATAATCAAGTCATCAACATAAACTAACATGTTGATCTGAGTTCTTCCCCTGTACAACCCAAATAATGAATAATCTGAATAGGATTGCACAAATCCATAATTCTTCAACGTTGTTGACAGTTTTGCAAACCAACATCGAGGAGCTTGTTTCAGACCATACAACAATTTTTTCAACCTGCAAACCATGTTAGGATTTGTATTCTTGAAACCTAGAGGAACCTTCATATAAACCTCCTCACTTAAGTCACCGTGAAGGAAAGCATTATGCACATCCATTTGATGTACCTCCCAATTTTAAATAGCAGCAATTTGATGTACCATACAACGAACCGTCACCATTTTTGCCACATGAGCAAATGTCTCGTTATAGTCAATTCCTTCCACCTGATGATTGCCATAGATCACAAGTCTTGCTTTGAGCCGCTCTATGCTGCCATCGAACTTATACTTAATTTTATATATCCACTGGCTCCCTAGTGCTTTCTTTCCGAGTGAAAGAGTCTCCATTACCCAAGTCTCATTGTCTTCAACGGCTCGTATCTCCTTACCCATCGCATCTCGCCATCCCGGATCTTTCATTGCTTCTTTAAAATACTTTGGCTCATGTCCCACTGTCACTGCTGCAAGAAAATTCCTATGTCTCACAGAAAAACGTTCACAATTCACAAAATATGTTATAGGATAGGGCGTACCTGAGGAAAATGAAGGAGCCGATGAATTCTCAGATGGACTTATTTTCCGTATAGTATGAGTAACAAAATCATGATACCGTGTTGAAGGAGTTTTGGTTCGTTTTACTTTGCCCTAGCTCACCGTTAACTTGCACACCTTGCTCCCCCACCGTATTCTCCAGCCCCTCACCACACACGTCCTCATGTGCGGGCTGCTGCACGGGTTGCACCACAGCACCCGACTCCCCCTCGAGGGTGGACGCGGCCTCCAACCCCCCCTCAACGCACACATCACACTCATCGGCACCCTCATCCTCACTCCATGCCCCATGTAACACCCCGTACTTAAGCGGGTATATATATGTAGTATTATATATAGAAATATAATATATATATATATATATATATATATATATATATATATATATATAAATAATAAGAAAGAGATGGATGGATTTGGTTGTTGGCCCATAAAGAGATCCTATGGGATATTGATCAAAAGGATGGATGATGTGACCTATAGGATTGATTATAGGGCATATGCATTAATTGTGCATGAAAAATGAACATGCATGGCATGGGTTTGACCGTGAGTTGGCTAGGGAAATAATGTCCCATATCGGAAAATGCATGAGTTGGAAGTGTGTGTATATTAGGATCCAAGTGAGAAAGGTTCACCTAACGGGTATACCTACCTTTTGATGGTGCCTGTGGTGGGCGTGGCTAGAGTTTTGTGTCCGTTCTTTCGCGTGCACGTACGTGTAGCCGCATGCGCAGCTAAGCCGGGCTCGGGACGTTACACCCCATCCTCATTGTTTGCCAGCATAGGAGTCACCACACTCCGTGGTTGGTTTGTCGCAAAAGGAAATTCTTTCTCAAAGAACTTCACATCCCTCGACACAAAGTACTCATGTGTTTCTAAATCATACAATTTCCAACCTTTCTTCCCAAATGGATAGCCAACAAAGATACATTTACGGCTCCTACTTGCAAATTTATCACCTTTGTGTCGTTGATCATGAGCATAGCAAAGGCAACCAAATACACGAATAGCATCATAAGAAGGCACTTTCAACATTTCATATGGCGATTTAGTCTTAAGTAAAGTAGAGGGTGTTCTATTAATCAAGTGACATGCTGCCAACACACATTCTCCCCAAAATTTGATTGGTAAGTTCCCTTGAAATCTTAATGCTCTAGCCACATTTAAAATATGTTGGTGTTTTCTCTCAACCCTCCCATTTTGTTGTGGAGTCCCAACACAAGAAGCCTAAAAAATAATTCCATTATTTTGAAAATAATCATGCAAACAATTAAACTCGGTCCCATTGTCACTTCTCACACGTTTTATTACTAGTTCAAATTGTCATTCAACCACAGCAACAAAATTAAGAAACATAGATTCAACTTCCATTTTATTGCATAGCAAATATACCCAAACTCCTCTTGAAAAATCATCTACTATCGTCAAAAAATAGGTACCCCCACAAGAAGAACGAGTCTTGTTGTTGCCGCTGAATCTGGTGTGGGGGCAATAGACAGAATTTGTAGGTTCGTAGGAACTCGAATGGGCAGAATCCTACTTCTTCCTTGTTGACTAGTTGGCTCCTTGGTGCTCCTGCGGATCTGCACAAACGTTCGAAATACCGGGATGGATCCCGGCGACGAACCCTCTGACGCTCTTGTCAATACCAGAAAAAGTAAAGGGAAAGAGCTTAAGTGCACAAAGAGTGATCACCTGTGACAGTAGGAGGTAGGGGCGTATTTATAGTCGTCGTGGGAATCTCTTTCAGGATAAGACTGAATCCTACTTTCCGGTGTGGCTGGATAGGGATGGTTACAACCACCTCCTCAAGATAAGGATGAGCCAGGATTTTCTCTTATCCTGCTGAACTGGTCCCTAACGGGTTAAAAACCGTTCTCAACTGAACGGATCCATTCATGGGTCAGCGGGTTCGAGAGGAGAGACCCGGTTCCCAATTCAGACCCGTTTGTAGGTGAAATTACCGTCTTACCCCTACAACTTTAAGATTCGTGCCCACTTTGAACGGTTCCGAATTAACCCCATTTTTTGCCATATCACTTGTAAGGCCCCCACAAATCCAAATGAACAAGTTCAAAAATTCTACCAGCTTTATTCGTACTAATGGGAAAACTAGTTCGAGGTTGCTTTGCACGCGAACATACATCACAAGCTTTATTATGTCTCCTACAAGAATGACTCACGGCCGGTATTATCTTCAATATTTTCTCAGATGGATGCCCCATTCGTTGATGCCATAACTCGAACGACGAATCACCATCCACTGTCAAGACCTTCACTTGAGGAACACCACGGAAAAAATAATGTCCATCCAATCTTTCACCCACTCCAATCACCTTCCTCGTCGGTTGGTCCTGTATAACACAAATATTATTAGTGAATTGGACAACGCAACTTGATTCATCGATTAATTGAGTCACAGAAATTAAATTGCATGTTAATTGTGGGACATTAAGCACATTATCAAGCTTCAATCCTCCTGGCAACACGACACTCCCCTCTTGGTTTGCTTTTGCCGTGTTTCCACCCGGCAATCCCACTGGGCAGTGTTTCACCTTTCTCACATTTCTCAAAATAGATAAGTCACACGTCACATGGTTTGACGCTCCTGTATCGATAATCCAACTAGAATTATTGTTCTTACCATACAGTCAATCTTTTGTTTTGGCCAAGTTAAAAAAATCAAGAAGTTGCTGCAGTTGCGTTACTGAAACACACGCAAGACCCGCTGCTTCGGTCGCACCTGCCAGCCCCTGCGAGTTCCCTGCCTGCTGCCCAGACGAAGTTCCAGCCCTGCCAATTTTATTAGTGCGGATAGGCGGTGCACCAGACCCTCTGCCACGGCCAGAACCTGCACGCCCACCTCCTTTTCCTGTCCGTCCTCCACCACGACCCGGTCCCCTTCCTCCGCGAGGTCGGTCCCCCCACCATTCGGGGAACCCGTGTAATTGAAAGCAAGAGGATTCATCGTGGCCTTCTCTATTACAATGATTGCAAAACTTGTCAGTATTATCCACAACACGAGACTTACCACGCGTATCAGGCTGAATTGCGAAGGCCATAATACTATCTCGTTCTTCCTTGGATGAGGACAACTCTCCTCCACGCAGTCTTTCCGCTTGAATCACTTGTTGATATGCTTTATCAAGCGTCGGCAATGGCTCTTGTCCAAGCAGATTAGTACGAATGGAAGCATATGCTCCATCGAGGCCGATACGAAAGTGATGTAGATCGTCCTCTTCTCTTAATTTTTCTACCTGCGTGACTATGCTACACGTGCAACTTCCACACTTACAAACCGGCACCTTCACATAGGTAGTCAGTTCGTCCCAGATTTTTGACATAGGACCAAAATAAATTGCCACGGTCTTGGTTTTTCCTTGCTTGCACTCCCCCAAGGACGTTTTTAATTGACATATACGAGTGCCGCTTACCACACAAAACCTATTTTTGAGATTGTTCCACAGGTGTTGTGCATCATCATATTCTCCAAGTGTCGACCGAACAGACGGCTCAATGGTGTTGGTCAGCCATGACACCAACATCGAATGCACAACTATCCAATCCTCAAGTTTCTCCTCTGTTGTTGGCTTCGGAACCGTCCCTTCCACAAAGCCAAATTTCCTCTTCGCCTTTAGTGAGGTTCGAATTGCCCTGGCCCATTCATCGTAGTTCTCACCACGTAATTGAATCGGAGTAATGATGTTGCCCGGACGTCACTCGATCCAAGATGATACGCCATATCCACCATCTTATCACCATCTCCTTTCTTTTCTCCCTCTCCGCCAGCCATGATTTCTCATGGAGGCTCTAATACCATGACAAATTCTCCACCCAATTTCTCTTGTTCTCCTCATTCACAATAATGAAGTATATATATTACAAAACATTGCCAAGAATCCTTGCTCTCCAAGGCTCGGTTGATCTCCTAAAAAATCCTCCTAATTACAAAGATACATTTACCTAAAATACAAAGACTGCATTAAGGAAACATATTTCTCAAAAGATATGCACAATAAACTCTCCTATTTTAGTCACAATAATATTAATATCGTAATAATCTTCTCTAACCTTCTACATAATCATATTCAAAACTCATTTTAAGAATTAGGGTTTAAGATTAAAAAAAAGAACGAACCGCAGAGCCAAGAAAGACGATCCTTTGCTTCAAGAGCATGTTGCTAGTGTCGAGGTCCTCGAACCTCGGTAGCCATGCGGGCCCCGTCGAGATACACGATGGGTCCCACCCCTCGGTCAGCGTGCTTCGGTGGGCCCCACTTGTGGAGGCTCTGATGGGTCGAATGGAGGGCCTCTTTGTTGAAGGAGGAGGGAGAATGGAGGAAGAGCGCACGAATTTTGAGGAGGAAGAGAGAGGAGAGGAGAGGGAGAGGGGGTAGGAAGCGGCTAAAGATGAGAGGGTTTCCATTGATTTTTTTTATTTTACTTTGACTGGGAAGGAAGGAGGGTGGAGAAGAGGGGGTTGGATGTGAGGAAAGGTGGAATTATCTTAATTGGGCTTTCCATCGAGTGAGGAATTGGGCGGAGGTTTGCCAGCGCTTTTCAGAATATTTTACCAAAATTACCGACATTTTGAAAGTATTTACCAGGCTGACACACTTTCGAAACTATTTACCAAATTGACCTAAGTTCAAATGAACTCGCTATCTCAGATAGCCAGTGTAGTTGTACTCATTTTTCAGAGAAATTTTGAACATGCAATTTTTATCTGAAATGTATAACTAGACTCGCTCACATTGCTATCTGAGATAGCAAGTGTAGTTGTACTCATTTTTTAGATAAATTTTAAACCTGTAATTTCTACCTGAAATGTATATAACTACACTTGCTATCTCAGATAGTGAGTCTAGTTCAACTGACTTCGCTATCTCGGATAGCGAGTGTAGTTGTACTTATTTTTAGAAAAAATTTAAACATGCAAATGTGTCACACCCCGTGTCCCGTTATACGAAAACACGGGCATGTAACTGAGGCCCAGCGAATGATATAAGTATACCAACTCATATCATCCATAAGCTGTACAATAACGGTAAACAATACAATAATAATAATCACATGAACAATAATAGCATAAATAACCAATATCTGAGATACAAAAACTTACAATATACTCGAGAATATGCACACAGTAAACAGTTCTCCAAGTTCCTTCAGTATCTCATCAATGTGCCTGCATAAGCATTAACTCAAAAGAAAAAAGAAAGAAACCCATTAGTGCAAGCTACGGGCCGCAAGTAGTGGCAAGCAGTTAAACAGTAAAAGGACGAAGTAACAAGAACAAGAAATTGAAACGATATCATGGTCAATAAATAACATGCGATAACATGATCAATAAAGCAAGGGGTGGTAAACAATGGTCGATAATGTAATGATCGATCAACAGTAAACAATAATGCAATGATCGATAACCAATATTCAATAATCAATGATCGGTACTCAATATTCAGTAATCAATGATCGATAAACGATAACAATGATCAAAATGCAAGTGTCTATGCTCAGTGTCAATCTTATGTCTATCATTCTTTTATTAATCTATCTAATGCACGCAATCCTGCGTCCCATACAACTGGTTCGGGTGCATACAATCAAGCGAACGTTTCGATTATAGTGGTGAATTTTATAGGTTCATGTACTCGGCAACAGTAATCAATAAATAGCAATCAGTAACGGTATAGTACACGATAGTTGGAATACTGTAGTCAGTAATCAGCAATCAATCGATAAAACAGTAATCAATATCAGTAATCAATACGGAAAACACGGGCCCCTCCTCCGAGTACAGTCTCCTATAATATCCACTACTAAGTCGTTACTCTTTTTATCCCGGCTTGTCATTATTTTATTACAATAAATCATGCATATGCAATCGATGGAATGGCATCAAGAAACGGTATCAAGGAGGTATCAATGACTGTACAATGAACGGTATGTTGTGCAATTCATTAGATGCAAAGTTTAAACATATTTATCTTTAAAACAAGGAAATACAATTTTGGACAGCAATAGGTTGATGTACAAAAACTAACTTTCCCGATGCTAAAGGAAAGTGAACCAGGTTCTGTTAGAAGTTATAGAAACTAGACTCCCTGACGGTGCCGACGCATATTCATATGATACATTTCAACAATAGTAAATATGTCTACTAGTTTATTCTTTATGAGTCTACTGTTCAGCCAGCAACCCAGTATCAAGTTATTATATATGGAATTCAACCGAAAAACTTAGTTAAAATTATTACAAAAATTATAATTTAGTTCCTAACAGTGTTCATTAACATTCCTGCAATTTTTTAGATCTTAACTCTTACATTAAATTATTGTTTCAATTAGCTGAACTTGGCAATATAACTATATAACATCGAATCTGAAATTACGACAGTCAAGTGGTAGAATTTAAATATTTTACAATCTATAAGTCAGATTGAGAATCTGTAAGATGTTCTAGAAACTAGACACAGTGTGATACAATTTCTATTTAATAAATTCTATATTATAACATCAGTTACCTGACCGAATTCTCACTCCAAGTTGGAGCAAACAGGAGGTTGAAAACATACATGTGGATTTTTAATGATTTTTCTTTGCAAGTGTATAGTTTTATGGTTAAAAATGATCAAAAATACATCTAGAAGTCAGTATGGTTTTTATTATTAACATGATGATCATTAGCATTTCAACGATATTAAACTACAAATATTAACATATAACCATATGCAAGCACAATTTATTCAAATCACTCATTCTTTTATAATTTCGGCGTTTAATTTGTGTTTGTGTAACATATGCATATATAGATGGGTTTCATGCATTTCTATGATTTTTGGATTGATGAGAGTCGAATGAAACGATGAACGATGCATAATTCTAATTCAAACAATATTGACAACGATGAGTAGATTAATAACATCGATACAAAGATAAGTCTTCTTGCGGAGATTAAGGAGATGCTTGCACAAGAATAAAAGATTGTACAAGTTGATGCTTGCCTTATTATGACGATCTCGAATGTGAACGATGGGACAGAGGTGAAGTGACGGCGGCGACAATCCAATGGCGAGAGCAACGACAACACGAACGGCAACAACAATGGGCGGAACAACAACAGTAAAAGGCTGGTCGCGAGGAGTTGGATGGTGGGACAGCGGTGCCGCGAGGTGCAGTTGCGAGATGGGGCAGCAAGCATGCAGGGGAGATGGCAGTTGGGGCACCAGTGGTTGGTCGCAACACGTACGAGAAGGCGAGAGCACAGCGAAGGAGACTGCGGTGGTGGTGGGAGGAGCTCGGGGTTGTGGAGGTCGGGCTTCAAGTGCAGGCTGTGCCGAGTGCTTCGAGTGATGGAGGGAGACAGGGTATGGTGGTTTGCTGTAACTCCCTGTTCCAGTTGTACGTATTTTATTACGTGAATTTTTGTATTTCAATTTTTAGATTAGTTTTATTTTTTTCTTTTGACTCTTTATCTAAAGCTAGAATATTTTTCCGTTCAATTCCATAATTTTGTAATCTTTCGACCGGAGTTTAAATACAAATTTTAAACCCTAATTAATCCTAATCCTAATTCTAATCCTAACCCACTCCCGCTAATCACTCACTCACAGCCAAACCACACTGCCTAATTCTATGCCTAACTCCACAACTTCTCCTCCTTATTCTCATTTTCTTCTAACAGCCTAACTCTTTACATTTTTTTCCACACTGCTACACCTAACACTACACATGCATGCACTTACATATATAATATACACCTTGCATGCACCATGCTGTCCATCTCCCTTTCTTTCTATATATATACACACATACATTCAGCATTCTCACTACCTATTCTTCTTTTCTTCTTTGCTTCTCCTCCTCCTGCCATCATTTTCCTTTGCCTTCTTCAAACCCGAGAGCTCAAATAACACCCGAGCTCCACTTTACCTTCCACCTTCGAGCCAACGACTCCGCTTCTACGACCCCGTGAACCCCGAAGAACAACCCGAACTCACTCCGTCTCCTCACGCCGCGCCACCTTATTGTTGTTGTCGCTCACCATTGCTACCATTGCTCACTCGTTACCGTTTTGCCGCCATTGTGCCGCCGTCCGTTGCCGACGTCGCTTCTTCTTTCCGTGGTTAACACCACCACTGAAATCATCACGTTATAAGGCAAGTACCTTATACACTCTTTTTGTTCTCATACAAGCATTTTCCTTGGACTCGTGGCAAGTAGTCTAGTTATCATCATATTTTATTGTCAAATTCTATTCTAGTCACTTGTTTCATGCTATATCAACTCAAGAGTGAACTGTTAACACATTTCGAATCGTGTTATCGAATATCGAATATTCAACCTTACTATCTTTAAATTTCTTTACCTTGCACTAAGAATTCGACCATGTTCTCGGTAATGGATTGAAAATTTTCTGCGTGAAAATCGTAGCCCATCGACTCCGAATCCAGAACATCTTACGGTTTCTCAATCGGATGTATAGATTGTGAGATATCGCGATTTTAGTACTGGCATATCGTGAATTTCTGAACCTGCACGGGATCACTAACCGGTCTCTTGTACTGAGAATTTGACTATGTTTTCGATGCTGGATCGAAAAACTTTCTACATGAAAATTGTAGCCCTTCGAGTCTAGATATCCGAAACATATTACGGTTTCTCAATCGGATGTATAGATTGTGAGATATCACGATTTTAGTACTGGCATATCGTAAATTTCTGAACCTGCACGGGATTACTAACCAGTATCTTGTACTGAGAATTCGACCATATTTCCGATACTGGATCGAAAAACTTTCTACATGAAAATCGTAGCCCTTCAAGTCTAGATATCCAAAATATATTACGGTTTCTCAATCCGATATATAGATTGTGAGATATCGCAATTTTAGTATTGTAACTCTGAATTTCCAGAATGCGCGCGAAACATCGAAACCAGCGAAGAATGAATTTGTACGCATAGCTACTGTCTGTAGAATGTATCGTGTGAATATACGTTGGAACCGGAAGAGAGTCTAATTTCTAGAATTTCTGACGGAATCAGATTTGTTTTTCTGTAACAACGGAAAAGTGAGTTTGAATGCAGATATGTCATGTTGTCTAAAAATTTATCTCTACGTTTTTGCATATAAATCCGTTATTTTTCATATTTAATGAACTGAATGTATTATTATTCTTGTAATAATAACCTGCATAGATATAATAGGTTGATAGAATGCATTTTATACCACTTGATAATTCTATAATAACTGCTCTCGATACATGTACTCATTTTACGTCTCATGTCCATGATTACTGCCCTTGATATTTTCCTTGACTAAATTATTTGATTACACCGTTCCACTAGTCGTACCAACTGCATGTTCATAATTAATTATAAAAGAATAACAAGCCGGGGTTATAAGGGTAGGGCTTAATAGTAGACAATATAGGGGTGTATACTCGGAAGGGGGTCCGTATTTTCCAAAATAGTGATTCTTGATTCTTGATTCTTGATTACACAATTCTTGATTACATAATTCTCGATTACATGATTCATGATTAAATGTCTTGATACTATCACTAGAAGACCCGAGTACATAATCATATAGAATTCACTACTTAAGTCTAAACGTCACATGATTGATATGCACCAAACTTGTGGTATGGGACACAGGATTGCGTGCATTAGTTAAGTTAATAAAACAGATAAACTTGAGATTTTCACTAAGCATGATTCTTGATTACATGACTCTTCATTACATGACTCTTGATTCTTGATTACATGATTCTTGATTACATGACTCTTGATTACAGGACTCTCGATTCTTGATTACATGATTATCGATTAACTCAGCCTAGGATACCAGTTGCTTATACCTTGAAGTCTTGAATACACTAGTTACAGTTATTACTTACATGATCATATTGTCCCAGTTCTTTGCTTCCTTCTATATTGTATTTGCACTGCTACTTCTTATTTTTTCCATATTATATCTTGTTATATTACCCCTTTTACTGCTTGTTGCTACTTGCTGCCCGAAACTTGCTCTAACGGGAACTTTTCTATTTTTCTTTGAGTTAATAATTATACAGGTACTGATGGACCCGATGAGCAGACTCTCTAGACGATCGTTGCTGCTTCCTTACTACTTCATGTTATTTTTCTTTCGGTGGCTATTTTATCTAGTTGTTATAGCGAACTGCTTATCATACTCTTTTAATTCTGGCACCTTGTACTCCCGGGCATCTTGACCCGATGTTGATGTATTATCCAAATGATGGTTATTCTATTTTCAGCTTATGTGATTATTATATTTGCCTGCGTGAATGTGTTATAAAGATCTTGTTGAGCTTATAATTGTATAGCTTATGGATGATGTATATCATTCGCTCAGCCTCAGTTGCGTGCCTGTATTTCCGTATAGTGGGAAGCGGGACGTGACATTTGCGGTGGAGAAAGGTGGTGTGGAGGTGAGGGTGTAGCGGGGTCGCTAGCGGTAGCTGTCGATGTTGGTTGTTGGCGGTGGTCGAGGAGCTGATTTGTCAACGACGATGATGGGTTCGTAGGTAGCAACAATGGCGAGGTCGAGGTGAAGTGGGTTGCGGTCGGTGGTCGGTAGGTGGTCTCGAGCGAGGCACCAAGTGAGGGGAGAGAGATGCGGATTGGAGTGGTTGCGGTGGAGTGGTGATCGGTCGGGGGAAGGTAGCGACGAGGGTAGTTACGAGGACGTGGGCGATGGTGGATGGGGGTACTGCAAGGCAACGTTGTGAGGTGATGTCGATGGCGAGAGGAGATGATGAAGGGGTTACTGCAATGGTAAGGGGCTCTGGGTTCGGGGCAGGCTGCGACGACGACTGTGATGGGAGGCTTCGTTGTTGCAGCGACGATGGAGGAAGGCGCGGCAGCAGTGGGTGGTGAGAAGGTGCGGCAATGGTGGGGGTGGAGTTCGGGAGTTGGTGATGGTTGCGGAGCTCAGCTGGTTTGGTGGTGACTAAAGGGAGGTTAGGAGATGGTGGAGTCGATGAGGGCAGTGCTCGGGGTGGGGGAAGATGACGGCAACAATGGCGAGGTGGCTCTCGATCCAGAAGGGGGGGGGGTGCTCTGTTTCGGAACATAGGAAGAAGAAGGAGAAAAGTGAGAGAGAGGGAGGGAGAGAGAGAGTCAGGGAGAGAGATAGTGGGGGAGAGAAAGGGTGATTAATATATTAATTATGTATTATACTAGGGTTATTCATAGGGGTGTAAAATGAACAGGATGATCCGTCGTCCGTCCGAGTCCGGCTCGAGAAATGGCTCGACCGTGGACCGTCCGAACTGTTATACGAACCGAACTTGAACAAATTGTTAGGTACGATTCTTTACCGAGCTTGAGCCGGACATAAGTCCGTCTGAGTATTATTGCGGTCCGATGCTTTATCGAACCGAGTCCGGACTATAAAAATATTGTCCGGCCTAGACCGAGCCGAACATAAGCCCGTCCGAGTAGAATTTCGGTCCGAGCTTGAACATGTAACACCCCGTAATTTTCAAAGAGTATAAATATATATGATATGGCTAAAAATAGGGTTAAAATCGGAACCGTCCAAATTGGGCACGAATCTTAAAGCTCAGGGGTAAAATGGTAATTTCACCTACGAACGGGTCTGAAATGGGTACTGGATCATTTCTCCAAATGCCCAATAGCCCACGAACGGATCCATCTCAACTGGGTGCGGGTTCCAACCCGCAAGAAACCCGGTCCAGCTGGATAGAATTAGGGTTTATGATTATGATTAATCAACGACCCTGATCACTTCTATCCATTCACTGGAAGTAGGGATTTGATCTTATCCTGAAACTGGTTCCTAAGGTGGCTATAAATACCCCCCATCCCCCACTGTTAACAGGTAATGAATCTTTTGCCAATCATAATCTTTCTGATTACTGACTTAAGCGTCGGAGGGTGCGTCGTCAGGATCAACCCCGGTGTTTCGCACTTTTTGCAGGTCAACGGCGGGAGACCACGGTCAAACTCCAGCGGAAAGGTTTCAGGTTTGACTATTCAACATCCCAAGAATCCATAATTCTATCTGTTTGCCCCCACACCGATTTCAGCGGCAACAGATTGGCACCGTCGGTGGAAATCCACAAATAGCAATCCTTCCTCTTCCATCGGTTAAGATCACCTCCAACCATGCCTCCCAGGAAACTGAGATCTAGAGGGTCCAACCGTGGGCCCACTCCTCCTTAACCGCAACAGGAGGTCCCCCTCCAGATCGTCCAGCCGCAGGGGCAACTCCCACCTCAGCCTGATCAGCCCCCACAGTAGGACCAACCTCCTCTTCAGAACCTTCAATCCCAACGGGCTCAGCTCGGGCCCCAGAATGTCGGTGCAGGGACCTTTCGTCCCAACCCTCAGAAGCAACCTCTTCACCGTGACCACGTCTTCGTACACAATCCCTCTACCGATTCAATGGCATCTCACAACCCCCGGCCTTCGGAAGACCTTCGCAATATCCTTATCAACCGGCAGAAGGAAGAGGACATTCGCCACCATTTGGATGAGAGGTGGGCCCGTTAGGAAGCCTCCCGCCCATAACGTCCAAATGAGCGATCTCCTCGACGCCGCGACCACAGGAGGTCCCCTCCTCATAGGAAGCGGAGAGAGTCCCCTGAGTACCATCGAAGAAGGCATCACTCTCCCGCTGGTCGGCAGCCCCTGAGGGACGATAACGGACCTATCACCCGAGCCGAATTTCAAGAGTTCCAGGCTACAATCTTGCAAGCCCTCAACCTCCGACCATACAACAATGACAATGCTCAGAGGGTCCCCACTCCTCCTCCGGTCCAAAGTCCTCGCCATCGGTCCCTAACTCCTCCTCAAGCTCTAAGCCACCGCCATCATATCCCTAGTCCTCGCCATTCTCTGAGCTACCGTCGCCATAGCCCCCGCTCCCCTTCGTACGAAGACGAGTCCAGAGACTCACTCGGCTACCGTCGAAGGGATGATGCTGTCTATCGCCGTTTTCACGAGATGGAGAGGCGCCTCGGCCAACTGGACAGAGAAGAGGAGCTAAGAGGGAGGACCCTCCGCCCAAGCCGACCTCCGTTCTCCCGAACTATCATGGAGGCTCCTGTTCCAGCAAACTTCAAGCCCCTACAGTTTGAAACATATACTGGGGAGTCAGACCCCGTGGATCACATCGAGAGTTTTAAAAATCTCATGATGATTCACCAGGCTTCCGATGCTCTACTATGCAAGACCTTTCTAGCTACTCTCAAAGGTCCAGCTCGGGAATGGTACTCCCACCTCGCCCATCCTCCATTTTCTCTTTTGAACAATTCGAGACCCTCTTCATCACCTACTTCGTGAGTAGCCACCGCACCGAGAAGACTAGTATTTCACTACTCTATCTCAGTCAGAAGAAGGGCGAGAAGCTGAGAGATTATGCGAAGCGGTTCACCGCGGAAGCTAGGTCCATTGCCTCCCTTGATCAATCGGTCGCTGCAGTCTCCTTCCAGTCAAATGTCCTCAATTCAAGCCTTCGGTCCTCCCTAGCCAAAAAGCCCTCGCAAAACTTCTCTGACCTTCTTCTCAGAAGTGAGAAGTATATCCGGGCAGAGGAAGTTGAACATCGCCCCACCTTTGAGGGGTCTTCCTTCGGAACCAAGAGAAAGGCTGTTGAAGACGAGGGAGCTAAGAAGCTCCAGAAGGACAATGGGGGTCAGTGCCACCCACCTCCCAGATTTGAGAAGTTTACCCCTCTTAACGCCAACATTTCTACTATTCTCATGGAGGTCGAGAAGGAAGGAGTTCTGCCTCCTGCCTCGAAGATGAATACCCCGGGAAAAAGAGAGATGAGGAAAATGGTGCAGATATCATCGAGACCACGGCCACGACACCAATGATTGTCGGGCTCTGAAGAATGAAATTGAAGTCCTCATCCAGAGAGGGCAGCTGGCCAAATTCGTAAGAAAGGACCGGATTGACCTTTCTCCACCCCCCAGGGGGGCTAATAAGTGTCCCAAGAGACGCGACAAGACTCCCTAGTTCGAAGAAGAGCGCATCTTGCACCTCATCCACGGAGGTCCAATGAGAGGAACCATTAACTCTTCTCGAAAGGCTTTCATCAGGGAGGTCAACTCGGTACACAGCATACCACCTCCCAAAGGCCTTGGAGTCCCGGTCACTTTCTCGGATGCAGACTTAGAGGGTGTCCGAACCCCCCACTGTGATGCACTAGTAATCAACCTCCACGTGGCTAATTACAAAGTGGAAAGGATTCTGGTGGACAATGGTAGCTCTGTCAACATCCTCTTCCTGGCAGCCTTCCGAGGACATAAGTTATCGCGGGACAGGCTCAAGCCCGCCGGCTATACGCTCCATGGGTTCACGAGAGTGCCAGTGACTATCGAAGGGGTGATCACCCTCGACGCGATCACTGGCAAAACTCCTACTACCCGGACGGAGCCAATGGATTTCATGGTTGTCGACTCTCCCGCTACTTACAATGTGATTCTAGGCCGACCTGGCCTAGCCGCTTTAGAGGCCGTCCCATCGGCTTATCATCTTAAAATGAAGTTCCCCACCAAGGCAGGTGTAGGAGAAGTAAGGGGTAGTCAAGAGATGGCCCACAAGTGTTACATGACCTCCACCGGGAGACCTGTCATATCCCTCGAGACTCTTAAGATTCCCCAGGGGAACACCCAGCCTATGTCCGAACCAGTAGACGAGCTAGAGTAAGTGCTCTTTTCAGAGCAAGATCCGAACCGCAAGTTCTTCATCAGCAAGACCCTTCCCTCTGCCCTTTGTTCCGACATAATCCATTGCATCAAGAAGAACCATGACCTCTTCGCCTGGACGGCTACCGACATGCCAGGGATTTCCGAGGACCTCCTCGTCCACCACCTAAGTGTTGCTCCGGGGTCTAAACCGGTCAAACAGAAGAGGCGCAAATTCGCCCCTGAGCGCCAGCAAGCTATAAAGGAAGAAGTGGACAAACTCCTCAAAGCCTGGTTCATACAAGAAGTCAACTATCTCGAATGGCTCTCTAATGTTGTTATGGTTAAGAAGGCAAATGGGAGTTGGAGAATTTGCATCGACTTCACTAACCTGAACAAGGCATGCCCCAAGGATCCTTTCCCTCTCGCCACTTCGGGCCATGAGTTTTTGAGCTTCATGGATGCTTTCTCCGAGTATAACCAGATTAGAATGTTCCTGCCGGATATCCAGTAGACCTCCTTCGTCACCGATCAAGGCCTCACTGCTACAGAGTAATGCCCTTCGGGCTCAAAAATGTCGGTGCCACCTACCAGCGCCTCGTCAACAAGATCTTTCAGAATCAGATCGGCCAAAACATGGAAGTGTACGTCGATGACATGCTAGTGAAACGTATCCACGGGTCTGACCATGTCGCCGACCTACAGGAAGCCTTCGACGTGTTGAAGAAGCATAATATGAGACTAAACCCGAACAAGTGTGCATTCGGGATCTCGTCTGGCAAATTTCTGGGCTTCATGCTTAGTCATAGAGGGATTAAGGCCAATCCCAAAAAGATCAAAGCCATACTGGACATGGCTCCTCCTACAAGTGTGAAAGATGTTCAAAAGCTTACAGGACGCCTCGCGGCAATAGGACGCTTCCTGTCTAAGTCAAGAGAGAAGTGTCTTCCTTTCTTCAAAGCCCTCAGAGGGGCTAAGAGCTTCGAGTGGGGCCAATAGCAGCAAGAATCGTTCAACCAACTAAAAGCCTATCTAGTCAACCCCCCACTCCTCAGCAAGCCTATTCCTGGGAAAACACTCTATCTCTACCTCGCTGTCTCCAAGCAAACCCTCAATGCTGTCCTAGTGAGGGAAGAAGACAAGGCTCAGAAGCCTGTCTATTATGTGAGAAGGGTCCTCAGAGACGCCGAGCTCCGCTATCTGAGGTTGGAAAAGATAGCGTACGCCTTGGTTATGGCAGCCAGGAAGCTCCGCCCCTACTTTCAATCCCACTCGGTGGTCGTTCTTACCGACCAGTCGCTCAAGCAAGTCCTGCACAAGCCTGAGACCTCCGGGCGTCTAATGAAGTGGTCGATCGAGCTGAGTCAACATGACATATCCTATCAGCCTCGGACCGCAATTAAAGCCCAAGCTCTGGTCGAATTTATTGTAGAAAGCACCATCCCGGAAGTGAGCCAAGCCGCAAATGGGTCTCCCATCTGGACTGTATATATAGATGGGTCTTCTTGCGCCGAAGGGAGCAGAGCCGGAGTCATTCTGGCAGGCCTAGATGACTTCGTTCTCCAATACTCCCTCCGCATCAACTTTAAAGCCTCCAACAACGAAGCTGAGTATGAGACCCTAATAGCAGGCCTGGGTATGGCTCGCAAGGCAGGAGCGCAACGTATCCGAATATTCAGTGACTCGCAGCTGGTTGTGAATCAGGTCTTAAGGGAGTACGAGGCGCGAGACGACCGAATGGTTAAGTACCTAGCCAAGGTCTAAAGTCTCATGGCTTCATTCGAAGAGGCACTAATTCAGCTGATCCCTAGAGAAGAGAACTCCCAAGCAGATGCCCTCTCAAAATTGCCCTTCTCCTCCCTCCAAGGTCTCGAGCAGACCGTCCTAATCGAAGTACTCCTAAGACCAAGCATAGAAGAGGAAGCCCCCGACTCGATGGAGTCACTGCCCATCCAACTCCGGGACAACTGGATGAAGCCTTTGATAGAGTTCCTCAGGGATGGGATCCTTCCCCAAGATCATAGAGAAGCCCATCGGATCCGAACGAGAGCAGAGCGGTACACCTTGTTGAAAATGTTCTTATACCCAAGTAGATGGCAGACCCTACTTCAGATGCCTCTCCCCGGAAGAAGCCTCGTACGCCTTGCAAGAACTTCACGAAGGTATAGGTGGAGCCCATTCAGGGTCAAGGTCCCTCGCCAGGAAAGTTTTGAAGTACGGGTATTTTTGGCCTACCCTACTTTGAGATGCCGAGCAACATGTCCGGCAATGCAGCCCTTGTCAGCAGTTCTCCAACATCCGTCGCCTACCCCAAGCACAACTCACACCCCTCTCGAGTCCGATTCCCTTCGCAATGTGGGGGATGGACTTGCTAGGTCCATTTCCACCAGCTCCGGGCCAGCTCAAGTTCCTAGTCGTGGCAATCGACTACTTCTCTAAGTGGATCGAGGCCGAGCCATTGGCTACAATTACTGAGAACAAAGTGCTGCAGTTCTTCCAGAGAAATGTAATCTGTAGATTCGGCGTACCACGGGTCCTAATAACAGATAATGGAATGCAGTTTACAGGGACAGCATTCTGATCTCTATGTGAAGACCTCGGAATTCAGCAACGGTTCTCCTCCATCTCCCAACCTCAGTCAAATGGTCAAGGTAAAGAACGCTAACAGAAAGATCCTCTCTGGAATCAAGAATAGATTAAATAAGTCGGCCAAAGGCTTATGGGCGGAACAGCTTCCTAACGTATTGTGGAACTACCGCACTACGAAACAGACCCCCACAGGAGAGTCGCCCTTCAATCTCACATATGGGTCCGAGGCTGTGATCTCCTTAGAAGTTGGTCCGCCATCTCCTCGCCTTATTGCCTATGATGAAGAGCAGAATGCCAGAGAGCTCCGGGCAAATTTGGATTTGATTGATGAGCTCCGTGAAAGATCTTCAATTTGCCAGCAAAGTTATCGCAGAGGAATCGAGCAGGCCTACTACAAAAGAGTGCGTCCCACAGATCTCAAGGAAGGGGACTTAGTCCTCAGAAAGCTAGCTATCTCATTTCCCAGCCAAAAGAGTAAGCTAGCTCCTAATTGGGAAGGACCATACAAAGTTTCCAAAGTAGTCCGCCCCGGAGCGTATCGTCTTGAAGACCTTAAAGGAAGAGAGATACCAAGAACTTGGAATGCCGACCATTTACTGAAGTACCAAGAGAGCGCCTGAATGCCTCTCCGAGTATCTTCAAATGTCAAGCCATTCCTATCTTTTTATTTTGTACTTGCTTCTTTATTTTTACATTGTAATAACGGCTTGCAACTTAGAAGCGGCCGATTAGCAGTTATCAATAAAGAACTTCCTTCCCTCATAATTCTCTTGTGATTATTTTATCTCTCTGACCTTTGATGACGCTTACTCAAACGATGCGTTCAGAGTCCAAAACTTGGCTCGATTCCGCTTCGTAAAGTCGCTCTTAAGCGAGCTAGAAGTGGTTCGCCATTCGGAACTGCTCCCACAACCGTTGAAACTCACTCAAACGACGTGTTCGGAGTCCAAAACTTGGCTCGATTCCACTCAAGCTCGCTCTTAAGCGAGCTAGAAGTGCTTCGCCATTCGGAACTGCTCCCACAACCGTTGAAACTCACTCAAATGATGCGTTCAGAGTCCAAAACTTGGCTCGATTCTGCTTCACAAGCTCGCTCTTAAGCGAGCTAGAAGTGGTTCGCCATTCAGAACTGCTCCCACAACCATTGAAACTCCCTCAAACGACGCGTTCGGAGTCCAAAACTTGTCTCGATTCTGCTTCACAAGCTCGCTCTTAAGCGAGCTAGAAGTGGTTCGCCATTCAGAACTGCTCCCACAACCATTGAAACTCACTCAAACGATGCGTTCGGAGTCTAAAACTTGGCTCGATTCCACTTCGCAAACTCGCTCTTAAGCGAGCTAGAAGTGGTTTTCCATTCAGAACTGCTCCCACAACCGTTGAAACTCACTCAAACGATGCGTTCGGAGTCCAAAACTTGGCTCGATTCTGCTTCGCAAGCTCGCTCTTAAGCGAGCAAGAAGTGGTTCGCCATTCGGAACTGCTTCCACAACCGTTGAAACTCACTCAAACGACGCGTTCGGAGTCCAAAACTTGGCTCGATTCTGCTTTGCAAGCTCGCTCTTAAGCGAGCTAGAAGTGGTTCGCCATTCGGAACTGCTCCCACAACCGTTGAAACTCACTCAAACGACGCATTCAGAGTCCAAAATTTGGCTCGATTCCACTTCGCAAGCTTGCTCTAAAGCGAGCTAGAAGTGGATCGCCATTCAGAATTGCTCCCACAACCGTTGGAACCTGCTCTGGCAAAGAATGCGGAGCTCAAAGCTTGGTTCAGCTATGCTTCTACTCCTTGCTCTTAAGCAAGTTACAAGTAGTACCAAACAAATAACAAGTACTAACAAAACATGCAAACCCACAAGTGCAAGGGAGTAAAACAAGCTTTCACTTTTATAAAGTTTAAAGTACAAAGAAACTCGAGTTACAAGACCAAGCTACTCTTATCTACGATGAGATACAAAAAAGCCATAATCACAACAACTCCTTTAATGCTTCTTCGAGACAGGGACGTTTCGGTTTAAAGACACCAGGGGACGTCGGTGCCTAACCTCGGAGCTCGTCTCCAGACCAACAAACTGAGATGCCTCTTCAGCACTGCCTCTGACGGTGGCCCCAACAGATGCTTCGTTCGACGAAGCAGCCACGCCACTTTGAGCATCAATCGGGTTCTACCTAGCAGTAGGTGAGCAAGTCGCGAGCTCGTAAAACGAGATTCCCTTCTCGCTCTCTTCACGGGTGCACGACGTACTTCTAATGTTAATCCATTCAGGTTGAGGTTTGAGTCGAGCAACTTCCTCCTCGAGCTCGACGATTCGATCCTTCAGAGAGTCGTCCTTCACGGTTATTTTAAAGAAAGGAAGCCGAGCGGAGCCTGCAGCACCAGAGCTGTTGGCTATAATTTGACGGAGATGAGTAACTTCGATACTCTTGTCGATCGTAACCCTCCTCAACTCGTCAACCTTCGCCGTCAACTCGTTGCGCCCGGCCATCAACTTGCCCACCGCCGCAGTTAATTCTTTTTCCTCCGCAGAATGCTCTTCTTCTATTATCTGCAAGTGTTGGATCTCAGCTAACAGTTCACCTTTCTCCACTAAGACATCAGATAGCGCCTTCCGAAGCAACTCCACCTCTCCTTTGGGAGGAGCTTCTCGAGCTTTTTTCTTTAGTTGCTTCAGCTCGGAGAGATGCTTCGACAACTTTAGCTTGAGGTGCTCTCGATCCAACTCGCTCTTGAGAAAACACTCTCGACTACTAGAGAGGGCCAATTTCGTCGCTTTCATGTCAGCTCGGAGACGAGAGGCCTCAGCTGCACCTCGATGTGCGACTCATCCTGAAAGAGTACAACAACACTAAGCTCGTGCATCATAGCTAAATTTCAAAGCAAAAATTGCTAACACCTAGCAAAACTTCAAAAGGAGTGGTGCTCAACACTTAGTCATATTTCGAAGACGAAGTTATTTTCAGAAAAAATTCAAATCAAGACAGACCCCAACACATAGTCGAAGAAAGCAAAATTTCATTTATACCAAAAAAGCAGTGGCCAATCCACTACAAGGCAATACATGAAGAATAAAAAATATACAAAAGAAAAAATATCAAGGGGCCACCTTGAGCGGTAGCACAGTGACGGGCACCTCGGTAGACGGCTTCTCGTCCTCTCCCACTCCGGCTCGGGGGTCGGCCACGACCTTGTCACCTCCTCCCACCACCACCATGGTCTCGGGGTCGGCGGGAGCATCGTCACCTTGTTGCTCGTCCCCTTCCTCTCCTTCGGTTTCTTCCTCGGCTTCAGAGTCCTCCTCGACGGCCGGACCCCACAGTCTGTAACCCGACCTATCGAAGCCGGGGACTCGAGCCTCGACGTGCTCGAGCGCAGTGGCATAAGATTGCTCCACGTTGGCCGCCATATGCTTCTTAACCTCGGCCTCAATCTCCACCCTCGCCGCCTCCACGGCCTCGTCCTTTTGTCGCTTCACTGCCTCTAAGGCCCTTGTCGCTTCGGCCCTCTCCTCGGCTGCTTTGGAGACCTCCGAAGCGAGCTTCTCCCTCGCTTGCGCCGGAGCCGCCTCGAGGTCGGCGACCTGGGCCTCCAAAGCATCCGAGCGGTGCTGCTCTGCCTCAAATTGCTTCACGGCCCTCGCCCTCTCCGTTCTGCCTTTATCACAAGCGGCCTTCAGCTCCTTCTCTTGCTCGGCATACTGCTCAAAAAGGTGGCTGAAAGTGGCATGTGGCCTGCAAGAAGAAGCAGTCAAACACATCAAAAGCCGAGCTAAAGACTTAAAAAATTTCCAAGAGAATATTGAAAACAACGGGAAAAACTTACCGACATAAGCGACCGAGCTATTTCTAGGGCATCGTCGCCCGTCGTCCCCGCCTTCAGAGCGGCTCGGTCCTTCGGGGTCGGGAGATGGCAAAGAGCCTGCATACTCATCGCTGAGTCCCCCAAGAAGCCGTCTTGGTTCATCACCCGCCAATCGGGGACGAACAACTTCTTGTGGGCCTCGGTCGGTATGACCTCGGCCTGCTCGGTCAGGGGCGGGGCCTTGAGCGCCAGTGCCGCCAAAACGGAGAAGCCCTCGCTCGAAAGAACAGAGGGGGTCGGCTGAACAACACCAACAGCCGTGGACGGTTGCCGAGGAGAAGCGGGGATGACGGTCCCGACCATGGCCGAAGGAGCCTTGGTAGGTCGGCCAGACAAGGGACCCGTGCTCGTCCTCTTCCTCTTCTTGGCATCAGTGGCCTTGTTTCGTTCGGCCATCATCCCCTTGAAGTCCATGTTCGGAGCCTCTGTCGAGTAAAAGAAAACCAAGTTAGAAAAAACACAAGGCATTAACGAAAAGTAAAGCAAGAAAAAGAGATGTCCGGAGCGTACTCGAGTTGATCGGACTGAGGCCCGACCCGTGTAGCACCTCCTCGGTCATATCCCTCCAAATCAACATCGGAAGTCCGACCAGCTTCGCCACCACCTCTGCCTCGGCCGGGGTCAACACCGGCTCGGCCTTTGCATACTTCGGCACGTCCTCCTTCCACCGGGTCGGGAAGTCCCACGCCGAGGGGCCCTTAATCAGAAAGAACTTCCCCTTCCACGACTTTATCGAGTTGGGGTTCTCTATCAGCTTGATGCCTTTCCGAGGCGACAAATAGTAACGGGATAGCGGGACTCAGTCTTACTCATCCTGTTAATCCGATACAAACTCCAGAGGATGACGAGCTTCGGCTCCACCTTGGCTGATCGATATTAGAGTAGAAATCCGAGCACATGTCGCCACGTGTTCGGCATGAACCGAATAGGACTCAACCCATACCATTGGAGAGCTTCGGTCACGAAAGGATGCAGAGGGAAACGCAGGCTGGCATTCAACGCATCGTAGGCGAAGACACAAGTATCCGGCATGAAGGCTGTGCACGCTCGGACCCCGGGGCTGGGGAGAATCAAGGTGTACTCCGGGGGAATGGCGAAACCCTTCCGATTCCGAAGTAGATCTCGCTCGGTTAGAACCGAAGGGATATTGTCCACCTCGGCAACCTCCCTCGGATCATTCTCCTCGTAGGTTTCCGAGCGACCGTAGTCAGCCTTGGTCAGCAGCTCACCGCTGTACTGCCTTATCCCCCCATGGCCGGACAACACGGCCGGCATCCGACCCAGCTCACCTGCTTCTCTCACCGTCTCAACGTTCGACGACCGAGCCACTACTTTCCCCTTCTCCTCGGCCGCAGACGACCCTACTATCTCTTTCCCCTTCCGTCTGCTCACCACTTCTCTCCCTTCCTCGTCGCTCCGACCCCCCGAGGAAGATGCCTCACTACCCGAGGATACTCGTGACATCTCATAGAATATATATATAAAGTTAAATAAACTGACCTTGATGTGATGTTTACGGTTGGAAAAACTTTGCCAGAAATTTCCTGGCCTTCGCGACAGCTAGCATAACTGCCCTTGAGCTCAAATCTCCGCTAGCAGAGCAACTCAAGAGCGAAAGTAAGTTTTAAGAGTGAAAAGTGAAAGAATGAGATAAGAAGTGAGGGGGTGAGAACTTATAGCCAAAGAGGCAACTGTTGGGCTTTTGTAACGCTTGGGGGCCCGTTAAGGGAAGCAAAACGACAGAATAGAAAAAGCTGCGACGGTTCACATAACATTGCAGCTCGGCAATGCGTAACGTGCCGAGTCACTGAGGCACTCTGCCAAGCTACCGGGGCACCGACCTCCACATTTGGAGAAAAATGCCGCCGAGCAACTCCGATCGTCAGATTGTCGCAAAATTCGTGTCGAAACATGATGGGCGGTTCAGATCACGCCACGCCCACAAAACGACAAGATAACATTTTCTCATGATCTGAACCTCTAACCTCGTGATCCGCGCCATGATGGGCGCTCCGGATCCAGCCACGTGGCCCAACTGCCCATAACGTGCCGAGCCATTGAGGCACTCTGCCGAGCTACCAGGGCATCGACCTCCATATTTGGAGAAACAATGCCGCCGAGCTACTCCGACCGTCAGATTGTCTCAAAATTCGCATCGAAAGATGATGATTGGCTCAGATCACGCCACGCCCACAAAACAATAAGATAACATTTTCTCGTGATCTGGACCCCTATCCTCGTGATTCGTGTCGTGATGGGCGCTCCAGATTCAGCCACGTGGCCCAACGGCTCGTAACGTGCCGAGCCACTGAGGCACTCTGCCAAGCTACCGAGAAGCCATGGCCGAGCTACCAAGCTACCAAGGAACTAAGGCCAAGCTGCCGATCTACCGAGCAGCTATGGCCGATCTACCGAGCTGCCAAGGAGCTAAGGCCGAGCTGCCGAGCTACCGAGGAGCTACGACCGAGCTACCGAGGCACCAACCCCCACATTTGAAGAAAAATGACTGCCGAGCAACCCCAACCGTCAGATCATTTCAAATTTGTGCCAAAAGACGATGAGTGGCTTAGATCACGCCACGCCCACAAAACGACAAGATAGCGTTTTCTTGTGATCTGAACCCCTATCATCGTGATTCGCACCATGATGGACGCTCCAGATTCAGCCACGTAGCTCGGCAGCTTGTAACGCGCCGAGCTACCGAGCTACCGAGGAGATTTGGCCGAGCTACCGGGGCACCGACCTCCGCAAGCGGAGAAAAGTGCCGCCGAGCCACTCTGACCTTCCGATCCTTCAGAAATTCGTACCGCTGGCTGATGGAAGGCCCAGATCATGCCACATCATAAATCGGAATAAAAATTAATTTTCTATTAATTAAAATCGAATTATTTATTTAAAAATTGCGAAAAAATGATTAAAAATTCAGGAAAATTAATTAAAAATTCTAAAAAATAATTATAAATTCGGGAAAATATTTTTGAGCCCCTGAATAAATTATTATTACTTAGAATAATTAATTAAGACCCCCGAACAATAAATCACCGCTTCGCAAAATTAAATAAATGGTCCGAAAAATAGATAAAAATTAAGAAAAATCACCAAAAGTTCAGGAGAGATCAAGAACAACCTAGAGCGTGCAACTAACTCGGAAAATCACCGTAATACCTCATACCAAGATTCGACACCCATCATTTGGACTCCGATACAACTCTGCAAGCCATTAAAATCGTAAAACTACTCCTCAAAGGCTGATCAAACTCTGTCTTCGGGAGTGGGGGGCTCGTGATATGGCTAAAAATAGGGTTAAATCGGAACCGTCTAAATTGGGTACGAATCTTAAAGCTCGGGGGTAAAATGGTAATTTCACCTACGAACGGGTCTGAAATGGGTACTGGGTCTTTTCTCCGAAGGCCCAATAGCCCATGAACGGATCCATCTGAACTGGGTGCAGGTTCCAACCCGTAAGAAACCTGGTCCAACTGGATAGAATTAGGGTTTATGATTATGATTAATCAATGGCCATGATCACTTCTATCTATTCACTGGGAAGTAGGGATTTGATCTTATCCCGAAACTGGTTCCTAAGGCGGTTATAAATACCCCCCATCCCCCACTGTTAACAGGTAATGAATCTTTTGCCAATCAAAGCTCATTCATAATCTTTCTGATTACTGACTTGAGCGTTGGAGGGTGCGTCGCCGGGATCAACCCCGGTGTTTTGCACTTTTTGCAGGTCAATGGCGGGAGACCACGGTCAAACTCCGGCAGAAAGATTTCAGGTTTGACTATTCAACATCCCAAGAATCCACAAATCTATTTGTTCGCCCCCACACCGATTTCACCGGCAACAATATATATATATATATATATATATATATATATATATATATATATATATATATATATATATATTGAAGAAGTAAAGTTGGCTGTTTGATAATAACATGATGGCATGGATGGTAAATATAATGGAAACGAATAGTATTAATGGGGGGGCACGTGAATGAGAACAACACACTAGTGCTGTGTGTGTTGTTGGAGGGTGACGTGCCAAAGAGAGTGGGGGCCCACCGGCAAGTTAGTGCTGTTGTGCATTTTCGCCAAAAGAGAGAACGGGAGTACGTAAGTGAATATATTCGCATACTGGATTTCAACAAGAATAAAATAATATATAAATACTATTGCCTATAATCAAGAGTCACCAATTCGGTTAACCACATTTTGAGAGGTAGCCTGTGGTGGACAGTTGTACTATACTATAAATAATTTGTCTTCTAAATTGTATAAATTGTCCGAGACCGGGGCAGGGGTGTTACAAATGGTATGAGAACCGACTTTCGACACCGAGTGTGGGGCATATAGACCCAGTCGGGCGTTGGATTCCGGGACTGTGGTGTCTCAATTAAATCCGGAATTATGATTGATCGGGCGGTGGATTCCGCGATCATGATTAATCGGGCAGATAGAAGAGCAGCTCATTAAATCTGGGACTATGAATGATCGGGTGGTGGATTCTGTGATCATGATTAGTCGGGCGGATAGGAGTGCAGAGACTCCACATCGGCTAGAAAGGAGATCCTGCACTAGATTGTGCATGCCCCGTGCTCAGCGAGGATGTTGGTTTCTTAAGGGGGTGTGAGTGTAACACCCCGTAATTTTCAAAGAGTATAAATAAATAAATAAATATATACATATATATATATGCCATCATGTTATTATCAAACAGCCAACTTTACTTCTTCAACATATATATATATATATATATATATATATATATATATATATATATATATATATATATATAGAGAGAGAGAGAGAGAGAGAGAGAGATCTTCTGTTGCAAACGGGCCGGAACAGGTCTGTTCGCACAGACCCGTGCGAACTTCGATCTGGACCGTCCAGATTTTCTTTGATCAAATCTTGCCTTAACCTGTCGTTGGAAAGAACGGGTTAAGGCAAAATTGCATTAAAAAAATTAGCCTTAACCCGTTCTTCCCAAAAACTGGTTAAGGCTATCAATATTCAATTTTATTGACATACAGTTCGTCTTCTTCCGCGCTCTTCTTCTTTCTTCGACGAACCCAAACCCAACGGAAAAAAAAAAACCCTAGCTCCGACATCTCCGTCCGCTCCCCCTCTTCTCTCCCAACTCCGAAGATCGAAACCCTACTCTTTGTGGAAGTCGAACTCCGACGATCGAAACCCTAGCTTCTCTTCCCCTCTTCGATACAAAATCGAAACCCTAGTTCTCTTCCAAATCAATTGCTTGGCTTGATTTGGACCTATCTTGTAAGGTATACACTATTTCTTTATCCAAATAATCTACATTTGTATTATTTTTTTGAATTTGTGTGTAGTAATTTATTTAGAAATTGGGAAAAAATTTATATGCGTTAGTAGATTTTAGATGTAGAATCGGGTTGACCTCAAGTATATTCAATTGCCGAATTATGTTGCTTGCATTAGTAACTTGTAGAATTAGAATTGTATATACGAAATTAGTTAGAAACTTTTCAGTGCGGTTATGGTTGAAAACCCTGCAAACAACCGTAAAAAAATACGAAACTTTCCGAGTAGGTTCATCTCACGTAGTACAAGCCACACCAACTTGTAGAAGCGAGTTTCGACTCACGCTTCGAGAGATACGGCCGCGTATCGCTTTCGGTTGAAAAAAACCAAGTATAGCGGTGCACGGCCGTATATCGCAAACCGTGACTCGAAACTCGCTTCTACAAGTTCGGGTGGCTTGCCCTACGTGAATTCGACCAAGTCGGAAAGTTTTATAATTTTTGGATGCCGTTTGAGCGGTTTTGCTCAACTTCTTTGCATGATAGTTTTTTGACTTAGAATTTTGTAAGTGCGGTTAGATTAGATTAGAAAACCCTTCAAACGACCTCCAAAAAATACAAAACCGTGCGAGTTGGTTGGTGTCACCTACGAGAAGCCAAACCAACTTATAGAAGTGACTTTCGACTCACGGTTCGAGAGATACGGCCGCGTATCGCTTACGGTTGGAAAAAAACCAAGTAATGAAAGATACGGCCGCGTATCGCTTTCGGTTGAAAAAAACCAAGTATAGCGGTGCACGGCCGTATATCGCAAACCGTGACTCGAAACTCGCTTCTACAAGTTCGGGTGGCTTGCCCTACGTGAATTCGACCAAGTCGGAAAGTTTTATAATTTTTGGATGCCGTTTGAGCGGTTTTGCTCAACTTCTTTGCATGATAGTTTTTTGACTTAGAATTTTGTAAGTGCGGTTAGATTAGATTAGAAAACCCTTCAAACGACCTCCAAAAAATACAAAACCGTGCGAGTTGGTTGGTGTCACCTACGAGAAGCCAAACCAACTTATAGAAGTGACTTTCGACTCACGGTTCGAGAGATACGGCCGCGTATCGCTTACGGTTGGAAAAAAACCAAGTAAAGCGGTAGACGACCGTATCTCGCAAACCGTGAGTCGAAACTCCCTTCTACAAGTTCGGGTGGCTTGCCCTACGTGAATCCGACCAAGTCGGAAAGTTTTAAAATTTTCGGATGCCGTTTGTGCGGTTTTCTCAACTTCCTCGCATTACAAGTTTTAGACTTAGAATTTCTAAGTGCGGGTAGATTAGAAAACCCTTCAAACGACCTCTAAAAAATACGAAACTTTGCGAGTTGGTTGGTGTCCCCTAGGAGAAGCCAAACCAACTTGTAGAAGTGAGTTTCGACTCACGGTTCGAGAGATACTGCCGCGTATCGCTTTCGGTTGGAAAAAATCATTATAAAGCGGTATACGGTCGTATCTCGCAAACCGGGAGTCGAAACTCACTTCTACAAGTTCAGGTGGCTTGCCCTACGTGAATTCGACCAACTTGGAAAGTTTGAAAATTTTCGGATGCCGTTTGTGCGGTTTTGCTTCAATTGCTCAAATGAGAAGTTTTTGACTTAGAATTTTTTAAAAAACCGACCGATTAGAAAACACTTCAAACGACCTCCAAAAAATACGAAACTTTGCGACTTGGTTGGTGTTCCCTATGAGAAGTGACCCGAAGTTGTAGAAGTGAATTTCGACTCACGGTCCGAGAGATACGGCCGCGTATCGGTTTTGGATGGAAAAAAACAACTAAAGCCGGTACACGGCCGTGTCTCGCAAACCGTGAGTCAAAACTCGCTTCTATAAGTTCGGGTGGCTTGCCCTACGTGAATCCAACCTAGTCGGAAAGTTTTATAATTTTCGGGTGCCGTTTGCGCGTTTTTCTCAACTTCCCTGCATGTGAATTTTTTGACTTAGAATTTTGTAAGTGCGGTTAGAGTTTAAAACACTTCAAACCACCTCCAAAAAATACGAAACTTTGCGAGTTGGTTGGTGTCCCCTATAAGAAGCCAAACCAACTTGTAGAAGCGAGTTTCGACTCACGGTTCGAGAGATACGGCCGCGTATCGCTTTCGGTTGAAAAAAACTCAAATTAAGTGATACACGACCGTATTTCTGGAACCGTTAGTAGAAACTGACTTTTACAAGTTGTGGTGGCTTGCGCACTTATAAAAACACCAAATACAATGGTTTAGTACCCCTAACTATTCTCCTTTTCACGGTTTCTTAGGTATGGACAGTTTCGAAGGAAGTTCTGTTGCCGGAGATAAATTTGTTCGTGCACAACAAATTGGTGAGTATCTTCCTCATGTTGACGAGCACCTAAAACCGAAGATTGGTATGACATTTCCCACTCTTGAGGATGCGGAAAAAATTTATTCATCATATTGTAAATGTGCGGGATTCTCTATGCGTAAGGGTGGAAATAAATATAAGGAAAACGATGTAGTGGATAAATCATACGTTTGTAATAAAGCCGGGGAGTCACCGAATAGCCATAATGAAACTAGACGAGGTACAACTTCTAGAACGGGTTGCAAAGCTTTCGTCCGTGTCAAACAAAACCCACATAGTAATTCACAAAGTAATTCGTGGATTCTTTATTCGTTAAATGAAGCACACAATCACGAATTTACTTCACCCGGTAGACGTCACTTGCTACCTCGAAACCGTGAATTGACTAAGACAGATAAAAATGTAATTGGTCAACTTACCGAAGCTAATGTCCCTGTATGCAAACAAATGCTATTCTTTGAAGGTGCAAGTGGAGGTAATGAGAAAATTGGATTCACCGAAACCGATGTAAGAAATCTCAGGAGAGACGAGATGGAGGGTTTAAAAGGACACGACGGACAAATGCTACTTGAGTTTTTTGAATCCAAAAAGGAGACCGATCTCTTATTCTATTTTGATTACCAATGTGATCCCGAAGGGCGATTGTCACATTGTACCTGGGTGGACGGTATCGCTAGAAAGAATTACAAAGTATTTGGGGATGTTCTCTGCTTTGACGCTACCTACAATACAAACCGATACGGGATGTTGTTCGTACCATTTGTTGGATTCAACCATCATTGGCAATCAATATTCCTAGGTTGTGGGTTCATCCCCAATGAGAAGACATCCTCATTTGAGTGGTTCTTTGAAAAGTGGCGTGCTGCAATGCCATGTGATCCGATCAACATCGTGACAGATGAGGATCGTGGGATAACTTCTGCAATTTCCAAAGTTTTCCGAATCACGTCACATAGATATTGCATTTGACATATTTTGGATAAGCTACCGCATGAAGTTCGAATGCCGAATAACGTTGATGAGTTCTGGGATGCTTTGAAGACTATCATTTATACGGCGGAATTTAAAACAGAATTCGAACAGAAGTGGAAAAATTTGATCTCCCAGTACAAACTGGAAAATAACAAATGGTTGAAGGAAAAATTTGAGATCCACGAAAAATGGGCCCCTGTGTATGCAAGAGACTCATTTTGGGGGGGCATGTTGAGTACCCAACGTAGCGAATCGCTACATTCATCCTTGAAGCACCATACTCATAAAAAGTACTCACTACATGAATTTGCCGTCATCTTTGACCGACTCTTAGTAAAACAAATACACGATGAACTTAAAGAAACACATCGTAATCGCGAGGAGCGGCCAAAATTGAAGACCGAGTGGGCATTGGAGTCACAAATGGCAGGGACATACACTTTGAAGATTTTCTACAAATTTCAACAAGAAGTTGTCAAAAGCTTATTACTTAATGTGAGTTTAATTGCGAGTATGGATACACCGAATAATGTAGCTTATTTTGTAACAGTTTGTGGAAATTCAGAACCGGGGAGGGTGATTTCTTATTGTAAAATCACTAAAATTGCTAAATGCCCTTGTTCCATGTACTACTTCGTAGGCATTCCCTGCAAACATCTACTTGCAGTTATTCGGTTCACAGATCACACCGCACTACCCGAGCAATATATTTGTAGGCGATGGACCAGGGATCAACTGAGGAGAAGCAGTATACCGGTTCCCAATAATATGGGCAACAATTTTGCTTCGCGTTATTGTGAACTGAGTATGCACTCAAGATATTTGGTCGATCTTGGTTGTTCTTCAGAGCGAGGATACAAGTTCATGCTCGACCACATGCTGAAGGGAATTGAAGGCTTTGCTAAGATTGATTCAGTGAACAGCACACCACACGAAGGTAGCGCACAACCTGAGAGCGGTGGACCTGCACATGCACATGCACATGTAGGTGACCCTGTACAGTGCACCACAAAGGGGAGGCCTAAAGGGAAACGGTTGAAGTCTCTAAGAGAAAGTCAAAAAACGAAGAGGCCAAGACTTTGCAGGACATGCCTTCGTGTCGTCGGCCACGATTCACGGAATTGCCCAAAAAATATAGCAAAGTATTATATCAGAGATTTTGTATTTGTTAATTGGACTCAATGAATGTTAATTTGGTCGGTACTAACTCATTCTTCTTCCTTATTTAGTGGATCGGTGGGGAATGAAGAAGCTCCAAACGTTGTAAAGAGTGATGATGACGAAGTCGAAGGTTCGTGCTAGGGGGTTTTAAGTACTTAAATATGTATGTCATATCAAACTTTCAAAATAATCACCGAATTATTGCTGAATTTTATATTTATTCGTGCAGATATTTATTAATTTCGACTGGATTGTTAACTTTGTTTTTTTTTAATTTTCTGGTATAGGTCCGGAGTGAAACAAAAAAAAACGCGCCCAATGGAAAGAAGCAATGCGTTGAAAAATTCGTTGCTTTTGGATTGTATATATATGTGGATAATTGACGTAGGCTTGTTTGGTACAAGTAAATTAATGATGTATTTAATCAGAATGTAATCTCTGTATGTCAATTTATTTTGTGTATTTGTGAACAAAAATATGTTACTATGGATTTTGACCAGGTATTTGGGCAGCGAATGCTTATTTATGTCGAAAAATGTGGAATTGGTAGATGTGTGCAATTTGGGGAACTCATTCTGTTTGTGAATTTTGTGTTAATGAAAATTGTCTGCATGCCGATGTGAACACATTTGTTATTTGTGTTAGAGATTGTGTATTTTGTGGATGATATATCTATGTTGTGGAAAATTGTGAAAATGTATGCAGTATTCACAAGAAGAGATGCTGCCAGATACTGTATAACTTAACCCGTTATTGGGGATAACGGATAAAGATAACATAACACGTCATCCTCAATAACGGGTTAAGGAGATAGATATTGGCAGTCCTTAACCAATACTTCACATATAGGGGTTTTAGTTCGGCCAATATCTTTCCACTTAACCCGTTATTGGCATCAACGGTTTAGTATCCCTTAACCCGTAATTACCAATGACGGGTTAAGGAGATAGATTTGTTAACCAACACTTCACATGTAGGGGATGAGGTTCGGCCAATATCTCTCCAATTAACCCGTTATTGGCGTTGACGATTTAACATCCCCTAAACCGTTATTGAAGATGACGGGTGAGGTTAAGATTTTTTTACAGAGCTTTCAACTTTGTGGACTATATCTTCTTTTGTTGATACATATACATATTTGTTCATTCTCCGCTTAAAAATATGAGAGTTAACTTTCGCGGGTGTTGGATATATCTTCTTTTGTTGATACATATACAAATCTATTCATTCACAACAAGCCATTTGCAAAATCAAATTTATTCATATAAAGGAACATTACAAACTGGCAATAACATATTATTGAAGAAACATAGAAAATTGTACATGATCCGCATGCTAGTTGACATTACAAACACATCCTTTGATACTCTACTCCTAAATTGAAATTAATTTAGTATACAAGTACATGCTCGCTTTCTTCTCGAAGTGGAAGGAAGGACTGCTGACTCTGCCTTTTTTTGAATGCATAAGTAGCCAGTTGTACCCCCTGCATACAATTTCGTTCACTACTATTACACAGAGGTAAGAATTCTCCGCTTCGTCAGATAGAGTAGTAGTGGGTGTAACCGCATATTCAAAGTACTTAACAACTTCTTGACACGCACTCCTCATATTCGTACTATTTGTTGCACGATTGTGAGGTGTGCATGACAAGAAGCTGAAAAGTACCATGAATACACTGTGACACCCACCACTACTCCGTCCGACGAAAGCAGAGAATTTTTACACTCTGTGTAACAATAGAGAACGAATGTGTATGAAAGGCGGACAATTGCTACTTATGCAAACACATCTAAAAGCTAAAAAAATAGAAGACTAAGAGAAACACTGTGGAAAAAAAA
Source organism: Hemerocallis citrina (assembly GCA_017893485.1). Classification (NCBI taxonomy): domain Eukaryota; kingdom Viridiplantae; phylum Streptophyta; class Magnoliopsida; order Asparagales; family Asphodelaceae; genus Hemerocallis; species Hemerocallis citrina. The sequence goes on from JACEHZ010000200.1 coordinate 215,142, forward strand.
GGCAGAGCCAGCGGCCCTCCCTACCCCTTGAGCGAAACCGAGCATGCACTTGTACACTGAAACAAGTCTCTCTACTCCTACATCTTCATACACAAGAACAATTGTAGGCGACCACCCTTGAACTCAAATTTCTTCTACAACTCAAACTTCTTCCTCCCTATTGTCGTTGGAAAAAGAGGTCTTGAAGAGAAGAAGAGAACATTGATTCCTCATATTTTTGAAGAGAAGTAGAGAAAATTGAAGCCTCTCATTTGAGTTCTCTTGAAGAGAAGAATAGAAGACTCATTTGAGTTATGAGTCTAACTCTCTCAGTTATAGGCTAGGAAAAAGAAAGAGAGGAGCATGATATGATAGCCCACTTGGGTTTCTCACTGCTCATCAATAGGTAATGGATATGGATCAACACAAGGAGAAGGCAATATGGATCACTGCTCATCAATAGGTAATGGATATGGGTCTCTCAGTTATAGACAAGGAATACTGAAACATGAAGAAGAAGAAGACAATAAGGATAAACCTTGTTAGTCAACAAAGACATGATACAAGTCTCGAAAAAAGAGCAGCAAGGACAACAATTGTCTCAAAATGTACAGTCGATGTGTGTAAATTACACCTGGTTAACAACAGATTAATTACATTAAACCCGTTAGTACCAAGAACGGGTTAAGTGTACTTGATCATGTTCCAGAACTTGGTCTGTACATGATGAACCACTGCCAATCTTTGTCAATGTAACCCGTTGTTACGGATAACGGGTTACGCTAAAGAAGATCGTTGTCACCAACGAAGGGTTAAGCACACTTATATTGGCAGAAGTTTATGGCTACTTGCATAAGTAGATCCCGAAATATACGTTAACTTAAACCGTTATAGACGATAACGGGTTAGGTACTTGTAATCCGTTATCGTCAATAACGGGTTAAGTGTACCTAAATCGGTAGTACTCATAATTATTAACTCGCATGTAAAAAAATGTGTAAACAAGTTTGTAAATATAACTTATAGTTCACTTAATGAAAACAATTTATGAGAAATTATTCATTAAATACGTTAATATTTGTAGGTGGGAGATGATAGGTAATAAGTTTCCAGTAAAGAGTTTATAGATATTTAAGTTCTATCATTAATCACATACGCCTCTCCACGCTTTACGTACATTGCCTTCTGAACTCTACAAAATAAACGGTCATATGTATATTCTCTCCTTTTTTATATATTTTTTTAATTCCATTCCTAGCCACGTAACTAACCAATATAAAATTGATATCATCAAACGAATATTAAAATTAACACAAATTAATTTGTATTTTGGTTCATAAAAAACAATAAAAAAAAATATTGTAGGTTAGGGTTAGGGTTAGTCTAGGGTTAGGGTTAGGGTTAGGGTTAGGGTTGGAGTCTCCACTCTTTTTCTCTTCGTAGCAAACACTTTAATATGGGAAAAACCTAAAGTACATAACCAAATGTAGATCCCCACATGTAGCCTATATATTGGAAAAACCATATGTAGATTCCCTAATGTGGGTACACGAGGGATGCACTTATTATGGAAGGACTGATAAGAATCATTTTAGGCTTTCTTGCTGGTCCTCATTCTAATTTGCCGTTGATAGAACACATGTACATCCCCTCATGCTGAGATCCCTAATGGAAAAGCCTAACCAGATGTGTCACGTGATCCGCATCTCGTCACCAGATGAGATTAATTGGCCATCAAGAACTGGATCTGTACATAAATATCTAAAAAACAATAAAAAACCTAAAAAACAATAAAAAAACCTAAAAACAATAAAAAACCTAAAAAACAATTAAAAAAAAATGTTGTAGGTTAGGGTTAGGGTTAGTCTAGGGTTAGTAGGTTAGGGTTAGGGGTTAGGGTTGGGGTAAATGTAGCATTAGACTCTCCACTCTTTTTCTCTTCGTAGTAGAACAAGTTCAATATGAGAAAAACCTAAAGTACATAGCCAAATGTAGATCCCCACATGTAGCCTATATATTGGCTACATCACGTGATCCGCATCTCGTCATTAGATGAGATTAATTGGCCATCAAGAACTGGATTTGTACATAGGATTTTTTCCATATATAAGCTACATGTGGGGATGTACATGTGGTTATGTAGTTTAGTTTTTTCCCATATTGAAGTGTCTGCGATAATAGTAGGCGGGTGCTGAGTTATGCTTGTTTAGCTTGGTTCTTTTTCCCACTTAGGTGTATGTTCAAATTTTTCTGGCTTGTGGTGGTCACTTGGCTTAGATGACAACACCACTTCTTCGGTGGAGACAACGTGTAGATTCCCACATGTAGTCTATATGGGGAAAAACCACATGTAGAATCCCACATGTAGCCTATATAGGGAAAAAACCACATGTAGATCCCACATGTAGCCTATATGGGGAAAAAACCACATGTAGATCCCCACATGTAGCCTATATGGGGAAAAAACCACATGTAGATCCCACATGTAGCCTATATGGGGAGAAAACCACATGTAGATCCCCACATCCACATACAAAAAGACCAATAACAGATTTGGATCAACTGTGATGATGATGGTATTCCTAATAGAAAAGCACCTCTGCGTTATTAGAGCGCAATGCCACCAGATATAATTACTTAGCTAACAAGAACTGGATCTGATCACATGTGGGGGCACAAGTTCACATGTAGTAGCACAATAAAGACATGCGGGAGAAGATATATTTGATTAGCCATGATTTGAACCTTCAATTTGATTGACTGATGGATGGATGGATTCATTAGTGTGGAAATTTAGAACGGCCTGTTAATGTACTACAAGTTAACGACTCGTACCACAAATTAAGATACTTGCCATGTTTTACATGTGGTTCCACATGTTACAAAGTCAAATATAGATGTGGGGATCCACAAATATGAACCTAATTAATCAAAACAAAAAACATACACTCACCAATAACCCTATTTTAACCTAAACCTAACCCTAACCCGACACTAACCCTATCTTAACCTAACCCTAACCCTAACCCTTGGTATAAAAATCTCGTAATTTAATTTTTTTTTACTTTCACAAAACTTATTATGGTAACAAATTTATAGTGGTTAGTTACGAGGTAGTAAATGGAAATTAATAAAAATTATAAACAATTTATAGGCATATTAATGTCACCTTGCACACTTCAGGAGACAGTTCTGGCAAAGAGTGAAGAGAAATTTGTAGAAAACCCAAAATTTCAAACGCCCTAAACCGTTATTCATAAGAACGGGTTAAGTAACCTTAACCCGTTATTTATAAGAACGGGTTAAGTAAGTAGATTTTGGCAGTATAATTTGAAAACTTGGATAGGGTCCTGGCAATAACTCTCTACCTAACCCGTTCTTGTGAACGACGGGTTAAGGAACTTAACCCGTTATTCCCAAGAACGGTTTAAAGACAGCGATATTGGCAGTACTTTGGTCTATAGGAATTAAATGACTGCCAATATCGCTCTACCTAAGACGTTGTCGTGAAGAACGGGTTAAGTTCACTTAACCCATTGTTCACAGTGACGGGTTAAGAAGATCCATATTAGCGGAACTTTACCAAGACATGGTCTGTAGGCTTTCAAAGGACTGTTAATATCTCTCTACCTAATCCGTCCTTAGTGATAACGGGTTAAGCTAATTGACCCGTTATCGTCAATAACGGGTTAAGTATAGATATTTGTGCAACACTTTTGTTTGTTTTTGGCTGTGTACATTTTTCCTGATACAGAAACGACTTCATCAAATGTTGTTCACAAATTCACAAATGAAGGCACATCAAAGTAAATAATACAACATATATCTTCACAAGAAAGTTGAAGGCGTACAAATGTACAATGTCAACCAAACCACTTAATCACTTGAAATAAATTCAATATTCAAAAATTTATACCAAAATTATACATATCAGGTTGCACATGGCCAAAAGACAATTAATTACAAATGAAGGCGTTCTCAACTTTGGCTTGCACACCATGCCCACAAATTCACCTACAACAGTTTATCAACGTAGAAACAAACAATACGTTAGTTACTGCAATAACAAAATCACCAACCAAAAGATACGCTATTACAGAGTATTAGAGATTACCATCTACGACCATGCCGCTTGCCACCGCTTGGTGTGAATTGATTGGGAGGTTGCCACTTCCTTTGAGGATTTCGCCGTGCGCCATGTGTCTGGGGAGAATCAGGATCATCCGACGACTGTTCCTCATCAACATCTTCGGGATTTGGCTCTTCTTGTACTTGTTGTGGCTCGGCGATTCGAATTCCCCTACTCACAGTTTGTTTCGCCTTAAACTTGTTGGCAGCAAGTTGGCTCTCAAATATGCCTCAACCTGTGGACCTTCACCCGCGTCCTCCAGAGTACGACGGCACGGGGCTAACATCTCCCGGATTACCGCCTTGAAGCTGTCGGGAATCCTAGTCTTCAGGATGCGAGCAGCTGTTCGAACAACCTCCCATGCGTTTTCAATTTACAGTTGGTGAAAAATTCCAATTTAAACATCATTCATAATTAGCGGCATCAATTAAATACAATACATGCGTACAAACTATATGAAATTTGACTGACCATTTTTCGATATGTCTCAGCCCTTGGTTGGTACATCGGCTGGGAGGAGGAATATGCTGGAGGTGGTTCTACCTGGATAGGGGGAATCGGAAGTTGCACACCAGCTGGTACGGCGGCCGTTGGAGAAACATACAACCGGGTTATTCGCTTGTACCACATCATGTATGCCTGCTGGAGGGAGCCATCGTATGGTATCGTGATGTACATCATATTCGTTGTCATTTGCCGCTGCATGGTGTTCCAGTTGGCTACATGGTAACAATGGTAATCAGCCCAATCGAAGTTGGGCACCCGTCCCGTTCCCCTGACCTCGTGCAACTTTTTATCATAAGACCTGACCTCGGGAATCTTCTATTGATATCCGAATTGCCGCAAGACCCTGTCAGGATACTGGAACTCCACAACTCCAAAGTTCACAAGAGGTGCAGCCGTCAACCAAAGTGATCTGTCTAGACAGACCGGAGGAACCCGTTGAAACCTGTCGGCCGAGTACGGTTCCCAATTGACGAACTCGTCCCGCAGGTTGTCCAACTCATCTTTGTAGTAGGTTAGAGATTGGCGTGGGTTATCGGCCCACGTGTGCCGGCCGGCCCAATATGCTCCTAGAGGAGGTAACAACTCCACTGCCCCCGGGTCGGCCAACCATTCCGGTGTAAGCTCAACAATACGGGGACGTCCGATGTGGATGCATTCCCAACTCCATATCTGCAGTAGCACCATTGGGCCACCCATCTGTACGCCACCTAAAGAACATGTGCACAAATTCCTGTATAGTAGCGCCAGTGCCGCACTCCCCCAACCAAAACGACCCGCATGTCGGAAATCCTCCAACAACCGTATGTACATTAGCGGCACGGTTGATCCGGATGAGTTCGGGAAGATAAGTCCCTCTATCAAACTAAAAATGTATGCACGTGCATAGTACGTCAGGGTTTGCTCGTCCGAATCGGCGTCCAAATATTCCTCCTCGAACTGAAATTTTAACCAGCTGATGTACAGTGATTTACCATCGAAAGTGTCAGCCATCACTTCTTCTTCCGCTTTATCTTTCGCAGCTTCTATTTGTTCATACAATAGATCTTCATCAGAATCTGCGGGGGCATTTTCGCGGATATCTTTTTCGGCAGCCTCTTTCCTTTGGAGAACTACCAACTGCAGGTCTTATACCGAGTAAGTCCCGAACAACTTCAACTCGATCGAAGTCCATGTTCCCCGTCACGGCAACCCCATCGATTGGTAGTCCTGTTATCATTGCCACATCCTATAGGGTCACAGTCATCTCACCCACTGGTAGGTGGAATGTGTGGGTCTCCGGCCTCCATCGCTCGACTAGAGCTGTAAGGAGTGGCCGATCTAGCTTCACAGAGTGAATGAATCTTGCTCCGTAGAAACCGGCCTCCACCACATACGGCGTGATACGCTCATCAAAAGGAAGAACTGTGTGCTTCCGAAAATTACATTTTTTATCGGACCATTCCACACGGCTTCCGATCAGTATTTGGGTTGCAGGGTGAGTACGCTTGTGTCCACGGGTCCGGGTGATGTAACGGAGGACGACGGACCTGCCTCAGCCGATGTGAATTGACGGCCACCAACCTACACGAATAAATATAACAAATGTTATTATTGAGATAATGTTATATGTTCGTATTTAAAACCAATAATAGTAATCAATCTTACCTCAGTAGTTGGTGCGCTACTAGTGTTACCGGACGGGCTTCTCGGTTGCCTTGTTCTAGCCATTTAGCTATCTGACAAAAAATTTAAAATGTGGTTGATAAAAATGACAACAAAACAAACATACCGAGATTATACTGAAAAATGCACGAATGAAAACAAAAAAATCTATAAAAATTTCCCAATTGGTCGAATTCACGTAGCGCAAACCACCGAAACTTGTACAAGTGAGTTTCAACTCACGGTTTGCGGGATACGACCGTATACCGCTTTATTAGGTTTTTTTTCAACCGAAAGTGATACGCGGCCGTATCTCTCGAACCGTGAATCGAAACTCGCTTCTATAACTTGGGTTGGCTAATCATAGGGGACACCAACCAACTTGCAAAGTTTCGTATTTTTTGGAGATGGTTCGAAGTGTTTTCTAACCGGCCCGTTTTTAAAAAATTCTAAGTCAAAAACTTCTCATTTGAGGAATTGAAGCAAAACCGCACAAACGGCATCCGAAAATTATAAAACTTTTTGTCTAGGTGGAATTCACGTAGGGCAAGCCACCCGAACTTGTAGAAGTGAGTTTTGACTCACGGTTTGCGAGATACGACCGTATACCGCTTTATAATAGTTTTTTTCAACCGAAAGAGATACGTGGCCGTATCTCTCGAATCGTGAGTCGAAACTCACTTCTACAAGTTCGCGTGGCTTCTCATAGGGGACACCAACCAACTCGCAAAGTTTCGTATTTTTTGGAGGCCGTTTGAAGGGTTTTCTAATCTACCCGCACTTAGAAAATTCTAAGTCTAAAACTCATAATGCGAGGAAGTTGAGAAAACCGCACAAACGGCATCCGAAAATTTTAAAACTTTCCGACTTTGTCGAATTCACGTAGGGCAAGCCACCCGAACTTGTAGAAGTGAGTTTCGACTCCCGGTTTGCGAGATACGACCGTATACCGCTTTGTAATGATTTTTTTCAAACGAAAGCAATACGCGGCCATATCTCTCGAACCGTGAGTCGAAACTCATTTCTACAAGTTGGGTTGGCTTCTCCTAGGGGACACCAACCAACTCGCAAAGTTTCGTAATTTTTGGAGGTGGTTTGAAGTGTTTTAAACTCTAAACGCACTTATAAAATTCTAAGTCAAAAAATTCACATGCAGGGAAGTTGAGCAAAACCGCACAAACGGCATCCGAAAATTATAAAACTTTCCGACTTGGTCGAATTCACGTAGGGCAAGCCACCCGAACTTGTAGAAGCGAGTTTCGAGTCACGGTTTGCGATATACGGCCGTGCACCGCTATACTTGGTTTTTTTTCAACCGAAAGCGATACACGGCTGTATCTCTCGAACCGTGAGTCGAAACTCGCTTCTACAAGTTGGTGTGGCTTGTACTACGTGAGACGAAGCTACTCGGAAAGTTTCGTATTTTTTTACGGTCGTTCGCAGGGTTTTCAACCATAACCGCACTGAAAAGTTTCTAACTAATTTCGTATATACAATTCTAATTTTACAAATTACTACTGCAAGCAACATAATTCGGCAATTGAATATACTTGAGGTCAACCCGATTCTACATCTAAAATCTACTAACGCATGTAAATTTTTTTCCAATTTCTAAATAAATTACTACACACAAATTCAAAAAAATAGTACAAATGTAGATTATTGGGGTAAAGAAATAGTGTATACCTTACAAAATAGGTCCAAATCAAGCCAAACAATCGATTTGGAAGAGAACTAGGGTTTCGATCGTTGGAGTTCGACTTCCACAAAGAGTAGGTTTTCGATCTTCGGAGTTGGGAGAGAAGAGGGAGAGCGGACGGAGATGTCGGAGCTAGGGTTTTTTTTCCGGTTGGGTTGGGTTCGTCGAAGAAAGAAGAAGAGAGCAATCGCCGAAGAAGACGAACTGTATGGAAATAAAAATGAATATAGATAGCCTTAACCCGTTCTTGGGAAGGACGGGTTAAGGCTATTTTTTTTAAAATTTTTTTGCCTTAACCCGTCCTACCCAACGACGGGTTAAGGCAATATTTTATCAAAAAAATTCTGAACCGTTGAATCTTTGATCCAACGGTCCAGATCGAAGTTCGCACGGGTCTGTGCGAACAGACCCGTTTCGGCCCGTTTGCAACCGAAGAAGACTCATATATATATATATATATATATATATATATATATATATATATATATATATATGTTGAAGAAGTAAAGTTGGCTGTTTGATAATAACATGATGGCATGGTTGGTAAATATAATGGAAATGAATAGTATTAATGGGGGGGGCACGTGAATGAGAACAACACACTAGTGCTGTGTGTGTTGTTGGAGGGTGCCGTCACCCTTAGGTGACGTGCCAAAGAGAGTGAGGGCCCACCTGCAAGTTAGTGCTGTTGGGCATTTTCGCCAAGAGAGAGAACAGGAGTAGGTAAATGAATATAGTCCCATATCAGATTTCAACAAGAATAAAATAATATATAAATACTATTGCCTATGATCAAGAGTCACCAATTCGGTTAACCACCTTTTGAGAGGCAGCCCGCGGTTGGCAGTTATACTATACTATAAATAATTTGTCTTCTAAATTGTATAAATTGTCCGAGCCCGGGGCAGGGGTGTTACAGAACATATGGTTGTCCGATCTCGTCCGGTCTGATTTACAGCCCTAGTTATTAAGTGGCTAATGAATTGGATTTGATTATGGTAGTTAATGGAAGAATGTGGAGTTGGGAGTTATGCAGTTATAGGAAATGAAAAGGTTGGGAATTTTTCATAAATTGTTTGGTTGGTGTGGGCTTGTGGATATGGGCTACACATAGAAATAAGATAATGGGTAATTTATTTGGGTTGGGCTTCACAAACAAACAAAATAATTTGTAGAATTGTAATTAAATATGTTGGAAAATTTTAGAAGGAATTTAATATGGGCTTACAAATTATAGGGCGAATTGGGCTTGATAAAAATAATTGATTATTCAAAGAGAAACATGGAAGAATTTAAGATACAATAATATGAAGAAAAAATTAAAATACAATTCTGTATAATCGGAAACGGGTGTTACAAAATGTATAAACCTACACTCGCTATCCGAGATAGCGAGTTCAATTCAGATAGCGAGTGTAGTTGTATATATTTCATGTTCAAAATTTCTCTAAAAAATGAGTACAACAATGCTCGCTATCTAGGATAGCGAGTTCATTTGAACTAGACTCGTTATCTTATAAAATGAGTGTAGTTGTATATATTTCATGTTCAAATTTTTTCTGAAAATTGAGCACAACTACACTCGTTATCTGAGATAGGGAGTCTAGTTCAAATGAACTCAGTATCTCAGATAGCGAGTGTTTTTGTATGCATTTCAGGTAGAGTTAATATAGAATGGATTTATAGTGTGTTTTAGTTGAGTGTATTTTTTGTGAGTTCTTACTTACCTCATCCTACCATTTTCAACTACAACTAGTAATGGCAATTATACAACTAATTAAGCTCGTACCACTGTTGCAAGAAAAAAATATGTAGTCAATTGAAAAGTGTAAAGATTTGCATAAGCTACCGAATAACAGCTATTGTAACGCCCTGAATTCCAAAGAAGATCGAATTCAAAGTTCCACATGATCTTTACACTTCACTTCGTACAATTTTACAACGAATTTTGAACTTTTCATAATACAACAGAGTTCTTTACATTTATTTATACAGCGGAAGATAAAATAAAGTACAACAATGAAAATAATAGAATTGCAACATCTTTAACATGTAATTAAATCAACAGCAGCATATCAACTTTATATCTTCATGAAAATCTAACTCCTGCATATAAAACTGTGGGCACGTCAGTTGCTACAACCGACGAAAATATTATCCACAGCCATCCTCTCTATGCCGAAAATATAACGATCTCAATACTTTAACAAACCACAACTTGAATGCAAATAAAGTGTTAAATGTGACTACACTAAACATGTAAGTGTATGCAATGCCTTAATGCCTAATGCAGATATTTTATACTAGGATGAAACTAATGCATACTTGTTCAGATTCTATGCATCCCATACTACATAGGTCTAAGGGCACGCACCTACGTACTCCACATTAAAGGGTTCGATCCCTCGCCAAGACAACTACCCAGTAATAAAGCAAGGTTTAGATCATTCCACGAGTACGGATCCCAGTCCCGGAGTTCATCGCCCGACTGTTATAACAGACTCCTCATCGTGCGAACATCCCGCAAATGCCCCTCTAGCCCCGGCATACGTATATACATTGGAGTACGATAAACTATCTGCCCAACTATGCATAGTCCCGGATTTAAAATAAAAGTTCGTCTCCCACGAAGCAACCACAATCCCGAAATCCTCCGCCCGACTGGGTCTATAGTCCCGGAATCCTCCGCCCGGCTATGTAGAGTGTCTCACTTACATTTGCCCAGGTTTACTACATCTTCACTTAGTACCTAGTTCTTAAGTTCAAGACAGGAATAAATTATCATACCTAGAGTTAGTTTTATCCCCTACCGGACTTAATTACAAATACCGAGATAGCTCCATGGCCATATCTCAAAAATATATCTCAATTCTTTTAATTCAATAATGCCGGTACCCGAGGTCTCACTAAACTCTAGATCACAATCTTTCATGTACAAGAATCCATGGGTACTCATACCCTTCAATAATAATGTATTAAGCTCAATGTATTCTTATCTTCAACTTATTCACAATTTGATTAATGTCTTATCTAATCACCATTCATGATTCAATTATTCATTTATAATTCAAAATAAAACAATATTTATTTTCATGAACATAGATTCCTCTACTTTAAGTCTCATTGGCAATTTAAGCTCATATAATATATCTCAATCACATCAAACATTTCTTAAACCAAAAAAGTGTATGATTTTTTCAAGAAAATTCAATCCACACGACAATATTTTACTCATCTTTTAAAAGAATAAATGTCACGCTCTTAAAAAAATAATTTTGAAGTCATCAACTCATTTTCTATCTCAATTCCACTTTTAATTTCTTAAAGTATCCATGAAAATTATGAAACCAATTTTAATAAACTCTAAATCTTTTTAGAGAAATATTAGAATTCCCCCAAATTTTAATTGCATTTAAAACCCCTTAAAATTATTAAAATCAAAAAGAAAATCAAAAAGTGGCCACTGGGTTTCGAACCGAGGACCACCCGCCCAACAAAGTGAGCGCCCAAAGCCACCACCGAGAACCACTAAGTCCAAGTGGACTTGGTGTTATAAAGCCATACTGAAATCCCCATATACTGGTTTCGGGTTTCAAATTTAATTAAAGCGAAAACAAAATAAAAGGGTCTTAACAAGTTTTGAACCTAAGACTTCCCACACGCTACAGTAGCGCTCTGTGGTGCACTGGCTAGCCAATAAGTCCAAGTGTGATTCCTGATTAGGAAACACATTATTGTAGTTTTGTTCATACGGTACAGTAATTAGTTTATTTCACAAATTCAAACATCTGATCGATCTAATCTTTTTAATAGACTGTAATTATCTCATTCATACTGAGTTTACTTGAAATCAGTAATTCACAAATTTCCAAACTTATATTTTAGACATTGTATCTGTATTTCTTCTCTTTAATGAACAAGAATTGTATTTCATTAAAGAATTGTATTTCTTCTCTTCAAAATTTCTCTAAAAAATGAGTACAACAATGCTCGCTATCTAGGATAGCGAGTTCATTTGAACTAGACTCGTTATCTCATAAAATGAGTGTAGTTGTATATATTTCATGTTCAAATTTTTTCTGAAAATTGAGCACAACTACACTCGTTATCTGAGATAGGGAGTCTAGTTCAAATGAACTCAGTATCTCAGATAGCGAGTGTTTTTGTATGCATTTCAGGTAGAGTTAATATAGAATGGATTTATAGTGTGTTTTAGTTGAGTGTATTTTTTGTGAGTTCTTACTTACCTCATCCTACCATTTTCAACTACAACTAGTAATGGCAATTATACAACTAATTAAGCTCGTACCACTGTTGCAAGAAAAAAATATGTAGTCAATTGAAAAGTGTAAAGATTTGCATAAGCTACCGAATAACAGCTATTGTAACGCCCTGAATTCCAAAGAAGATCGAATTCAAAGTTCCACATGATCTTTACACTTCACTTCGTACAATTTTACAACGAATTTTGAACTTTTCATAATACAACAGAGTTCTTTACATTTATTTATACAGCGGAAGATAAAATAAAGTACAACAATGAAAATAATAGAATTGCAACATCTTTAACATGTAATTAAATCAACAGCAGCATATCAACTTTATATCTTCATGAAAATCTAACTCCTGCATATAAAACTGTGGGCACGTCAGTTGCTACAACCGACGAAAATATTATCCACAGCCATCCTCTCTATGCCGAAAATATAACGATCTCAATACTTTAACAAACCACAACTTGAATGCAAATAAAGTGTTAAATGTGACTACACTAAACATGTAAGTGTATGCAATGCCTTAATGCCTAATGCAGATATTTTATACTAGGATGAAACTAATGCATACTTGTTCAGATTCTATGCATCCCATACTACATAGGTCTAAGGGCACGCACCTACGTACTCCACATTAAAGGGTTCGATCCCTCGCCAAGACAACTACCCAGTAATAAAGCAAGGTTTAGATCATTCCACGAGTACGGATCCCAGTCCCGGAGTTCATCGCCCGACTGTTATAACAGACTCCTCATCGTGCGAACATCCCGCAAATGCCCCTCTAGCCCCGGCATACGTATATACATTGGAGTACGATAAACTATCTGCCCGACTATGCATAGTCCCGGATTTAAAATAAAAGTTCGTCTCCCACGAAGCAACCACAATCCCGAAATCCTCCGCCCGACTGGGTCTATAGTCCCGGAATCCTCCGCCCGGCTATGTAGAGTGTCTCACTTACATTTGCCCAGGTTTACTACATCTTCACTTAGTACCTAGTTCTTAAGTTCAAGACAGGAATAAATTATCATACCTAGAGTTAGTTTTATCCCCTACCGGACTTAATCACAAATACCGAGATAGCTCCATGGCCATATCTCAAAAATATATCTCAATTCTTTTAATTCAATAATGCCGGTACCCGAGGTCTCACTAAACTCTAGATCACAATCTTTCATGTACAAGAATCCATGGGTACTCATACCCTTCAATAATCATGTATTAAGCTCAATGTATTCTTATCTTCAACTTATTCACAATTTGATTAATGTCTTGTCTAATCACCATTCATGATTCATTTATTCATTTATAATTCAAAATAAAACAATATTTATTTTCATGAACATAGATTCATCTACTTTAAGTCTCATTGGCAATTTAAGCTCATATAATATATCTCAATCACATCAAACATTTCTTAAACCAAAAAAGTGTATGATTTTTTCAAGAAAATTCAATCCACACGACAATATTTTACTCATCTTTTAAAAGAATAAATGTCACGCTCTTAAAAAAATAATTTTGAAGTCATCAACTCATTTTCTATCTCAATTCCACTTTTAATTTCTTAAAGTATCCATGAAAATTATGAAACCAATTTTAATAAACTCTAAATCTTTTTAGAGAAATATTAGAATTCCCCCAAATTTTAATTGCATTTAAAACCCCTTAAAATTATTAAAATCAAAAAGAAAATCAAAAAGTGGCCACTGGGTTTCGAACCGAGGACCACCCGCCCAACAAAGTGAGCGCCCAAAGCCACCACCGAGAACCACTAAGTCCAAGTGGACTTGGTGTTATAAAGCCATACTGAAATCCCCATATACTGGTTTCGGGTTTCAAATTTAATTAAAGCGAAAACAAAATAAAAGGGTCTTAACAAGTTTTGAACCTAAGACTTCCCACACGCTACAGTAGCGCTCTGTGGTGCACTGGCTAGCCAATAAGTCCAAGTGTGATTCCTGATTAGGAAACACATTATTGTAGTTTTGTTCATACGGTACAGTAATTAGTTTATTTCACAAATTCAAACATCTGATCGATCTAATCTTTTTAATAGACTGTAATTATCTCATTCATACTGAGTTTACTTGAAATCAGTAATTCACAAATTTCCAAACTTATATTTTAGACATTGTATCTGTATTTCTTCTCTTTAATGAACAAGAATTGTATTTCATTAAAGAATTGTATTTCTTCTCTTCAAAATTTCTCTAAAAAATGAGTACAACAATGCTCGCTATCTAGGATAGCGAGTTCATTTGAACTAGACTCGTTATCTCATAAAATGAGTGTAGTTGTATATATTTCATGTTCAAATTTTTTCTGAAAATTGAGCACAACTACACTCGTTATCTGAGATAGGGAGTCTAGTTCAAATGAACTCAGTATCTCAGATAGCGAGTGTTTTTGTATGCATTTCAGGTAGAGTTAATATAGAATGGATTTATAGTGTGTTTTAGTTGAGTGTATTTTTTGTGAGTTCTTACTTACCTCATCCTACCATTTTCAACTACAACTAGTAATGGCAATTATACAACTAATTAAGCTCGTACCACTGTTGCAAGAAAAAAATATGTAGTCAATTGAAAAGTGTAAAGATTTGCATAAGCTACCGAATAACAGCTATTGTAACGCCCTGAATTCCAAAGAAGATCGAATTCAAAGTTCCACATGATCTTTACACTTCACTTCGTACAATTTTACAACGAATTTTGAACTTTTCATAATACAACAGAGTTCTTTACATTTATTTATACAGCGGAAGATAAAATAAAGTACAACAATGAAAATAATAGAATTGCAACATCTTTAACATGTAATTAAATCAACAGCAGCATATCAACTTTATATCTTCATGAAAATCTAACTCCTGCATATAAAACTGTGGGCACGTCAGTTGCTACAACCGACGAAAATATTATCCACAGCCATCCTCTCTATGCCGAAAATATAACGATCTCAATACTTTAACAAACCACAACTTGAATGCAAATAAAGTGTTAAATGTGACTACACTAAACATGTAAGTGTATGCAATGCCTTAATGCCTAATGCAGATATTTTATACTAGGATGAAACTAATGCATACTTGTTCAGATTCTATGCATCCCATACTACATAGGTCTAAGGGCACGCACCTACGTACTCCACATTAAAGGGTTCGATCCCTCGCCAAGACAACTACCCAGTAATAAAGCAAGGTTTAGATCATTCCACGAGTACGGATCCCAGTCCCGGAGTTCATCGCCCGACTGTTATAACAGACTCCTCATCGTGCGAACATCCCGCAAATGCCCCTCTAGCCCCGGCATACGTATATACATTGGAGTACGATAAACTATCTGCCCGACTATGCATAGTCCCGGATTTAAAATAAAAGTTCGTCTCCCACGAAGCAACCACAATCCCGAAATCCTCCGCCCGACTGGGTCTATAGTCCCGGAATCCTCCGCCCGGCTATGTAGAGTGTCTCACTTACATTTGCCCAGGTTTACTACATCTTCACTTAGTACCTAGTTCTTAAGTTCAAGACAGGAATAAATTATCATACCTAGAGTTAGTTTTATCCCCTACCGGACTTAATCACAAATACCGAGATAGCTCCATGGCCATATCTCAAAAATATATCTCAATTCTTTTAATTCAATAATGCCGGTACCCGAGGTCTCACTAAACTCTAGATCACAATCTTTCATGTACAAGAATCCATGGGTACTCATACCCTTCAATAATCATGTATTAAGCTCAATGTATTCTTATCTTCAACTTATTCACAATTTGATTAATGTCTTGTCTAATCACCATTCATGATTCATTTATTCATTTATAATTCAAAATAAAACAATATTTATTTTCATGAACATAGATTCATCTACTTTAAGTCTCATTGGCAATTTAAGCTCATATAATATATCTCAATCACATCAAACATTTCTTAAACCAAAAAAGTGTATGATTTTTTCAAGAAAATTCAATCCACACGACAATATTTTACTCATCTTTTAAAAGAATAAATGTCACGCTCTTAAAAAAATAATTTTGAAGTCATCAACTCATTTTCTATCTCAATTCCACTTTTAATTTCTTAAAGTATCCATGAAAATTATGAAACCAATTTTAATAAACTCTAAATCTTTTTAGAGAAATATTAGAATTCCCCCAAATTTTAATTGCATTTAAAACCCCTTAAAATTATTAAAATCAAAAAGAAAATCAAAAAGTGGCCACTGGGTTTCGAACCGAGGACCACCCGCCCAACAAAGTGAGCGCCCAAAGCCACCACCGAGAACCACTAAGTCCAAGTGGACTTGGTGTTATAAAGCCATACTGAAATCCCCATATACTGGTTTCGGGTTTCAAATTTAATTAAAGCGAAAACAAAATAAAAGGGTCTTAACAAGTTTTGAACCTAAGACTTCCCACACGCTACAGTAGCGCTCTGTGGTGCACTGGCTAGCCAATAAGTCCAAGTGTGATTCCTGATTAGGAAACACATTATTGTAGTTTTGTTCATACGGTACAGTAATTAGTTTATTTCACAAATTCAAACATCTGATCGATCTAATCTTTTTAATAGACTGTAATTATCTCATTCATACTGAGTTTACTTGAAATCAGTAATTCACAAATTTCCAAACTTATATTTTAGACATTGTATCTATATTTCTTCTCTTTAATGAACAAGAATTGTATTTCTTCAATTTAATCAAAATAGCAATTGTTTATCTCTTACAACCAATTAAATAAATCTTGGTGTAACAATTTAACTTCACAAAAATTTATTTTTAACCACAAGGGAAAACTCAACAATTCTTTCATCTATATAATAAATTACAAAGAATGCTATCAAGTGGCTCACAATCAATCCCCCCTAAAATTAAAGGCCTAGATCAAACCTCACAAAACATATTTTTCCTCCAAAATTTCAAACCCCAAAACCAAATTTTCCCCCCCAAAACTAAAAAACGTATTACTTTATTACTATCTCTCTCTTCTCTCTTCACTTTTTCATATTTCTCTCTCTTCCTATCTCTCTCTCCCATTCTTTCTATATTTACTTAGAAATTTAGATTTTCAGAATTTTAATGTTTTTTTTTTGCACATGTTATATTGAAAATAGTAAATATCTCTTCAACTCCACACTTAAAGTTCTAAGAAGTTAGATTTTATACCGCCATTTATAATTATTTTTCAACATATACTAATGGAAACATGGACTTTTATTTAGAACTAATTATTGTCATACTATTTAAACTTGAGCTACATAATTGTTGTTTTACTGTTTATAGGCTTTTCGTGTTTTGTATCGTTCCGAAGACGTGCCGTAGGCACGTGCCCATGGGCAAATCTAGTACAATTATATAATTCTACATTTGTAAATTAACATTCATATTGGTTCATGGCAAGTACTCATTATTTCTTTTTCTCATTTCCAACTAACATGATGGCAATTAGTTCCTTAATCATAACAAAATTCACTACTATTCATAGTACATACAATAGCATGAATTTGTTCTACATTAATCATATCAAATTTATCTATATTACTCATTTAACATACTAGCATGCATTTTCTACATTTAGAAAGCCCAAGATCACCCACCTCTTATGAAGACTTGCAAAAAGGTGTAGAGACACAACTCCTAGAAAACTCCTAAAGAAACTCCGACTTGTCTCCTCGGATTCCATGCACAAGAAAGCTCTCCAAATCTCCATTCGGCATAGCAACCGCAAGAGCACTTCACCACTTCATAACCTTATATAAACACTTCTACATTTTGTATATATATATAGGCATGCTTAATATATATACATGTGATGTGAAGGTGAGTAGGTGGAGGAAGTAATCATGAGGTGGCTGATTTGATTACTTTTTGGCAGGGACAGAGAAGCATAGGAAAAAAAGGAAAAGGGGAGAAATGTGAAGGGTGTATAGGCACATATATATACATAAGAAAGCACATGAGTGCTGGATTGGTGATTTGGTTTTCGGCAGACATTGAAGAAGGAGGAGGGATGTTTATAAAGGATTTAAATTAAATGTGATTAATTAATATAAGTTGGTTTGATTAGCAACTAAGAATCCCACTTTCACAAATCCACTACATAATCTCTTCCTCTTCATCTTCTAACAGCCGGCCAACTCTTCCTCTCCCTTAACCGATCTCTTCTCTCTCATCTAATACACGTACACGTGTTGTGCACTAGCACACACACTTCTCAAATTAATTATTTAAAAACATAAACTATATATATACATAATATGTACGTAAAAATTAGTTTAATTAAAATTTATAATGTTTCATGCAAAAATAAATACACACACTCCGAAATTTATTTTAAAAACAAATACGCTTAAATACTCGCACCGAAAAACACGTATTTCGCACGTAAAAACATTAAAATACGAAATTCATTTTTTTCAACAGAGAAATGTTTTTTTGATGAAACGGATAGAGTCAAACGACTCCAGCCAGACAAAAGATAATATTAATCAAAATCAGTACAAAAAAGTTTTACAAGACGTAAAACCCGAAGCTACAGGAACAGAAACATGAAATTACGACTGCTGAAGAACTAAAGCCAAAAAAACATAAGCTAAAACATTGCATCCGAACAGAATGAAAGACTGCAAGCAGGCTAAACAGAAGGGAGCTTCAGCCGCGAGAGGACGGGCTCCCTCTCCCCGTCGCCCCAACCGCAACGAAACAACCAACAACAGTAAAGGAGATGCCTAGAGGACCCCAGCAGGCTAGAACGGATCGAAGCCGGCCAACCTCAGAAAGACACTAAAGGAAAGAGAACAAAAAGCTCCGGTCCCTTCCCCTGGAGGCTGACCGATAGCCAACGACCAATAATGCCGCTCTCGTTGCGGCAAATGAAGAACATAATGAAGCGATCCTCCATCAAACAGAAACAGCGGAAGAAAATAACCTAGATACCACAACCTAAAAAAAATGCCAAACAACAATCTCCTTCATGCTCAATTAACTGAGAACCAAAAAGCCAAGAGGGCCTCCGCTCTCACAAAACTCAAGCCGGCGAGAAAACCGCCAACAGGCAACTCAAAGAAATCCAAAGGATAAATAGCAACATATTCCATTAGAGAGATCAAAATAGTCATACAAACTGGGCAAATAAACACAAATTATAGCCAAGGAGCTGGGCGAAAGAAACACCTGTCCAAAAACACCCAGGTGTACAAAAGAGTGAATAAAACAACTAGCCTAATATCATGTATATTCACAAGGTAGAATAATTGAAACATTCCAGAATGAAGACCTGCGAATAGGGGAACTAAACGAAACCCAAAAACCTCCACTGCTCTACAAGCACGGGAGAGAAAACATCATACAAAAGTCACAAAAGGAAGCAGCAACCAAAAGAAGAGAGTCCCAACGACTTCCTCAACCCTGCAGAAAAAGAAAGAAGAAATTGGACTATAAATAATTGCAAAAACATAGAAAATTATAAAGCATTAAGGTTACGGAGGCACGGTAAAGAGTCGTCTAGTCTACGACTGAACAGAGAGTCTCTAGCTTCGGTTTTTAATGTTGAAGACAAGAAGTTAAACAGAAATAAAAAATCTTCAATAATAGGAGAAATTGGTGAAGCGCAATGTTTGAATAACCTTTTATTTCTTTCCAACCACGTGATCCAAATAATAATTTGAACCGACAGATTCGACGATCTGCGGTACCCTTTATTCGCGGAGTGCAAGGACCAACAAGAGGATAATTTGGAAGGGATAGACGGGAATTCTCAAGCTAGAGAACTAATTTTCCACAAAGGACGAATAAAATCGCAACCAACAAATAAGTGATCTACGTCCTCAGAACTGTTAGAGCAAAAGGGACACATTTGTCCCCACGCTAAATTCCTTTTGTTGAGGATTTCGACAGTGAGCAACCTGTTGTTGAGGGCGAGCCAACATGTGATTTTAACCTTCATAAGGGCACAGGTATTCCAAATGAAATTAGCAAAAGGGGAGAGGATGCCTCGAAAGTTCAAAAAGTTATAAAACGATTTAACAGTGAACATCCCCGCCGAGTTCCAATGCCAACTAAAATCTTCTTTTGGGCTGCAAATGAAATGGCTAAGAGACGAAAGCAGGACATTGAGGTCAGATTAAAGGTGTGAAGGAATATCGGCCGAGAAGAGGATAAGCCAATGCCTTTGCGAGTTAATAAGGGTGAAAGACTCTGCCATGGTGGCTAGGGGATTGGAAGCCAGGTGAAAGAGCGCTGGGAAGGCGGAGGCAAGTTTGATGTTACCAATCCAGATCGGACCAGAACTTGGTCTTGGAACCATCGAAGCGGTCATGAAGGATGCCACATTGGAACGCTGCAGCTGCTTTCCAAACTCCCTTTCAGAACGAAGAGGCGTTGTGATGAATAGTGGGAGGGAATTCCCAGAATTTCTAGAGGAAAAGCAACGAGCCTTGATACTTTGAATCCAAGGTATGTGATCAAATTTTAAGAATCTCCAAATCCATTTACCCAACAAAGCAATATTCTGGTGTCTGAGGTTTAACACCCCTAGACCCCCTGCCTCTTTGGAGGAGCAGACTAGTTTCCAGTTGCAAAGGTGCGACCCTGTCTTGAGAATGGAGGATCCCAACCAGAAAAAATTACTTCTGATTTTATCTATATGCTTAATGACCCAAGAGGGGACATAATAGAATGACATCATATAAAGAGGGATAGAGGAGAGAACCAAGTTAAGAAGGATCAGTCTACCACCACGAGAAAGGAGTTTTCCAGCCTAAACATTAAGCCTGGATTCTACCTTATCCACCATTGCATCCAATCAGTTTTATGCAGCTTACCCCATCTTAGGGGAATCTCCAAATACATAATGGGGAAGGCTACAATAGGACAATTAAAAAAGTTGGAGATCTCATGCTGACGATTTGGAGAACCTCCAAGCCAGAGAACAGAAGATTTTTGGAAATTGATCGAAAGTCCCGACGCTAATTCAAAATAGTAAAGCAGAAGTTTTAGGTTACGGAGAGAATGAGGATTCGGTTTAGCGAAGATGATCGTATCATCAGCGTATTGCAGATTAAGAACACCATGAAAGTGCTGCAATTCACCCGGACCTTCAATGACATGAGCTTCCCAGGCATTGCGAAGGAGTTTACTAAAAACATCTGCAACGAGGCAAAATAGGAGGGACAAAAGTTGATCTCCTTGGTGAAGGCCACATTTAATTTTAAATTTGTGACCTTCAGAACCATTAATAATGATGGAAGAAGTGCCTGAGAATAGGCTGGATTTAATCCACGCTATCCATTTAGGGCCGAATCCCCTATTAATAAGAATATCAAACAGGAAATCCCAGCTAACGTTGTTGTAAGCTTTTTGGAAGTCGAGTTTGAGAAGGATCCCTTCGGCGTTAGAGTTGTGACAATAAGAGATGATCTCTTGAGCCGAGGCGACACTCAAGGATAAAACGGTCTTTAATGAAACCGGATTGGGCGGAATTAATGAGGGGGGAAATGACTGCACTGAGCCTAGCAGAAAGCACTTTCATTATGATTTTGAAGGTGGTATTAATCAGGCTAATAGGCCTAAAGTGCGCCACAGAGTGCGCTCCCACCATTTTGGGAATAAGCACAATGTGTGCATAATTAATACAGTCGAATGAGAAGGAACCTTGATGAAGTTCCGTGAACAAACGGAGAAGATCGTCTTTAAGCCTGTTACCGTTGAATCTGGTGTGGGGCAAACAGATAGTATTTGTGGATTCTTGGGGAAACTAAATAGTCAAACCTTAACTTCTTCCGCCGAAGTTTGACCACTGACTCCCGCCGTTCACCTGCAAAAAGTGCGAAACACCGGGGTTGATCCCAATGACGCACCCTCTGACGTTCAAGTCAGTAATCAGGAAAGATTATGAGAGAGCGTAAATTGGCAAAAGATTGATTACCTCTTAATGGTGGTAGATGGGGGGTATTTATAGCCGCCTTTGGGATCAGATTAGGAATGTAATCCCTATGACCAGATAAGAAATGTAATCCATAATTTCCAGTGAAAGGATAGATGTGAATCAGGACCGTTGATTAGGATTAATCAGAAACCCTAATTCTATCATGCTGGACCGGGTTTGCTGTGGGTTGGAACCCGCACTCAGTCGAGATGGATCCGTTTGTGGGTTATTGGGTCTTTGGGGAGAAGACCCAGTACCCACTTCAGACCCGTTTGTCAAGTAAAATTACCATTTTACCCCTAGGCTTTAAGATTCGCGCCCGATTTGGACGGTTCCGATTTAACCCAATTTTTAGCTATATCACGAACCCCCCCACTCCCGAAGACTGAGTTTGATCAGCCTTTGAGGAGTAGTTTCACTGTTTTAATGGCTTGCGGAGTTGTATCGGAGTCCAAATGAGGGGTGTCGAATCTTTATATGGAGTATTGCAGTAATTTTTGAGTTAGTAGCGTGCTCTAGATTGTTCTTGAGCTCTTCTGGCCACTTGGGGATTTTTCTTACTTTTATCTATTTTTTTTCGGATCATTTATTTAATCTTGCGAAGTTTCGATTCATTGTTCGGGGGTCTTAATCGACTGTTCTAAGTAATAATCACTTACCCAGGGGTCAAAAAATATTTCCCTGAATTTATAATTATTTTTTAGATTTTTTAATTAATTTTCCCGAATTTTTAATTATTTTTTTCGCAATTTTTAAATAAATAAAACGATTTTAATAAATAAAACTTAATTTTAACTACCTAATTATGACGTGGTGCGATCTGGACCCTTCATCATCGTCGAGTGCGATTTTTTGGAGGATCGGACGATCTGGGTAGCTCAGCGAGTACTTTCTTCGTATGTGAGGGTCGGCAACTCAACACTTTGTCTCGGCTCGTAGAGATCTGCCAAACTACGTGGCACGATCCTGAGCGTCCACTATGGGGCAAATCCCAAAAAAATGCTATCTTTTCGTTTTGTGGACGTGGCATGATCTGGGCCGTCCATCATGTTCTAGCACGTTTTTGACAAGATCCAACGGTTGAGGTGGGTCGGCTTCATTTTTCTCCATATGTGGAGGTCGGTACCTCGTCACTTCGGCTTGGTAGCTCGGTGAGGCACTCTGGTGGCTTGGCAGCTTGCCCTCTCCCCCAGTAGCTCGGTTGCTCAGCCAAGCTGTTCGGTAGCTCGGCTATGCACTCCGGTGGCTGGCAGCTCGGAAGGAACACGTGACTTAATCTGGAGCATTCATCACAGCGCGAATCACGAGGACGAGGTTCAGATCACGAGAAAACGTTATCTTGTCGTTTTGTGGGCGTGGCATGAACTGAGCTGTCCATCAAGTTTTGACGCAAATTTTGGGACGATCCGACAGTGGCACTGGTTCGGCTAAATTTTTATCCATATGTGGAGGTCGGTACCTCGTCACTTCGGCTCGGTAGCTCGGTAAGACACTCTGGTGGCTTGGCAGCTCGCCCTCTCCCCCAGTAGCTCGGTTGTTCAGCCAAGCTGTTCGGTAGCTCGACTATGCACTTCGGTGGCTGGCAGCTCGGGAGGAACACGTGGCTTAATCTGGAGCATTCATCACGGCACGAATTATGAGGACGGGGTTCAGATCACGAGAAAATGTTATCTTGTTGTTTTGTGGGCGTGGCGTGATCTGAGCCGTCCATCATGTTTTAACACATTTTTTAGGACGATCCGATGGTGACACTGGTTCTGCTGAATTTTTCTCCATATGTGGAGGTCGGTACCCCGTCACTTCGGCTCGATAGCTCCTTGAGGCACTCTGGTGGCTTGGCAGCTTGCCCTCTCCCCCAGTAGCTCGGTTGCTCAGCCAAGCTGTTTGGTAGCTCGGCTATGCACTCCAGTGGCTGGCAGCTCGGGAGGAACATGTGGCTTAATCTAGAGCATTCATCACGGCGCGAATCAC
This sequence comes from Hemerocallis citrina, assembly GCA_017893485.1. NCBI lineage: Eukaryota > Viridiplantae > Streptophyta > Magnoliopsida > Asparagales > Asphodelaceae > Hemerocallis > Hemerocallis citrina. Next base: position 239,275 of record JACEHZ010000200.1, read on the forward strand.
GAAGTTGGAGGTTCAGATCACGAGAAAACGTTATCTTGTCGTTTTGTGGGCGTGGCGTGATCTGAGTCGTCCATCATGTTTTGACGCGAGTTCTGAGGCGATCCGACGGTGAAGCTGGCTCAGCAGTATTTTTCTCTATATGTGGAGATCGGTACCTCGTCACCTCGGCTCTGTGGCTCAGCGTTCGCTATTTGGTAGCTTGGCTAAGCACTCCGGCAGTTCGGCTCATCGTCCTCTGCAATTAGTGGCTCGGTGCCTCGTGGTTCGGCGGGCCACGAGTCGTTGAGGGGTGATGTTTAAGCAAAACGACGAGCCTTTCCCCTGAAACGTCGCAGCTTTGTCGTTTTACCTTCCCCTAGTGCCCTCAGACGTCTCGAAAGCCCAACAGTCGCTTTTTGGCTATAAGTTCTTACCCCCCCACCCCTTGTCTCATTTTTTACTTTTACTCCCAAGTTTTTACTTTCGCTCTAAGTTTGCTCTGCTAATGGCAATTTTGTTCCAAGGTGGTTGCGCTAGCTGTCGCGAGGGCCAGGCAATTTCCGGCGAACTATTTCCGACCGTGAACGTCACTTCAAGGTCACGTCACATCAAGGTCAGTCCTCTTTGCCTTAGATTATTTATTCGAGATGTCAAGAGTGAGCTCGGGGTGTGAGGCATCGTCCTCGGGAGATAGAAGCGCCGAGGAGGCGAGGGAAGTAGTAAGCCGTAGGAAGGGGAAGGGGGTAGTAGGGTCGTCCGCGGCTGAGAAGAAGAAGAAGAGAGTAGTGGCCCGGTCTTCGATAGTCGAGGAGATCGTGGAGCCTGAGAGGCGAGCCCCCGAGTCGGGTCGGTACCCTGGCATTCTGTTCGGTCACGCCGGGATTAGGCAGTACAGCGCGATTTGCTGGAGAAGGCGATTGTTGGTCGCTCGGCGACTTATGAGGAGAACGCCCCGAGGGAGGTCACCGAGGTGGATGATCTTACTTCGGTATTATCCGAGGGGGATCTTCTCTGGATCAGAAAGGGGTTCGCCATCCCTCCGGAGTATAGGCTGATCCTTCCCGGCCCAGGGATGCGAGCGAACACCGATCTGTCATCGGACACGTGCGTCTTCGACTTCTACTCCTTAAACGCTGGTCTGCGTGTCCCTCTCTACCCTTTCGTCATGAAGGTCCTTCATTAGTACTGTCTTGCTCTGGTGCAGTTCATGCTGAATACTTGGCACCACATGCTCGCCTTCTTACTTCAGTGCCGTATTGCCGAGGTCGAGTCGGACATCGTCATCCTCCGGAGTTTGTATCGAATCAACCGGATGACGAAGCTCGAGCCTCGCTATTAATTGTCACCCCAGCGAGGCGTTAAGTTAATTGAAAATCCAGATTTGATAAAGAATTGGAAGGAGAAGTTCTTTCTGTTAAAGGGGCCCTCGCCGTTGGGCATCCCGACTCGGTGGAAGGCAGAGGTGCCGAAGTTCGCGAGGGTCGACCCGGTGTTGACGGCTGCCGAGGAGGAGGTGGCAGCCAAACTAATCGCTCTCCCGATGTTGAGCTGGAGAGAGATGACCAAGGAGATGCTACACGGGTCGGGCCTTAGTCCGATCGACCGAGTACGCTCCTGACATCTTACTGTAAATTATTTTCTTCAAATGCCTTGTACATTCTTTTAACTTTTTCTTTTATCGCTCTGAACAGAGGCACCAAAGATGGATTTCATGGGCATGATGACCGAGCGAAGCAAGGTCGCCGACGGCAGAAAAAGGAAGAAGCCGAGCACTGGTCTCACGTCCGGCCGACCCACCAAGGCCCCCTCGGTAGCTGTCGAGCCAACTCAGGCACCGTCTCCATCGGTGGCCATCCTCCCCGACCTTTTTGCGCTTGCTCCATCTGCCCCGGAAAGTGAGGCCTTCTCTATTTCGGTGGCTTTGGCGCTGCAGGCTCCGCCTTTGACGCCTCAGGCCGAGCAGATCTTGACCGAGGCCCACAAGAAGCTGTTCGTCCCCGACTGGCGGGTGAAGAACCACAACAGCTTTTTGGACGACTCGCAGATGTGCATGCAGGCCGTCAAGCTTCTTGCAACCCCAAAGGACCGAGCTGCCACACATTACAGATACTAAGGGATTTTGGTCCGATTTGGTCAACAATTATGTCGGTAAGTCTCGATTCCTCCTGAAAATTTCTTAAGTCCACAGCTCGGCTTTCGTTGCGATATAACTCAACTTTTTGCAGGCCACCTGTCACTTCGTCCACCTCGTCCAAGAATTCGCCGAGTAGGAGAGGGAGTTGAAGGCCCTCTGTGACAAGGACCGGACGAAAAGGGCGAGGGCTGTGAATCAGCTCGACGCGGAACAACACCACTCGGAGGCCTTGGAGGCTCAAGTCGCCGACCTCGAGGCGGCCCTGGAGCAAGCGAAGGAGGAGGAGAAGACAAGGAAAGAGATCGAAGTCGAGGCAAAGAGCCACATGGCCAAGAATATGGAGCTTTCTTATGCGAGAGCGCTCGACCATGTGGAGGCTCGGGTCCCTGGCTTCGAGAGGGTGGGGTACCGGCTGTGGCCCGGCAGCGAGGTAGAAGATGATGAGGAGGAGGGCAAAGAGGAGGAAGGAGAAGAGGAGGGCGAGCAGCGGGGTGGCGAGGTGCCTGACATTTTGGAGACCGTGGCGGCCGACCCTCAAGCAGGGGCGACAGAGGGCGAGAGGCCATCTGCCGTGGTGCCTATGTTCGAGCTGCCACCCCAGGTGGACCTTTGATCCCCTTGCCTTCGTAGTAAATTTTTTCCCTCTTTTTCTTTCATTGTAATGCCTTATAGAGGACTAGCCACCGCTTTTTTGCCATGAATAAAATTTCGTTCGAACTCGAGTTTTGACCAAGTGTGGGACAATTTTTTTTTGGGAATTTGGCCAAGTGTTGGGCTCGGAATTTCTATGAAGTTCGGCAAGTGTTGAGTACTGCCTTTAGTCTTTTTTCTTTTTGTGTTGATATGCTTCGTTCTTTCATATTGTCGAACTCAGCTCGGACTCTGAGGCAGCCCGCCTTCGTGCAGAACTACGAAAGTGGTCTCGCGAAGCTCGTTTGGAGGGCGAGGTTGAGTTACTCAGGAGGGTGTTGTTCGGCATCGAGAGAGAGAAAAGCGAGCTGCTGGCGGAGGTTCGCCATTTGCAAATAACCGAAGAAGAGCTCTCGGCAAAGGAGGATGAGTTAAACGAGCTAACTTCAGCAATGCGGAAACTAACAGCCGAGCATGACGAGCTTACGGCGGAGGTCGAGCAATTAAGGAGGGTTACGGTCGACAAAAGCATTGAAGTGACCAACCTTCGCCGCATCATAGCTGACAGTGCTGGTGACGCAGGTTCGGCTAAGCTTCCTTGGTTTAAGATATCTATGAAGGACGATGCTTTGAAGGATAGGATCGTCGAACTCGAGGAGGAAGTTGCCTACCTTAAACCTCAGCCTTTGAGGGTTAACGTTCGAAGCACTTCGTGTACCCGCGAGGAGAGTGAGAGGGGGATCTCCTTCTACGAGCTCGCAACTCGTCCACCTATCGTTCGGTGGAGCCCGACCGATGCTCAGAGCGGCGTGGCCATCTCGTCTAGCGGAGCCTCGGTCGGGGCCACAGTCAGAGGCAGCGCCAAAGAGGCGTCTCGATTCGTTGGTGTAGAGATGAACTCGGAGGTTAAGCGGCGCCGCCCTCGTGTTTCTCTAAACCGAAATGTCCCCGTCCTGAAGAAGCATTGAAAGAGTTGTATTATGTTTTTGAATTTTTGTAGCACCTCGTTGTAGTAGCTTGGTCTTGTAACTTGAATGTTTTCGTTTGTTGTACTCTTTAATAGAAGTTCGTTTACTTTTTGATGCTCGTGTGTTAGAGTTTGTCTCAACGGTTGTGGGAGCAATTCCGAATAGCAAACTCTTCTAGCTTGCTTAAGAGCGAGCTTGCGAAGCAGAGTCGAGCCAAGTGTTGGACTCCGAACTCGTCGTTAGAGTTTGTTTCAACGGTTGTGGGAGCAATTCCGAATGGCGAACCGCTTCTAGCTTGCTTAAGAGCGAGCTTGCGAAGCAGAGTCGAGCCAAGTGTTGGACTCCGAACTCGTTGTTAGAGTTTGTTTCAACGGTGTGGGAGCAATTTCGAATGGCGAACCACTTCTAGCTTGCTTAAGAGCGAACTTGCGAAGCAGAGTCGAGCCAAGTGTTGGACTCCGAACTCGTCGTTAGAGTATAAAGAAGGTAAAAACGGAGAGATACAAGCAATTCACAAGTAAGATATGAAGAAAAATGTTCTTTATTGAAAACTAATAGTCGTCTGCTTCTAAGTTGCGAGCCGTTATTACATTGGAGAAATAAAGGAGCAAAAGTAAAATTACAAGTGAAGGGAAAGGAACGGTTCGACATCTGACGGTATTCGGAGAGGCATTCATGCGCTCTTTTGGTACTTCAAGAGATGGTCGGCATTCCAAGTCCTGGGAATCTCTCTTCCTTCGAGGTCTTCTAGACGGTAAGTTCCGGGCCGAACCACCTTGGTGATCTTGTAAGGTCCCTCCCAATTTGGAGCCATCTTACTTTTCTGATTGGGGAATGAGATAGCTAACTTTCTGAGGACCAAGTCCCCTTCTTTGAGGTCGGTGGGACGGACTCTCTTATTGTAGGCCAGCTCGATCCTCCTTCGGTAGCTTTGCTGGCGGATCAAATCTCTTTCACGGAGCTCATCAATCTGATCCAAATTCGCCCGAAGCTCCCTGGCATTCTGCTCTTCTTCATAGGCAATTAGGCGAGGAGAAGGTACACCGACTTCCAGGGGGATCACAGCTTCGGACCCATAGGTGAGATTGAACGGGGACTCTCTTGTGGGGGTCCATTTCGTAGTGCGGTAATTCCACAGTACGTTAGGGAGCTGATCAACCCATAAGCCCTTAGCGGACTTATCCAACCTCTTCTTAATACCAGAGAGGATTTGTTAGTTGGCATTTTCTACTTGACCATTCGACTGTGGGTAGGAGACGGAGGAGAAGCGTTGTTGGATGGCGAGGTCTTCACATAGGGCTCGGAATGCAGCCTCTGTAAATTGTGTTCCATTATCGGTTATGAGGATCCGAGGGACACCGAACCTGTAGATGACGCTCTTCCAGAAGAACTGAAGGACTTTGTTCTCGGTGATTGTAGCCAAGGGCTCGGCCTCTATCCACTTCGAGAAGTAGTCGATCGCCACGACTAAAAATTTGAGTTGGCCGGGAGCTGGCGGAAACGGCCCTAGTAAATCCATCCCCCACATTGCGAAAGGGATCAGACTTAATAGGGAAGCGAGGTGAGCTTGGGATAGGCGACGAATGTTAGAGTACTTTTGACAAGAGCTGCATTGCCGAACATGTCGCTCGGCATCTTGTAGGAGGGTAGGCCAGAAATATCCATAATTCAATACCTTCCGGGCAAGGGATCTGGACCTTGAATGTGCTCCGCCTATGCCTTCGTGAAGCTCTTGCAAGGTGTATGTGGCTTGTTCGGGGGAGAGGCACCTCGGATAAGGTCTACCGTCAACTTGTGTGAAGGATCGTTTGTACAAGATCCCCTCAACAAGGGTATACCGCTCCGCTCTTATAGCGCCCCGAATTTCTAATATGATATCTTAGAAAATATGTGGCACAATCCCAGCATCCACTTCAATGTAACATTAAACACAACCAACTCCACTAAAATTTTCAACTTTTATTACAACAACTTTTACAAGGCACAGCGGAATTCAAAACATCTCAAATCATAATTTTCTTTTTATTTACAACACAAAACTATCTCAAATCTGCTTTTACAATTTTTCACAAAACTCTTATTAAATCACTTTTTCTCAAAACCAACTCAAGCATTCAACCTCCAACTCAAAGCAACAACCTGCAACATATGAGGCTAGAGATGATCCCTAACCCCCAAAACTAAAGGGGTCAGCCATAAATGGTGTGAGTGACATAAAAACAACAAACAACATAAATAATCATTAAGCAAGGATTCTTAAACAACATGTAGTGAACCAAAATACATAAAATATGAAGTAGCAAGAAATGTAAACAACAAGTGAGACGAAACCAAGTGTCATGTGTCGAAAATAGGAAATCCACATGCATGAATACCAAGTCAAGAAAACACAAATTCTATATGCGGACTCTCTAATGCGTACTTGTCGAAGTTTATGCATCCCACTCTACATAGGTTCGGTGCAAGCCCTTAACGTCTTCACTTCATAGGGTTCAATCCCCCGCTATGCAACTAATCCTAACACGATGACTACTATAAGATAAAGATAAACTGTGAGTAGTAGCCCATGCCCGATAATTCCGGAGATCAATCCCACACCACAAGTAATTACCGTGATAATTCCGGAGATAAATCCCACACCACAAGTAATCTACCGTGATAATTCCGGAGATATATCCCACACCACAAGTAATCTACCGTGATAATTCCAGAGATTAAATCCCACACCGAAACATTGACACATCATCACACGAATACCACATGTGCGTCGCCTCGACTCCGATAATTCCGGAGATCAATCCCACACCGAAAGCAACTACTTGGATAATTCCGGAGATATATCTCACACCCAAAGTAAAATACTTGGATAATTCCGGAGATAGATCCCACACCCAAAGTAAGATACTTCGATAATTCCGGAGATTAAATCCCACACCGAAAGCCATACTGAGGTACTTAACCCATGTTCTCGTTCATCATATCACCACTAGTGCCTGTCCTTATTATTTCTGGGTTACTTAATTACTCAACGAATCTCCTATAGTTGGTTTACCCTACCGGACTTAACTCAAAACTGAACAACTGAAATGCCTCAACAGGTCTCAACAAAATAACTCAACACCGGTATACTAAGGTCACACACATCCTCTAGAGACTCAAACTCAAAAAGTCTAAACCAACTTTCCACTAAACAATATAGCTCAACTGATGTCTTAAAATCATATGCTCAACTGAATATCTCAAATTCATATGCTCAACTGAAGACAAAGTATAATCTCAAAATATCTGAAGACTAACCATTCGAAAGAACATTCAAGTTTACGAAAACTCATCAGTACCAGTCGACTTATACTGTAGTAAGTCGACTGTCCAGAGGACAAATATCCATGGTTTTAAGAAAATAAGCTAAGTCATATAAGTCGACTTAAAAAGTCATCAGTCGACTTACCCGAGACAAATTCCAATAATTCTCAAGAAAATATTCTAAGTACATAAGTCGACTTAAAGAGGTCATAGGTCAACTGTCCAGAAAAGAAACTGCAATAACTTTACAAAATAAATTCTAAGTATACCAGACGACTGAATAAGGGTCTAAGTCGACTGTCCAGAACGGATTTTCAAGAAAACTAAAGATACAACAGCTGGGTCGTACCAGTCGACTGAGAAGTCTACCAGTCGACTGTCGGCCTACAGTTTACATAATTTAGGTCTGTATACAATAATCAAAACTGGAGTTTTTCTAAAGATTCATTGTTTATGAAAATAATTCGTATTCAGGTAAAAATCACAATCTCAAAGTACCCTTAGATTGGATACGTTACTCAAAACATTCAATACCTCAAAAACTCAAGTTCTCACGTTCTAAATTCCTAATTCTTCCATTAGGCTTTCTCAATACTGAATTTCTTTCACAACTCAAAACCAAATCTGATTTGTAAACACAAGAAACAGATTTTCATCCATCCGATCATAACCATACTCAAATCTTAAACATGCTTTCTAGCAATACAATTTTATGAACCAAGATCTACTCAACATTCTTAGATTTCACATACATGGTACAAACAACAACCTTTGCATCGTTCTCATGCAAAAATACTAAATGACATACATGCCAAACCAAAAATATAACAATCGATCACATTAATCAAACCACAATACAAGATTCAAATCATTCACAACATCAAAACAAAACAAAACATTGTCACTCACCTTGGAATTGAGGAGATCCAACGAAAAAGCCTTCCTTTTTGCGAGATCCAAATCTTCCTCTTGCTTCACCAAAACAAATCTCAAAATTCTGTATATTGCAGCAAATGACGGCTGCGAAAATCCTTTTAAATATCCGGAAATAAGTTTAGGGTTTTACCCACTTTGCAAAATAATCCCTTCAAAATACAACTATATATATATAGCTCTATTCTTGGAAATTCAATAAAATTCATTTAAATTAGGATTTAAAGGTAAAATATAATCCTAAATCTCAACCGGTACTATTCAAAACGTCCAGAAAATATATTTTACATTTTAACCCCTAAAAATGACAAATTTGCAAAAAGGTCATTCTTTTCTCAAAATTTGCAAATAGTTCCAATTAATTTCAGAAAAATCTGGAAAAATACTAAATAAATCCCAAATATTAAATAATGATTTTTCATAAAGAAAACTTGACTTTCAAACTTCCCAAGAAAGTATTTGCACGTGTTTTGCACGTGTAAAAAGATAAATTTTTCTAAAAATATTCATAAATTCTCCAAAAATCATTTTAGTCATTTATAAACCTTTAAAAATAATATTTTAAAAATACGGGGTTCTACAGCTCTAGTTCTGACTCGACGAGCTTCCTTAGGATCTTCGGGGAGGAGCCCATCCCTTAGAAATTCTACCAGGGGTTTCATCCAATCATCTTGAAGTTGAGCCGTCAGTGACTCCATCGAATCGGAGGTTTCTTCTTCTATGCTCGGCCTCAGGAGCACTTCAATCAGGACGGTCTGCTCGAGACCTTGGAGGGAGGAAGAGGCTAACTTGAAGAGGGCATCTGCTTGGGCATTTTCCTCCCTAGGGATTCGCCGAATAAGTGCCTCTTCGAATAGAGCCATGAGATTTGGACCTTGGCTAGATACTTTGCCATTCGGTCATCTCGCGCTTCATACTCGCCCAAGACTTGGTTCACGACCAGCTGAGAGTCACTAAATATGCGGAGGCATTGTGCCCCTGCTTTGCAGGCCATTCCAAGGCTTGCTATGCGGGCTTCATACTCTGCTTCATTGTTGGAGGCCTTGAAGTTGATGCGGAGGGAGTATTAGAGAACGAAGTCATCTGGGCTTACCAGAATGACCCCGGCTCCGCTCCCTTCGATGCAAGAGGATCCATCTACATATACCTTCCAAATGGGAGGTCCGTTTGCCGCTTGACTGACCTCGGAAATGGTTCTCTCAACTATGAATTCGGCTAGGGCCTGAGCTTTGATTGCGGTCCGAGGCTGGTATGATATATCATGCTGGCTCAGCTCGATCGACCACTTCATTAGATGGCTAGAGATCTCCGGCTTGTGCAGAACTTGCTTCGGCGGTTAGTCGGTAAGAACGACCACCGAGTGAGACTGAAAATATGGGCGAAGCTTCATAGCTGCCATAACCAAGGCGTATGCCATCTTCTCTAGTCTTGGATAACGAAGCTCGGCATCCCGAAGTACCTTGCTTACGTAATAGATGGGCTTTTGAGCCTTGTCTTCTTCCCTCACCACGACAGCACTGAAGGTTTGTTCGGAGGCAGCTAAGTAGAGGTAGAGTGTTTCCTCGGGGATAGGCTTGCTGAGGAGAGGGGCTTGACTAGATAGGCTTTAAGCTGATCGAACGATTCCTGCTATTGTTGACCCCATTCGAAGCCCTTAGCCCCCCTGAGAGCCTTGAAGAAGGGAAGACACTTATCCCCTGACTTGGAAAGGAAGCTCCCTATAGCTGCGAGGCCCCCGGTTAGCTTCTGAACTTCTTTCACATTTTTGAACTTCTTTCACATTTTTGGGAGGAGCCATATCCAGTATTGCTTTGATCTTCTCGGGGTTGGCTTTGATCCCTCTTTGGCTGACCATGAAGCCTAGGAATTTTCCCGAAGAGACTCTGAATGCACACTTGTTTGGATTGAGCCTCATATCATGTTTCCTTAATACATCGAACGCCTCCTGCAGATCGGTGACATGGTCGGCCCCACGGATGCTCTTCACAAGCATATCATCAATATACACCTTCATGTTGCGGTCGATCTGATTTTGGAAGACTTTGTTGACGAGGCGTTGATAGGTGGCACTTGCATTCTTCAACCCAAAAGGCATTACCCTGTAGCAGTAGAGGCCCTGATCGGTAACAAAGGAGGTCTTCGGGATATCCGGGGGGAACATGCAGATTTGATTGTATCCAGAGAAAGCGTCCATGAAGCTGAGAAGCTCATGGCCCGAAGTGGCGTCAATCAGGGTGTCGATGCTTGGAAGAGGGAATGGATCTTTGGGGCATGCTTTATTCAGGTCGGTAAAATCGATGCAGATTCTCTAGCTCCCATTGGCCTTCTTTACCATCACAACATTTGAGAGCCATTCGGGATAATTGTCCTCCTGTATGAACCGAGCCTTAAGGAGCTTGTCCACCTCTTCTTTTATAGCTTGTTGGTGCTCGGGAGCAAATTTGCGCATCTTCTGTTGAACCGGTTTGGACCCCGGTGCAACACTCAGGTAGTGGACGAGGAGCTCTTCGGAGATTCCTGGCATGTCTGCAGCCAACCATACGAAAAGGTCACGGTTCTTTCTAATACATTGGACTATGTCCGAGCTTAAGGCAGAGGGGAGGGTCTTGCTGATAAAGAACTTGCGGTTCGGATTTTGCTCAGAGAATAGCACTTCCTCCAATTCATCCACTGGCTCGGACATTAGTCGGACATCATCTTGGGGGATTTCAAGAGTTTCGAGGGAGATGACTGGACCCCCGGTAGAGGTCATGTAGCATTTGCGGACCATTTCCTGACTGCCTCTGACTTTCCCTACTCCTGCCCGGGTGGGGAACTTCATCTTGAGGTGATAAGCAGAAGGGACGGCTTCGAGAGCAGCTAGGCCGGGCCGGCCTAGGATGACATTATAAGCTGCGGGGATATCAACGACCATAAAGTCCATCGGCTCCGTTCGGGTAGTAGGAGTTTTGCCAGCGGTTATGTCGAGGGTGATCACCCCTTCGATAGTCACTAGCACTTCCGTGAACCCATGGAGCGTGTAGCCGGCGGGCTTAAGCCTGTCCCGGGGTAGCTTGAGTCGTTTGAAAGCATCGAGGAAGAGGATGTTAACGGAGCTGCCATTGTCCACCAGTATCCTTTCCACCTTAAAATTCGCCATATGGAGGTTGATCACAAGTGCGTCGTAGTGGGGGGTTCAGATGCCCACCAGGTCTTCATCTGAGAATGTGACGGGTACTCCGAGGCCTTTAGGGGGAGGTGTGCCGTGAACCGAATTAACTTCTCTTATGAACACCTTTCGAGAGGAGTTGGAGGAGCCCCCAATTGGGCCCCCATGAATGAGGTGTAGGACACGCTCCTCTTCGAATTTGGGTGTCTCATCGCGTCATTCAGGACGCTTTTTAGCCCCCCGAGAAGGAGGAGGCGAAAGGTTGGTTTGGTCTTTTCTCACGAATTTGGCCAGCTGCCCCCTCTGAATGAGGGCCTCAATCTCGTTCTTCAAGGCCCGACAATCATTGGTGTCGTGGCCATGGTCTCGGTGACAGCGACACCACTTCTCTTTGTCCCTCTTCTTACCGGGGGTGTTCATCTTCGGGGCAGGAGGTATCACCCCTTCCTTCTCAACTTCCATGAGAATAGTGGAAATGTTGGCGTTAAGAGGAGTGAATTTTTCGAATTTGGGGGGAGGGCAGCGCTGTCCGCCATTGTCCTTATGGAGCTTCTTGGCTCCCTCTTCTTCACTTGCCTTTCTTTTGGTTCCGGAGGAAGGCCCCTCAAAGGTGGGGCGATGCTCAGCTTCCTCGACCCGGATATACTTCTCGCTTCGGAGAAGGAGGTCGAAGAAGTTCTGCGGGGGCTTCTTGGCGAGGGAGGACCGAAGGCTAGAGTTAAGGACATTCAACTGCAATGCTGCTGCAGCAACCGAATGGTCGAGGGAAGCGATGGACCTGGCTTCCGCGGTGAACCTTTTCACATAGTCTCTTAGCTTCTCATCTTTCTTCTGGTTGAGGTAGAGTAGCGAGATGCTGGTCTTCTCAGTTCGGCGGCTACTCACGAAGTGGGTGACGAAGAGGGTCTCGAATTGCTCGAGGAGAATATTGAGGATGGGGCGAGGCGAGAGTACCACTCCCGGGCCGGACCCTTGAGAGTAGCGGGGAAAGTCTTGCAGAGCAGGGCATCGGAACTTGGTGGATTAGCATAAGGGTCTTAAAGCTTTCGATGTGGTCGACGGGGTCGAATTCCCCGGAATAAGTCTTGAATTAGGGAGGCTTGAAGCCTATTGGAACGGGTGCCTCCATGATGGTTCGAGAGAAAGGAGGTCGGCTGGGACAGAAGGTCCTTCCTCTAAGCTCCTCTTCCCGGTCTAGCTGACCCAAGCACCTCTCCATCTCGTGGAGACGACGGTAGACGGCATCATCCCTTCGATGGTAGCCGAACGAGTCTTTGGACTCGTCTTCATATGAAGGGGAGCGGGGACTACGACGGCGGTAGCTCCGGGAGTGGCGAGGGCTAGGAATGTGTTGACGATTGCTAGGAGCTGGGGGAGGAGTTAAGGACCGATGGCGGGGACTTTGGACCGGGGGAGGAGTAGGAACCCTCTGAGCATTGTTGTTGTTGGGGCGGAGATTAAGGGCCTGCAATATGGTGTCTTGGAACTGCTGGAACTCGACACGGGTGATGGGTGCCTCATTGTTCCTCGGAGGTTGCCGACCAGCAGAAGTCTAGGGTCTTCTCCTATGGTGGCCTGGGGACTCTTGTTGAGGAGCGCGCTTAAACTGTCTTTGCTTTGCTCGGTGAATCCTTTGATTTAGTCGAATCAGTAAATCCTCCGCCCTCTACGAGGGGGGGACTTTCTGTATTCTCGGCGATGAGGAGATAGCTCATTCGGACGGTGTTGGCGGGAGGCTCCCTCTCGGGCCCGCCTTCCATCCAAACGGTGGCGAAGATCCTCTTCTTTGCGCCGGTTTTCGAGAGTGTTGCGGAGGTCGTCGGATGCTCGGGGATTGTGAGATGCCATGGAATCAGTAGAGGGGTTGTGCACGGAAACATGGTCATGTTGGAGAGGTTGTTTTTGAGGATTGGGATGGGAGCCCCCCGCGCCGGCGTTCTGGAGGCCAGTTTGGCCGCGAGGGGGTTGAAGATTCTGAGGAGCAAGTTGGTCCTGTTGCGGGGCCTGGTTAGGTGAAGGAGTAGGTCATGTTGGCTGGATGGTCTGGAGGGGGATCCCCTGTTGTGGTTGAGGAGGAGTGGCCACGGTTGGACCCTCTGGATCTTAGCTTTCGGGGAGGCATGGCTTGGTAGATCTGACCAACGGGAAGAGGAAGGGCTGTTATTTGTTGTTTCCCACAGACGGCACCAATCTGTTACCGCTGAATCTGGTGTGCGGGCAAACAGATAGTATTTGTGGATTCTTGGGGAAACTGAATAGTCAAACCTTAACTTCTTCCGCCGGAGTTTGACCACTGACTCCCGCCGTTCACTTGCAAAAAGTGCGAAACACCGGGGTTGATCCCGGCGACGCACCCTTCGACGCTCAAGTCAGTAATCAGGAAAGATTATGAGAGAGCGTAAATTGACAAAAGATTGATTACCTCTTAATGGTGGTGGATGGGGGGTATTTATAGCCGCCTTTGGGATCAGATTAGGAATGTAATCCCTATGACCAGATAAGGAATGTAATCCCTAATTCCCAGTGAAAGGATAGATGTGAATCAGGTCCGTTGATTAGGATTAATCAGAAACCCTAATTCTATCATGCTGGACCGGGTTTGCTGTAGGTTGGAACCCGCACCCAGTCGAGATGGATCCATTCGTGGGTTATTGGGTCTTTGGGGGGAAGACCCAGTACCCACTTCAGACTCGTTTGTCAAGTGAAATTACCATTTTACCCCTAGGCTTTAAGATTCGCGCCCGATTTGGACGGTTCCGATTTAACCCCATTTTTAGCCATATCAAAGCCATTGCCAGAATTTTTGGAAAAAGAATGCGGGGAATCCATCCGGTCCTGGAGCTGAATCGCTCTTTAAAGAGAAAACAGCCGAATGAATCTCCTCCAAGGAGAATGGGGCCTCAAGAGAGGAGAGATCCTAAGAGTTAGGACCATAAAGGTGGTTCCAGTCAAAGCTTATAGAACTTTTTTTGTATGATCCGATTAGATTTTTGTAGAAAGAAAAGAAATCACTATGGATCTCTTGATCGGAGTTAAGATGGCTACCATTGTCACTGATCGAAGAGATCCGATTGCAACGTTGCCTGTGCGATACAAAATTATGAAAGAAAGTGGTATTGCCGTCACCCTCATTTAACCATTTAAATCTGGCTCTTTGAGCCCATTTAATATGGTTCTGATGAAGGATGTCAGCATAATCTCGCTTGCATGAAAGCCTTTCCGAACGGTAAGATTTAGGATGTGGACCCATCTCTTCCATCTTATCAAAGGACTCAATGGAGGCTAGGAGAAAGTTTTTAAGGAAAACGGTGTTATTTAGTCTTTCGGTGCGCCAGATCTTACAACCGAATTTAATGGCGTGAAGTTTGGGGAGGATGCTACCCAGTCCAGAGGAGCCGGTAACTAACGAAAGGCATTCAACAATAAGATTAACGAACATTTGGTCTTGTAACCAAAGTTTTTCGAACCGGAATTTATGATGGTGAGAGAAAGGGAAATTTGAGTAGAGGGCGATGGGAACGTGGTCGGAGGATGGATTGGGTAATGCCTTGGAGAAGGAGTTGTGAAACTGGTTAATCCAGTTATGGGAAACAAGGAAACGGTCGAGTTTGGCCAACGTCGGGGATTGACGAAGGTTGGACCAGGTGAAAGATCTACCGTTAAGCGGAAGATCGGTCAACTGCAATGCTTGGATGCAATCGTTAAAATTATTGGAGTGATAAAAGGAGGAAGACGGAACCGATCTTTCATAGGAGAACCTGGTGACATTAAAGTCCCCACAGAGAAAACAGAGGCCGTTAGTGTAATTGTGAAGCGAAAGGAATTCATCCCAAAATAAACTACGCCTACTTGAAGAGGAGGGTCCATAAACCGAAATCACTGATACAGTGCAGTTAAGAACTGACCAGTGCAGTTGGACGATAAGGAAGAAATTAAGCCGTCGCACCGCGATAAGAGAAAAAACTGACTCTTTGAAGCCGCAAAGGATACCTCACCTCGATCCTATCACGTCTAAAGAGATCCATTTCGGGATAATGGATTCGCCAGTCGCGCAAAAGAGGGTCGGGGAAGGAGAATCGATCTTCGATTCTTGAATAGAAATAAGATCACAGTGGGAAGAGTTTATTAACTGGTAAATAGCCCTTTTGTTTAACGGGGCAATTGAGACCCCGGATGTTCCAAGAAATACTAATCATTAGAAAGTAGATGCTCCCGAACTCTAAAACGTTCTTGCTACCTAATGGCTTGTAACTGCGTCGAGTTTTCAGAATTTACCAAAAAACCCATATCCAGGACAAGGGCGGCCATATCCTTATCTGACAATGCGTCAAACTGAAATTGGAATATGGAACCTAGTATTATATGTTCAGAATGGGGTTGGGGGTGGCCTAGGTTGATGCCAGAGGGGTTCAAAGCTTGCGGCAAAGTACCGAGAGGGCGAGTGGAGTTCTCCAGCCCTTGTTTTTTAGCTTTAATGCGGGCGCTAGATCTAATGAGACGGTTAGAGAGCTTACAAGCTGTAGAAAGCTTCAAAAGGGAGCACCCTAACTCCTTTAGAGTAGGGCGGAGATGAGGAGAGTCTACCAAGTCGATATGCGAGACTATCGAAAGATAATCAGGAACAAACGAAGTGGGTGACTGCAACTGTGCAACCCGAGAAAGAGACTTAGGTCTTTTGGGGTATGTGGAGAAAACTCTGGGTATCGAAGCACCCAATTTTGATCCAATCAAAACCGCCAAGGGGGATAGCCAATTAAGGTTCGCAAAATAGAGAACGGGTGCGAGAGAGGCCCGGAGCGAGAGAAAAGGAATGGTATTAAAAAACAAAATTATCTCAGGCTGCCAAGCAGCGACATGAACACCAAATTGTTGGGAATTAAAGGAGACAAGTTTTGGGAATACCCGTTTGAGAGAATGCTTGAGGTTCAGCTCCGCTTCCTTTTCTCCAAGAAGGTTGTCCTGATCAATCCAACCTTCCTCTTTAGAGGGTTGAGACATCTTGACGTTGATAGAGGGAAGAGGCGGTGCAGACTCACAGAGGCTGGGAAAGTGCGCTTCCTTTTGAAATTTTTCCCAATCCAAAGCAAAGTGGGGATTGAATTCCCAAGTGGGCCACTAAGACGCTGGATCCTGCGGCTTGGGGGTAGGAAGAGGGGCGGAAGAGGGAAGCACTGGGGGTTGCCCTTCCAATAGAGCGGACTTAGGAGGACCAGAGAGAGGTGGTAGAGGATGAAGAATGGTCAAAGAAGAAGCAGGCGGAGCAGACACTTTCCCTGATTGGAGATGAGAGGTTTCGGGATTGATCCAAACTAGGTTTGGCGCTTTGGATGGTGAGATCTTCTTGCTACTTGGGGAAGCAAAACTCTTGTTGGGAAAAGAAAATTTTTTCTTGGCAGAGACCTTTTAAGCTCCTTTAAAATAGGTCGATTTAGGTTTAGAAACTGAGGAAGAGCCAAGATGGAAGGGAGAGGAGGAAGTAGCAGGTTTAAATACTTGCTTTGGGGCTCCAGTGGAGGACGGCAGGGTAGGATTGCTAATACCTATCCGAATCGTGATATTGCGCCGAGACAGATAAGGAGGAGATACCATCTGTCAAGTTGTAAACCTCAATACGGTCTTAGCGCCTAGTACAATGAAAAAGACCCTCCACCTGAAGACATCCCGATGCTAACTAGGTAGAGGAGGAGATACTAATGATCTCTCCGATGCATTTGTACATTTCACCAACCAGTCGCAACGACTCACAAAAGGGGGGAAGCCCTAAGAGCGAGACCTTGGTAGTTGAAGTGCTGGAAGGCTGCAAATGAGGATTGATCTGAACCTATTTCCGAATGGATAGGGTGATTGCCCCAATAGACAGGGAAGAGTTGTCGATAAGGTCTTCTAGAATTTTGGGGGACGGACAGCGGATCACTACATCACCATTAGAACAGGTGTGGAGTACCCAGTCCCACTCTTTAACGCTGCAAGAATTGCTTAGAAATGAGTTTAAGGTGAAGAAAGGAATCGAGCCCCCGCGGAATGAAATCGCACCATAGGTGTCGAAAAATTTCAACCTATCAGACAATTCCATGTTTGGAATGAACACATGAGTAACAGTCGGCTTGGACGGAAGGCTTTGTGAAGCAGTCGGAAGAGGAGTAAGAGAGGGGGTGCTGTCGGAGAAACGACTATAAATAGGAGGAGTAGGAAGTAAGGGAGACTTAGAGGAAATTTTTTGCTTCTTGGCTTTGTTGGCATGTTCTTCCGCAAGCTTAAGTTGTAGGAGGGAAAGTCGAGAGCTGCTAGAACCTGCTCCGATATAGGCGCACCCAGAGTGAGCCCCAGCAGCTTTTGAAGAGTGAAGCAACGGTGATTTGCATGCCCTGACTTGAGACAGAATAAACATTTCATTTTGTCGCAACAGAATTTCTTTAAGTGGCCTGATTGCAGACACCGAAAACAGATGATGGGAGCTCGGAGCGGTTTAGAATGAAGAGCAAGAGAAGATGAAGAGGTAGGTAAGGATAATTGGCGGGAAAAGGTAGGCCTAGAATACCCAGGCACCTTCTCGAAGGTGGGCCTGGGTGGGTAAGAAGATGGCGGCCCAGAGAGGGACGAAATACCGAGGCCAAATTTTGTGTTGTTATTTTGTTTACTTTTTTTTTTACCACTTCCACCTACGGAAGATCCATGGGCCCAAAAATAAACTCAACAGAGCTAAGGCCCAATAGAGTGGGCATCACGTAGGGCAAAGGAAGACCACGAACAAGAGCTGAAAAAGTCAAGCTCACGGAATACTGGAGAAGTTTGAAGATCACAGCTCCTGTTGCCTCACAGGAGAAGCGGAAGAAGAAGTAAAGTGTTACTTAAGAGAGTAGAGAAGATCCCAGAAGAAGAGGGGATTAAGTTTCCACGATGTGGAAAAAAGAGAACGGACTATAGAGCTAAAAGCTGACTGCTATGGCCACCAAGACCATACAAATCTCCAAAACCACAGTGGAACAAACAGCTAATCAAACCCACCTGCACTGCAAAACTAAATAGCAAGAAAAAAAACTTACAGTGATGGGTTAGAGATAAGGAGCAACAGCTAGCCCCAAAGTACCGAAGAAACTGCGAGGGACGAAGGAGGGCAGTGGACGAACGGAGCCTGAAGTCGTGCGAGCTGACTGCACCAGGGGAAGGGCCCACACTGAGGCTAAGATGCACGATCTAGGAACGGGATCGACCAGCGGATGACCAGAAGGGAGCGAAGGAAACAAACTCAAAATCGACCGACCGGACCACACCGCGCAAAAGGAGAGCGCCGCACCTAAGGAACGCCTAAACGAGGCGCCGCTGACTGAAGCTGCGAAGGGGGGAGCCGGAGGAGAGGGGGAGAAGACAGGACCAAGAAAGTGAAGGGAAGGGCCAAGAGCGAAAAAGGGTTTGGAGAATACGAGAAGGACTACAACTTTAAAGAAGGGAGAGAGTGGGGGGGGGGGGGGGAGACGCCGGATCTGAGCGTTCAGAGAGAAAGGGGAGAAAGATAGAGAGTCGCCAGAGAGAGATCGATAGAGTTCAAAATATACTCGTAGCAATATACTTAATTTCAACGGAGAAATGTTAAACATGATAAAAATGCAATATAAGAAAAAAAATATATGTTTATTAATTTTATGTATTCCGCGACGTAATCGTCATGTACATGGAAAACACGTGCATTACACGTAAAAAAGTATTTTAATCAAGATACGAGAAAAAATAAATTTTCGGTTTATCAAAAATGGATTTTAATACCTAAAATAAATAATTTAAACATATAAAAAATATTACACGTAGCGGTAGAAACACATAATCGATATGTGCATCAAAAACATGTAAAAAGCACGTAAAATATCAAGATTGAAATATTTATTCGAGTTGACTCAAAATAGGATAAAATCAATACGAAAAATGCATAAATAGTCCGAAATCAAAATACCTAGCAAAACACGTTACAAATACTACTAGTAACGGTACAAAATATACGTGCGTAACACACGAGGGCAAAATTATCATTTTCAATTTTACGGGGTTTTACAGCTATAGTTATTATTATTGCATGTCATAACAGTTGAACGATATTATTACATGCAATGGTGTTTTCCAGCTCAAAACCCTAAAACCATCATCCAAGATCACAAATTGTGCTTTTTAATTAATTGTGCCCATTTAGTTGAGTTTGAGATATAGCCACTTTATTTCTATCTGAGATATTATATGGCATAATGTATGTTTGTTTAAAGTCAAGTCATTATATATAAAGGAAAAATTTTAGATTGTTAACTTTTGTGGAAAATAAAATAACTAGGCTCGCTATCTTAGATTGCGACCCTGGTTCAAAGAGGCTCGCTATCTGTGATAGGGATTGTGAGAATTGCGAGTTTTCAGAGACTTTGAAGTAAACTTCATATTTTTCTTCAAGTTTTTCTCTAAGTGGTGGAGAAACACCTCAACATACACTCGCTATCTTAGATAGCAAAGTTGTTTTCACCAAACTCGCTATCTGAGATAGTGGTCTAAACTTAGAAAATTTCTTCACATTTGAACACCTCAACATACACTCGCTATCTCAGACAGCAAGGTTATTTTCACCAAACTCGCTATCTGAGGATCATTTTGGTAAATACTTTCAAAAGTAGGCCAGTCTAGTAAATAATTTCAAAAAGTGGTTCATTCTGGTAAAAAAATTATGCTTTTCACGTTGAAGAGTACGATGATGAGATCGAGATCGATCCTACGCTTGACTCAAGGATACTTCCTTTACTTTTTATGGATCCCCACCCCCAAGGTTTGTTTGGAAAATCTCATTGTGTTGTTGTACTTTTGATATTACTTTATTGTATATTTCTATGATTGTTCTACCCTCCCATGACCGGGGGAGGACCTATGTTTTATTTATGTAATGTTATACTCTTTATTTTGCTCATAACTCTGAGTTTGTTTATTAATCTCTTATTAATGAAACATGGTGACTATACTCCACATTTTTCTTTATAAAAAAACAAAACAAAATAAAAAAGTATTGGGCGGAGGTTTTTAATGATAAAGTCCATTGAATTTTGTTTAAATTGCATATTTGCCCTTTTGGTTGAAAATAGGCTAAATTTGGAAAAATACCCACTCAACATTATCAGTGTGTGATAAAATACTCATTTTTTTGTTAAAAAACATGCTTCAACCTTTTTTTTCTCAATTTGGTACTCAAAATTTTCGTTTAAAAAACTACCATGAACTATATTAGTGATACAAAAAATAGCTTTGAACTTTTACTTGTAAAAAAAATTATCCTAAACTTTTATTAATATTTGAAATTGTAACATCCTGGAATTTTAAATAATATTTTAGAATTTATAAATGAATTAAATTGAACTTTTTGTGATTTAATAAATACTTTTTCTGAAATTTATCTTTTTGCACGTGATAAACACGTGCAAATATTTTTTTGGGAAACACAATGTCATAAAATTCATTTGGAAAAATCTAAAATTTATTATTAAATATTATTTATAATTTTTGTGTATTTTTATGAATGATTTACGGCATATTTACAAATACTAAAAAATGAAGGACTTTTGTGTAAAATTACCACTTAGAGTAAAAACTCTAGATTTTGGTTTTCTGGGCAGTGCATATTGGCTAAAAAATTCAGGAGAGTAAGGGGATTTAATTTTATTTGATTTTAAATCAATTTGATTAACTAATAATTGGAATGATCCATATATGTAAATAAATAATTTCCTTGAGAAGTAAATTTGTAAACTTTGTGAAACCCAAAAAACTGAAATCCCAACCTATATCAGGCGCCACAGCCGCCCATTCCCTGTTGTTCACTCAAAACTATTTTCTCATTATTTTCTTGGAGTTTATAGCTTGTATCTTGGACTTTTGCAAAGGAGATAGAAGGGGGTTTTCTTTACTATTTCTTTTGTGCTTCGATTGAATCTTCTTGAGGCGTGTGATACTTTCATACCTCTTGTTTGCTATATGATTATAAATTGTTCAAGTATAATGCATGATTGGAAGTTGTATGATTATGAAATATGATTGGTGAATATAGATTCTAAATGAATAGATAACTAATTAACATCTTTCAAGAAGAGATATGAAGTTATGAAAATTTTTCCCATGCTTAAATAGTTGATGTATGAGATACACAAAGATCATCACTTTCTTATGCCATGCTTGAATGAACGTGTTTAAATTGATATTAAAGGTGTATAAGATATGTAGAGTTGTCATCTAATTAGCATAGATCCAATTTTGCTTGTGTGAGTAATTATTGGATTGTGGATGTATATCATGTATAAGTAGAATGCAAATTGAATAGTAATGTCATATATGCATATGGATAAATAGAAAATCTTTAAGTTACTGATTTACTTTTGTACTCGCTATTCTGAGATGAAACATAGAGAGTTTGTCACACCCCGCTTCCAAAAAATACGGAATACGAGTGCGTGACGAAGCCCAATGAATGATTTTAACATCATCCATAAGCTATAGGATCGAATCAGTATCACAACAAGAATATAACAAAATATATATATACAACCACGCATGCATGAAATATTTATTAAACAACAGAAATAATTGAAACAAATACTAGCGTCTCAAATAATTCTCAAATATGGATCAAATGTAAAACTCGGAAACATAAGCCCGTTACAAGTTTTAAGTAGCAAGAAATAAATAACTCAAAGGAAATAAATAATTTAAGCATGTCTTTTCTCCATTTGAAGCTTAAAATCTTTGCTCACCAATTCCAGCAGGCAACACGCCTCCAAAGTCTGTTTAATAATTATAAAAAGGGAAAAAATAGAGAAGACAAGAGAAAACGCCCTTAGTGCAAGTTAGGACCATAAATAGTAAAAACGAGTACAAGTAATGTGGAACAAGATTTGGAATCGAGAATATAATAGGGATGCAACAAGTAGTGGGAATTCAAGAAAACTAGCTAACAAGAAGGACAACTCAAGTGATCAGGTTGGGTAACATATACTAATAGTGGAGTAAGTGGCAAGTGGACATGTAAGGGTATCCAACATCAAGTGACAAGTATTAAGTTCAAGTGTCAAGTAACGAGTCTCAATTCTAGTATCAAGTAACAAGTCTCAAGTCTAGTGTCAAGTTGTCAAGTACAAGTATCAAGTTCCATGTATCATGTCATCAAGTATCAAGTAAGCATGTATCAAGTTTAAGTTTCATATATCAAGTCTTGTGGTTGTTACTATCTAGGTAGCACTTCATGTATCCATACTTTTACTACATGGTTGCTACATTCAATCAGTTACGTTTAGGCTTAGTAATGAAGTTTATAGGACGGTGTACTCAGGTATCAAGTATCAAGCAAGCTATGCTCATGAATCTGGTAATCATATAACTAGTTCATGTGTCGAGTCATAACAAGACAAGTCATGAATTATATATATATTAGTTCATGGATCGATAATATACTAGTCCATGAATCGATTTATAATATACTAGTTCATGAATCAAATAATATACTAGTTCATGAATCGAATAATAATATACTAGCTCATGAGACATGTATCATGTGGAAAATATGGGCCCCCTTCCGAGTACACTTACCTATATTGTCCACTACTATGGTCTTTCCCTTAAACCCAGGCTTGTTACTTTTTATTAATTTTTATCAAGAAAGCATGCAAGTGTGCGAAACAAGTCAAGAAATCATAATCATGGACATGGAACAAGTTTGAGATATTTATATAGCATATTCGAGGGTCAACATGAATAAAAATACACGAACAACGAAAATCTCAAATTCGGACAGCACGATGTTGCTGTACCAAAACTGCGATTTCCGTTGCTACGAGATAGAAAATATGGATCCGTCAGAAGGTCTAGAAACTAGACTCATGCCCGATCCTAATGCATATAATTAAGGTACATAAAAAATGCGGTAACATGTGTAAAAACAGCAAACTATACAGCTTTTGTGTTCAGCCAGAATTTGTGAATCTGAGTTTGTACATGTGAAACACGGTTGAAACAGTACTAATTAATTCGGAAAATTTTTGGGAATGTTATCTAGGGTGTCCAGCAACAGCATGAAAAATTTCAGATCAATTGCTTACTGGTAACATAGTTAAAATAAATTGCAACTAAAGAGGTACAACTGTTTTGTGAATCTGCGATTACCGACACAGCAGCAGTAAAACTATGATATCTTCTAGACCGTAACTTGGAATTCGAAAATTCTAGAAGTTATTGACAACTAGACATTTATAGATACATTTCATATTCAGGGCTCAAGTTCAAATTTTGATTTTAAAGGGGTCGAAACAGCAAGTAAAGTTCAGGACACCAACAAGTGTGAATGTCTTTCATATATAAGTTGTATAATAATTGGTTATTATGAGTCCAAATTAATGTGTGATACAAATACGGATGCACTGGGGATCAAATCAGCAAGGAACATCTATTTCTCAACTCAAAGAAATGCAAGATCATCACATACATGATACAACACACACCTACAAGTCTAGGATTTATTAGTTTCATGTGTTCAAGTGAGTAGGAGATAAAATGAGTCCAATTAATTTATATAATATATCAACGAAGGGTTGTGACTCTTGAGATTAGGGGATCGATGATGAATAATTTAAGATCAATAACGATGAGACAAGGAGGAGTCACAACTACTATCTATTTACAGTATTTTCAATTAAACACTTGTACTAGAACAAAAATTTGTACAAGAAGAATACTTGCCTGATCGACGGTGAATCCGAACACGAACAAATGCGGGATGAGAATCCCGAAAGGTGAGGCACGAGCACGAACACACGCACACATGTACGAGACACGTGCAAACACCCACACAGCGGATCTATTCCGGATCGGCTCTGGATGCCAAACAGCAAACACCCACACAGATATGATCAGATCGAGATCTGATCAGATCGAGATCTGATCTTGATGAGTTCTAACGGTCGGAATTCAAAGTTGCCAATCCCGGTTCCTTCTTCTTCTCGATCGGCAGACAGGGAGAGAGAGCGGGACTGTGATGAGAGGCGACTGCGGCAGGGCGGAGCAACGTTGAAGTTCGACTGGGGAGCATTCAACGATGGCGACGACGGCGATGAAGGGAAGGCGGCGACGAGCTCTGTTTTGGGTTCGAAAACAGAGCGGCAAAGCAATGGCGGGAGCTCGGGCTTCTGGTTTGGACGAGGCGATGGAGAGGAAGAGGCGATGGGGTAGGGGTGATTGGCGATGAGGTTGCGAAGTAATGGAGGAAACGGCGGTGCAAATGGGTTCGGGATTGAGGGAGACGATGGTTAGGCGAAGGTGGGTTCGATGACGGGAGGTGGGTGACGATGAGGAGAGTGGAGGTCATTGGCGAGGAGGCAGTGGGTCAAGGCAGAGGTTGGGGAATTCGGAGATCAGTGATGGAGGTGGGGAAGACGATGAACAGGAAAATCTTGGCTGCTGGGTGTATGGGGTTTGCACAGTAATAGGGGTTAGGCTAGGTTTAGGGTTTAAATAGTTAGGGTTTGGGTTAATGGGTATTTGGGTCGCGGTTTTGAGGGGGATCCAATAAGAGACTTTGTCAAAATTCAATAAAATTGGGGGAAAAGAAATAGATAAAATGAATAGTCAATTTCTACATGAAGAACGACACAAAAGAGCAGAACAAACAATACAGTTGAATTAGATATTTACACCAAAAAAATTGAGTTGAAACAAAAGAATGATTTTATTCGATCTGGAACAAAAATACAGATCTCAAATTGAATACAAGAATACCAGGAATGAAAATATAGTAGAAAAATATTGACACAAAAAATAGGAGTTACAGAGTTTAATGTTGTTGTGGGTTTTATTGAATGAGAAGTGAAATAATTTGATGTTGATTTGGATGGATTGAGATATTTTGACCAATGAGTGTGTTAAACGAGATTACTCTCAGTTTCAAACATGTTTGAATTGTGTTTTCTGTATATGAAGACAATTTTGGCTGCAATTGTAAGAGTTCAAATATTCATATGAGAAGTTCTTCGAAATCTTGGTTTTTTTGCAACAATATGATATTTGAAAAATTGCTTCTTTGGTGAAATTTATGAGGATTTGATTTGATGCATAAGTTAAATTGTTTGGCCAAGGATGTACCTTTGTTGTTACAGATTTTTAGCAATTGAAATCATGTATTTGAAGTTTTATATGTATATCAGTTTTGAAAGAATTGGCTGTCACAGACTGGACATGCCAATCGTCTATGCGGTCGACCGCAGTATATCTTTCGGTCGACTGCAGTTCAAATAACGCACAGTGCAGTCGGCTGTCATGCTTGGTCCGTCGCCATTCTTCCCCTGTGCAGTTGAATGCAGCAATTTATGCAATAGCTGTCAGTCGACCGCCGTAGTGTGAAGGGGAGTTTTTGAGCGCTGTCAGTCGATCGCCATAGTTTATACAGTATGAGATAGCCGACAGACTCGTGTTGTGCACACTGTTTTGGTGAGTTTTGTTGTTCTTCGAACGATTGTTTATTTGTGTTTGCAAAGTTAATTTCTTTGATTATTAGCAATAATTGAACTTACATTTCACCACTATGTATTCTCAAATTTTATCAAGTACTTAAATTCTAATTCTTGTGGTTTCGAAAAGTGAACGTTTCACAAATTCCAAAAGTATTATATTGAATTTATTTCGCTGTTTTTAGAGTATAAATCTCAGTTTTGTTCATATTTCGTTTCAGTTTTGATAAATTATACAGTTGTACCTTGGAAGTATTTGGTTTCTATTAACTATTGGCTTTGAGGACCTCGTTATGAGTTAAATTATTTGGAGTTATGAGATACCAAGAAATGTTCATTTGATGTTTGATTTTTTAAACTTTAGAGGTTGAGTGGGACCCTAACATGCCGGCAATTGAGACTTTGTGGATATTTTGGCCAGTGGGGCCTTGTTTTTGAGTTAGTTGAATTAAGTCCGGCAGGGTACGCCAACTCTGGGGGGAATTATGACTTAACTAATAATAATAAACCTAAGGACATGCACTATTTGGAGCTGTGATGAAATAAGAGCAAACATGGGTAGGGAAGCCTCCTATGGCCGGACGGTGGAAGATAAATCTCAGGAATTATCGGGGTTTGATCACGGACGGTGTGGGATGAATCTTCTGGATCACCAGGGGTCGAGGCGACGCTTATGGGATATTTTTGTGATGAGGTGCCATTGGAGGATGGTGTGGGTTTCAATTTTCGGAATTACCGGTGTGTGAGGGTGCGTACCCAATATCACAGACGATGAGAAAGTTGATTCTCAGGAATTATCGGGGCGTGGCACTAGATACTCACATAATACTCTAAATCTTAAAGTAATCACCAATTAGGATTAGTTGCATAACGTGATGTAATACCCCAGATTTTTTAAATAATGTTTTTAAGATTAATAAATGAATTAAAATTATTTTTGGTGATTTAATAAATATTTTTCTGAAATTTACCTTTCTACACGTGCAAAACACGTGCAAATATTTACTAGGGAAGTTTAAAGTCAAAAATTATTTTGGAAAAACTCATTATTTATTATTATATATTATTTGTGAATTTTTTGGATTTTTCTGATAATTATTGGACCTATTTGCAAATATTACAAAAAGATGGACTTTTGTGCAAAATTATCACTTGGAGTGAAAACTCCAGATTTTCGGATTTTTGGGCTTGGTACGATCCTAGTCAACTCAGAGATAAGGATTTTATCTTTTGTTTTAATAAATTTGGTTTATTTTGTAAGTTTTGATAAAGAAGGACCCTTTTGCAAAATCGCCACTTAGAGGGGCAAAAGTACAATTTCGTTTTTCTGGGTTTTCAAAACAGTGTCGGTTGATAATTGAAGGGATTATTCTTGTTTTAAATCTCAATTAAGATGGTTTTATTTAATTTCGAAGTATAAGGATCTATACATGTAAAAATATATTAACAGAGGTATTTTACAAATCTATTCAAAACCCTAATTACTTGAATTTCCGGCCTATAAAGGTTGGGGTGCAGCCGTCTCTTTGCTGCACAACACAAAGAGATTTCTTATTATTATTTTCTTGGAGTTTTAAAGCAATGATCTTGGTTTTCTTGCGAAATGAGAGATTTTTCTTATTTCTTTATTATCTTCGGTTGATTTTTCAATAAGGTGAGTGACATATGTTTGTTTTCTTATTGTTCTAAGCAAGTTGTATGTGATGATTTATCTACTAGAAAGCACGTTAGATGATAGTATGTAGATATAATGAATTTTGATGAGTAGATGAATTAAAAATTGAATCATTTCATGAAACTATACTATTGATGAATAAAACCCTAATTTGATGACTTGAGATTGTTAAAGAACCTAATAGAAATCTTGGGTGTGTTGTTGTGCATTATGATCTTGCTGATTTGTTTGCATAAGATAAATTTTATGTTGATTATTGCATAAAAATGATTAAAACATAACCTTACTGTGTACATAAGCATAGACTATGTTCATGATGTTTTGATGAATGAAACTTGATTGTTTACATGTTATATTTGCACATAACCATGGATAAATTAATCTAATTAGTTGTAGATGTGTATAAGAAGAGGTAGAAGGATTTTTGGATCTAAAGAAATCAAGTTTTGATGTGTTGAAGAGGTGCTGTTTACGGGTCTGACTGTGCTCAGTCGAAAAGTGGGTGGATTTTGTGGGATTTTGAAGTTTTTGATTGATTCTTGAGTTGTTTTGGTACTAAGATTAAATTTAACCCTACACTAATCCTATATACTGATTCTAAATGCTTAAACACTATATGTATAGACAATATATACACATATATATACAAAGATCTAAATGTTTCTATTTTGAAGACTGCCGAAATTGATTTGATGATTTTTATCAAGTTTTGATTGAGATCTGATTTGTTTTAGTGCTGATGTTGAATCCAAACATTTTACAACTCCTAAATGATGTATTTTGATGTTTAAACTGATGCTTAATTACCCTATGCATATATATATATACTATCTTGCTGACTTTGCAGAGATTTTGTGAAAAATCTACTCTTTTATGGATTTGATGAGATTTTGCTTTGTTTTATAACTTCTATATGTTATACAAGATATGTTTAATCATCTCAGGAAGTTTAATTTTGATTTTACAAAGTTTTAATCGAGTATCAGTCAAAACATGCACAACCCTTACCCGGTTGTATAGCAGGTCACGGTCGACCGCCCGGTCGACCGTCATGCTTCCATTTTGGGGATTTCTAATTGACAGTCGACTACCCTTCTTGTACGGTCGACCATCAATTGTTCTTTTGGACTGTTTTGCTGATTTTCTTCGTTTCTTTTAAATGATTATTTTTCTTAATATTATGGACTATTACTCTACTATTTTATATGATATTTTTACTACAGATTACAGTATTTTACAAGAGTTATATTTATTTATAATAGTATTTTAATTTTATTCTTATGACCTTATTAAGTGAGTTATATGTGTTTTCAAACGAATTGATGTTTTTGTGATATTCTACAACTTAAAAATATGATTTTCTGTTATTTAATGGATTAAATATTTTATTTAAATTCTGGAATTATATGAGTACATTATATAGATTTGGATTTTTGTTGATTTAAAAAGTTTCTTCATATAATCGTTTTTATGATGGATTTGTGAGTTTTACTGAAAGTTTTGGTATTGATGGTTGAGCTATGAGTCTTTAGAGATTGAGTGGAGCCTTAGCTACCGGCAGTTGAGATTTTGGTTGTTGTTCAGGTGAGTTAAGCCCGGTAGGGTACACCAACTCTAAGAGATTCAAAATCTAATAAATAATTAATTAACTTAAAAAGATAAGAACATGCACTAGATGGTGATATGATGAAATGAGTGCAAACGTGAGTTATGGACTCTAGGATGATCCAAGGAGTGAGATATTCCCCAGTATTACGGGACAATGGACGTAAGGACCATAGAGTGATCCGCGGAGTGGGATTAATCTCCAGTATTCTGAGGATGAGAGCGATGCTCATGGGATGTTTGTGCAATGAAGGTTTCAGGATGACCTGCGGAGTAAGGCAATCTCCAGTTTTCCAGGACGATGGACGTAAGGGCCACAGAATGATCTGCGGAGTGGGATTGGCCTCCAGTATTCCGAGGGCGAGAACCGATACTTGCAAAATGTCTAAATCTCATAGTAGTCATCATAGTAGGATTAATTTTATAGCGGGGGATTTAACCCTATCAAGTGGAGAACGTTAAGGGATTGCACCGAACCTATGTAGAGTGGGATGGATAGAATCCAAAAAGTATGCATTAGAGAGTCAGCATATAGCATTGGTGTTTTCTTGACTTGGTTTTATGCATGTTGTTTCCTGTTTTCCTACACTCGACACTTAGTCTAGTTTCACTTAATGTTTAGTCTAGTTTTACTTGATGTTTTCATGTTTTATTTATTGTCATTTCTTATTTCATTTATTCTTGTTTTTGATACATGTTATTTATGATTCTATGTCTTAAGTTTTATTTATGTTGCATTTATTTTTATGTCTCTCACACCGTTATGGCTGACCCTAGTAGTTTTGGGGGT
This sequence comes from Hemerocallis citrina, assembly GCA_017893485.1. Classification (NCBI taxonomy): domain Eukaryota; kingdom Viridiplantae; phylum Streptophyta; class Magnoliopsida; order Asparagales; family Asphodelaceae; genus Hemerocallis; species Hemerocallis citrina. The sequence continues at coordinate 268,944 of JACEHZ010000200.1, forward strand.
TAGGGTTATCTCTAGTCTCGTGTTTTACAGGTAGGTACCTATAGCTTTGGGATTTGGATGCATGAGATAGAATTGATGTTATGGCTTATGTAAATTGTAAAAGAATGTGTTGTAAAAGAAAGAATTATAATTCAAGGTGTTTGTTTTTCCGCTATGCTTTGTAAAGAATTAATGTAATAAAAGTTAAAAAATTTATCTGTGTTTTGGCTATGTTTACTATTATAATTGAGGTTGATGATGGAAATTGTGCCACGTATTTCTGAGATATCATATTGGAAATTCGGGGCGCTACACGTAGGATTGAATCCTGTAAAGTGGAGAACAATAAGGGCTTGCACCGGACCTATGTAGAATGAGATGCATAGAATCCAACAAGTATGCATTAGTAATCATCATATGCATATGCATTTGTGTTTTCTTGACTTGTTTTATGCATGCTTGATTTCTATTTTTCTTACACTTGACACTTAGCCTAGCTTCACTTGTTGACTTATGATTTTATTCTTTATGTTTCCATTAAGTTTGTATTTCCTCAAATATCACTCACACCATTTATGGCTGACCCCTGTAGTTTTGGGGGTTAGGGATATCTCTAACCCCATGTTTTACAGGTAGGTACCATTAGCATGGAGTTCGGAGCATGTGGTAGAATATTTAATGTTTATGCATATCTTGTAAAAAGATAGATTGTAAAAGAAAAATTGTATTTATGGTGCTATGTTGTAAAAGAATTGTAATTCAAAGTATTTAAATTTCGTTATGCTTTGTAAAAGAGCTGATGTGATAAAAGTTTTTAAATCTCCCTGTATTTGGACGCTATGTTTATGATTACAATTGAGGTTGATTCGGGAATTTGTGTCACATATTTCTAATTTATTTATTGGAAATTCGGGGCGCTGCAGTGTTGGTATCAGAGCAAGCTTCAATAGTAATGTTAAACATGTTAAAGGGAATGAACCTAGGTGTGGGCATTAGAGCGTGAGTACCTAGGTATGGACATTAGAGTGTGAGTATTAAAACATGAAACTAAAACAAATGAAATGGTTTGAGTATGAATAGACCTTTGCAGTGGGCAGTTAGTATGAATGTGATTTATGTTATGGTGCTCTAACATTTCCACGTGTTTTGCAGTATTTAGCGAAATGGCAGGACCCAGAACCGGGAATGGTGGGAATGATGATGGGGCTGAAGGTTCCCATGGGGCTAGACTTGATTTGGAGATGGAGATTGCCAGGGTGTATCAAACTCTGAATGCATTTGTGGCAGCAAGTGCGACTCAGAATCAAGGAGCAGACCTTGTACCTATTAATGCTGATTCGATCAAGCAAGTGGAGTTTAAGCGGATGAAGCCGCCATTCTTTGAAGGCAAAGCAAATCCCAATGAAGCTGATGACTGGATCAGGCAGATGGAGATGGTCTTTGAGGTTTTGGAAACCCCCGAGGCTAACAAGGTGAAATTGGCTACGATGCTGTTGGAAAAGGACGTCGGTATTTGGTGGCAGTCTGTGAAGAGGACTTTTGGTAATGAGCATGTGACTTGGGAAGCTTTTCTTGGAGAGTTCAGGGATCACTACTTCCCTTTAGACATTCAGGAGAAGAAGGCAATGTATTTTCTAAACTTGTAGCAGGGTAATATGACCGTGCGTGAGTATGAGACTAGGTTCACGCAGCTGTCAAGGTATGCTCCGGACTTGGTTGTTGATGAAGCAAAGAAGGCCAAGAAACTTGAGCAGGGCTTGAGGCCAAATCTAACGTCCCAAATGATATTTTTGGGGATCAGAAGGTTCGACAAACTTGTTTGGAGGGCAGTCATGACCGAGGAGGACATGTATCAGTTCCAGAAGAAACAGGAAATCTTGAACAAGAAGAAAATGCCAACTGTAATGCTCCTGCCCCTAGCTCAGACAATTTATATAATTTAGACAACAAATTAGATACTATGTAGTACAACTGCCCACCACAGGCTGCCTCTCAAAAGGTGGTTAACCGAATTGGTGACTCTTGATCATAGACATTATTATTTATATATTATTTTTATTCAAGTTATCTCCCGATATGGGACTATTACTTACCTTTCTCCCATTTCTCTCTCTCGAGAAATGCACAACAGCATCAACATCCAGGTGCCCCCCCTCCCCTCGTGAAAGCCACGTCAACCCGTGGTGACGTCACACACAAGAGAACAGCAAGCAATAACAGCATGCTTTTGCTATTTCTCTCCCAAGTGGGCCCCCCACAACACTATTCCTTTTCCAAATAATTACAAACCATGCCATCATGTATATTAAAATTTCCAAACAGCCACTTTTTACTATTTCAACATATATTATATATATTTATACTCTTTTGAAAATTATGGGGTGTTACACCCCCCCCCTTTAGAAATTAGCGTCCGCGCTAAGCACGGGCATGCACAATCTAGTGCAGGATCTCCTTTCTAGACGATGTGGAGTGGAGTACCCTGATTCTGCTAGTGCACAGTACCCCAATTCTGCAGGTTGTCCATTATTTCAGGCTGCAATCTCGCTCCCTCTCAGGCATACCTGTACATCTGCTAGCTCCATCTCAGGCATACATCTCACCCACTCTTACCCACACTCGGTATCGAAAGTCGGCTCTGATACCATTTGTAACGTCCCTATCCCTAGCTCAGAAAATTTATACAATTTAGAAGACAAATTAGATACTATGTAGTACAACTGCCCACCACAGGCTGCCTCTCAAAAGGTGGTTAACCGAATTGGTGACTCTTGATCATAGGCATTATTATTTATATATTATTTTTATTCAAGTTATCTCCAGATATGGGACTATTACTTACCTTTCTCCCGTTTCTCTCTCTTGAGAAATGCACAGCAGCATCAACATCCAGGTGGCCCCCCCCTCGTGAAAGCCATGACAACCCGTGGTGACGTCACACACAAGAGAACAGCAAGCAACAACAGCATGCTTTTGCTGTTTCTCTCCCAAGTGGCCCCCCCACAACACTATTCCTTTTCCAAATAATTACAAACCATGTCATCATGTATATTAATCTTTCCAAACAACCACTTTTTACTATTTCAACATATATTATATATATTTATACTCTTTTGAAAATTACGGAGTGTTACACCAACATTAGCAAATCAGAGTGGGAGGAGGTTCCCGGAGAAAAAATGGTAGATTTGGTAGATCCGAGCAGAAGGCAACCGCAATTCAGGGAGTGATTTGCTATAACTATGGAGAGGCAGGTCACTACAGGACAGATTGTACCAAGCCAGCAAGAGGTCCGACTTGTTCCCTGTGTGGGCGAGAGGGTCATACCAGGCCTCTTTGCCCGCAGCTTAAGAAGGGTGGTGCGAATAGGGGCAAATTTCAGAGGTAAGGGTGAGTGTTCGCATTGACTGGGGAGGATGCGGGTAACTCAGAATATATGATCCAGGGTATGCATGAATTTTAATTTATTTATTGGTTGTATTAAATAAGACTTTGTTCAAGAATAAAATGAAGTTTTGAGTATCATTCTTCATGTAACAGGATATGTTTTGATTAATGGAATAAAAGCTTGAGTATTATTTCCTACTGGTTCTTCGCATACATTTGTGTCATCCAATTTTATTAAAGTTTTAGGTATGGAACCTAAGATATTTCCAGGCAGAGTCTTATCAGTGGCAACACCATCAAGAGAGGAATTGATTGCTGATCGGTATAACGAGGATTGTGATATCGAGATTGGAGGGAGGCTATTCGGAATCGGTCTCATTGAACTGTAAGTTTTAGGTGTAGATGTGATCATGGGCATTGATTGGATGGTGATTTATGTTGCTACAATTGAATGCAAGTATAAAGAAGTCATAGTGAAAGCACCGGAAGGACCCGTAGTGACTTTCTAAGGGAAGAAAGGGAACTCGAAGATGGTTGCAGCTATGTCGAAGTTGTTGATTCCATAAGGGGTCAGGGAGATTCCAGTTGTTAGAGATTTTCATACTATGTTCTTGGAAGATCTACCAGGGTTACCGCCACAGCAAGATGTTGAGTTTTGCATCAATGTTCAGCCAGGAAGTGCTCCAATATCTAAGGCTCCGTACAGGATGGTACCTGTAGAACATGATGAAGTTAAGAAGCAAGTTGAGGAATTACTGGGTAAGGGATTCATCAGGCCAAGTGCTTCACCTTGGGGTGCACCAGTATTGCTAGTAAAGAAGAAGGATGGGTCAATAAGGATGTGCATTGACTATCGGGAATTGAACAAGGTAACTATCCTAAACAAGTATCCGCTTCCACGGATTGATGATCTGTTTGATAGTCTTCAGGGAGCAGTAGTATTTTTGAAGATTGATCTTCGGTCAGGGTACGCCCGGCTTCCTAAAAAGAAAATACGGAATACGGATACGTGACTAAGCCCAGCGAATGATTTTCATCATCCATAAGTTGTTCAGGAATCTTTACAACATCTCTTAAAATAATCAGAGTCGGAAGCAAGATAATCAACCAATCATGCACAATTGAATCAAATAGATCAACAGAAATTTACTTGAAACAAAATGTATTAATCTCAAATAAATCAGAATCTGGATAAGTCAAATATCCTGGGTCACATTGCCCAAATACAAAATAAATATCCAAGTAACAAATACATTGTTCAAAATGAGCAACAGAAAATAAATGAAGATAGCAAAAGCTCTAGCTAACTAGAACTTTAGATCACATACTCTATCGGGCAGCTGATCACCAAAATCTGCAATTGATAATTGCAGGAGAAGAAAAGAGAAAACAAGTACCTGTCAATTGCAAGTTATGGGCCACTTATAATGTAGTATACAAGTACATGGTAAACTAAACAAATCTAAATAATAGCAGAAACAGATAAAACATGGTATAGCATAATAAACTAGCATGGTATACTAACATGTATCCAGTACAGTGTCATATGGTAACTAACAGTGTCTAATAACAGTAAGCTCGGTGTATCAGTGTAACAGTATAACAGAGTCAGTCCAACAGTATCGGTCTAACAGTATCAGTCTAACAGTATCAGTCTTATATTCTTACAGTCTTGTGTGTATTACTAGCTAGGTAACACTTCATGCATCCCGATTTTTACTACATGGTTTCTACAAAAACATTTTTGCTTTTAGATTTCATAGTGGATCATAATGGGCTAGTGTACTCAGGTATCAGTAACAGTAGCAGTAGTAGTAACAGTAACAGTAAGAACCTAGTGGTTCTCTTCTCCTCTACACCTTCATATAAAAAGTAATGTAGACAAGGTCAGATAACAGTAACAGTAACAGTAACAGTAACAGTAGCAGTAACAGTAACAGTAGCAGTATGGAACACTAGTTCCCTTCCAAGTACACGTTTCCATATTTTCCACTACTAGATCTTCCCTTAAGAAACCCCGGCTTGATTATTTTCATTATGGTTATCAACAGACATGGTAGTGCATGAAATAGTATCAAACTAACATGATACAATCAGCATTAGGTTTAGGGAAACAAATAAATATGCATAGGTGATATACGGTCACATAAACGAGCAAAACAGTGAATGTTCATATTCAGGACAGCATGACAGTACAGTACTAAAATAGTGATTCCCGTTACTATAGAAATCCAAATCTGAATCCGTCAAAAAATCTGGAAAATAGACTTCCACACAAATCCAGCGATTATATATAAGCCATATAGTACTTCATAAAACCATAACTCAAAACTGATTTGAATCTAGAAGATACATTCAGTCAGAAATCAGTAAAATGAATTCTCAGTTAGAAAAACAGCATTAAAACTCCTCAAATAAATCCAGGAAAATACTGGGATAATCCCCTATATGTCTAGTAACAGAATATAGAGTTTCATAATATTCCAGTAAAATAGTTCAGTCAACAAAAATCGGAAAACCTAAAGAAATGATAGTTTGGTAAATCTGGAATTTCCAACACAGCTGTACGAAAACTGAAATATCTCGCAAACCGTGAAATGAAATCCAAATCCTCCAAAGGGAGGTGAAATTAGAAAAAATAATATAACTTTCATATTTCATAAATATTTTCCATACAGTAGAAGAAAATATGGTGAAAATACGATTCTTTACAGAACAGCGAGCAAAATACAGCAAGTATAGCTTTCATTAACAATAATGAAACGACATATAAAACTCATCAATAAAATCCACCAAAATTTTGGGTAACCCTAAATAGATATAGAAGTAATGACCAAAGTTTCATATCAAAATAATATGTGTAGAACAAGTATCAAAATAATTTAGTCATCAAAATCACCAAGAAACAAAATCTGGAAAAGAACTACACCTCTGTAGTAAAATAGTCATATCTCACACATACAAAAACGAAATCGAGCAAGGTCAGAGGGGTTGGAAATAAGACGAATTTCTCTAAAACTCATGTTTTATACCGAAATTAAGGTTCTGACCTTAATATGGTCTAAATTACGGATCAAGACAGATTATCGGCAAAATACAGAATTTCCTCAAAAACCAAAATCAACATAGATTCAATGAAACTTGATCCAAACACAACCAAAAACAAAATCGAGTCTACCAAGTGTCTGAACATCAAAAATAGGGCAATTAACATATCTAAAACAAGTCTATCACATGGTTCTCCACAAATACCCAAATTCTCACAAAATCCCTCATACATGATCAAAATTAAGAACGGTCAAATCCTAAGTTGTTTCATGTCAAATTTGTGTCGTGAGTCAACTATGGTCAAATAACACTATAGAGACAAAACCCATCAAGACTAACACACACACGGGTTGTCTCTAGAACCTAACTACATTATAGGTGGTATTTTTGACTTGTATCATACAAAGAAATTTGAGTACAAGTTACTTTCCTGAGAGACAACGACGAGAACAGAGTAAGAACAAGAATAACGGGAACGGATCTCGGCACGAACACAATGAACAGATACGAACCAATCACGAACAAGATGAAGACGATCGAGATCACAAACACAATCGGACGGCTAAGATCGAAGATCAAGATCAAGATCATGGTCACGATCGCGATGATCAAGGGAGATCCGATAGTCGAGATTAAGTATCTTGATGATGATGATGATGATGATTGGATCATAGCGACGATCGGATGGTCCACAATCAAAGAGATCAAGATGAGATGTGATGAAGATGATCGGACGGCCCACAATGCACTCAAACAAAACTCCAAGAACAACCCATGATCACAACAAATCAACAGCAACCCAAGATGGTTGCGGCTCGACGGAAGCAATGCAGGGAAGCTGCGCTGGCTACTCCGGCGGTGGGACAGCGACGGCGGCGGCATGGTGGTGGAGGATAGGCCGGGGGGGTCTGCTGGACTAGCTCGTTGCTGGTCGCGACACCGGGAGGGTAGGCCAGTGCAGGCGGCGTGCTGTCGCGTCGCAGAGAGGTTGCAGCTGACGACGGAGCAAAAGGGAGAGGGGGCCGGGAGAGCAGGAGACGCCGGTAGGGAGACAGCACCGGGAGTAGGCTGCTACGGGGGCTTCGTGATGAGGAAGAGGAGGCAGGGCAGAGGACTGGTGGTGGTTTTGGCTGACGGCTGTCGTGACAACAGCAACACCAGCAGCCATGGTGGAGTGCTGCACTGGCTGTTCGAGTCGACATCGCTGCGACGTCGAGGTGGCGCGACGTAGGAAGGCGAGGGACCAAGATGTTGTGTCGCAGCTGGGCTGAGCGACAAGGGACGAGCATCGCGGGGCGTCGAGAGGAGTTCGGTCGATGGGAGGAGCCCGATAGGTTGATAGGAAGAGGATGGACGGAGACAAGGCGCTGCGGGGTGGGGGAGAGACGAGAGGGAAGAAGGGTTTAGGAGACGAGGGAGAAGGAGGGTGAAGAAGACGACTGAAAGGTTAATAGAAGATGAACAGGTTATATGAATAGTTGGGTATATATACAGATAGGTATTTATGGTTTAAAGATGGTTTCGGATTGGGGAAATGATAATGGGTTTGGGTTTGTTATAAAAATGGGTTAATGGGGTTATTGGGTTTAAACAATGGGTAAAATTCAATAGGGTAAAATAGGGTTTATAAATTCAATAAAATAACAAATAAAAATATTGCTTATAATAAAATGTAATTTGCATTACAAAATATAATTTATTTAAAATAATACAAATACAATTTGTACATAGAAATAGGTCTTTAATAACCAATCAAAATTAATAACAATAATAACAATAATAATAATGAGATTTGTATTACAATATAAAATCATAGAAAATAGTTACAAATAAATTCATTGGTCGAAAATAAATTTTAATAAAAGATCAAACAATACATTTTATCAAAAAAAAAAAAAAAGAATTTGAAAACAGAAAAATACTTTGCGAAGATTCTAAATATAGAAAATACATTCTTGGAAAAATAGGGGTTACACGAAGTTTCACAGAATCTTTACGCTTCTCTTCGTACAATTTTACAAGAAAATTTAAAACTTTTATTACATCAGAGTTACATATCAAATTATACTTAAATAGTGGAAGCAATTTACAATAATTACATAAATAAAATGTACAACACTTGAATAATTCTTTACGCATCAATTCCTCCTTAGTCTTTTTCATGCACTTTATCCTGCATAGAAACTGTGGGCACGTCAGTTGCTTACAACTGACGAAATGTTATACACGGCCATCCTCGCTATGCCGAATGGTATAACGATTCTCAAATACTTTAACAAACCACAAACTTGATCACAAATAAAGCTACAAAGGGACTATCCTATTGATGTCGTGTTGTGCTGTGCACTAAGTCCTTGATGCAATTATTTATGTTACATGACACTAATGCGCACTTGTTCAGATTCTATGCATCTCATATTACATAGGTCCGAGGGCCAGCCCTTAATCGTCCTTCATCTTGTAGGGTTCAATCCCTCGCCATGATTTAAACTACTACGGTAACTACAGTAAGTATCCTAGATGTTCTATGAGTTATGAGCTCATGTCCAGACAACCTGGAGAGGAATCCCACGTCATGACACAACGCATCGTGTAGACAGCCTGAGGAAAATTCAGCCTCCGTCATGGATATGATACCACCTGCAGTCACCAAACACCCCACAAGCATCGCGTGTGGTACGGACTCCTGAGATGTATCCACGTCATGACACGACGCATCGTGTAAACAGCCTGTGAATACTCTCACACTGTAGCTCCGAGGCCCTCATACTCGTGTTTTTTCTCCTACTTTCATCACATTTCCACTATGTATCTAATCCTTAGTTATTGAATCATGAATAAAATCAATACTCTAGAGTCAGCATTTCCTCTATACTGGTCTTAATCATCAATTCAGCAATATGACCCAAACTTGGTCTTTTCCTTTCAATATCACTTCTCAAAAGTATTAATTCAATGCCGGTATAAGGCTTAGCTACCTTCTAGCTTTTAATTCCATTACATGTTCATAGCATTTGAGTATTCATATTCATAAGATCTTTCATAATTTATCACGACATTTTATTTCACTTTCATGTACAATTTCATGCATAAGACAATTGAATTCATTTTCTAACTTGTCACATTCATAATTCTTTTATTCTCACTTTATCAGTACTAAATCCCAAATTTACACTTTCAAATTTTCCTTTACCAAGTCTCATTTCAAAATTCTTTTAAGCAATACATTTATTTTTCTTTATCCAAAAATAATTTAAACCAACAACTTATAATAAGTTCTTTCTTGCAAAAATAGTCTCAAATTCTCATTTATACTAGGTCAAAGGTTATAGAAAATTATCTCATAAAATTTGGATATTATTTGAACTTTAGGGCAGTCGACTGTTAAAACAATGCCAGTCGGCTGTTCTACGAGGATCTAAAGCTCGAAAATAAATAATCAGGGCATTCGACTGTTAAAATATAGTAGGTCAACTGTTCTAGGAAGATTTAAAACTCGAAAACAAATAATCAGGAAAGTCGACTGTTAAAATATAGTAGGTCGACTGTTCTGCAACAAAAATCCGAAATTTATTACGTGACAGTCGATTGTCGACTCTAATTCGGTCAACTGTCGATTGCACCAGGTTGCTATTTAGAGTAAATCATGGATATATTTTTGACATTGAAAACAAGAATCATAATTTTCACATTATTTATAATCAAAGTTTCCACAAAAGAATATTTTTAAAACACAAGTTTTCATCTTTCTACATTGGTGTTGCTTAAAATTAGGCAATCAAACTTTCATGGTGCATTTAATCAATCATTCGTCTCATAAACACAAATTTCTCAATAAAGCATATTTCAAACGCATGATAGATCCTAGCACATTAAATCACAATTTTAGCAACTAGCAATCAATTGGTCAAGCATTCTCTTATCTACAATTTTTCTTCTCTAAATAGGCAAACATGAGGCTAAATTACTTAGTTTCACTTTAGCAATTCTATAAATTCAAACCCTAGCATGATGTCTAAATTAGAAGCATGAGAATCACCCACCTCTAATGGAGAGAAAATCAAACAAAACTCCTAGGGATCTCTTAGAAGGAACAAGGGAAGTCTTTTCCTCCTAGATCGAGCCGCCAATTGACTTCTCCTCCTAGTATGTAAGCAACCCGAGCCCTCACCCTTGCTCCTTGGAAAATGCCGGCCACTTTTAGGTTGATGAACACACACACTAGCACTCAATCTTTTAAACTCACAATATTCTCAATCTTTTGTCTCACTAATTTGTCTTTCTTTCTTTCTTTCTATTCTTTTCTTTTCAATTCTTTAGGTGTGAGAATGAAGAGTGTAGGGGGGGGGGGGTATTTATACAAACATTGAGGGTAAATGGAGGGCTAGGATTAGTCCAAATGGTTAAGGATCAAGGGTCAAGATGAACTAGGGAGTTATAGAAACTACACATGATGAAGTAACCAACTCTCCACCTCTCCCATCTCTTCCTCTCTCCTATGCACATCCGGCCAATGGTGAAGAGTGTACATTGCACACTCTCGTGCATGCACGTGCCATACTAGTACCTCCATTTACAAATTTGTTCATGTAAATTAATTAATTGTTCACTAAACTTGTCTACACTACAAGTTAGATTAGAAAAAAGAGAAATTAAGTTAAATGGGCTCACTAATGGGTCACTAAACCATGAGCTCTACTAATTTAATTAATTAATTAATTATGATGGGCTAAAAGAGACAATTAGGCCTAGGATTTAATTAAGCTTTAAAAATAGTCTTTTTGGAAAAATAAAGAAAACAATTACTTGTTCAAGCTATAAAGAAATATTTTTTCTAAAAGAAAATATATATATATGAAATTATACGTGCAAAACACGTAAAATCATAAAATCTTCGTAAATAAGAACTTAGGGTGTTACAAATCAGGTCGAAAATGTGAGTAAAACAACTTTCAGAACTCGGCATGGGCTTTATGAGTTTTTGGTGATGCCATTTGGGATTACGAATGCGCCAGCAGTGTTCATGGATATGATGAATTGGATTTTGTGGTTGTTCATTGATTCCTTTGTGATAGTATCCATTGATGATATTTTGGTGTATTCGAAGTCAAAAAATGAGCATGTTGAGCACTTAGCAGAGGTGTTGAAGAAGTTGCAGGAACATGACTTGTACGCCAAGCTATCTAAGTGTGAATTTTGGAAGTCGGAGGTGGCTTTCCTTGGTCATATCTTTTCTAAGGAGGGAGTGGTCACTGATCCTCAGAAGGTTGAGGCAGTAAAGAGTTGGCCTAGATCGACGACTGTGAAGGAGGTCAGGAGTTTCTTGGGTTTGGCTAGTTAGTACGGCCGATTCATTCAAGGCTATGCACAGATTGCAGTTCCAATAACAGGTTTGACTCAGAAGGATGTGAGTTTCACTTGGACTGATAAGTGTGAGGCGAGTTTTCTGAAATTGAAGGAGAAGTTGACGACAACACCTATTCTAGCTTTGCCACAAGCTGGGAAAGAGTATGATTTCTACAGTGATGCATCACTCACAGTTTTGGGTTGCGTCTTGATGCAAGAGGGGAAGATTATTGCTTATGGTTCGAGGCAGTTGCATCCTCATGAGAATAATTATCCGACGCACAATTTGGAGCTTGCAGCTATCATCTTTGCCTTAAAGAAGTGGAGGCATTATGTATATGGAGAAAAGGTCAGTATGTATACTGATCACAAGAGCTTGAAGTATATTTATCAGCAGAAGGATCTGGATCTTCGGCAGAGAAGGTGGTTGGAGGTGTTGGAAGATGTTGCTGCTAATTTTGGTGTGGGAGCAAACAGATGAATTTGTGGTTTCTTGGAGAAAACGATAAAGCAAACCTGTTGACCTGTTGACCTTCATCAATGTGTTGACTTGGTCTCCTGCCGTTGCTGCGAACCTACAAAAAGTGCGAGACACCGGGATGGATCCCAGCGACGCACCCTCCGACGCTCTTGTCAGTAATCTGAATGATTAAGCAAGAACTTAAACTGGAAAAGTATTGATTACCTCTTAATGTTGGTGGATGGGGGGTATTTATAGTCGCCTTTGGGATCAGATTAGGAATGTAATCCCTAGAAACAGATTAGGAATGTAATCCCTAATTCCCAGTGAAAGGATAGATACGAATCAGGACCGTTGATTAGAATTAATCAGAAACCATAATTCTACCCTGCTGGACTGGGTTCGCTGCGGGTTGAAACCTGCACCCAGTTGAGATGGATTCGTTTATGGGTTATTGGACTTTGAATAAAGATCCAGTTCCCATTTCAGACTCGTTAGTAGGTGAAATTACCGTTTTACCCCTGAGCTTTAAGATTCGTGTCCGATTTGAACGGCCCCAATTTAATCCCATTTTCAGCCATATCACGAGCCCCCCACTCCTGGAAACTGAGTTTTACAGTCTTCGAGGAGTAGTTTTGTTGTTCTAATGGCGTATGGGATTTTATTGGTGTTCTTAAGGGAGTTCGGGTCTTGCTCTGGGTATAACTGTGTTATTCCAGACTTGTAAAATGCCCAAAAATATCCTCAAAATTTTCTGAATTTTTGGTGATTTTTCCAGATTTTTCTTAATTTTTTCTCATTTTTTTGAATTTTTTATTCATTTTCAGAATTAAATAATTAATTATCAAAAATATTAATTAATTATTCTAATTTAATAATTATTTTTTCAGAATTTTAAAATAATTTTTCTGAATTAATAATTATTTTTAGAAATTTTAATTAATTTTTTTGATTTTTAAATATTTTTTCGGATTTTTTAAAATTAATTAAAACAAATAAATAAATAAATTAATTAATTAAATATTACCTGGACACGTGGCGCGTTTCTGAGCGTCGATCATATCGTGACGCGAATTTTGAGAAGATCGAACGGATTGTATAGGTCGGCAGGTTTTTTCTCCAATTTCAAGGTCGGTACATCGGCACCTCGGCAACCCGCCGACCCTTAGAGGTGAAGCCACGTGGCATCGCCACGTGGTGATTTTTTTTTTCTCTCCTTTCTCCCACCTCTGTTCTTCTTTCTTTCTCCTCTGCTTTCTCCTTCGGCTCGTCTTCTACTTCGTCCTCTTCTTCGATTCTTCTCCGCGCATCTCCTCTCGCCTTCTCCTGCTCTCTTTCGTCTCCCTTTCCTTCCTCTCCTCCGTGCGCCATGGAGCTCGACGGAGTTGGGTTCGAAGCTCGTGAAGGCGAAGAGAGTGGAGCTCGGAGTCGGTGAGGAAGAGGAGTTTGGAGCTTCGGCAAGGGAGCTCGGCACCATGGAGAGTTGGGTTCGACGAGGAGCTTAGCGGGGAGCTCGGAGTCGGTAAGGAAGAGGAGTTTGGAGCTTCGGCGAGGGAGCTCGGCACAATGGAGAGTTGGGTTCGACGAGGAGCTTGGCGGGGGAGCTCGGAGTCGATGAGGAAGAGGAGTTTGGAGCTTCGGCGAGGGAGCTCGGCACCATGGAGAGTTGGGTTCGACGAGGAGCTTGGCGGGGGAGCTTAGAGTCGGTGAGGAAGAGGAGTTTGGAGCTTCGGCGAGGGAGCTCGGCACCATGGAAAGTTGGGTTCGACGAGGAGCTTGGCGGGGGAGCTCGGAGTCGGTGAGGAAGAGGAGTTTGGAGCTTCGGCAAGGGAGCTCGACACCATGGAGAGTTGGGTTCGACGAGGAGCTTGGCGACGGAGAAGGTGGTTTCTTCGTGAAGGTTGGAGATGAGCCCGCAAAGGTGACGGGGAGTTCGGAGCTTCGAGCTTCGGAATATGGCGAGCTCGAGCTATAGGGAGGAGAGGCCACTGGAGCTTGACGAAGGTTTGAAGAAGAAGCTCGGTTTTGTTCCCTTGGTTTTGGTGCCAAACTGGTTGAAGAAGAGGAAGTGAAATGGGGTTCGGGTTTGGGACCCTAACGGGTCCGAACCCGACCCTTCTCTCCATTCTTTTTCTTTTTTTTTCTCGCTGCTTCTTGTTCGGCAAATCCGAGCACGGATTTTGAGGCGCATTTTTTTGCCATTTTGTAGTTCGGTAAATCGGTAGCTCGGATTTTAGATCCGAGCTACGTGGCTCAATCTGGACGGTTGATCACAATCATGGCGCGAATCACAAGGCAAGAGGCTCAGATTTTGAGAAAAGGTTATCATGTCGTTTTGTGGAGACGTGGCGTGATCTGAGCCGCTCATCAGATTCGGACACGAATTTTGAGACAATCTGACGGTGAAACTGACTCGGCAGTATTTTTCTCCATATGTGGAGGTCGATACCTCGGCACCTCGGCATTGTGGCTCGGTAGCTCGGCATAGTAGAGCTCAACCCTGGCGGAGCTCATCGAGGTGAGCTCGACGACGGAGGAGGGTTCGGATCTCAACGAGGAAGGGGGTCGGCATATTGGAGAGGTGAAGAGCTCCGAAGCTTGGTGTCGGATCCGCTTTCCCGGTGATACGGTGGTCTGATCGGGGCGTGTGACCCCTCGTTTCGAAGCTAACTCGAAGATCTACAACTTCTCTTCAGAAATGGGTTGAAGAATCACCCTTCTTCATGGTCAAAACACTCCTCAACTTCGACGAAGGGGTCGGAGCTCGACGAGGCAGGGGGTCGGAGCTCGACGTCGGCATCTTGGAGCTCAGCCAGGTGAGAGGGGGTCGAGCTCGGTGATGTGCTGTTTGGTTTTGGCTCCAAATCGAAGAAGAGGAGCTCCACTCCTAGGAGCAAAGAAGATGGGCTAGGAAGATCCTCGTAAGAGCCATGGGAAGATCCATTCTTGGGGGTGAGTGGAGCGAAGAGCATGGCTCTAGGAGAGAGCCATTTGGGAGACGAGTTTGAGGAGGAACTCTAGAGGAGAGTTGTGCTCCGAACTCGTTGAGAAGAGGTCCGCTTTGGAGGCATGCAGAGTGAAGAGCTCGGCTCTACGAGAGAGCCATTTGGGAGACGAGTTTGAGTAGGAACTCTAGGGGAGAGTTGTGCTCCGAACTCGTTGAGAAGAGGTCCACCTTGGAGGCAAGCGGAGTGAAGAGCTCGGCTCTAGGAGAGAGCCATCTGGGAAACGAGTTTGAGGAGCAACTCTAGGGGAGAGATTCAGCTCCGAACTTGCTAAGAAGAGGCCCGCCTTGGAGGTGAGCGGAGCGAAGCACTTAACTCTAGGAGAGAGCCATTTGGGAGACGAGTTTGAGGAGGAACTCTAGGGGAGAGTTGTGCTCTGAACTCGTTGAGAAGCGGTCCGCTTTGTAGGCGAGCGGAGTGAAGAGCTCGGATCTAGGAGAGAGCCATTTGGGAGATGAGTTTGAGGAGGAACTCTAGGGGAGAGTTGTGCTCCGAACTCGTTGAGAAGAGGTCCGCTTTGGAGGTGAGCGGAGTGAAGAGCTCGGCTCTAGGAGAGAGCCATTTGGGAGACGAGTTTGAGGAGCAACTTCAAGAGAGAGTTGTGAGCTCCGAACTCGTTGAGAAGAGGTCCACCTTGGGGGTGAGCAGAGCGAAGCACTTGACTCTAGGAGAGAGCCATTTGGGAGACGAGTTTGAGGAGGAACTCTAGGGGAGAGTTGTGTTCCGAACTTGTTGAGAAGAGGTCCGCTTTGGAGGCAAGCATAGTGAAGATCTCGGCTCTAGGAGAGAGCCATTTGAGAGACGAGTTTGAGGAGCAACTCTAGAAGAGAGTTGTGAGCTCTGAACTCGTTGAGAAGAGGTCCGCTTTGGAGGCGAGCGGAGTGAAGAGCTCGGCTCTAGGAGAGAGCCATTTGGGAGACGAGTTTGAGGAGCAACTCTAGGAGAGAGTTGTGAGCTCCGAACTCATTGAGAAGATGTCCGCTTTGGAGGCAAGCGGAGTGAAGCACTTGACTCTAGGAGAGAGCCATTTGGGAGACGAGTTTGAGGAGGAACTCTAGGGGAGAGTTGTGCCCCGAACTCGTTGAGAAGAGGTCCGCTTTAGAGGAGATCAGAGTGAAGAGCTCGGCTCTAGGAGAGAGCCATTTGGGAGACGAGTTTGAGGAGAAACTCTAGGAGAGAGTTGTGAGCTCCGAACTCGTTGAGAAGAGGTCCGTCTTGGAGGTGAGCGGAGCGAAGCACTTGACTCTAGGAGAGAGCCATTTGGGAGACGAGTTTGAGGAGGAACTCTAGGGGAGAGCTTCAGCTCCGAACTCGCTGCTTAAGTGAGAGAATCAACGGTTGTGGGAGCAGTTCCGAATGGCGAACCACTTCTAACTTGCTTAAGAGCAAGTTATTTGAAGCGGAATCAAGCCAAGTGTTGGACTCCGAACTCGTCGTTTAAGAGAGTATCAACGGTTGTGGGAGCAGTTTCGAATGGCGAACCACTTCTAACTTGCTTAAGAGCAAGTTATTTGAAGCGGAATCGAGCCAAGTGTTGGACTCCGAACTCGTCGTTTAAGAGAGTATCAACGATTGTGGGAGCAGTTCCGAATGGCGAACCACTTCTAACTTGCTTAAGAGCAAGTTATTTGAAGCAGAATCAAGCCAAGTGCTGGACTCCGAACTCGTCATTTTAAGCTTAGCAAGTTGCGGGAGCAGTCATGTAGAAGAAGCTGGACTCCGAACTCACCATTTAACGAGTCGTAGATGTGACTCGAAGAGATAGAGAAGAAGCAAGAGCAATAATTTTCAATGAAAAATGTAAAGTTTTATTGAGATAAACTAAGTGGCCGCTTCAATAAGGCGAGCCATTATTACATGCTATTGGCCGAGTTACAAGCATCGGCCTTATTGAAAATCAAGATCCTACTTCTACAATAAGGTGAAGACCTTTTGGGAGGAGCTAAGTCTTGAAGCTCGGCGGGCCTTTCTGTTCGTTTGTTGGCTCCTCAGGGGGGAAGCTCGGCCCCCTCTTTTTGGACGAACTTGGTCAGGTGCCCCCGCTGTATGAGTTCTTCAATCTCCTCCTTGCGAGCCCGACAATCATCCGTGTCATGGCCTTGGTCCTTGTGAAAGTGGCACCACTTATCCTTGTTCCTCTTCTTGCCAGGGGTATTCATTATAGGGGGAGCGCGGAGTAGTCTTTCCTTATCCACCTCCATAAGAATTTCTGATATATTAGCAATGAGGGGGGTGAACTTCTCAAAACGTGGAGTCGAGCGGCGCTGGCCATTACTATCCTTCTGGAATTTTTGGGACCCCTCTTCGCTCGTATTCTTCCGTTTGTTCCCAAAAGATGTCTCCTCAAGACAAAGGGGGTTGAGAGCCTCTTCTGCCTGTATGTACTTCTCCACCCTAAGTAGGAGCTCTGAGAAGTCCCGAGGAGATTTCTTAGCAAGGGATGCCCTGAGGTTGGCATTAGCGACATTGTGCTCGAATGCGGCAGCGGCTACTGACTGGTTGAGGAAGGGAATGGACCGGGCTTCGGCGGTGAAGCTTTGAACGTAATCCCTTAGGCATTCACCCTTTTTGTGGTTGAGGGTCACCAAAGATACACTTGTTTTCTCAGCCCGGTGGCTACTCACGAAATGAGTAAGGAAGAGCCCTTCGAATTGATCGAATGAGAAGATGGAGGCCGGGGCGAGTCGAGAGTACCATTCTCGTACAGACCCCTTCAGCGTGGCAGGGAAGATCTTGCAGAGGAGGGCGTCTGAAGCATGGTGGATCATCATGAGAGTTTTGAAACTCTCTATGTGATCTGCGGGGTCCCACTCCCCGGTATACGTCTCGAAGTGAGGCGGCTTGAATTTTTCTGGGATGGGGGCCTCCATGATGGTGCGGGAGAATGGAGGTCTGCTCGGGCGGAGGTTTATTGCCTGTTACTCTTCTTCCTTGTCAATTCGGCCGAGGCGCCTCTCCATCTCGTGGAGACGGCGGTAGAGTCTGTCTTCTCTTTGATCATATCTTACCGAGCCCCGGGACTCATCTTCGTACGAGGGTGGACTGGGGCTGCGGCAATGGTAGCTTGGAGAAGGACGAGGACTGAGAGTGTGAAGGCGGTGGCTCCTAGCTGGCTCATGAGTAGGTGGCCTCTGGTCGTTCTTTGGGGCGATATTGAGGGCCCGTAAGACTGTCGCTTGGAAGTCTTGAAGATCTGCCCTTATGACTGGTGCCTCTCCAACTTGGCGGTCCCTATGTATGGCTCGGCTTACTGGAGAATGAGTTCTCCGATGATGACGCTGAGGGGACTCTCTTCGCCTCCTCCGGGGAGGGGATCTTCTAGTCCTCGGTCGGTGGGAGGTCCAGACTCTTGAGGCCCCTGGGTGCTCGGGTTGATGGACTCCACCAAGGGCTCGCCATCCATTCAGGCGAGTTCTGAGGTCGACCCCCTTTTGGCGGTTGGCAATCACTTGATGGAGATCCCGCTCGGGAGGGCTTTGAGAAGCCATAAATTCATCTGAAGGATTGGGACCCGCGACATGGTCATGAGGAGGATGTTGCTTCGGACGACTCTGACGGGAGCCCCCCTGGGCAGCCTCCCGAGACCCTGGAGGGGCCTGTTGAGTAGGAGTACCTTGAACCGGAGGAGGGAGAGGAGGAAGAGAAGTGGTTCTTCGGTTGGAGACCGCTGCCTTCCCCTTCTGTTTTGGATGCATGGCTTGAAACTAGTATCGTTGATGAAGTTAGGTCAGGTTGCTTTTTCGATTCCCACAGACGGCGCCGATCTGTTGCTGCTAATTTTGGTGTGGGAGCAAACAGATGAATTTGTGGATTCTTGGAGAAAACGATTAAGCAAACATGTTGACCTGTTGACCTTCACCAATGTGTTGACTTGGTCTCTTGCCGCTGCTGCGAACCTGCAAAAAGTGCGAGACACCAGGATGGATCCCGGCGATGCACCCTCCGACGCTCTTGTCAGTAATCTGAATGATTAAGCAAGAACTTAAACTGGAAAAGTATTGTTTACCTCTTAATGATGGTGGATGCGGGGTATTTATAGTCGCCTTTGGGATCAGATTAGGAATGTAATCCCTAGAAACAGATTAGGAATGTAATCCCTAATTCCCATTGAAAGGATAGATATGAATCAGGGCTGTTGATTAGAATTAATCAGAAACCCTAATTCTACCCTACTGGACTGGGTTCGCTGCGGGTTGAAACCCGCACCCAGTTGAGATGGATCCGTTTATGGGTTATTGGACTTTGAATAAAGATCCAGTTCCCATTTCAGACCCGTTAGTAGGTGAAATTACTGTTTTACCCCTGAGTTTTAAGATTCGTGTCCGATTTGAACGGCCCCGATTTAATCCCATTTTTAGCCATATCAGAAGACATTCTTCATAAAATCAAGTATCATCCAGGCAAGGCGAATGTAGTGGTTGATGGGCTTAGTCGGAAGAGTAGCCTGTCATGTTTTATCATGGCTCAGAAGGAGTTGGCAGCAGAGATAGATCAAGCAGGTATTGAGGTTGTTCTACAAGGATTGGGAGCTTCGTTGGTGCAGTTAAGAGCCTACTTTGAAGGAACAAATTATGGAGGGCCAGAATCAGATTCAGCAATTCAGAAGATGTTGCAGCAGGTTTCCGATGGCAAGTTATTAAAATTCTGTGTCCAAAATGGGATTCTATGGATGGTTGAGAGGTTTTGTGTGCCGGAGAATGCAGATTTGAGGGAGAGCATCTTGCAGGAAGCACACATTACCTTGTTTTCAATACATCCTGGAGGTACGAAGGTGTACAAGGACATTAAGCAGCACTTTTGGTGGCCAGGAATGAAGAGGGATTTGGCAGACTTTGTGGCGAGATGTTTGACTTGTCAGCAAGTCAAGGCGAAAAATCAGAAACCTGGAGGCATGTTGTAGCCGTTGCCTATACCGAAATGAAAGTGGGAAAATATCAGTATGGATTTCATCGCTGGTTTGCCTAGGAGTCCGAAGGGCAACGACTCGATTTGGGTCATTGTGGATCGTTTGACCAAGTCAGCTCACTTCTTGTCTATGAAGATTACGTGGTCCTTGGAGAAGCTAGCAGAGTTATACATTGATGAGATTGTGAGACTTCATGGGGTTCCCGTGTCTATTGTTTTTGACAGGGATGTAAGGTTAAATCGAGGTTCTGGAAGAGTTTACAAGCAGCTTTGGGTACTAGAACCGACTTCAGTACTGCTTTTCATCCGCAGTCAGATGGTCAAATAGAAGGGGTGAATCAGGTGTTAGAGGGCATGCTGAGGTCATGTGTCATGAATTTTGGTGGCAGTTAGGAGAGGTACTTGGTATTGGTTGAGTTTGCTTACAACAACAGTTACCATGCAAGTATCGGTATGACACCTTATGAAGCGTTGTACGGGAGAAAGCGCAGAACACCCGTTTTTTGGTATGAAGTTGGGGAGAGGTAAATGTTTGGGCCGGAGATTGTGCAGTAAACTTCGGAAAAGATCGAACTAATTCGGAAAAGGTTGGTTGAAGCTCAGAGTCGGTAGAAGAGTTATGCAGATACTTGGCGTAGAGACTTGGAGTCCGAGGTTGGAGATGCAGTGTTTTTCAAAGTATCTACGACTAAAGGGGTGATCAGATTCGGGAAAGGTGGCAAGTTGGCGCCAAAGTACATTGGGCCATATAGGATTTTGAGCCGGATTGGTAAGATGACATATAAGTTGGAGTTGCCCGAAGAATTGGCACACGTACATGACGTGTTCCATTTGTCAATGGTAAGTAAGTATGTGCCGGATCAAAGTCATCATTTGATGGAAGTGCCCGAGGGATTGCAGCTGAACTTGAGCTACAAGGAACAGCATGTGAAGATTGTGGACCGTTGAGAGAAGGTATTGAGGAATAAAGTTATACCCATGTTCATGGTGTTGTGGAGGAACCAGATGTTCAAGGAAGCCACTTGGGAGCCGGAGAATCGTATGAAGAAGGATTTCCCAAACTTTTTATGTAATTTTCTTCTTTTGCTTGTAATTATTTTGTCCCTATTAGCGGTAGTTCTGAGGACAGAACTATTATAAGGAGAGAGTAATGTAACATCCTAGAATTTTAAATAATATTTTAGAATTTACAAATGAATTAAATTGAATTTTTGTGAATTAATAAATATTTTTCTGAAATTTATCTTTTTTGCACGTGCAAAACACGTGCAAATACTTTCTTGGGAAACACAGTCAGAAAATACATTTGGAAAAATCTGACATTTATTAGTACATATTATTTATAAATTTTCTGGATTTTAATGAATGATTTATGACATATTTGCAAATACGCAAAAATGAATAAATTTTGTGCAAAATTGTCATTTGGAGTAAAAACTCTAGATTTCAATTTTCTGGGCAGTGCATATTGGCCGAAAAATTTAGGAGAATAAGGGGATTTAATTTTATTTGATTTTAAATCAATTTGATTAGCTAATAATTGGAATGATTCATATATGTAAATAAATAATTTCCTTGAGAAGTAAAATTGTAAACTTTGTGAAACCCTAAAAACTGAAATCTCGGCCTATATCAGGGGCAGCAACCGCAAATTCCCTATTGCGCACTCAAAACTATTTTCTCATTATTTTCTAGGAGTTTAAAGCTTGGATCTTGGACTTTTGCAAAAGAGAAAGAAGGGGTTTTTCTTTACAATTTTTTTTGTGCTTCGATTGAATCTTTTTTAGGTGAGTGATACTTTCATAGCTCTTGTTTGCTATATGATTATAAATTGTTCAAGTATAATGCATGATTGAAAGTTGTATGATTATGAAATATGATGGGTGATTATAGATTCTAAATGAATAGATAAGTAATCAACATCTTACATGAAGAGATATGAAGTTATGAGAAATTTTCCCATGCTTAAATAGTTGATGTATGAGATACACAAAGATCATCACTTTCTTATGTCATGCTTGAATGAATGTGTTTGAATTGATATTAAAGGTGTATGAGATATGTAGAGTTGTCATCTAATTAGCATAGATCTAATTTTGTTTGTGTGAGTAATTATTGGATTGTGGATGTATATCATGTATAAATAGAATGCAAATTGAATAGTAATGTCATACATGCATATAGATAAATAGAAAATCTTTAAGTTACTGATTTACTTTTGTACTCTGATATGGCTAAAAAACGGGGGTTAATCGGAACCGTTCAAATTGGGCACGAATCTTGGGACCTAGGGGTAAAACGGTAATTTCACCTGCAAGAGGGTCCAAAATGGGTATTGGATCTTCTCCCCAAGGACCCAATAACCCACGAATGGATCCACCAGCAAGAGGTGCGGATTTTAACCCGCTGCGCACCCGTTCCAACAAGATAAAATCAGGGTCCCTGGTTAATCATGATCAACGGCCCTGATATACATCTATCTTTTCACCGGGATTTGGGGATTAAATTCCTTATCTGATTACGGGGAATATACCTTATCAGATTACATTACTAATCTGTTTACAAGGAGAATATTCCTTATCAGATCACGGGGATTACATTCCTAATCTGTTCTCTAAGACGCCTATAAATACCCCCCATCCATCTCCATTAAGAGGTAATCAATCTTTCACCAGTTTTTACGCTCATTCATAGTCTTCCTAGATTACTGACTTGAGCGTCGGAGGGTGCGTCGCCGGGAACAACCCCGGTGTTTCGCACTTTTTGCAGGTGTACGGCGGGAGCATCGATCGAAGCCCCAAGGAACAGGTATACAGGTTTACTATCCAGTTTCCCTAAGAATCCACAAATTCATCTGTTTGCCCCCACACCAAATTTAGCGGCAACAGATTGGTGCCGTCTGTGGGAAACTAACGGATAGAAACCTCTCCTCTTCCCCGAAAACAGGTCTTCTCCAGCCATGCCACCTCGCAAAGTCAGGTCAAGAGGGTCTAACCGAGTACCCAACCCTGACCAGCAAGAAGTCCTTCCCGATCCCGCTCAGCAACAAGGGCAACTTCCCCCTACCGCGGAAGAGCCGCTCCAACAAAACCTTCCCCCTCCTGATCCAAAGGGTCCTAACCCTCAGAAACAGCCTCTTCACCAAGAGAACCTCTCCATCCACAACGCCTCCACTGACTCTATGGCCTCCCATCATCCCCGAGCCTCTGGTCGCCACAATGCAGCCCCCAAACGCCAGAAAGATGATGACCTCCGTCGTCATCTGGATGAAAAACGGGCTCGGGAGGAAGCCTCCCGCCAGCATGAGCGATCCCCTCGTCGCCGAGAGTACAGGAGGTCCCCCATCCGAAGAGGGAGGAAGGAGTCTCCCGATCATTACCGAAGAAGGCACTCTCCCGTAGGTCGGCAACAGCCCAGGAACAATGAGGCACCAATCACCCGTGCCGAGTTCCAGCAGTTCCAAGCGACCGTCCTGCAGGCTCTCAACCTCCGTCAGAATCCTATTGAGCCGAAGCTCCCATCCCCTCCTCCGGTCCGAAGCCCTCGCCGACGGTCTCCCTCTCCTCGACCCGCTCCTACCAACTCCCGGCGTACCCCAAGTCCTCGCCGCTCCCGAAGTTACCATCGTCGCAGCCCTCGATCTCCCTCATACGAAGACGAGTCTCGTGGCTCGGCAGATTACCGTCGGAGAGATGACACCATGAACCGCCGTCTTCATGAAGTAGAGAGACGCCTGGGTCAGATAAACCGAGAAGAAGAGCTCAGGGGGAGAACCCTGCGTCCTAGCCGACCCCCTTTCTCCCGAACCATAGTGGATGCACCTGTCCCGTTCGGCTTCAAACCTCCCCAATTCGAGATTTATACCGGAGAGACTGACCCGGTTGATCACATAGAGAGTTTTAAAACTTTAATGCTCCTTCACCAAGCTTCCGATGCCCTCCTCTGCAAAACCTTCCCCGCAACTCTCAAAGGGCCGGCCCGAGAGTGGTATTCTCGTCTCACCCCCTCCTCGATATTCTCTTTCGAACAGTTTGAAACCCTCTTCGTCACGCATTTCGTAAGCAGCCGAAGGGCAGAGAAGACCAGCATCTCCCTCTTGCACCTTCACCAGAAGAAGGGGGAAAAACTGAGAGATTATGTGAAGAGGTTCACAGCTGAAGCCAGGACCATAGCATCTCTCGACCAGTCGGTCGCTACGGTAGCATTTCAATCCAATGTCCTCAATTCCAACCTCCGCTCCTCCCTCGCCAAGAAACCACCACATGACTTTTCCGACCTCCTCCTTCGCACTGAAAAGTACATCCGGGCCGAAGAGGCCGAGCAACAACCCAACCGGGAGGGGTCTGCCTCCGGGCTTAAGAGGAAGGGGACGGAAGAAGAAGGAGCCAAGAAGCTCCAGAAAGATAATGCCGGCCAGCGCCGACCTCCTCCTAGATTTGAAAAGTTCACTCCCCTCACTACTGACATCTCCACCATCTTCATGGAAGTTGAAAAAGAGGGAGTCATACCCCCTGCTCCGAGGATGAACACCCCGGCCAAGAGAAGAGATAAAGAGAAATGGTGCCGCTACCACCGGGACCATGGGCATGATACCAACGATTGCCGTGCTCTGAAGAACGAGATCGAAGCCCTTATCCAGAGAGGGCAGCTGACCAGGTTTGTAAGAAAAGATCGAGCAGGACTTCCTCCTCCGCCTCCGGGGGCTAACAAGCGTCCGGAAAGAGAAGAGACGCCAGACTTCGAGGAAGAACGAGTCCTCCACCTCATTCACGGGGGCCCAATGGGGGGTTCCTCGAACTCCTCTCGGAAAGCCTTTATAAGAGAAGTCAACTCGGTCCGAGCCACCCCTCCTCCCAAAGGCCTCGGAGTGCCAGTCACGTTCTCCGACGAAGATCTCGAGGGAATTCGTACCCCGCATTGTGACGCACTCGTCATTAGCCTCCACATGGCGAATTTCAAAGTGGAGAGGGTCTTAGTAGACAACGGCAGCTCCGTCAACATCCTCTTCCTCTCCGCTTTTAAAGGCCTAAAGCTCTCCAGAGAGAGACTCAAGCCCACCGGCTACACTCTCCATGGGTTCACGGGGGTTCCGGTAACTATTGAAGGGATGATCACCCTCGATGTAACTGCCGGCCAAACTCCTACCACCCGGACAGAGCCGATGGACTTCATGGTGGTGGATGTTCCGCCGCCTACAACGTCATTTTGGGTCGGCCAGGCCTCGCAGCCCTAGAAGCTGTTCCCTCAGCATACCATCTGAAGATGAAGTTTCCCACCCGGTCCGGGGTCGGGGAAGTAAGGGGAAATCAGGAGCAGGCCCGGAAGTGCTACATGACCTCCACCCTTGGGCCCGTCCTCTCCTTAGAGACTCTGGAAATTCCTCAAGACACTGCAAGACCGACCTCCGAGCCGGTGGATGAACTGGAGGAGGTGCTCTTCTCTGAACAAGAGCCGACCCGCAAGTTCTTCGTAAGCAAGACCCTTCCGTCCGCCCTATACTCAGATATTGTGAAATGCATCCGAACCAATCAAGACCTCTTCGCATGGTCCGCAGCAGATATGTCCGGTATCTCCGAAGAACTCCTAGTCCACCGCCTGAGCGTTGATCCGGGGTCCAAACCGGTTCAGCAGAAGAGACGCAAGTTCGCCCCCGAGCGTCAGCTCGCTATCAAAGAGGAGGTAGACAAGCTGCTGAAAGCCCGATTCATACAGGAGGTAAACTACCCAGAATGGTTGTCTAACGTAGTAATGGTGAAGAAGTCCAATGGGACGTGGAGAATTTGTATTGATTTCACCGACCTCAACAAGGCCTGCCCCAAAGATCCTTTCCCTCTACCGAGCATCGACACTCTGATTGACGCAACCTCGGGACATGAGCTCCTCAGCTTCATGGATGCCTTCTCAGGTTACAATCAGATAAGAATGTTCCCTCCAGACATCCCAAAGACATCCTTTGTGACCGACCGAGGCCTCTATTGCTACAGAGTCATGCCATTCGGCCTAAAGAACGCAAGGGCGACCTACCAGCGCCTCGTCAACAAGGTTTTCCAGGCCCAGATCGGCCGGAACATGGAAGTGTACGTCGATGACATGCTTGTAAAGAGCATCCGAGGTGTTGATCATGTGGCCGACCTTCAGGAGGCCTTTGACGTCCTAAGAAGGCACAATATGAGACTCAACCCGAACAAGTGTGCGTTCGGCGTCTCATCAGGAAAGTTCCTCGGCTTCATGGTTAGCCAACGAGGAATTGAAGTAAATCCGAAAAAGATCAAGGCCATACTGGACATGGCCCCTCCCAGAAATGTTAAAGAAATCTAGAGATTGACTGGTCGCCTAGCTGCCATAGGGCGCTTTCTGTCGAAGTCCGGGGAGAAGTGCCTCCCGTTCTTCAAAGCCCTCAGGGGGGCTAAGGGATTCGAGTGGGGGCAGCAGCAACAGGACTCCTTCGACCAGCTTAAAGCCTACCTCGTTAATCCACCTCTTCTCAGCAAACCGATACCTGGCGAACCACTCTACCTATACTTGGCAGCTTCCGAACAGACGCTTAGTGCGGTCTTAGTCAGAGAAGAAGAGAGGGCTCAGAAGCCCATTTACTACGTCAGCAAGGTGCTTCGGGACGCCGAGGTCCGGTACCCGAGGATTGAGAAAATGGCCTATGCCCTGGTAATGGCCGCGAGAAAGCTTCGACCCTACTTTCAGTCCCATTCAGTGGTCGTCCTTACCGACCAGCCGCTGAAACAGGTCCTTCACAAGCCTGAGACTTCCGGTCGCCTCATGAAGTGGTCGATCGAGCTGAGCCAACATGATATAACTTATTAGCCGCGGACCGCTATCAAGGCTCAGGCGCTGGCCGAATTCATAGTTGAGAGTACAATCCCTAAGCCCTGCCAAACAGTAAAAGGACCGCCGTTTTGGTCAATTTATGTTGACGGATCTTCTTGCAATGAGGGAAGCGGGGCAGGAGTCATCTTGGCAGGCCCAGACGACTTCATCCTCCAATACTCCCTCCGTATAAACTTCAAAGCTTCAAACAACGAGGCCGAATACGAGGCGCTAATAGCCGGTCTAAGAATGGCCCGAAATGCAGGGGCACAGCGGCTACAGATCTTCAGCGACTCTCAGTTGGTTGTCAACCAGGTCCTCGGTGAGTATGAAGCCCGCGATGATAGAATGGTTAGATACTTGGCTAAAGTCAAGAGCCTCATGGCGCTGTTTGACGAGGCTCTCATCCAAAGGATCCCCTGAGAAGAAAATGCTCAGGACGACGCCCTGTCCAAATTAGCCTCCTCTTCCCTTCAAGGTCTTGAGCAGACCGTATTGATAGAAGTCCTCTTAAAGCCAAGCATAGAGGACGAAACCCCTGACTCCGTTGAAACGTTGCCTGTCCTCCTCGAAGACAACTGGATGAAACCCATTGTCGAATTCCTAAGGGACGGACTCCTCCCTGAAGATCCAAGGGAAGCAAGAAGAATCAGGACACGAGCCGAGCGTTTTACTTTAATCGAAGGCATCTTATATAAACGCTTCTTCACCCAGGTGGACGGTCGGCCTTACCTAAGGTGCCTTTCCCCCGGGCAAGCCGACTACGCCCTGCAAGAGCTCCACGAGGGCATCGGAGGAGCTCATTCCGGGTCCAGGGCTCTAGCGCGCAAAGTGTTGAACTACGGATATTACTGGCCCACTCTCCTACGGGACGCCGAACGACACGTTCGGCAATGCAGCTCCTGTCAAAAGTATGCAGACATCCGACGCCTTCCACAAGCACCGCTCACCTCCCTATCAAGTCCGATCCCCTTCGCTATGTGGGGGATGGATTTACTGGGACCGTTTCCACCAGCTCCCGGACAGCTAAAGTTCCTAGTCGTGGCAGTCGACTATTTCTCTAAATGGATAGAAGTCGAGCCCCTGGCTACAATCACCGAACATAGAGTCGTTCAATTTTTCTGGAAAAACGTGATTTGCCGGTTCGGCGTTCCCCGAGTCATAGTCACGGATAATGGAACACAGTTCACTGGGGCCGCCTTCCGAGCCTTATGTGAGGACCTCTCCATACAACACCGATTCTCCTCCGTCTCCCATCCTCAGTCGAATGGCCAAGCAGAGAATGCCAACCGACAGATTCTCTCGGGCATCAAGAAGAGATTAGACAAGTGTTCCAAAGGACTGTGGGTCGATCAGCTGCCGAACGTACTCTGGAATCACCGCACCACTAAGCGGACCCCAACAGGCGAAAGCCCATTTAATCTCACCTATGGGGCCGAGGCCATCATCCCCCTAGAAGTCGGGATACCCTCTCCTCGTCTGATAGCTTATGAAGAAGAGCAGAACGCTAGAGAACTCAGAGCGAGCTTAGATCTGATAGATGAAATCCGAGAGAGGGCTGCCATACACCAGCAAGCTTACCGAAGGAGGATCGAGCTACCATACAACAAAAGGGTCCGACCAACAGACCTCAAAGAAGGGGACCTAGTCCTACGAAAATTGGCCATCTCGTTCCCCGGACAGAAAAGCAAACTGGCCCCGAATTGGGAGGGACCGTACAAAATCTCAAAAGGGATCCGCCCAGGTGCATACAAGCTAGAAGATCTCGAAGGCAGAGAAATTTTCAGGACTTGGAATGCCGACCATCTTTTGAAATACCAAGAGAAGGCAACCACACCTCTCTAAGTAACTCGAGATGTCGAACCATTCCCTTACTAGTAGTGATTTTTTCTTTTATTTTTTCATTGTAATAACGGCTAGCAACTTTAGAAGCAGCCGATCATTAGATATTAGTAAATAAAGTATTCTTTTTTCTAGTATTTTCACTGCTACTACATCTCTCTGCTTTTAACTCTTTAATCTAACAATGGTTCCGGAGTCCAACACTTGGCTCGATTCTACTTCGCAAGTTCGCTCCCAAGCGAGCTAGAAGTAGCTCGCCATTCGGAACTGCTCCCAAAGCTGTTGAATGGTTCGGAGTCCAACACTTGGTTCGACTCTACTCCGCAAGTTCGCTCCTAAGCGAGCTAGGGGTAGTTCGCCATTCGGAATTGCTCCCACACCCTTAAACTAACAATGGTTCCGGAGTCCAACACTTGGTTCGATTCTACTTCGCAAGTTCGCTCCCAAGCGAGCTAGAAGTAGCTCGCCATTCGGAACTGCTCCCAAAGCCGTTGAATGGTTCGGAGTCCAACACTTGGTTCGACTCTACTCCGCAAGTTCGCTCCTAAGCGAGCTAGGGATAGTTCGCCATTCGGAATTGCTCCCACACCCTTAAACTAACAATGGTTCCAGAGTCCAACACTTGGTTCGATTCTACTTCGCAAGTTCGCTCCCAAGCGAGCTAGAAGTAGCTCGCCATTCGGAACTGCTCCCAAAGCCGTTGAATGGTTCGGAGTCCAACACTTGGTTCGACTCTACTCCGCAAGTTCGCTCCTAAGCGAGCTAGGGGTAGTTCGCCATTCGAAATTGCTCCCACACCCTTAAACTAACAATGGTTCCGGAGTCCAACACTTGGTTCGATTCTACTTCGCAAGTTCGCTCCCAAGCGAGCTAGAAGTAGCTCGCCATTCGGAACTGCTTCCAAAGCCGTTGAATGGTTCGGAGTCCAACACTTGGTTCGACTCTACTCCGCAAGTTCGCTCCTAAGAGAGCTAGGGGTAGTTCGCCATTCGGAATTGCTCCCACGCCCTTAATCTAACAATGGTTCCGGAGTCCCACACTTGGTTCGATTCTACTTCGCAAGTTCGCTCCTAAACGAACTAGAAGAAGCTCGCCATTCGGAGTCCAGCACTTTAGAAGCTACGGCACAGCAGACAACAGTCACAAGAACAAAACACACAAATTCGGCAACAACACTTTTATTAATGAAACCGAAGCGGTACAAAGACAAACGCAGCGGGATTACAACTCGTCAAAGAAAAAGCTACAATGCCGACTTATTACACTTAGCAAAAACAAAAAATACTCAACAACTAACAGAGTCGACCACTCTAGCGCTTTTTCGGAGCCGGGGCGTTCCGCTTCAAAGACACCCGAGGATGGCGATGCTTGTCTCCGGAGCACGACCCCAAGCCCGCGAACTGAGACGTGTCCTCGGCACCACTCCTAGTGGCCACTCCGACGGATGCACCGCTCGACGAAATTGCCACCGAACTCTGCGCGTCCCCCGGACTGGGTTGGCCGATCCGCTGACGGGTCGCCATCTCATAAAAGGTAATGCCCCACTTGCTCTCAGCGCGAGTGCATGACGTGCTTCGAACATTGATCGGCCCTGAATGCGGCTTAAGACGGGCCACTTCTGCCTCCAACTCCGAGATCTGATCCCGCAGCGAGTCGTCCTTGACGTCGACTTCGAAACGTGGGGGTATCGCGGAGTCCGGGACTCCAGATCGGCAGGCGATGAGGCGCCGAAGGTGGGTGACCTCGATGCTTTTGTCCACCGTCGCCCTCTTGAGCGCTTCAACTTCGGCAGACAGCTGAACCCGGTCGGTCGTCAATTTGGCCACTTCGGCCGTCAGCGCCTCACCCTCACTCCGAAGCTTCACCTCTACGGACTGAAGATGTTGTATTTCGGAAAGCAAATCGTCTCTCTCCGCTGTCATTTTGGACAAGTTATGACGGATGCACTGAACCCGAATCTCATTATGGAAATCAGTTGGCGAATATTCACCTTCGGGGATAAGCTCCGCGATCCTACTTTCCAGTCGGCGAATCTCGATATCCCGCCGGCCGAGGATGAGCTGGAGATGCTTCCTCTCGCTTTCAGCTTGGCGCAAACCGAGCTCGACCTCGTAGAGCCGCTCTCGGCACCTCGCCAGACATAGCCTCGTCGCCCCTAGGCCGACCTCGGCTCGAGCTCCTTCATCCGAGCCCAAAGGTTCGACGTCTTGGGCAATCAACATAAGCTGCAAAAGAGATCGAAGCGATCAGCAAAAATGTCGAAAACTGCCGAAGCACCACACTTGGAAAAATCTAAGCTAAAGACAAGAAGGGAATGCTCAGCGCAAAAAAGGGGGCAAAAGACAAAGACTGTTGAACACCAATACTTGCAAAAAATTTTCTTTTCATTCATTTCAAAAAGTAGCGGTGGCCAGTCCGCTATTAGGCGTTACAACGATTGAAAAGAAAAACAAAAAAAAACAAAAACAACAAACATACGAGCAAAAAAGAAGAAGACGAGGAGCGGAGTCAAGGCCCGACCTCTTTCCCCGGGCGACGAGGTGGAGTAGGGGTGGACTTCGCCGAAGGAGACGCCGCCGCCAGCGGAGTGATCGTGGCGCTGGGGACCTCGCCAGTAACCCCGGCGTCGGCATCGGCGTCGCCCTCCTCCTCTTCTTCCCCTTCGGACTCGGGGTCGAAGCCCTCAACGTGTCCGGGGAAGAGCCGCCATCCCGAGACATCCACTGAGGGGTATGCCTCCAACACCCGCGTGAGGGCGGCAGCAAAGGCCTTCGCCATGTTTTGCGCGAGGAACCCCTGGGCCTTCTCCATGGTCGCGCCCTCCGCCGCCTTCACGGCTGCCGCCTGCTTCGCCTCGGCCTCGGCCAGCTGCTTGGCCGACCCCTCCTTCTCCCGAAGGAGCTCGCCCTCCAGCCTCTTCACCTCAGCCTCGAGATGCTTGATCCTCGCCGACCGACCCTCATGCTCGACTCGGAGCTTGTCGAGCTCGTTCGCCATCCGAGCCTTATCATTCCGAGCTTGGTCGGACTCCTGCTTCAGCTCTTTCTCCAGAGCTGTCAGCCTCTCGGTGAGATGGCCGAAGTGGACGATGATCTGCAGCAAAGAAGAACTAAAAGAGTTAGAAAAAATTTTCGGTTCAAGAAATACAACAGAAGTGGAGAAGCTTACCGATACCGCCGAACGAGCGATCTCGATCACGTCGTCGCCTTGCCTCCCCGCCTCCATGGCGGCTCGGTCCTTCAGGGTGGCGAGATGCTTGACAGCCTGCATGCTCGCCAACGAGTTCCCGAGGAACCCATCGTGCTTCCGGACTTGCCAGTCCGGGATATGAATCCGCTTGTGCTCCTCTGTCAGGAGCTCCTCGCCTGCCACGGTCAGCGGCGGTGTCGGCATGGCGAGGGCGGCAGCAATGGGGAACTCCCCCACAGGTGAGGGAGCAGAAGTCCCCGCCACGGTGACGACCGGGGCATCGAGGATCTCCACCCCCTCGTCAGGGGCAGCAATCCTCGGCGTCTTCGAGGTCGAGGGCAGCTTCGACGCGACCCTCTTGCGCTTCTTCGGTGCCTTACTCGCGAGCCCTGCCCTGAGCGCCAAGACCTCGTCGTAGTCCATGGATTCTGCATCAAAAGTAAAAAAGTGATTAGCATACAAAAAAACAACAAGGCAGCAAGTACGGAAAAAAGAACTTGACGAGAGCCGCGTACTAGGGTCTACGCGGCAGAGCCCTCCCCTGTAGAGGACGTCCTCCGTCAGCTCCTTCCAATCGTACTTCGGACGGTCAAGAAGGATCCGGACCGCCTCTTCTTCTTCTACTGAGAGCCTCGGCATCGCCGTCGCCCTCTTCGGCACCCCTTCTGCCCAGCTAGAGGGGATCGGCCAGGCCTCACGACTCCGCACGACGAACCACTTCTCTCGCCAGTGCTTAATGGAGTCAGGGCAAACGACGAGTCTGCCGCCGTGCCTCGGAGTCAAATAATACCGGTACTCCGACCTATTCCCTTGGTGGAGCCGGTATAACGCCCGAAGCACGTTTAGCTGCGGCTCGATCCCTGCGGCCTGGCAGTGGAGAACGAAACCATTGATCACTCGCCACGCGTTCGGCATCAGTTGGATGGGGCTGACCCCGAACCAACTCACCACGGTAATTGCGAACGCGTGGAGAGGTAGCCGAGCACCGGCGATAAAAGCATCGACCGGCCAGCAACACATGGTCACTAGCAGCGGCGAATTGGCCCTAACTCCGGGGCCCGGCAGCATGATTTCGTACTCCTCCGGGATGAAAAACGAATCCCGGATCACAGCCAGTTCCTCCTCGCGCAGGATCGACGCCGCATCGTCCGCCTCCGTCATCTCCCTCGCTTCATTCTCCTCGAAGGACCTCTCCCTCCCATGGACAATTCGCTCGGCCTGATCCTCCGGGAGCTGCCTGACTCTGTGTAGTCCCGTCAACGGACCGGGCAGTTGCCCGAACTCCCCCATCCTCTTCGGATCCTCCACGATCGAATCCTTGCCGAACACTTTGCCTTTGGTCGGAGTCAGTGTCGAGTCCTCGACGTCTTCAAGGGAGGGCTCGGACCAGGAGACTTCATCGGAGACAGAAGCTAGAGACATAATTGATAATGAATTACCTTAAAAAGCTTTGGTTGCCGGAAAACTTCGCCTGAGTCAAACGCCGACCACCGGAAAAACTCGCCTGAAGCACAAGAAAACGCCTGAGCAAATGAGAGGAGAAATGAGAAATGAGAGAGGGGGGTGAGGATTTATAGAAGGGGGGCACTCCCAACGAGGCTAATGGGCTCGTACGACCGGCCCATTTAAACCAAACGGCGGAGCAACCCCAATCGTCACCTCGCTAACCATGCCAAATCATGAGTTGAATTTAATGCGCATCCCGTCTGATAGAAGCCCAGAGGTCACTGCAATTAATGAACGTCCCATCTGTCAGGGTTGTCAAAGTTGTCAGAGCTGTCAGAGCTGTCAGAGCCACCAGAAGTTCAAATGGCGCACAGAAAAAACAAACCCCTAAAAACGACAAGTCTAGAAGTTCGGCACTCACTGCCGAGCGTTCGTGACACCGATCTTGTTACGGGATAAAAATCAAGCTCGGCACTCACTGCCGAGCGTTCGTGACACCGACCTTGTTACGGGACAAAAATCAAGTTCGGCACTCACTGCCGAGCGTTCGTGACACCGACCTTGTTACGGGTAAAAAATCAAGTTCAGCACTCACTGCCGAGCGTTCGTGACACCGACCTTGTTACGGGGCAAAAATCAAGTTCGGCACTCACTGCCGAGCGTTCGTGACACCGACCTTGTTACGGGGCAAAAAACAAGTTCGGCACTCACTGCCGAGCGTTCGTGACACCGACCTTGTTACGGGTAAAAAATCAAGTTCGGCACTCACTGCCGAGCGTTCGTGACACCGACCTTGTTACGGGACAAAAAACAAGTTCGGCATTCACTGCCGAGCGTTCGTGACACCGACCTTGTTACGGGTAAAAAATCAAGTTCGGCACTCACTGCCGAGCGTTCGTGACACCGACCTTGTTACGGGGCAAAAATCAAGTTCGGCACTCACTGCCGAGCGTTCGTGACACCGACCTTGTTACGGGTAAAAAATCAAGTTCAGCACTCACTGCCGAGCGTTCGTGACACCGACCTTGTTACGGGGCAAAAATCAAGTTCGGCACTCACTGCCGAGCGTTCGTGACACCGACCTTGTTACGGGGCAAAAATCAAGTTCGGCACTCACTGCCGAGCGTTCGTGACACCGACCTTGTTACGGGGCAAAAAACAAGTTCGGCACTCACTGCCGAGCGTTCGTGACACCGACCTTGTTACGGGGAAAAAAACAAGTTCGGCACTCACTGCCGAGTGTTCGTGACACCGACCTTGTTACGGGTAAAAAATCAAGTTCGGCACTCACTGCCGAGCGTTCGTGACACCGACCTTGTTACGGGGCAAAAAATAAGTTCGGCACTCACTGCCGAGCGTTCGTGACACCGACCTTGTTACGGGGCAAAAAACAAGTTCGGCACTCACTGCCGAGCGTTCGTGATACCGACCTTGTTATAAGGTAAAAAACAAGTTCGGCACTCACTGCCGAGCGTTCGTGACACCGACCTTGTTACGGGGCAAAAAACAAGTTCGGCACTCACTGCCGAGCGTTCGTGACACCGACCTTGTTACGGGGCAAAAAACAAGTTCGGCACTCACTGCCGAGCGTTCGTGACACCGACCTTGTTATAAGGTAAAAAAAAAGTTCGGCAGATCGCCAGACTCACTCCTAGTGCTCGCAGCTATGCCGAACTCGCTTTCCTCTCCGGAAAAGCCTGCCGAACTGCATGTGGACCTCGGCCCCCTAGTCAGCGAGCCCTAGGGGGGGTTTAAGGCGTGATCCAAATGTATAAGACCCCCGAACAAACGAATTGACGCTTCGCAAAGGACAAAAGGATATCCCTGCAAGTCGGAGCTCAATCCACTTGGAAAATCACCTCACTACCCCTTCGAGATTCGAAACCCACCATTTGAACTCCGATGCAACTCCGCTAGCCATTAAAACAGTTAAACTACTCCTCAAAGGCCGATCAAATTTAGCCTTTAGGAGTGGGGGGCTCGTGATATGGCTAAAAAACGGGGGTTAATCGGAACCGTTCAAATCGGGCACGAATCTTGGGACCTAGGGGTAAAACGGTAATTTCACCTGCAAGAGGGTCCAAAATGGGTATTGCATCTTCTCCCCAAGGACCCAATAACCCACGAATGGATCCACCAGCAAGAGGGTGCGGATTTTAACCCGCTACGCACCCGTTCCAACAAGATAAAATCAGGGTCCCCGGTTAATCATGATCAACGGCCCTGATATACATCTATCTTTTCACCGGGATTTGGGGATTAAATTCCTTATCTGATTACGGAGAATATACCTTATCAGATTACATTACTAATCTGTTTACAAGGAGAATATTCCTTATCAGACCACGGGGATTACATTCCTAATCTGTTCTCTAAGACGCCTATAAATATCCCCCATCCATCTCCATTAAGAGGTAATCAATCTTTCACCAGTTTTTACGCTCATTCATAGTCTTCCTAGATTACTGACTTGAGCGTCGGAGGGTGCGTCGCCGGGAACAACCCCGGTGTTTCGCACTTTTTGCAGGTGTACGGCGGGAGCATCGATCGAAGCCCCAAGGAACAGGTATACAGGTTTACTATCCAGTTTCCCTAAGAATCCACAAATTCATCTGTTTGCCCCCACACCAAATTTAGTGGCAACATACTCGCTGTTCTGAGATGAAACATAGAGAGTTTAATGTTGTTGTGGATTGTATTGAATGAGAAGTGAAAGAATTTGATGTTGAGTTGAATGGATTGACATATTTTGACCAATGAATGTGTTAAACAAGATTACTCTTAGTTTCAAACATGTTTGAATTGTGTTTTCTGTATATGAAGAAAATTTTGACTGCAATTGTAAGAGTTCAAATATTCATATGAGACGTTGTTCGAAATCTTGATTTTTTTGCAACAATATGATTTTCAAAAAATTGCTTCTTTTGTGAAATTTATGAGGATTTGATTTGAAGCATAAATTAAACTGTTTGGCCAAGGATGTACCTGTGTTGTTACAGAATTTTAGCAATTGAAATCATGTATTTGAAGTTTTATACGTATATCAGTTTTGAAAGAATTGGCTGTCGCAGACTGGACATGCCAGTCAACTGCGCGGTCGATCGCAGTATATATGACGGTTGACTGCAGTTCAAATGAACGCGCAGTGCAGTCGACTGTCATGCTTGGTCCGTCGCCATTCTTCCCCTGTGCAGTCGACTGCAACAATTTATGCAGTAGCTGTCAGTCGACTGCCGCAGTGTGAAGAGGAGTTTTTGAGCGCTATCAGTCGACCGCCATTGTTTATACAGTATGAGACTGTCGACCGACAGACTCGAGTTGTGCACACTGTTTTGCTGAGTTTTGCTGTTTCTTCGAACGATTGTTTATTTGTGTTTGCAAAGTTAATTTCTCTGATTCTTAGCAATAATTGAACTTAGATTTCACCACTGTCAGAGAGTATGTATTCTCAATTTTTATCAAGTACTTAAATTCTAATGCGTGTGGTTTCGAAAAGTGAACATTTCACAAATTCCAAAAGTATTATATTGAAATTATTTCGCTGTGAGAGTATAAATCTTAGTTTTGTTCATACTTCGTTTCAGTTTTGATAAATTATACAGTTGTACCTTGGAAGTATTTGGTTTCTATTAACTATTGGCTTTGAGGGAAACCTCGTTATGAGTTAGATTATTTGGAGTAATGAGATACTAAGAAATGTTGAGTTGATGTTTGATTTTTGAGACTTTATAGGTTGAGTGGGACCCTAACATGCCGGCGGTTGAGATTTTGTAGATATTTTGGCCAGTAGGGCCTTGTTTCTGAGTTAGTTGAATTAAGTTCGGCAGGGTACACCAACTCTAGGGGGGAATTGTGACTTAACTAATAATAATAAACCTAAGGACATGGGGAATTGTGACTTAACTAATAATAATAAATCTAAGGACAGACACTTGTTGGAGTTGTGATGAAATAAGAGCAAACATGGGTAGGGGAGCCTCCTATGACCAGACGGTGGGAGATAAATCTCAGGAATTATCGGGGTTTGATCATGGAAAGTGTGGGATGAATCTTCGGGATTACCGGGGGTCGAGGCGACGCTTATGGGATATTTGTGTGATGAGGTACCATTGGCGGATGGTGTGGGTTTCAATTTCCAAAATTATCGGGGTGTGAGGGTGCGTACCCAGTATCATGGACGATGGGAAAGTTGATTCTCAAGAATTACCGGGGCGTGGCACTATATACTCACACAATACTCTAAATCTTAAAGTAATCACCGTAGTAGGATTAGTTGCTTAACGTGGGATTGAACCCTATAAAGTGGAGAATGATAAAGGCTTCCACTGGACCTATGTAGAATGGGATGCATAGAATCCGACAAGTATGCATTAGTAATCATCATATGCATTTATGTTTTCTTAACTTGTTTTATGCATGCTTGATTTTATTTTTCTTACACTTGACACTTAGCCTAGCTTCACTTGTTGACTTATAATTTTATTCTTTATGTTTTCATTAAGTTTGTATTTCCTCGAATATCACTCACACTATTTATGGCTGACCCCTGTAGTTTTGGGGGTTAGGAATATCTCTAATCCTATATTTTAGAGGTAGGTACCATTAGCATTGAGTTGGGAGCATGTGGTAGAATATTTAATGTTTATGCATATCTTGTAAAAGGATTGATTATAAAAAGAAAATTATATTTATAGTGATGTGTTGTAAAAAAATTGTAATTCAAAGTGTTAGTTCCGCTGTGTTTTGTAAAAAGATGATGTAATAAAAGTTTTTAAATTTTCTAGTGTTGGGACACTATGTTTATGACTACAACTAAGGTTGATTCT
This sequence comes from Hemerocallis citrina, assembly GCA_017893485.1. NCBI lineage: Eukaryota > Viridiplantae > Streptophyta > Magnoliopsida > Asparagales > Asphodelaceae > Hemerocallis > Hemerocallis citrina. The sequence goes on from JACEHZ010000200.1 coordinate 307,199, forward strand.
GAAATTTTTATTACGTATTTCTAATTTATTTATTGAAAATTCGGTACGCTACATAAATAACCCCACCCTTAGCTCTATATATTTTTAGGGATATTTCTTCATGAAAAAGTTGAGAGGTATTTATTTTTTTTAAAAGTAGGGGATGTTCTGTCAGAAATTCATATGGCTGACGATTTTTTTTCTTCTTTCGAATATAGCCTTGAATACATTTGAACTCTTCTTATGCAAGTCTTCTCATTTACATAGTTCATGTAAATAATGATTGCAAGCAATACTAAGAAACACATTCAATTTTTCTTAAAACTATGATGTTATTTAAATTTATAACTCTAAAGGTATCAACCGTACATTGGTCATTGTAAACAGAAGGTGGAGCGGTTTTTTTTAAGGGTAAATTTCAGGTTAATCCTACTCAGTTTTATATATTTTGCAGATAATCGTACCAAATTTTTTTTTGCACTAAATTTTACCGCCGTCAGTTTTTTTGGCGTTGTGGCCCACTCCATTACGACGACGTTAACTTTTGTATGAAATGTCTAAAATATCCCTACCAGTTCAATTTAGTTACTCAATTACTAGTCCATCATCATCTTCTTCTTCTTCTTTTACTCCTTCATTAATTTTAATCTCATAATTAGTTTTAATCACATCATTAATTTAAATTTTAATCACATCTTTATTTTTAATTCTATAGATTAATTTTAATTATATCATTAATTTTAATTTTAATCACATTATTAATTTTAATTTTATAAATAAATTTATCTTAATTTTAATTTTTCCTCCCCCTTTGACCAACCACCACACCTTCTCCTCCATCAACCACCAATACCTTCTCGAATCCCCCTTCCCACCCCACCTCCGACCAACCACCACCACCACCACTTCCTTCTCCATTCAATCATTCACCTCCATGTCCTTCCTTAAATCCCCCCCCCCCCCCTCCCCCCTCATTCTCCTACCTCAAATCCACCACCTCCCACAACCTCCGACCAACCACCACCACTATCACCTACCTCTCTCCATTAAAATGTTCAAACTCAAATCACTTTCATTACTACATCATCCTCACTCGAATCTCTTACCTCACACCAAAATCTAACACACCCCCCCCCCCCCCCCCCCCCCCTCTCATTCTACTACCTCACATCTTTCACCTTCCACCACCTTCGACCAACCACCACCACCACCACCACCATCCCCATCACCTAGCTCTCTTCATTAAAATTTTCAAACTCAAACAACTTCCACCATCACCGCATCATCCTCCCTCGAATTCGGTTATCAACACCACTTGCTCCGCCCTCAATTCCCCCCCCCCCCCCCCCCCCAAAAAAAAAAATCCAAGCACCACCACCCTCTCTTTCTCCTTCATTAAATCTCTCATTTCCATCAATTTAGGGTATTTATTTCTTAATTATATCCAAATAAAATAATAATAATAAGGGTAATTTGAATATTGAAAAGTAGAAATGGTAGAGCGTGGTTGCATGTGATCGAAAAAACGACCCAGAACAGACGAAGTAGGCCATAATGCCTAATGGAGCAAAAACTTACGTTGGGGTTTATGCCAAAAAATTAATCCAATATAGTTATCTACCAAACTTATAAAATAGAATTAACTGAAATTTACCTTTAAAAAAAATTTGAAATATAGTCACCTGTTTTATTAAATAGTCATGAATGAAACAATCTCAGATAAATCTTAGTATGAAACATAACTACAATATCAACCCACAAATCTCTAATCTCTAATATTATAATGGGAGAAGACCTTTGTGTCATTTGTCCTTTTGTCATTCTACCAACATGTCCTTTTGTCATTCTACCAACATGTGCAATGCACGTACATAACTAATATAAATAAGATTTTCGGTTCAAATCCTCCCTACGTTAGAATTTTTATTTTTATTTTTTGAAATTATTAAAACGTGCATCGCACGTGTAAGTTACTAGTATCTAGAAAGGAAGAGTAGTTTTGGCTCGATATCCTTATTACAACCTCTACTTTATTTCGCCACTGTTATTCCAAATCATCTCTCTGACTACAAATTCTTTAAATGGAAGTGTTTATTCAATTTCTCAAGACTCAAGAGGTTGATGTTTCATTAAAAAAATTATGCATTTAATAGTGCCAAACCCTTTTTACACTAAATTTTAGAATGCAATAAAACCTTGTAACTTTGATAAAAATACAGACTGCCTAGTGCATTTCTTATAGCTAAAAATGTATCTCCAAAAGATAAAATTGAGGATTATAAGATTCATTTTGTTGGGTGAGAAATAGCTTAACCTAGGTTTTAAATGAAGAAGAAAGTGGAGAAAGAGAAATAAAAGCATTTTGGAAAAGGTTAAGAGCAAAATAAACATTATGAACTTAAGGATGTAGTTTAATTTCAAAAAAAGAGGTAGTGTTAGTTTTTTAAATGCTGGAGTACTTGATAATTTAGCTTCACTTTATAAATAATTTAGTAATTTGGTATCCTAATATTGGTTATTTGTAGTTTCATCCCCAATAATATGGTGTTTATGTATCATCATACCTACTTAGTGTTTGTTGTTTTGAGCTGAGGTCAGCAGACTATCTAGATATTCTAAAGATACCTTAGTTAGATGCCATTCAATATGGAATTTTTTCCCTAAATAATCCTATTTTTGAAAGTTTTTTCACAAACGACCTGTTTTTTTTTTATTCCATAAACGCTCCACTCGCTTTTTGGAAAAGCGAGTGTGGTATATTTCCTCGCGCTTTTTCAAAAAACGAGTCTTAGGGTTCAGAAAATTTGAAACCTAAGACTCGCTTTTTGAAACACCGCGGGTGATAATACCACACTCGGTGTTTCAAAAAGCGAGTCTTGGCCTTTTGGCCCCAGCAACACTCGCTTTTTGAAACACCGCGGTGAATTAGCCCACACTCACTTTTTCAAAAAGCGAGTGTCGTTTGGGACTTAAACCCCCCACCCCCAAACAGATCTCCCTATTCTCTCTTCTTTCTCCTTCTTCGCTCGCGAAACCCTAACCCAACGTCCAATTTCGACGATTTAAGGCCCTATTCCATCAAAATAGTGGTCGAATCACTCCTAAATTCTTCAATATCTCATCCCACTCCAATTGCCCACTTTGTGTTTGTTGTTTCTTTCGAATTTTTTGGTGATTTCCGTGGTGTTCTTCCAAAAGGGCTTTGAACGATTTGGGGTGCTTCAGGTGTGGTTCGATTATTCGGCGAATACTGTGGTATATTATTGAAACTCTACATTTTCTAATGTTGTATTTATATTTAGAATTATTTAGTTAGAAATTGGTTGATTATATTGGAGGTACAATTTGCTTCGTTATTGAAAATGTGTAAAATTCGGTATAAAATTTATGGGTATTTAGGGTGTAAAATTTCAGTTTTGGTACCAATATACGTGAGCTATTTACTATTAAAGTGGGCCATATATAGATGAAAATAACTCCACATAAAGATTTACTTAATCTTGTAAGCTTCTTTCCGCCTCACATTTGCCAGATTTACTGAATCATATAAGTTTTGGTATGTTGTATTTGCATTTCACATAATTTTGCTTCTGTGATTATTTAAATTGCTAAAATGAATTGCAATATGCAACCAAACTTCATTACCTGCTTATTGTGCTCAAATCTTGTAGTGGGTCTTTTTAAGAGTTTGAAACGAAAGGATATCCTTACTTCAAATTGATTTCTATATGTAGTAATATCCTAATTTTATTTGTTTGTGAACCTCAACTCTCCCATTATAATAGTTATAGTCGTTCGTATGTGTTCTATATTTCTTGATTTTATATTTTGGTATTGTTAATAATGACTGCTCGCTCCACATTGTAGGACACTCTTATTTTTTGAAAAATGTCACGGACTAGGGGACATGTGGAGGTAGGTTCTAGTAGTAGAGCCAATCGTGGCGATGGACCACGTACATCTTTTGGCCCACCTCCACGCGGTAGACGTGGTGGTCGTCGTGGTGGCACCAAACGGAGTAATGTAAGCTTATAATTTTCTGCATTCGATTTGTTTCATTATCATATAATTGACTGATATATTTCTTTGCTGATGTAAATATTGTTTTGCAGGTCCCAAGTAACCCAAATGTGGCTGGTACTTCGTCCCTGGCCCCTTCTTCATCTACTATTCCCCTTGGAGGTCCAGGTCCCCTCGACCTCGCTCTTCTTACTCTTCAGTCGCACCATCGTTCTAGAGATGTGTAGGAGGGCAATTCGAAGGAGTGTACATTCTGTGGGGGTCATCTACTCCCTATGCACCCACGGATTCACCAAATCTTACGGGATTGCGGACTCTATGGTATTGGACTGATGAGCGGCATCAAGTGCGATCGGCCACTGCTTACAGCACTCCTCGAGAGATGGCGTCCTGAGACCCACAGCTTCCACCTATCAGTTGGGGAGATGACGGTTACGTTGCAGGACGTTTCAATAATCACAGGCCTTCCGGTAGATGGGCAGATGGTGACTGGATCTATGGACTTCGATGCCCCATATTTAGTAGAACAATATCTTGGTGTCGAAGTGGAGACTGGTGCAGTAGTTAGGAAACAGATTCGGTTGAAGTGGTTAAAGGAAAAATTCAAAGACCGATTGACAGATGATTCGACTGAAGAGAAGGTCCACTACTACTGCAGGGCGTACATCCTGACTCTTTTTGGAGGTGTACTGTTCTCTAATTCCAGCGGCCATTCTGTCCCCCTCATGTACCTCCCGCTTATTGCAGACCTTGGACGAGTCGGCCAGTACAGTTGGGGTAGTACTGCCTTAGCATCTCTCTACAGGAGTTTGTGCCTGTGTAGTCTCGGGTCCGTGCAGATGAATGGCCCGATGATATTGCTTCAAGTTTGGAGCTGGGAGCGTATCCACGTTGGACGTCCTGTAGTTAGGAAACAATCACCCAACTGGATCCATCTCCCTGAGGACCAGTACATGCTACCTCCTCTTGGTGTGTACTGGTCCGGTAACCTTACTTGGACTGCCAACCCGAACAGGTGCCTGACCTACTTCCGTGATGAGTTGGACAGGTTGGCAGATAACTGCGTAGTATGGATGCCCTACACGGAGGAGCGTCTAGCTCGACTACCACCCATTTCCCTGTATAGGCGAGATCTTTGGCTAACAAAAGCACCACTCATCAACTTCAGCACTGTCGAGTTCTATTATGTGAACAGAGTACTACGACAGTTTGGTCTGCAGCAGGCGATTCCGCTAGCCGAGCCATTCAATGTGGATATTCATAAAATTACTGGAATGGGTTGTACGCCAGGTCATAATTAGGCGGAAAGCTTCTCGACATATGTCGAGAGATGGAATCTACAAAGGTTCGATGAAATCATCTAGAACATTCCTCCATTTGACTTAGCAATGCACGAGAACTATATGAATTGGTATAGGAGGATGACAAGGCGGTACATCTCTCCGACAGGGCAGACTCCAGCAGGCGTGGTGATGCCTATACGTCGACCGGCAGCAGAACCAGTCGATGTGCATTCAATGCATTTGCCTATGTTTTAACCAAACGCATCGGCTATTCGCACGATTGTAAGTTTTTAGTACTGTTAAGTTTTTTAGTTTGTTTGAACTGGAACTACAAAGTCCAACTTATTATATTTTGTAGATGGCCCAGACTTGGAGTATGGGCAAGAAATGTGCAGCTGTGTTGAGTAGCAACATAGCCGATGTGGTTAAGGACTTCGCACGCGAGATGCTGACGTCGTGTCGAGCACAAGCTGATGCTGTGGGAGAGGGGGCGACCCTGGATGCTATCTTACACACTCCCGCTCATCGGACCAATACACGTGGTAAGCGAGTGAAAAGAGTTGCCCGTAAACCACCGTGTCGTCCTATAATTGAGGAAGAAGAAGATGATGAAGTGCAAGTAGAGGGTGAGGACCAACAAGAGGAAGAGGAGCCGATAGAGGGTGTGACACAAAAAACTCCATCACCGCGAGGGAAGAGGCAACGGCGACGTCCCGACATGTTCACCCCAGACCCGTGATTTTTTGGGTGTGTAGTTGAATAATGTGAGATATTGTGTAGTTGAATCTTGTAATTAACTTTTGAAAAGTGGATTGAATGAAATTCAAAATTCGGTATGGGGTGTGTGCGTGTGGTGAACTATTGTTAAAGTTTTCTTTTTTTTTTTTTTGGATTGTGCTGATAAATTGGATTGATTGTGGTATTGTGGAGTTTGTGGTATTGTGGAGTTTGTGGAATTTGTGGAATGAAGATGGATTGTATGTGTATTGTGGAGTTTGTGGTATGAAGATGGAGATGGTGGAGATGTTTGTCGTGTAGTTGTCCCACCAAGAGATGAAGTTTTGGTCTCTTCTGCATACAGAGCTAGACTCGCTTTTTCAAAAAGCGAGTCTAGGTATAAATACCCTGCTTTTTGGAAAAGCAAGTCTTGCTCCTTTGGAATTCCAGAGATCTTGAAGCCTCTGGGAATCAAGCAACCTAAACAGTCGCTTTCTTAGAAAGCGAGTCTAGGTATAAATACCCCGCTTTCTCAGAAAGCGAGTGTTCATCTTTTGGAATTCCAGAGATCTTGAAGCCTCTGGGAATCAAGCAAACTCAACAGACGCTTTCTGAAACACCGCGATGTTTAGACCTAAACTCGCTTTCTGAGAAAGCGAGTCTTGGTTCTGTATTCTTTTTTACTAGCAGATTGAAGACTCGTTTTCTCAGAAAGCGAGTCTAGTCATTTGTTCCACGATTTTTGAGAAAGCGACTGTGAAACCAGTGAAGTATTGTTCGCTAGGACTTAAACAGATTCAAGACTCGCTTTCCCAAACACCGCGATGTTTAGACCTAAACCCACTTTTTGAGAAAGCGAGTCTTGGTTCTGTATTCTTTTTTACTAGCAGATTGAAGACTCGCTTTCTCAGAAAGCGAGTCTAGTCATTTGTTCCACGATTTTTGAGAAAGCAACTGTGAAACCAGTGAAGTATTGTTTCCTGGTTATCAACAGATTCAAGACTCGGTTTCCCAAACACCGCGGTTCTTTACACCAAACTCGCTTTCTGAGAAAGCGAGTCTTTGGCTTGTTGAAAAAAATCTACAGGCAAAAGACTCGCTTTCTGAGAAAGCGCGGTGTTTTGTATAAGACTCGGTTTTTGGAAAAGCGAGTCTTGCCTATGTTAATGAAATCTTTATGTTAGATTACGATACTCATAACGCAACAAACACACCAGGACATCAACAAAAAATACAAACGAATTTTCAAAATAAAAGTTTATCTTCTCTATCGACATAATTTAGTACAATTACAAAGTCCAAATTAAAAAGTACAAGCATACAATAGTTAAATGTTCTGAGTTCCACTATTAGTGCATCGCCGCTTATTGTGTCCTTGTAAACTACATTTTGAACAAGTCATCCCCGTACCACGACTTGACCTATCTCTCACATCCATGTCATTGCGGAATCTGGTAGTTCTAGGCCTGCCCTTCCTTTTACGTCGCAAAGTGGCATCAGGTACTAGTTTTGGTCCATCAATAATAGGCCAATATGCTGGATCTAGTATAGGCTGAAACAGTGGGCCGTATGTTTGTGCTAATGAAGTAACGGTGTAAAATTTATCAACGAGATGCTTGTGATCGATTGCACAATATGCACAAGCTGCCAGTACATAAGAACATGGGATATGGTATAGATGAAATTTCATACATGTGCACGTTTTCGTTCCCAAATTCACAGTGTGCAAGTTCCCACCCTTCCTTTCTCCACCCACCATGCGTATACCCGTTCTTACGGAAAAAACTCCCGGTTGATGATGGAACATTGTAACCTCATGTCCGTTAGCTCTCTCATGGCGACTATCGAGCAGTTCATGTACTCTTCGAGCAAAAATCGTCCCTTCAGATAAAAGTTTACTGGCTTCCTGTCGACGAGTAGTAAAATAAGAGTTCAGACGTAAGAAGATCGTCTCAACAATCGCTGTTACTGGCAAACTACGGACTCCTTTCAATACTGAATTGAAAACTTCTGACAGGTTAGTAGTCATTATCCCGTATCTTCGACCTTCATCTGCATAAAGTGCCCATTTCTCAACTGGCTTCTCTTTTAACCAATTCGCCGCCTCCACATTTACGTTTTCAAGTTCAGCAAGTTTGGCCATGAACTTTGTGGGTTGGCGTTGACACGCTATAATTTTTGCCTTTTTACGCAATGCCTTGCTACCAAATTTACTAAAGAAGTTTGTAGCAAAATGGCGCATACAATAACGGTGATATCCATTAGGTTCGTTCCAAGCTCCATTTTGTAACTCCATAGCAGACATTATACCAGCGTGACGATCAGAGATAACACACAACTCAGTGCGATCGGTGACATAATATCGGATGCAAGTCATGAACCACGTCCACGTATTTATACTCTCTCCATCAACCAATGCAAATGCAAACGGAAATAAGCAATCATTCGCATCTGGGGAAACAACAATTAGCAAGCAACCCTTGTACTTACCGTACAAGTGAGTTCCGTCAACACTGATAACAAGTCTGCAAGATTTGAAACCTTCAATTGAAGGACCAAATGCCCAGAATACACCCTTGAATGTTTCCTCGCTAGGACTAGACTCATACTTATCCCAGTGAACAACGGTTCCTGTATTTGCAGCTTGAATTGCTGTGAGTAGAAAAGGCAACTTTGTGTATGCTTCTTCGAAGGTACCATACAACCTCTCGATCGCCTTTTGTTTTGCTCGCCAAGCTTTCTTATAGAAAATCTGATAATTATATTGTAATTTAACAATCTCAATAATTGACCTCGGTGATAAACCGGTATCCTTTTTCACCACATCAACAATCAGATTACAAACAATATTGTAATCAATTTTAAGGTGATCCTGATTCAACGTTGGATTCGTACAAGTGTGTGGCCCAACTATCTTCTTCACCACAAAATTCGTCCCGCCTTTTGGAACCATTGCTCGTAATCTCCAAGGGCAGCCACCATCACTTACTCCGGGGGGGCCTTGCACGATCTCCTCAATGGTACGCTTTCTAGGTGCCATTTTGCATTTAACAGTGTACAGTGACGGTGTATATTTCAAAGTTACGAATTCACGATGTTTTTTGATAGAATACAACTTCACTGCCTGTTGAATCGACTGCTTACTTATAAACTCTTGTCCAACGTACAATTCGTCTACATTGGACGAACCAGACGACTCTTGTGGAACTAGGTGTACTCTAGCACCTTCAGCCATCTCCTCGGTAACATGAGCGTCAACATTGGCGTAGCTATAAGTAGCTCTGACTTCATTAGAACTGTTGTTCGTAGGATTTACATTTGCACCACTATCATCATCATCTTCGTCTCCGTCATCAGTTTCACCACTATCAACATCTTCATCGTCTGTTTCTTCCTCTTCTTCATCATCGTCTAATAAGCTGTTGTTACAGACTGCATTTTGAAAGAGTTCAAATATACTGTCATTTGGAAGAGAGTCAGGAACCGGGCTAGGTTGGCGTGGCAGGTCAACATTTACAGAATCCGGAATTGTTGTATTTGTGAAGGTGTTCTCTTGTGAGGATACTGGATTTGGTTGTGAAGATTGATTGGGGTTAGACATCATCTGCTGTGTAGGTCCTACCCTTATGAAGCTTGCACTGGGGATATCATGTGGCTGAGCATTCACAACTCGAATTTGCTGAATATATAACTCTAATGCAAACCAAGCACAATTGGGATCAAATGTCCTAGCAATCAATGACTTCAGCGCATTATCAGTAGGTACGGGCACTGTCATAAAATACTGACCATCTCCTCTTCCTGCTGCGTATCGAGCTAAAATTTTCACATTCCATTGATTCCTATCCCAATTAGTAACTTCATATATTTTCTCAACTACTTCTTCAAATGTAATGGTACGGGGTACCCAAACTATTTCCGGATCCAACACACTATAACAACAACCAATCTTTGGATCACGAATTATTTCACCACCAAAGTATAACCAAATAGGAATCTCCAAATCCATACCTACGTTAATTTATACCAATAAGCGAGTTATTATCTACCCATAAAGAAAACCTAATGAAATTAACAAAATAATGGGGCAATAAACATCATACCTTCACAATAAAGTTGCTTTCCTCTTCATGTATACCCAAATTCCAACAAATTAAACCTCTATCGGAAGATGGGTTTAAGTTGTCCAAAGCAATTTTATGGGTTATTCCACAAATTACGAGGGTACTTTGACGAATTTGAGATGAGAGATGGATTAGGGTTTCGCGAGCGAAGAGGATGAGAAAGAATAGAGAGAATAGTGAGATCTATTTAGGGGGTGGGGGGGTTTAAGTCCCAAACGACACTCGCTTTTTGAAAAAGCGAGTGTGGGTTAATTACCCCCGCTTTTTCAAAAAGCGAGTGTTGCTGGGCAAAAAAGGCCAAGACTCGCGTTTTGAAAAAGCGAGTGTGGTATAAACCATCACGCTTTTTCAAAAAGCGAGTCTTAGGTTTCCAATTTTCTGAACCCTAAGACTCGCTTTTTGAAAAAGCGTGATGGATTATACCACACCCGCTTTTTCAAAAAGCGAGTGGGGCGTTTATGGAATTTAAAAAAAAAAGGTCGTTTGTGGAAAAACTTTCATAAAAAGGATCATTTTGGAAAAAAATTCTTCAATATGGCTCTAAAAGTGTGATCCCCGTCACTTTTCTCCTTCCTTGTCCAACTTATGCATCTCCAACCTCCAAAAGCAGATAAAGTCCTTCTGCTCCACATTTGCTTAATGGAAAAATGATCAAATATACACAAAGTTTATAATAATTCTCAAATAGCATTCAAATCTCAAATAGCACCCGAAGATTTTAAAACATGACAAAAAACCACATGCCGTTAAGTTATTGGAATATTTTCCGAATATACATCTTAACGGGTTTAAAACCGTTAAGAATAGTGTAAAATATCTAAATTGCCCTCCATCATCACCACCACCACCATCTTACCGGGTTTAAACCCCATCACCACCACCATCTCCAGCCACCATCACCACCACCAACCATCATCTCCAAACACCACCATATCCACCATCTCCAACCACCACCACCATCTCCAACCACCTTCGAAACTCATCTTCACCTTCGAAACCCATCACCATCACCTTCAAAAAAAATTAAAATTAAAAACCAAAAAAAAAAAAAATGAAGAAGAAGAATTGAAAAATGGTAGAAGAAAGGCGTGGGTTCTTTATCTAATTTCACACTATTTTCCTTAAAAATTAACATGAGGGATTTTGGTCATTTTTTTAAAAACTTTGGGTAATATTTGGGTATTGTGAAAACTTTAGGTGTTAAAATCAAGGTAAACTCTGGGTGCTATTTCGTCCTTACCCTTTCCTAATTTATCCTCTCTCAAATTCATCTTCGTAAACTCACCGAACTTATCTTTCTTATTCAATCCTCGTAGTGCTCTCTCTCAACCCTACTTTCTTGTCATTCTCTCTTTGTCAAATTATCCCTTAATTTCTCCCCGTTATTGTTGCCTCTTCTACTCCTCTACAATCTCAACCCTATAACCCCCTCCTCTCAAAACCTAAGCAAATCCGACCTCATCCAACATGTTGGACACCACAAGATCCTTACTCTGAAATGAAATTTATAATCTTCATTACGCTATCCTAAGCTCATCAACTTCCTCCCACCATTGCAAAACCTTTCAGCTTTACAATTTCCTTAACAAATATGTATTTTATTTTTTTTATTTATTTATTTTCTTATTTATTTTTTTTACCTAAACATTGGAAGGACAGAGGCAGTCATTTTGAGATGATTGCAGGCGAATATTGCAAATTTTATATATTTTGTTAGAAACATTACGTACGGCAAGAAGCATTTGACCATAGTTAAATTAGGGATTAAATTGGTGAAGAATATAAGTTACATCTTTTAACCACACAATTACCTAGGCCAACCATATTGTATCCACTACCTGCTTTTCACGTTTTGAAAAAAGAAAAGTTTTGAAAATTTGATCGGCTCATATCTTAAAACAAATGACAGGTGTACGATGTGTTAAATACTACTTTTTAGAGTTAATGTGAACTATGTAGTCAAAACTCTCTCTCTTTCTCTCTCTTGATTATATATATACTGGTAATATGCACGTTCAATGCACGTTCTAATTATAATTAAAAAAAATAGTAAATTATAAGACGTAATCTGGCCTATTTACAAATTATCCCTAGTAGCACAAACTTTTATTCTATATGAGTGTCACTTTTGAAAATAATTGTGTCGTAATTAAATAAATTTGAACTTTGAGGGTATTATGGTAACTAACAATAATTGAGTAAATGAATGGTTAATATAACCCTCACTTAAAAATAAATAGTTGAGATTAGACGGTTGAATGAATGTCTACAAATTACAGATTGTCAAAAAATGACAACCCCAACTCTCCCATATATATATATATATATATATATATATATATATATATATATATATATATATATATATATATATATATATATTCTATTGCAAAGATGTCTGTTTGCATAGACCCGTTGCAAACTGAGTTTCTGGCCGTTGGATAAACTTGATCATGATCAAACGACTCATATCGAGCATACCCAAATTCCTCCCCATCTCACTTAAACATCGGGGGTATTTGGGTTTTTCATCCCAAATACCCTTTCACCATCTCTCTCTCACACATACACTCTTTCTTTTTCTCACTCTTCTGCCTTTCTTTCACTGCCAACCGAACCCAAAACCCAACACCCTGAAACCCCTCCTTGTCCTCTGAAGACCACCTCCCCCTCCTCCAACCCGACAATCCGAAACCCCCAACTCCAAAACCCCTCCTTCTCCTCTCCCGTGCCTCCCCCGACCTCTCCTGGCGCCTCTCCCTCTATCTCACCCGAACGCCGATGCCGATCTCCGACACCCCTCTCCTCCTCAAGCCCCAATTCCATGCCGCTCTGATTGTTAAGCTCCTCCAAAAATTGTAACGCCCCTGCCCCTAGCTCAGACAATTTATACAATTTATAAAAAAAATTAGATACTATGTAGTACAACTGCCCACCACAGGCTGCCTCTCCAAAGGTGGTTAACCGATTATATGACTCTTGATCATAGGCTATTATATATATATTATTATAATCTCTTCAAATCCCGATATTGGACAATCTTGAATCATGTCTCTCACTTTCTCTCAAATCGGTTAACTGCCGAAGCCATTTGCCTTCTTACACCAGGGTGGGGCCCTCCACAAAGATGCCACGTCACCATCAAATGGAAACAGCAGCCAAAGTCTTTTGCAAACCATTTTACTGTGCCCCCCCATACCATTTCAACATTATAATTTCGTATACAATTTAATACACATATGCCTACTCTTTTTGAAATTATGGGATGTTACAGACACCCCCCCTTCAGAAATCAGCGTCCTCGCTGAGCACGGGCATGCACAATCTAGTGCAGGATCTCCTTTCTAGCCGTTGTGGAGCATCTGGTCTTCTATCCGCCCGGTTATTCATGATCCCGGAATCCACCGCCCGATCAATCATAATCCCGAATTTAATTGAGCTGCCCTCCTATCTGCCCAACTATTATGATCCTGGAATCCACCGCCCGATCAATAACAGGCTTGGATTTAATTGAGGGCACACCACAGTCCCGGAGTACACTGCCCGACTGGGTCTATAGTCCTGAAATCCTCCGCCCGACTATATAGACATGCCCCACACCCGGTGTCGAAAGTCGGCTCTGATACCATTTGTAACGCCCTCGCCCCTAGCTCTGACAATTTATACAATTTATAAGACAAACTAGATACTGTGTAGTACAACTGCCCACCACAGGCTGCCACTCAAAAGGTGGTTAACCGATTAGGTGACTCTTGATCATAGGCTATATATATATATATATATATATATATATATATATATATATATATATATATATATATATATATATATATATATATTCTCTTCAAATCCCGACATGGAACAATCTTGAATCATGCCTCTCTCTTTCTCTCAAATCAGTTAACAGCCGAAGCTATTTGCCTTCTTACACCTGGGTGGGGCCCTCCACAAAGATGCCACATCATTCATATATATATATATATATATATATATATATATATATATTATATTCTCTTCAAATCCCGATATGGAACAATCTTGAATCATGCCTCTCTCTTTCTCTCAAATCAGTTAACAGCCGAAGCTATTTGCCTTCTTACACCTAGGTGGGGCCCTCCACAAAGATGCCACGTCACCATCAAATGGAAACAGTAGCCAAAGTCTTTTGCATACCATTTTACCGTGCCCCCCCATACCATTTCAACATTATAATTCCATATACAATTTAATAAACATATGCCTACTCTTTTTAAAATTACGGGATGTTACAAAAACACCCTTGTTGCCGCTTAAATCGGTGTGGGGGCAAACCGATAGATTTGTGGATTATTGGGATGTTGAATAATCAAACCTGAAACCTTTCCACCGAAGTTTGACCGTGATCTCCCGCCGTTGGCCTGCAAAAAATGCGAAACACCGGGGTTGATCCCGGCGACGCACCCTCCAACGCTCAAGTCAGTAATCAGAAAGATTATGAATAAGTTTTGATTGGCAAAAGATTGATTACCTGTTAATAGTGGGGGATGGGGGGTATTTATAGCTGCCTTAGAAACCAGTTTCGGGATAAGATCAAATCCCTACTTCCCAGTGGATGGATAGAGGCGATCAGGGCCGTTGATTAAGGACAATCCTAAACCCTAATTCTATCCAGCTGGACTGGATTTCTTGCGGGTTGGAACCCGCACCTAGTTAAGATGGATTCGTTCGTGGGTGAAATTACCATTTTACCCCTGAGCTTAAAGATTCGTGTCTGATTTGGATGGTTTCGATTTAACCCCTTTTTTAGCCATATCACGAGCCCCCCACTCCTGAAGACTGAGCGTGATCAGTCTTTGAGGAGTAGTTTTACTGTTTTAATGGCTTGTGGAGTTGTATCGGAATTCAAATGAGGGGTGTCGAATCTTTACATGAGGTATTATGATGATTTTCAGAGTTGGTTGCGCGCTCAAGGTTGTTCCTGAGCTCACCTGTATTTTTGATAATTTTTCTTAATTTTTATTTATTTTTCGAACCATTTATTTAATTTTGTGAAGTGGTGATTTATTGTTCGGGGGTCTCAATTATTTATTCTAAGTAATAATCATTTACGCAGGGGCTCAAAAATATTTTTCCGAATTTATAATTATTTTTAAGAATTTTAAATTAATTTTCTCGAATTTTTATTCATTTTTCGCAATTTTTAAATACATAATTCCAATTTAATAAATAAAAAATTATTTTTTAATCTGATTTATGACGTGGCATGATCTGGGCCTTCTATTGGCCAGTGGTACGAATTTCTTAGGGATCGGATGACCTGTGTCGCTCGGCACCATTTTGGCACTTTCTCCGCGTAAGCAGCTCTGATCGCCAGTTGCTCGGAATCCGAGTGATGTGGCTCGGCGCTATTTTCTCCACATGAGCAGCTCGGATCTCCAGTTGCTCGGATTGGGATTCCGAGCGACGTGGGGTGAACTGGGCCATTCATCAGGTCGAGGCACGAATTTTGAGAAGATCTGACGGCTGGTGTCGCTCGGCGCTATTTTCTCCACATGAGCAGCTCGGATCACCTATTGCTCGGATTAGAATTCCGAGCGACGTGGGGTGATCTGGGCCATTCATCAGGTCGAGGTACGAATTTAGAGAAGATCTGACGGCCATTGTCGCTCGGTGCTATTTTCTCCACATGAGCAGCTCGGATTGCCCGTTGCTTGTATTAGAATTCTGAGCGACGTGTGGTTATCTGGGCCGTTCACCAGGTCGAGGCACGAATTTTGAGAAAATCTGATGGCCGGAGTTGCTCGGTGGAATTTTTCTTCAAATGTGCAGCTCGGATCGCCAATCGCTCGGATCGGGATTTCGAGCAGTATTATTTCCTTCATGCAAGCAGCTTGGATCGCCAGTCGCTCGGATCGGGATTCCGAGCGGCGTTATTTTCTTCATGTGAGCAGCTCGGATTGCCAGGCGCTCATATCGGGATTCCGAGCGACGGGGGGCGATCTGGACCGTTCATCGTGGCGTGGATCACGAGGTTAGAGGCCCAGATCATGAGAAAATTCTATCTTATCGTTTTGTGGGCGTGGCATGATCTGAGCCGTCTGATCGAGATCTTGCACGAATTTTGGAGAAAAAGTTGTTTTTCTCCAATTCGCAGCTCGGATCGCCAGTCGCTCGGATTTGGGTTCCGAGGGACGTGGGGCGATCTGGATCATTTATCTTGGCGCGGATCACGAGGATGGAGGTTCAGATTACGAGAAAATGCAATCTTGTCATTTTGTGGGCATGGCGTGATCTGAGCCGTTTGATCGAGATCTTGCACGAATTTCAGGGAGAAAGTTGTTTTTCTCCAATTCGCAGCTCGGATCGCTAGTCGCTCGGATAAGGGTTCCGAGGGACGTAGGGCGATCAGAATCGTTAATCTTGGCACGAATCACGAGGTTAGAGGTTCAGATCACGAGAAAATGCTATCTTATCATTTTGTGGGCATGGCGTGATCTGAGCCGTCCGACCGAGATCTTGCACGAATTTTGGGGAGAAAGTTGTTTTTCTCTAATACGCAGCTCGAATCGCCAGTCGCTCGGATTTGGATTCCGAGGGACGTGGGGCGATCTGGATCGTTTATCTTGGTGCGGATCACGAGGTTAGAGGTTCAGATCATGAGAAAACGCAATTTTGTCGTTTTGTGGGCATGGCATGATCTGTGCCGTCCGACCGAGATCTTACACGAATTTTGGGGAGAAAATTGTTTTTCTCCAATACGTAGCTCGGATCGCCAGTCGCTCGGATTTATATTCCGAGGGACATGGGGCTATCTGAGGCGTTCCTCGGTGGGTCGGCAGAGTGCCTTAGCGGCTCAAAACTAGAGGAATAGCCGAGCTGTGTGGCCCAGTCTGAATCGTCGTCACTCTTATGAACCGTCGCTACTCTTCTCTACTTTGTCGTTTAGCCTTCTTTAACGGGCTTGAAGGGGGCCCAAGAGTCGCAAATTTACGTTACAAAACCCAATAGTCACTTCTTTTACTATAAGTTTTCACCTCCCCCGCTCTTTCTCTCATTCTTTCACTTTTACTTTTACCTTTGCTAGCGGTGTTTTTGCGCTCGAGCGGCGCTACTAGCTTTTGTGGCAAGGTGAGTTTGAACTCCGGCGATCTTTTCCGACCACACACATCACTTCAAGGTTAGTCTTTCCCCCTTCTTTTTGAGAATGTCTAGAATTTCTTATGGGGACGAGACCTCCACCTCGGACCGAGACGCCAGTCGAGCGGTTGTGGTTAAGCCGAGGAAGGGGAAGGAAGTGGTTGATCTGGTCGGGGTGTCGACGATAGTTGAGACTCCGAAGGGGGCAGGAGAGCTGGGTCGGCTGCCGTCCACATTGTCGAGTGTCGGTAGGGTGAGGATCTATCCCGAGGACTTCTTAGAGAAGGTGGTGTGTGGGATGGCTCCGGCGTATGAGGAGAATAATCCGAGGGATCCTTTCGAGGTGGATGAGATCCCCTCAATATTGACCGAGGTAGATCTGCACCGGATCAGGAAGGGATTCCGCATCCCGAAGGAGTTCGTCTTAATACTCCCCATCCCCGACTTCCGAGCGTGTACGAGGACGTCGGCGGACACGTGCATCTTCCTGTACGATGCATTTAACGCCAGTCTTCGGTTACCACTGCATCCCTTCGTGGTCGAGGTGCTGCAGTGGTACGGCCTGAGCCCGGTTCAGTTTATGCCGAACATGTGGCGACATGTCATCGCCTTCGTCCTTCAGTGCTAGGCGGTCGGTGTGCAACCCCAGCTCGTTTCTGCTTCGGAGCCTCTATCGCATCTGCCGGATGAGCAAGATGGAGGATCGGTATTATTTGTCGCCGAGGAGGGGGGTGAACTTGATCAAGAATCCGAACCCGATCAAACACTGGAAGGAGAAGTACTTTCTCATCTGTGGTCCCGAGCTGTGGGGATTCCCGACATTGTGGAAAGATAGGGTCCCGAAGTGGGCAGAAAAAGAGCCGGTGCTCACAAGAGAGGAAGAGGAGGTGGTGGTGAAAATCCTCGGACTTCCGACCCTCAGTTGGAAGGATATCACCAAGGGGGTCTTGTTCGGTGGATGTTTCAGTCCGATCGACCCCAGTACACTCTCTTTTTTTTTCTTGCTAGTCTTAGTGTCTTTTAGTATTTCGTTTTTTTTCTAACTCTTTTGCTCGGTTTTTTGTTCGTATGCAGAGTCCCCCGGCATGGATTACAAGGCGTTGATGGCAAAGAGTCGTGCTGCGAAGGATACGGAGACAAGGAGGAGGAAGAGGACCACGGCAGGGCCTCTTTCGGGCCGAACAGCATAAGTCTCCTCGGCACCCTCGGTCGTTGTAAAGCCGGTGACCGAGGCTCCTTCGGAACCGCCCGCTCAGGTCCCTTTTGTTGAAGCCCCGGGTTCGTCGAGCGGGGCATTCTCTGTCAGTGCAGCTCTGGCTTTGGAGGTGCCGCCGCTTACTACCGAGGCAGAGACCATCCTCACCGAGGAGCACAAGTGTCTCTTCGTCCCCGACTGGAGGGTGATGAAAGGTAGATAGTTTCCTCGGCGACTCGGGAATGTGTATGCAGGCGGTGAAGCACCTACCAACCCCGAAGGACCGTGCCGCGCTGAAGGCCGGCACTATGGGGGACGATGCCCTGGAGATAGTTTGGAATACTATGTCGGTAAGTATGAGACGATTATGACATCCCAATAAATTTTCAAAGTTTTTCCGTTCGGTTCTAATTGCTTCTTTTCGTTCATTTTGCTCGCAGACTCCCTGCCACTTAAACCATGTGCTCGAGCAGTTCGCCGAGTAAGAGAAGGAGATGAAGCTTGCGAACGATCGGGAGAGGTCGGAGCGCTCCAAAGCGGTCAAGCTGTTCGAGACCGAGCAGCGACTCTCGGCTTCGCAAGCGGCCGAGGTAGGGGCCCTCGAGACGAAGCTCGCCGAAGCACTAAAGCACTTTGCAGCCGAGATTGCCAAGGTCAAGGCGTTGGAGAAAGAGAGGGCTCGCCTCGAGGATGAGCTGGCCAAGGCCCTGAAGGCGTTCGAGGAGGCGCTGAATGGCCAGGCGATGAAAGTGGCGGAGGCCGAGAAGGCGGTTCGGGATGAGGCCGAAGCCCACATGATGGCAAACATGGAAGAGGCTTACGCCTGAGCGCTGAAGCATGTGGCGGCCCGCATCCCCGACTTCGATAGCTCCTCGTATTACTTCTACGATCCCGTGGAGGGCGAAGAGCTGTTTCCTCTGGTGGAGATCGAGCCCGAGCAAGAGCGCAAAGAGGCCGAGGAGAACGCCGAGGACGAGGTGAATGTCGGGGGAGCGCTCATCACTGTGCCGAGCGAGGATGTCTCGGAGCAGCGCCATGAGGTGGCCCCTTGACTTAATTGCCACTTCCTTTGTTTTTTGTTGTTTTTTTTTGTTGTATCGCCGAACTGTGGACTGGCCACCGCTTTCATGTACTCTTTTGGATTTTAATGAAAATGACTAACTTTTTGGGACTTTGGCCAAGAGTGTGAGATTTCAAGTGTTGTGAACGCCTTGTTGTTGAAAATTTTGCTAAGTGTTGAAAACACCTTTTGCTCTGTGTTGATATGTTTTCGCTTCTCAGGTCGTCGAGTCGAGATTAGCAGCTGAAGCCTCTCGTCTTCGGATTGACTTGAAAGCAACAAAGTTGGCCCTCTCCCGCAGTTGAGAGTGCTTTCTCAAGAGAGAGTTGGAGCTAGGTCATCTCAAGGTGATGCTGGCGAAGTGTCTTTCCGAGTTGAAGCAACTAAGAAAACGAGCTCGCGAGGTTCGTCTTGAAGGTGAGGTGGAGTTGCTCCGGAAGGCGCTATTTGATGTCACGGAAGAGAGGGGCGAACTGCTGGCCGAGGTTCACCACTTGAAAATAGTAGAAGAAGAGCTTTCAGCGGAGGAAGAAGAATTAGCAGAGACGGTGGGCAAGTTGATGGCCGAACGCGATGAGTTGACGGCGGAGTGACGAGTTGAAGAGGGTTACAGTCGGAAGGAGCATCGAGGTTACTCATCTCCGTCGAATTATTGCCGACGGTTCTGGTGGCGAAGGCTCCGCTCAGACTCCTCGCTTCAAGATAGCCATGAAGGAAGACTCTCTGAAGCAACGAATAGTCGAGCTAGAGGCGGAGGTTGCTCGCCTCAAGCTTCATTCGGGACTGATACATCCGTTAATGTCCATATTTTGGAGCAATAATCTGATGCAATTAGAAAGTTAAAGTATCTATTCTTGGTAATTTACTCTTCTTTTCTCTTTTCCATAGGAAACAGCCTAGAAGCAACTAAACGAAGCAGATTCAAGTTTTACTCAAGGCGGTACACTGGAATGAAGAACCCTAAGTTTGCATCAAAGCATTTGATAGAAGCTGCAGAATACAGTCGGCTGGTCCTTCAACAACAGTCGACTGAACAGAGTAGGATTAAGTTTCTGAAGCTACGCAGTATAGTCGACTTACCCTTAATGACAGTCGACTTGACTGGTTGGATTTGAAGTTTCCAAGATTCACGGAACAGTCGACTGTCCTTTAATTACAGTCGACTGAAGTGGCTTTCAGCGGAAGTTAAGAGATAAGAACAGTTGAGATTCACCCTCATCCAAATCCGCAAACAAATCAGATTGAGTTATCCAAAGCCAGGTTAGCTGCAAATAACAACTCTCCAACAATCAAGTTAGAGATCGGGTTTGGCAAGTATTAAGATCGACTCAATCCATATCCGATGCGTGAAGAGATAGGAATCTGGAACTTGAGATCTGTAGATGGGGGCAAAAGAAACTATAAAAAGGCTGGAATACATAGTTTAGAGGACATCTCTTGATATCTGGATAGGAAGAATCGGATCGGAAGAGGAGAGAAGGAATCAACGAAGGAAGATCAAGTACAATCAAACAAGGAGGAAACCGAGCATCACTAGAGGAAGAGAGCAAGTCGACTTAGAAGCAGATCAAGTCGACTTCAAGGCTGAACATCATAAAAATCAGTGTTACTTCTTTTCTCTCCAGTTTTTGTTTCTATTGTTAGAATCAAGAATCATGTATTCAAAACTGTTAGTCAATAAAAGCTGTATTATGTGCAACTAATTTCACTGTTGGGCTGATTGAAACCGTAGTCATGTAATGTTTATAATCTTCTAAAACACTACTTTTATCACTTATTGATTAAACCTGGTTGTCTTGATCAAATTTATAATATGAAGCAACAATTGTTAGTAAGTTCTTAGGAACAGTCGACTGAGAGCTAGCAACAGTTGACTGATCTGAAGAACCTTACTTTATTAAGTTTGCTTATTATAAAACTAACTCTGTTATATGAGTATAGAGATGATCCATATCTTGTGCTCATAACTTGTAACACAGGAATCATTTAGGTTCTTGGTTTAATCAACTTGGAGGATCTAGATTTGATACCAATTTTTAGAACTTTGAGTGTTTGTTAATTTCCATCGTTCCTATGCTTTCTTCAAGTGCAACTTAGTAGATACCATGCTAAATACTTAAGGAAAGAAATGAATTAGAGTAGATACCATGCCTAATTCTTGGCCTAGGAAAATCTTAACTTTAAGGAGTAGATACCATGCCCTTAAATGAACAAACATGAATGATCAGAGTAGTGTAGAAGATAATTTAGCATTCTTGACTATAGGTGGAAATCAAGCCCAACTACGTTAATAGATATTTTGTGATTCAAATTGTGATTCAAATTGTGATTCTACTTGATCTAGATATTAATCTCTTTTTCTTTCAAATATACTTTAGAACAAAACTTTATGATTTGTATTTCTGTTTTATTGATTAGTGAGTTAATTTCTACAATATCTGTGGGATCGACCCACGCTTCTATAAACGATTCGTACACTTGCGAGGTTTTAATTTGTGTCTAGTTTATCTGTTTATTTAGATAGCTGAGACGACAACAGGGACCGATCAACGTCAGAAGCACTTCGTGTACCCGTGAAGAGAATGAGAGAGGGATTTCGTTTTACGAGCTTGCGACTCATTCACCTTTTGCTCTGCGAAGTCCAGGTGATGCCCAAAGTGGGGTGGCTGTCTCGTCGAGCAAAGCCTCAGCCGGCGCAACACTGAGAGACACCACTAAGCTCGCCGAATTGGGGACCTCAACGAGTGCGGGATCGCAACGACAAAGTGTGCACCGTCCTTGCCTGTCTCTTAAGAGGAACATCCCTCTTCCTAAAAGTCGTTGAAATAGTCTTGTAATTTTAGCCTTTCGAAGTTTGTAACTTGCCGTAGATAAGAGTAGTTGGTCTTGTAATCCGAGTTTCTTTGAACTTTAAACTTTATAGAAGTTGAAGGCTTGCTTATTCCTCTGTGCTTGTGTGTTGGCATGTTCAGTTAGTCCCTTATGGTTGTAAGAGTGTTTCTGAAGGGCATACCATTTCTAGCTCGCTTAAGAGCAAGGGGTAGAAGTGGGGTGTTGCCAAACTTTTGAACTTCGAGGGACGTGGCTCTATCGGATGTGATCATCTAAAGACCTTGCACAGATCTCGATGTAAAAGACGGTGTGGATCACGAGAAAATGCTATCTTGTCGTTTTGTGGTCGTGGTCCAATCTGAGCCGTCTGATCAAGATCTTGCACAAATTCTGAGGAGAAAATTGTTTTCTCTAATACGCAGCTCAGATCGCCAGTCGTTCGAATTTGGGTCCCGAGGGACGTGGCACGATCTGAACCGTCCATCTGAAGATCTTGCACGGATCTCGATGTAGAAGACGGTGTGGATCACGAGAAAATGCTATCTTGTCGTTTTGTGGTTGTGGTCTAATCTGTGCCGTCTGATCAAGATCTTGCACAAATTCTGAGGAGAAAGTTGTTTTTCTCGAATACGCAGCTCGGATCGCCAGCCGCTCGGATTTGGGTCCCGAGGGACGTGGCATGATCTGAACCGTCCATCTGAAGATCCTACACGAATCTCGATGTAGAAGACGGTGTGGATCATGAGAAAATGCAATCTTTTCATTTTGTAGTCGTGGTCCAATCTGTGCCGTCTAATCGAGATCTTTCACGAATTCTGGGGAGAAAGTCGTTTTTCTCTAATATGCAGCTCGGAATGCAAGTCGCTCGGGAATGTATTCCTAAATATCTTCATCAGTTATCAGCCAAGTGAAGCAATGGGGCATTCATTCAAGTGCTCCAAGTATTCTTCTCCTATGTTTAGTATAGTTGTAGAAATTTTTTCAGTTATCCAGCCCAGTGGTCTGGATTCCGAATGTGTCGTTCGAGTAAATTTCAACGGTTATGGGAGCAGTTCCGAATGGCGAACCACTTCTAGCTCACTTAAGAGCGAGCTTGCAAAGCGGAATCGAGCCAAGTTTTGGACTCCGAATACGTCGTTCGAGTAAATTTCAACGGTTGTGGGAGCAGTTCCGAATGGAGAACCACTTCTAGATCGCTTAAGAGCAAGCTTGCGAAGCGGAATCGAGCCAAGTTTTGGACTCCGAACACGTCGTTCGAGTAAGTTTCAACGGTTGTCGGAGCAGTTCCGAATAGCGAACCACTTCTAATTCACTTAAGAGCGAGCTTGCGAAGCGGAATCGAGCCAAGTTTTGGACTCCGAACATGTCGTTCGAGTAAATTTCAATGGTTGTGGGAGCAGTTCCGAATGACAAACCACTTCTAGCTCGCTTAAGAGCGAGCTTGCGAAGCGGAATAGAGCCAAGTTTTGGACTCCGAACACGTCGTTCGAGTAAGTTTCAACGGTTGTGGGAGCAGTTTCGAATGATGAACCACTTCTAACTCGCTTAAGAGCGAGCTTGCTAAGCGAAATCGAGCCAAGTTTTGGACTCCGAACACGTCGTTTAAGTAAGAGCAATTAAAGGCCTTAAATAGGGAGATAAGAACAATCACAAGAGAACTATCAGGGGAAAGAAGTTCTTTATTGATAACTGTCAATCGGCCGCTTTTAAGTTGCAATCCATTATTACAATGAGAAAATAAAGAAGCAAGTACAAATAAAAAGATAGGAATGGCTCAACATTTGAAGGTACTCGGAGAGGCGTTCAGGCGCTCTCTTGGTACTTCAGTAAATGGTCTGCATTCCAGGTTCTTGGTATCTCTCTGCCTTCAAGGTCTTCAAGACGATACGCTCCGGGGCAAACTACCTTGGTGATCTTGTAGGGTCCTTCCCAATTCGGAGCTAGCTTACTCTTTTGGCTGGGGAACGAGACAGCTAGCTTTCTGAGTACTAGGTCCCCTTCCTTGAGATCAGTGGGACGGACCTTTTTGTTGTAGCCTGCTCAATTCTTCTTCGGTAATTTTGCTGGCGAATTGAAGCTATTTCATGGAGCTCATCAATCAGGTCCAAATTCGCTCGGAGCTTCTGGCGTTCTGCTCTTCGTCATAGGCAATAAGGCGAGGGAATGGCAGACCAACTTCTAATGGGATTACAGCCTCGGACCCATAGGTGAGATTGAAGGGTGACTCTCCTGTGGGGGTCCTTTTCGTAGTGCGGTAGTTCCACAATACGTTGGGGAGTTGTTCTGGCCATAAGCCTTTGGCCGATTTATCTAGTCTTTTCTTGATATCGGAGAGGATCTGCCTGTTGGCGTTCTCTACTTGACCATTAGACTGTGGATGAGAGACGGAGCAGAAGCGTTGCTGAATGCCGAGGTCTTCACACAAAGATCGGAATGCTGTCCCTGTAAACTGTGTTCCATTATCTGTTATTAGGACCCGAGGTACGCCGAGCCTACAGATTACATTTCTCCAGAAGAACTGCAACACTTTGTTCTCAGTAATTGTGGCCAGGGGTTCGGCCTCGATCCACTTAGAGAAGTAGTTGATTGCCACGACTAGGAATTTGAGCTGGCCTGGAGCTGGTGGGAACGGACCTAGCAAGTCCATCTCCCATATTGCGAAAGGAATCGAGCTTGAGAGAGAGGTGAGTTGTGCTTGGGTTAGACGGCGAATGTTTGAGAACTGCTGACAAGGTCCGCATTGCCGGACATGTTGCTCGGCATCTCGAAGTAGGGTAGGCCAAAAATACCCATAGTTCAGAACTTTCCTGGCGAGGGACCTTGATCCTGAATGTGCTCCGCCTATGCCTTTGTGAAGTTCTTTCAAGGCAAACGAGGCTTCTTCCGGGGAGAGGCATCTCAAGTAGGGTCTGCCGTCTACTTGGGTATAGGAGTGTTTGTACAAGACTCCTTCAACAAAGGTATACCGCTCCGCTTTAGTTCAGATTCGATGGGCTTCTCTTGGATCTTGGGTTAGGGTCCCATCCCTGATGAATTCTATCAAAGGCTTCATCCAGTTGTCCCGGAGTTGGACGGGCAGCGACTCCATCGAGTCGAGGACTTCTTCTTCTATGCTTGGTTTTAGGAGTATTTCGATTAGGACGGTCTGCTCGAGACCTTGGAGGAAGGAGGAAGCCAATTTTGAGAGAGCATCTGCTTAGGAGTTCTCTTCTCTAGGGATCCGCTGGATTAGTGCCTCTTCGAATGAAGCCATGAGACTGTGGACCTTGGCTAGGTACTTAGCCATTCGGTCGTCTCACGCCTCGTACTCCCCTAAGTCTTGATTCACCACCAGCTGTGAGTCACTGAATATTCGGATACGTTGTGTTCCTGCCTTGCGAGCCATACCCAGGCCTGCTATTAGGGCTTCATACTCAGCTTCGTTGTTGGAGGCTTTAAAGTTGATGCGGAGGGAGTATTGGAGAACGAAGTCACTTGGGCCTGCCAGAATGACCCCGGCTCCTCTCCCTTCGGTGCAAGAAGACCCATCTACATATACTGTCCAGATGGGTGGTCCATTTGCAGCTTGACTCACTTCCGGGATGATGCTCTCTACAATAAATTCAGCTAAGGCTTCAGCCTTGATTGCGGTCCGAGGCTGATAAGATATGTCATGTTGATTCAGCTCGACCGACCACTTCATTAGACGTCCGGAGGTCTCGGGCTTGTGCAGAACTTGCCTGAGCGGCTGGTCGGTAAGAACGACCACCGAGTGGGATTGAAAATAGGGGCGGAGCTTCCTGGCTGTCATAACCAAGGCGTATGCTATCTTCTCCAATCTTGGATAGCAGAGCTCGACGTCTCTGAGAACCTTTCTCACATAATAAATAGGCTTCTGAGCCTTGTCTTCTTCCCTCACTAGGACAGCACTGAGGGTTTTCTCGGAGGCAGCGAGGTAGAGGTAGAGTGTTTCTTCGGGAATAGGCTTGCTGAGGAGTGGGGGGTTGACCAGATAGGCTTTTAGTTGGTCGAACGATTCTTGCTGCTGTCGGCCCAACTCGAAGCCCTTAGCCCCCCTGAGGGCTTTAAAAAAAGGAAGACACTTCTCTCCTGACTTAGACAGGAAGCGTCCTTTGGCCGCGAGGCATCCCGTAGGCTTTTGAACTTCTTTCACATTTGTGGGAGGATCCATGTCCAGTATGGCCTTGATCTTCTCGGGGTTGGCTTCAATCCCCCTTTGACTGACCATAAAGCCCAGGAACTTACCAGATGAGACCCCGAACGCACACTTGTTCGGGTTTAATCTCATATTTTGCTTCCTCAACACATCAAAGGCTTCTTGTAGATCGGCGATATGGTCGGTCCCATACATACTTTTGACTAGCATATCATCAACGTACACTTCCATGTTTTGGCTAATCTGGTTCTGGAAGACCTTATTGACAAGGTGCTGGTAGGTGGCACCGGTATTTTTGAGTCCGAAGGGCATAACCCGGTAGCAATAGAGGCCTTGATCTATGACGAATGATGTTTTCGAGATATCCGGGGGGAACATTCTGATTTGATTGTATCCGGAGAAGGCATCCATGAAGCTCAGCAGCTCATGGCCCGAAGTAGCGTCGATCAAGGTGTCGATGCTGGGGAGAGGGAAAAGATCCTTAGGGCATGCCTTGTTCAGGTTAGTGAAGTCGATGCAAATTCTCCAACTTTCATTTGCCTTCTTAACCATAACAACATTGGAGAGCCACTCGGGATAATTGACTTCTTGTATGAACCGGGCTCTGAGGAGATTGTCCACTTCTTCCTTTATAGCTTGCTGGCGCTCGGGGGCAAATTTGCACCTCTTCTGTTAGACCGGTTTGGACCCCAGAGCAACACTAAGGTGGTGGACGAGGAGGTCCTCGAAAATTCCTGGTATGTCGGCAGCCGACCAGGCAAAGAGGTCATGGTTCATCCTGATGCATTGGACTATGTCGGAACAGAGGGCAGAGGGGAGGGTCTTGCTGACAAAGAACTTGCGGTTCGGATCTTGCTCTGAAAATAGCACTTCCTCCAGCTCGTCTACTGGTTCGTACATAGGCTAGGTGTTCCCCTGGGGAATCTCGAGTCTCGAGGGAAAGGACAGGTCCCCCGGTGGAGGTCACGTAACACTTGCGGGCCATCTCCTGACTACCCCTTACTTCCCTCACACCCGCCTTGGTGGGGAACTTCATTTTGAGATGATAAGCCGAGGGGATAGCCTCTAAAGCAGCTAAGCCGGATCGGCCTAGAATCACATTGTAAGCAGCTAAAATGTCGACGACCATAAAATCCATTGGCTCCGTCCGGATAGTAGGAGTTTTGCCAGCGGTTACGTCGAGGGTTATCACCCCTTCATAGTCACTGGCACTCCCGTGAACCCATGGAGCGTATATCCTGCGGGCTTGAGCCTGTCCCGCGATAACTTGAGTCCTCTGAAGGCAGCTAGGAAGAGGATGTTGACAGAACTGCCATTGTCCACCAGAATCATCTCCACTTTGAAGTTAGCCATGTGAAGGTTAATTACCAGTGCATCACAATGGGGGGTTCGGACGCCCTCTAGGTCTTCATCCGAGAAAGTAACCGGGACTCCGAGGCCTTTGGGAGGGGGTACGCCGTGCACCGAGTTGACTTCCCTAATGAAAGCCTTTCGAGAAGAGTTGGAGGTTCCTCCCATCGGGCCTCCATGGATGAGGTGCAAGATTCGTTCCTCTTCAAACTCGGGAGTCTCGTCGCGCCTCTCAGGCTGTTTGTTAGCCCCCCTAGGGGGAGGAGGAAGATCAATTCGGTCCTTTCTCACAGACTTAGACAGCTACCCTCTCTAGATGAGGGCCTCAATTTCATTCTTCATGTTCCGACAGTCATTGGTGTCGTGGTCGTAGTCTCGATGATATCGGCACCACTTTTCCTTGTCCCTCTTCTTACCGGGGGTATTCATCTTCAGGGTAGGAGGCAGAACTCCTTCCTTCTCGACCTCCATGAGAATAGTAGAAATGCTGGGGTTAAGAGGGGTAAACTTCTCAAATCTGGGAGGCGGGCGGCGCTGGCCCCCGTTGTCCTTCTGGAGCTTCTTAGCTCCCTCTTCTTCGACTACCATTCTCTTGGTTCCGGAGGAAGACCCCTCGAAGGTGGAGCGATGTTCAGCTTCCTCTGCCCGGATATACTTCTCGCTTCTGAGAAGAAGGTCGGAGAAGTTTTGCGGGGGTTTTTTGGCTAGAGAGGACCGAAGGCTTGAGTTGAGGATATTTGATTGGAAGGCAGCTGCTGCGACCGATTGGTCGAGGGAGGCAATGGACCTAGCTTCTGCGGTAAACCGCTTCACATAATCTTTCAGCTTCTCGCCCTTCTTCTGAGTGAGATAGAGTAGTGCAATACTAGTCTTCTCGGTGCGGTGACAACTTACGAAGTGGGTGACGAAGAGGGTCTCAAATTGTTCAGAGGAGAATATGGAGGATGGAGCAAGGCGGGAGTACCATTCCCGAGCCGGACCCTTCAGAGTAGTTGGGAAGGTTTTGCATAGTAGAGCATCAGAACCTTGGTGGATGAACTTCGAGAGTTTTGAAACTCTCGATGTGATCCACGGGGTCTGACTCCCCCGTATATGTCTCGAACTGTGGTGGCTTGAAGTTTGCTGGAACGGGAGCATCCATAATGGTTCGTGAGAACGGAGGTCTGCTTGGGCGGAGGGTCCTCCCTCTTAGCTCCTCTTCCCTGTTAAGTTGGCCGAGGCGTCTCTCCATCTCGTGGAGACGACAGTAAATAGCATCATCCCTCCGAAGGTACCCTGGCAAGCCTTTGGACTCATCTTCGTACGAAGGGGAGCGTGGGGTTCGGC
Source organism: Hemerocallis citrina (assembly GCA_017893485.1). Lineage (NCBI taxonomy): Eukaryota > Viridiplantae > Streptophyta > Magnoliopsida > Asparagales > Asphodelaceae > Hemerocallis > Hemerocallis citrina. The sequence continues at coordinate 336,357 of JACEHZ010000200.1, forward strand.
AATGATAGCTAGGAGAATTATGAGGACTGACGATGTGATGGCAGTGGCTCGGAGCTTGTGAAGGAGTTAGGGACCGATGGTGAGGGCTCTGGACCGGAGGAGGAGTGGGGGCCTTCTGAACATTGTTGTTGTTGTTTGGTCGGAGATTGAGGGCCTGCAAGATCGTAGCCTGGAACTCTTGGAATTCGGCTCGGGTGATAGGTCCGTTCTCATCCCTCCGGGGCTGCCGACTAGCGAAAGAGTGATGTGTACCTCGACAGTATTCAGGGGACTCTCTTCGCCTCCTATGAAGAGGGGACCTCCTGTGGTCGCGGCGACGAGGAGATCGCTCATTTGGACGTTCTGAGCATGTGGTTCCCTCACAAGCCCGCCTTTCATCCAAACGGCGGCGATGGTCCTCTTCTTTCTGTCGGTTGATGAGGATGTTGTGGAGGACTTCGGAAGGGCGAGGGTTATGAGATGCCATCGAGTCGGTTGAAGGGTTATGTATGGAGACGTGGTCACAGTGAAGGGGTTGTTTCTGAGGATTGGGACGAGAGGTCCCTACACCAGCATTCTGGGGCCCGAGTGGATCCCGCTAGGATTGAAGAGGAGGTTGCTCCTACTGCAGGGGCTGATCAGGCTGAAGAGGGAGTTGCCCCTGCTGCTGGACGGTTTGGAGGGGAACCTCCTGTTGTGGTTGAGGAGGAGTGGGCCCACGGTTGGACCCTCTAGATCTCAATTTCCTTAGAGGCATGGCTGGAGGTGATCTTAACCGATGGAAGAGGATGGGGTGCTATTCGTGGTTCCCACAGATGGCGCCAATCTGTTCCGCTGAAATTAGTGTGGGGACAAACAGATAGATTTGTGGATTCTTGGGATGTTGAATAGTCAAACCTGAAACCTTTCCGCCGGAGTTTGACCGTGATCTCCCGCCGTTGGCCTGCAAAAAGTGCAAAACACCGGGGTTGATCCCGGCAATGCACCCTCCGATGCTCAAGTCAGTAATCAGAATGATTATGAATGAGATTTGATTGGAAAAAGATTGATTACCTGTTAACATTGGGGGATGGGGGGTATTTATAGCCGTCTTAGGAACCAGTTTCGGGATAAGATCAAATCCCTACTTCCCAGTGGATGGATAGAGGCAATCAGGGCCGTTGATTAAGGACAATCGTAAACCCTAATTCTATCCAGCTGGACCGAATTTCTTGCGGGTTGGAACCCGCACCCAGTTAAGACGGATCCGTTCGTGGGTGAAATTACCATTTTACCCCTGATCTTAAAGATTCGTGTCTGATTTGGACGGTTTCGATTTAACCCCATTTTTAGCCATATCAACCCCCAAATCATCACCTCCTCCTCCACCAATCTTTGAAACCCGTTCGGGAAATCGAAACCCTACTTTGCCTCATAAATCCATACACATCGTCGACCACTCATTCTTGACCGTAAAAATCCTTATTTGTGCAAGGCAATCGAATATCCTAGCTCTATAGATGTAGTTATTTTTTTAATTTTTAAATATATTTTTGTGAAGTTTAGTTTTGGAGATTTAGTTGTTTGATGTGTATTGTATATAGTTGTTGGATGATTATAGACGGTAGAATCATAGATGTAGTAGTTGTTGTTCACTGAATTTGTAGATGTAGTTGCAGTTGTTGTTCGATATTAGTAAAACTGCACAAACGACCATATCTCGCAAACCGTGAGTCAAAACTTACTTCTACAAGTTGCGTTAAAACTTGTGTGTGGTGAATCCAACCTACTCACAAAGTTTCGGAATTTTTTTTTACTGTTTGTGTGGTTTTCTCATGTATCTTGTTTCGTATCTATATAAATGAATAGTAGTGTGATTCAGTCGATATGAATATTGTGTTGCGAAATTTTTTATTATTTTTAAAGTTAGATATGGAGTTTGATTAATAGAATTCTGTTGCCGGAGATAATATTATTTCTGCACAACAGGGTGAATCTCGGCTGCAAGTTGATGAGCACCTCAAACCAGAGATATGTATGATGTTTCGCACTTTAGTGGAAACATAGAACTTTAATACGAGTTATGCTAGATGTGTGGGTTTCCAAATGCGTAAAGGTGGGAAAAATTAAAGAAAACTGAGGTACAAGATAAGTCATTTCTATGTAATAAAGTCAGGGCATCCCCGAATCAGCCTAATGATGTTAGACGTTGAACTACTTATGGAATAGGTTGTAAAGCTTTCATCCGTGGGAAACTAAACAAAGAAAGCAATACATGGTTTTTTATTCATTTCATGAACCACACAATCATGAATTTACTTCACCCGGTAGAATACATTTGTTGTCCCAAAACCATAGTGTGTCGAAATCCGTTAAAAGAATAATAGATCAACTTTTCCGAGCTAGTATTTGTTAGGAATGTGTCTTGAATTGTAACACCCCGAATTCCAAAATAAAGCCGAATTCGAGATTCCACAAGATCTTTACTTCACTTTGTACAATTTTACAAGGAAATTTAAAACTTTTCTCAATAATACATCAGAGTTACAGTACACTTTGTTTACACAGGGGAAGAATAAAAGATTACAATGAAATAAATACAACATCTTTAAATAAGAATAGTATCAGCATATCCACTTTATTGCTTCATGAACTTCCATTACCTGCATGTAAAACTGTGGGTACGTCAGTTGATTACAACCGACGAAATGTTATACACGACTATCCTCTCTATGCCGGAAACAGTTTAACGATCTCATTACTTTAACAAATCACAGAAAGATTGAATGAGTAAATAAAGTGTTAACATTGTGTCTACGCTAAACATGTAAGTGTATGCTATGCCTTAATGCCTAACGCACACATTTTATACTAGGATGACACTAATGCACACTTGTTCGGATTCTATGCATCCCATACTACATAGGTCCGAGAGCAAGCGCCTATGTACTTCACAATAAAGGGTTCGATCCCTCGCCATGAGAACTACCCAGTAATAAAGCAAGGTTTGGACATTCCACGAGTACGGATCCCAGCTCCGGAGTACACCGCCCGACTGTTATACAGACTTCTCATCGTGCGAATCTCCCGCAAGTGCCTCTCTAGCCCCGGTATATGTATATACACTGGAGTATGACAAACTATCCGTCCGACTATGCATAGTCCCGGATTTCAAAAACTATATGCCCGACTATATATGATCCCGGAGTACACCGCCCGATCAATCATTATAATCCCGGATTTCAATAAAATTCGTCTCCATCGGAGGAACCTCAGCCCGACGACTGGGTCTATAGCCACAGTGAATCGCTGCCGACGCATTCAACCCACCGTCCGATGAATCGCTGCCGACGCAGTCAATCCATCACCCGACTATATAGAGGCAACCCACTTACGTTTGCCCAGGTTTACTACATCTTCACTTAAGTGTCTAATTATTTTAGTTCAAGACATGAATGTGTTATCACCCTAGAATCAGTTTTACCTCCTAGCGGACTTGTTCTCAAAATACGAGATCGCCCGACGGTAATATCTCGAAATCATATCTCAAAATCTTTCTTTCAATATTGCCGGTAATCGAGGTCTTGCTAATTCTAAACCATAATCTTTCATGTACAAGTAATATGGGTACACATACCCTTTGAGAATCATGTCTTAAACCTAGATAATTTCATCTTTCAATTTATTCACAAAATAATCCATTTTTGTCACTATTCATGATCTAGTTATTCTTTCATATTTTTTATAAACAACATTCTTTTCGAGAATACAATTTCATCACATGAAAAGTTATGACCAATCTTAAACTATCACAATGTCTCAATTCATTAACAGACATTTCTTAATCAACATACAAGTATGGTTTCTTTAAAGAATTTACTTCACAAAATAATTCTTTTCTTCTCTTCACTACAAGTTTTATTCCTAACGAGATTTCATTTCTTTTTATACTTCACCAAAAACATATAAGAAAAATTATCCCTCAATATTTCCATTTCATCTTAGAATTAATATAATTCATATATAAAATTTTCCTATTAAAATCCCATTTATGAAGCAAAAGGGGTTAAATTTAAATCAAAAGAGATTCTTTTTTCTTCTCTTCACTACAAGTTTTATTCCCAAAGAGATTTCATTTCTTTTTATACTTCACCAAAAACATATAAGAAAAACTATCCCTCAATATTTCCATTTCATCTAAGAATTAATACAATTCACATATAAAATTTTCCTATTAAAAATCCCATTTATGAAGCAAAAGGGGTTAAAATTAAATCAAAAGAGGGCTCGGATTCGAACCCACGACCTCTGGTCAACCATGGTCAACGCCCAAACCCAGTCCCGCAACCAACTGAGCTATTAAGCCCTAGTGTCAAAATCCATGCCGAAATAGTCATATATTGACTTTCGGTTTCGGGATCAATTTAAAAGAATAAAAATAAAATGTAACTATCAAAGTTTCGAACCCAAGATCTTTTACAAGTTGTATTCTGTGTTGCACTAGCTAACCAGTAAGTCCAAGTGTATTTTCTGTTTAGAAAATGTACCAAAATACTTTTGTATACATTACTTTGAATTTAGTCTCTTTTATCAAAACTCGTTTAACGAAAATAATCCATTCTTTTAGAATATTGAAACAAAGTCTCTCTTGAACTGAGATAAATATTAAAATAGCAATTCAAAGTTCAAACTTATTTTTAGAAATATATCTTCACTTTTAAATAATTTTTCTTTTCCTTTTGTATACGAATACTCCTCCTTTTCCCAAGTTTCGAAACTAAAAATCATGTTTAGTAAAACTAGTTCATATACTCTATTATACTAGTTAAAATTTGTGATTAAACAAGCATATCTTTTAGTAAATCATGAATATCTCAAAGAATCTTATTCAAGCAAAAATTTGTATTTTTTCAACCTATGTCGACATAAAAGTTATTTTTCACTTTTTTTTTCTTAATCATCATGTCGAAAATATATCATTCTTTAGCAAGTTCTAAAAGAAAATCACACATTCAACAAAACATACAAATTTGCAAATATTCTAACATGGTTCATATGATTAATTTCTTAGTTGAACTCTTTTTTTAAAAAGCATGGTAACAAGTTGTTCACAAATTTTCAACATGATTATTGCATACTATGCTAGCATGGATTTTCATATATCTCATTCAATTAATCTTTTAACTATTTAGCATGCAAGTCCTACTTTAGAAAGGAAAGAGATCACCCACTGACATGATATTGATCTATTTACTAACATAGCATCTTTCATTACAACCAATGCATAGATTTGTTTTAATTTATCATATAGAAATATAATACTCATTTACTGTCACTAACATGCAAAGTTCTAAATTAGAAAGCATGAGAATACTCACCTTATGTGAAGCTTGAACAAATTGAAAGGAAAGAATGAGGCACTACTTCTAGCTCCAAGACAACTCCTAGCAATGACTTCTCCTCCTAGCAAGCTCCCTCTCCTAGCAATGGCTCCAAGCACAAGAACTCTCACTCTCTTTCTTTTCTTTCTCTTTCTCTTATTTGTTTTCTTTTGGTGTGTGGAATGAGAAGAAATGGGTGCTATTTATAGATCTAGGTTAGGGTCTCATTTGTAAAATTACACAACCTAATAAATTATTCAAATTTAATCTCCATCTTTTCATTTTCTCAACTCATCCTTCAACCTCTCCAATTTCCCTAACTCCCAAAACTCCCAACCTCTCATCTCCCCACTCCTACAAGCCTTAACTCTCTCATTGCCCAAAAAATGGTCCAAATACATCTGTGTGCATGCACAAACAAATATGAACACATTTCTATAACTCTAAATGTATACTATAGTTTGTAACTTGTCATGTAATAGTGCATGTTCAACTAAAAATGTGATTTTATTAGCGGGCTTGCTACATGGGCTCATTTTTAATTAATTAATTTAGTTATCCGGTGGGCTCCTCTCCTAATGAGCTAGATTTTAATCTATAGGTTCATGGATCAAAGGAAGGCTAACTAAAACTAATGCATGATAAAATAGATAATGAGAGCAATAAAATGAGGGGAAAAATTTGCACGTGCATCATATGTGCAAAAATCAAAAAAATGCATTTTAATCAAAATAGGAGGAAATGAATTTCCGTTTTATAAAACGAGTTTGAACACGCAAAATCAATAGTCAATGCACACAGAAATATCACACTTAGTAATGGAAAAATACGCAATTGATACGTGCATCGAAAACAAATAAAAAATATGTAAAAATACAGAGGTTGAAATATTATAATTTTGTTGTCTCAAATAGAATAAAATGTGCGGGAAATGCATAAATAGTCGGAAATCAAGATACGTGATGAAAACACGTTACAGAATACACGTGCGTAACACACGATGGCAAAGTTGTCATTTCCAATTTTGCGAGGTGTTATATGAATACTCGTGGTTCAGATTAGAAGAAGGTAAGATGAAGCACGGAGGTCGAAGCGTTGAAGAGAGTAGAAGAAAATAGAGCAGCAATAGTGTAGGCATAGTTGTGGTCGACTATCCAAAGTTGCGGTTGACTACACCCCTGACTGCACACCCAACCGCAATTGCACAGGGCTTGGCCGAGAGGAGGACGGTCGACCGGTCTTGTTGGATGGTCGACCGATAGCGAAGCTGTGTTCGTTTTGGGCCTCAATTTGTTAGGTCGTTTCAGCCAAATCTTCAACTCTAAGTTAGATCGTATGACTCCTATTTAGTTACTTCTTTTCAAGGTTATATCGGACGACCGAAAATCAAGATTAAACCTAAGTTTCTCTCTATTCTTCTATATATATATATATATATATATATATATATATTGTAAACTCCTCCAATATGAGAGAGAGTACTTCATTGATTATTTTCTGCATTGCAAAGAGAAGCTTCGAGAGAGATATAGTTATTTGTGGGTGAGTTTAATTCCTTGTATTGAGTGAATCAGTAACTCATTGTAATCTATTCTATTTGAATATTAGATCTCCCTATATTTTCCCACGGATTAAGCAAAAGTTAACCGGGATAAATCCTCATTGTGTTTGTGTTGGGTTGTTGGATCTACTTGCTTACTCAATTGATTCGTCTCATCTACATCGACTTTCTTATTACTCTATTTAAATCCGCTGCGATAATGGGCGTTCGTTGACGCCCCAATCCCAACAACTGGTATCAGAGCTTCAAGTTACTGAGTCCCTTGGTTAAGATGACAGGCTACAGTATTTTGAAGATTAAGCAATTCGATGGAAAGATCAATTTCAATCTTTAGAAGGTTGACATGTATGATGTCCTTGTCCAAGAACGTTTGCAGTTAGTTGTTAAGAAGAAAAAAAGCCATCCGATGTGAATGAGGATGTTTGGGAAGATATTTGTGAAAGAGCCATAAGTCTGATCCGACTAGCATTGGTGGATGAGGTCAAGTACAGATTTCTTGAAGAAACTGATGCGACAAGTTTGGGGAAAAACCCATAGCTGACTACTATGGTTCGTCGTTATTAGATCGGATCATTGGAAAAGGAAGTTATTCTGTTTATCTATCAAGGAAGGTACTGATCTCCAAGACCAAGTTCAATAAGGTATTATCTGAACTTTGGGCGATCAACGCAGATGTGTGTGAGGAAGATAAAGCTTTCAACCTGATATATTCACTGCCGGATTCGTACGCACCTTTGATCCCTACTATGCTACACGGTAGATCTGCCAAGGAGAGTATTTAGGTAGATGGTCTAATCAAAGCCTTGAAGACAAATCAACTTAGAAGGAGACCCAGAAATCATCGTCTATTTCCATAAGTTGCCTAGCAGTGGATGGTCCTTCAGGGGGAAGACAAAGTGCTATGCAAAAGGATTTGATCCGTTGCCGATATTTCAAGAGGTCAGGGCATATCAAGAAAGACTGTTGAAAATTCCAGAATCGGGAGAGCGCAAAGAATGGGAATTTAGTCGCTAATTTGGTTAATGCCTTTAATTCAGGTGATTCGTGTCTTCATTTTTCAAATTTTTTAGAAGTAGATTCTGGTTGGTTTCTTGACTTATGGAGTTCTTCTAATACTTTCTCTGAGAGATAGTTGTTTTCTACTTACAAGTCTACTACAGGTCGTTGTATGAGAACAGAAACTGGAGAGATTTGTGAAGTAGTAGGTGAGGGACAATTAAGTTGAAGATGCCAAGTCTAAATATGTTCACTTTAAGAGATGTTTTGCATATTCCTCTGCTAAAACGAAATTTGATTTCCTTGGGAACTCTTGATGCACGGGGTTGTAGGTACACAGCTCGAGGTGGAGTTATGTCGGTTTTTCAGGATCGTCGTAAGGTGATTAAAGGTATGAGATTGGTTGGGCCAAGCCAAAACATCTCTACGAGCTTTGGGGAATCTGAAATATTTGCGAAAGTGTTGCTCATTTTCCCGTTATTCCTGCAAACTCATCTAATTTGCCATAACTAGCATCATCGAAGCGAGACTACGACGTTCGAATATTGTCGAGAGGTGGAGAATGCCTAAGGGTAAGTGGAGTTAGTGCAGAGGTTGGAAACTCTGTGAGTACAACTAGAAAAAAAAGTTATTGCTCATTGGTAGATACTGAATCAGAGTGATTTGGTAGAGGTCAGTTCAACTAGAAAAAGAAGTTATTGTTCTAAGTGTTTTTGCAAGTGGAGTTCATTAGAGTTTGAAGATGAATAATCACATCATGTGATAGCACTCGAATTCAATCCATGGTGGAGTTTATTAGGAATGTGTCTTGAATACTCATGGTTGAGATTAGAAGAAGGTAAGATGAAGCACAGAGGTCGAAGTGTCGATGAGAGTAGAAGAAAACAAAGCAACAATAGCGCAGGCATAGTTGCGGTCGACCGTCCAAAGTTATGGTCAACAGCATCCCCGACCACACACCCGACCGTAGTTGCACAGAGTTTGGCTGAGAGGAGGACGGTCGACCGGTCTTGTTGGACAGTCGATCGGCCGTGGTGCTGTGTTCGTTTTGGACCTCGATTTATTAGGTCGTTTCAGCATAATATTCAACTCCAAGTTAGATTGTACGACTCCTATTCAGTTACTTCTTTTTCAGATTATATCAGGCGACTGAGAATCAAGATTAAACCTAGGTTTCTCTCTATTCTTCGATATATATATTGTAAACTCCTCCAATATGAGAGAGAGAGTACTTCATAGATTATTTTCTCCATTGCAAAGAGAGGTTTGAGAGAGAGATAGTTCTTGGTGAGTAGGTTTAATTTATTGTATTAAGTGAATCAGTAACTCCTTGTAATATCTTCTAGTTAAATATCAGATCCCCCTATATTTTCCCCCCGGGTTAAACAAAAGCTAACCGGGATAAATCCTCGTTGTGTTTGTGTTAGATTGGTGGATCTACTCGCTTGCTCAATTGATTCGTCTCATCTACTTCGACTTCCTCATTGCTCTATTTAGTTCCGCTGCGAAAATGGGCATTCGTTGGTGCCCCAATCACAACACTATTCCTACGTGCAAACAAATGCATTTATTTGAAAGTGCTAGTGGAGGTCACGATAAAATATGATTACCGAAACCGATGCTAGAAATCATGAGAGAGACTCAAGGGAAGCTATGAAAGGACATGATGGTCAAATGTTGATTGAATTATTTGAACAACAAAAACATAAGGATCCGTATGTTAAATTATGAAGAATTTGGGGATGTACTTTGCTTTGATGTCACACACAGCACGAACTGATATGGAATGTTATTTGTTCCATTTGTTGGAATAAATTATCATTGGCAATCAACGTTCTTAGGTTGTGGGTTCATTCCAAATGATAATGTCTCTTCCTTTGTGTGGTTCTTTGAACAGTAATTATGAGTAATGAAATGTGCTCCATCCAGCATCGTATCAGACCAGAATTGTGAGATCGATGTTGTAGTGAAGACAGTTTTTCCTAAGATTTGGCATAGATTTTGCATTTGACATATTTTGGATAAGTTACCGCAGGAGGTGCGTATGTCAAATGATATTGATAAGTTTCGGGATGCTTTGAAGAGTATCATCTATAATTCTGAATTTATAAATAATTTCTAAGTGAAATGAAAATTATTGCTTTTGTAATATGAAGTTGAGAATAATAAATGACTGAACGATCTATTTGAAATTAGTGAGAAATGGCCCCCGCCTATGCAAGAGAATCATTTTGGGCCAGCATGTTGAGTAGCTAACGAAGCGAGTCTATGCATAGTTTCTCGAAGCTTCATACCCAAAAGAAGTACTCCTTAAATGAATTTTCTGTCGATCTTTGATAGAGTCTTAACAAGGCAAAGACAATAGGAACTTAAAGAATATCATTGTAATCGTGAGAAGAGACCAAAGTTGAAGACCCAATGGCCAATGGAGGAACAAATGGCGTGAGTCTACACATTGAAGCTTTCTACAAATTCCGAGATGAAATACAAAAAAACTTATTATATAATGTGACTATCATTGTCAAACTTGACATGGTGGATAGTGTTGCTTTCTTTGTGAAGCTTTGTGGAAATTCAGAACCATGGAGGACGGTTCAATTTTGCGAACTCCGTCAAATGGCTACTTGTCGATGTTTCTTGTTTGAAACCATAAGCTATCCTTCAAAAATATTTTGGCGGTTCTTCGGTTCATCAATCATACTGCACTACCTAAGCAATATATTACAAGACGATGAAACCGGTATGTCATGAGAATAAGTTATACATATGTTCATGAATGCACTAGCAGGATTTTTGCTTCTCGCTATTGTGAATTAAGCCAACACGCAAAACAGATGGTAGATATTTGATATTCTTCCATTGAAAGTTACAAATACATGCTCAACCACATGCTCAAGGACATTGAAAGCGTTTATCTTGTGCAACCCGGATTGAATGGATCTATATATATATATATATATATATATATATATATATATATATATATATATAGAGAGAGAGAGAGAGAGAGAGAGAGAGAGAGAGAGAGAGAGAGAGAGAGAGAGAGAGTAATGATAATATCAGATAGTAAGCTAGATAGTTTTTTTAAGAACTAAATAATTTGAAAATCTTATTCATGATCACACCGTTCACATTATTCAAATGTCATGAAGCATGTGCATACAAATATTCGAGCGATTTGGGGACCTCTAGCTTGTTCATCAAGTGGTTAAAGTATATTCACTGATATATGTTTCACTAATAACCTAACTTTCTTTGAACCGTTTGATTCATATGCTAGAGGTATCCAAATAACTTGAAATTTCGTACACACATGCTTCATGACATGTGGAATAATGTGAACAATGTGATCGTGTATCAGATGGTTTAAATTTCTTATCTCTAAAAAAGTACCTAGCCCAACACACACACACACACACACACACACACACACACACCCACACACACACACATAGAGAAAAACCTTCCGCTGTGCATCACTTCCGTGTGCACTCGACATTTTGGCCATCGCATGGATGATCCAAACCGTTCACGTTGATCTACTCATCTAAATTAGTCTAAATATATAAAATCAAATTATTTGAAATTTATATTGGTGGGGCCTCATTTGTACGAGAAAATTTTCCTCATACAAAGTGATTATACTCACTTGGTGGGGCTCTCATGGAAGATCCACTCCGTCCATCATGTTTATCATGCCAATATATGCTTGTATAGAAAAAATCAAATGGTTTGGAGGTTGTTTACCCATGCATCATGTGATCCAATTTGTGACGATTTGTAATGCTGCTGAAATCGTTCATTTTTCAACCACATGATGCATGTGTAAACGACCTCCAAACCACATGGTTTTTCCTACACATACATCTATTGACATAATAAACATGAAGGGTGGAGTGGATATTCCATGAGAGATCCACCAAGTGAGTATAATCACTTTGTATGAAGGAATTTTTCTCATACAAATATGAGGCTAACTTTTCTTATATATATATATATATATATATATACATATACTATGATTATGTGAGGACTCTTTTAGAAAGAAAACTTTTTCGCAGGATATAAACTGAAGAAAAAAAATCCAAACCATTATTTCGATCTACATTTCTAAATTAGTCTACTGTCTACGGATGAGAGATCAAGTCATTTGATATTTGTATGTTTGTATATTAAAGTGTTACAAATTGTATGGCTAAATATCGTTTTTTTATATATTAATAATGGCATGATTGGACAAATAAATTTTAAATGACTTGATTTTATATATTTCAACTTATTTAGTCATTCTAAACAATGTGAATCATTCAGACATCTGTATGATGGCTACATAATAAGTTATCACAAAGCTTATTGTGATAACTAGTTCTCATTGGATTATAAATAAAACTCTTTTGGTGAGAACCACGTGAAAACTTTTTTGGGGGGGATAAATTGAAAAATCTGAACCGTGCATTTTGATATATATGGGGATATGATATATGAGAACTCCTTCTGCAATAACTATGTGAAATCTTTGTTTGGGGATATAAATTGAAAAATCCAAACTGTTCATTTTGATCTACATTTGAACTAGTCTATCGATGAGAGATCAAGTAATTCGAGATTTGTTTGTCCATACATTACAATGTGACAAATTGAATGGCGAAATATCGTTATTTTTTTTAATGACATAATGGACAAATGTATTTCAAATGACGTGATTTTACATATTTTGAATTAGTTATATATATATATATATATATATATATATATATATATATATATAGGGAGCCTTTCGGTTGAGAACTAATTTGGTGAGAACTCCGTGAGAACTAACGGAGTAGACCCCCCATGAAAAATCCGAATCGGCCATCTCGCTCTACACACCTTAGATAGCACAACATAAAGAAATCAAGTAATTTGAAGTTCATTTTTCCATGGTTTACATCATCGCAAAATTGTATGGCTGAAAATTCTACTCTATTTGATGGATGGGCAAATGAATTTCAAATTATTTGATTTCTTTATGTTATGCTATCTAAGGTGTGTAGAGCGAGATGGCCGGTTTGGATTTTTCATGGGGGGTCTACTCCGTTAGTTCTCACCAAATTAGTTCTCAACCGAAGGGCTCCCTATATATAAGGAGCCCTTCGGTTGAGAACTAATTTTGGTGAGAACTCACAGAGTACACCCCCCATGAAAAATCCGAACCGACCATCTTGTTCTACACACCTTAGATAGCATAACATAAAGAAATCAAGTAATTTGAAGTTCATTTTCCCATGGTTTACATCATCGCAAAATTGTATGGCAGAAAATTCTACTCCATTTGATGGATGGGCAAATGAACTTCAAATTACTTGATTTCTTTATGTTATGCTATCTAAGGTGTGTAGAACAAGATGGTCGGTTCGGATTTTTCATGGGGGGTATACTCTGTGAGTTCTCACAGAGTTCTCACCAAAATTAAATCTCAGCCGAACGGCTCCCTATGTAGGCTCCCTATATATAGGGAGCCCTTCAGTTGAGAACTGTTTTGGTGAGAACTCCGTGAGAACTCTATATAGGAAGCCCTTCGGTTGAGAACTATTTTGGTGAGAACTCCGTGAAAACTAACGGAGTAGACCCCCCATGAAAAATCCGAACCGGCCATCTCGCTCTACACACCTTAGATAGCATAACATAAAGAAATCAAGTAATTTGAAGTTCATTTTCCCATGGTTTACATCATCGCAAAATTGTATGACTGAAAATTCTACTCCATTTGATGGATGGGCAAATGAACTTCAAATTATTTGATTTCTTTATGTTATGCTATCTAAGGTGTGTAGAACAAGATGGTCGGTTCGGATTTTTCATGGGGGGTCTACTCTGTGAGTTCTCACAGAGTTCTCACCAAAATTAGTTCTCAACCGAAGGGCTCCATATATATATATATATATATATATATATAAAGGAGTGATCATGTAAGAACTAGTTCGCACGAAAAGCTTCATGTGAACTTTTTATATAGCCATTACATGGATGTTCTAAACTGTTCACATTGTTTAGAATTATAAAATTAGTCTAAATATGTCAAATCAATTTATTTGAAGTTCATTTGTCCATCCATCACGTCATTATAAAAAATAACGATATTCAGCCATACAATTTGTAACACGTAAATGTATAGACAAATAAATCTCAAATGACTTGATTTCTCATTCGTAGACTAATTTAAATGTGTAGATCAAAATGAACGGTTCAGATTTTTCAATTTATATCTCAAAAAAAAGTTCATACTTGGTTCTCACTGAAAGAGTTCTCACATGATCATATCCCTATATATATATATATATATATATATATATATATATATATATATATATATATATATATATATGGAGAGAGAGAGAGAGAGAGAGAGAGAGAGAGTAATGTTTCGTTCTGCATTCGGCCTTCTCGCCTTTGTATCGACGATCCGAACCGTTCACATTAATCTACACATGTAAATTAAAATATGTAAAATCAAATCATTTGAAATTCATTTGCCCATCCATTGAAGTGTTACAAAATTGTGTGGCTGAAAATTGTTTTTTTTTATAGTCACATGGTGGATGAGCAAATGAATTTCAAATGATTTGATTTTACATATTTAGACTAATTTATATGTGTAGATCAATGTGAACGGTTCAGATCGTCGATATGAAGGCGAGAAGGCCGAGTGCACACAAGTGCACATGGAGGCCTAGTGCACAACAGGACATTTCTCTCTATATATATAATGCCCCATTCCGTTGTACTAGGCCGCCGTGTGCATTCGTGTGCACTCGGCCTTACCGCTTTTGTATTGACAATCCGAACCGTTCACATTGATCTACACATCCAAATTAGTCTAAATATGTAAAATCAAATCTTTTGAAATTCATTTGCCCATCCATCATGTTACTATAAAAAAACAACATTTTTCAGCCGTACAATTTTTTAGCACTTCAATGGATGGGCAAATGAATTTCAAATTATTTAATTTTATATATTTAGACTAATTTAGATGTGTAGATCAATGTGAATGGTTCGAATCGTCAATACGAAGGCGGGAAGACCCAATGCACATGGCGGCCTAGTGTACAACGGAAGTGGTCTCTCTCTCTCTCTCTCTCTCTCTCTCTCTCTCTCTCTCTCTATATATATATATATATATATATATATATATATATATAGAATAGATATAGATATAGGAAAACCTTCCGTTGTGCACTACCCCTCCGTGTGCACTCGTGTGCACTCGGCCTTCCCACCTTCGTATCGACGATTCGAACCGTTCACATTGATCTACACATCTAAATTAGTCTACATATGTAAAATCAAATTATTTGAAATTTATTTACCCATCCATCATGTCACTATAAAAAAACAATGATTTTAAATGAATTTCAAATGATTTGATTTTACATATTTAGACTAATTTAGATGTGTAGATCAATATGAATGGTTCGGATCGTCGATATGAACGCTCAAAGGCCGGGTGCACACGCCGTGTGCACCATAGGTGGTGCACAACAGAAGGGCTCCCTATATATATATATATATATATATATATATATATATACACCCTTTTGTTGTGCACTACATGCGCACTCGGTTCTCGGGCCTTCGTATCGACGATCCGAACCGTTCACATTGATCTACATGTCTAAATTAGTCTAAATATGTAAAATCAAGTCATTTGAAATTCATTTGCCCATCCATCATGTCATTATAAAAAAACGATATTCATCCATACAATTTTCCATCATGTCATTATAAAAAATGGTTATTCGGCCATACAATTTTGTAACACTTCAATGCAGTGGCAAATAAATTCCAAATGACTTTATTTTACATATTTAGACTAATTTAGATGTGTAGATCAATGTGAACAGTTCGAATCGTCAACTCGAAGGCCGAGTGCACACTATTGCTAGGGCACAACAGAATGTGACTCTATATATATATGTGTGTGTGTGCGTGTGTGCGTGCGCGCGCGGGTGTGTGTGTACACGTGTGTGTTATTTAGAATATCTAATATTTTGTAAATAGTAATCTAAATATGTTTTAATGAGTGTTGATATGATCATGAAATAAGGTGTTATTCGAATTGATGGCAATAAATGTATATGATCTAAGCGAAGAGGATAAAACATTCAATTTGATATATTCACTGCCATATTCATACGAGCATGTGATAACCACCATGCTCTCGGTGACCTTTATGATAAAGGGCTTAAAGAATGATGAACTTGAGAAGGAAACTCATAAACCAGAGTCTACTTCTATGAGTTGCATGGCGGTGGAGGGAACTTCAATTGGAAGGAAAAGTGCGCGTAAGGATTATATATGTTGCAACAATTGCAAAGTGATTGGGCATTACAAGAGAGATTGTCACAAGTTGTTGAACCAGAAGGGTGCCAACATAGTCAGTGCCGCTGAATCAAGCGATATTTTAGACTGTCTTCTTGTTTTCAAGTTCTATATATGTGGACTCTGGTTGGTTTCTTTATTCAGGTAGTTTTTATCATATTTGCTCCGAAAGGGAGATGTTTACTACTTGCAAGTCTAAAATAGGTTGTTGTGTGAGGACAGGGACT
This sequence comes from Hemerocallis citrina, assembly GCA_017893485.1. Taxonomy (NCBI): domain Eukaryota; kingdom Viridiplantae; phylum Streptophyta; class Magnoliopsida; order Asparagales; family Asphodelaceae; genus Hemerocallis; species Hemerocallis citrina. The sequence continues at coordinate 352,841 of JACEHZ010000200.1, forward strand.
GGTGAGAGTTGTGATGTAGTGGATGAGCGAATAGTTGAGTTGGAGATGCCAGACGGGAATGAATTCACATTGCAGAAGGTCATGCATCTTCTTGCATTGAAACATAACCTAATATCCTTGGAAACTCTAGAAGCACGAAGTTGCTGTTACACAGCTCGAGGTGAAGTTCTGTAAGTTTAGAATGGCCTTCGTAAGGTGATGAGGAGAATGAGGAGTGTTCAGCAGAAACATATACAAGCTTTGTAGGAACGTGAAGACCCAGTCGAGTGTTTTAAAGCATATCGGTCCTAAAACATTTAGTTCACTAGAATCATTAAGGCGAGATCACGACATTCGAATATCTTCGAGAGGTGGAGGATGCCTCAATGTAGGTGGATTTCGTGCGGAGGGTGGCACCTCCGTGTTGACGCTACTGGGATTTGATCCCTTTTAATTCCATATTCTAAATTGCGATCAGATCTATTCATTAAAAATAATCGATTCTATACAGAAAATCGCGAGGAAAAACCTCAAACTACCTCTTGGCGAAAGAGGCGACTCACCCCTTTAAGGAGAAATCCTTTCATGAGCGTGATGCTATTTGACCGATGATCCTAGGAAGCTGCTAGGCGCGAATGCTTTCTTTCACCAGCTGTAGGACTGGAGCCTAAAGTGCTTCGAGATGAAAGTCTGAATCGGTTATGCTTTCTTCACTCGCTTCTTCTCGTGAACCTACTTTCCAGCATCCTCTCTCTTCTGTATTGATGGAGGAGGGAGGGGTATAGCTACATTTTTGAACTATGATCCCCTTTCTCACTCAGTCAGTGCTACATCATGCATGCTGACCCATTCTCAATCTTTATGCCCTTGAGGGGGCATACGATTAGAGAAATAACAAGTGGAGATAGATTCGACTGGCATAAGCGGCTATTGAATCGTGTTGTTTATAAGAGGAGAAATAGAATAGTCTAGAAGCATTAAATCACACAGGTGTGGAAGCATGTATACTAGGTTCAATGTGAAGAGAAATGGGCGGAGTGAGAAGAGGTTTGAAGCGAAGAAGATAAATGAAGAGTCACTGCAGTTGGCTTGGAAGAAGTTGATTGCAACCAGTGGTTTGGTCCCGACTGGCAGTACAGTCGACTGCAAGCTGCAACAATAGCAGTTTGGTTCGTGTTCTTGGTGGATCTGATTGTGCCCAACTTCTTCTCAAAGATAGATCGCACGACTCCTATCGTGTGGCTTTTTCTTCTTCAGGGTATACCGGACGGTGTTGGATGAAGATTACAACATAGTGTTTCTCTATATCTCAATATAATAATGTAATGACCTTCATTGAGAAGTGTGCGAGTATCGGTGGGAACTAATATGTGCTGACCCGGGCCGAGCCATTTTTTAATTCTTTTTTACCTATTTAATTTTTGTTTATCCATTTATTTTATGCAAAATAGATTTAAACATATAATATTGTAGGAAATTCCAATGTACATGAATCACTACAAAAAAAAACATGTATTATTTTTCATATTTTTTGGGTCTTTAAAAAAATGAATTGAAAGAATTCATAAAATTGTTTGGAAGTTTTGGTTTGAAAAAAATTATATGAAAATGGTAACTATTTATAGAATTTCATAATTTTTGATTTTTTGAATTTACCCCCCCCCCCCCCCCCCCCAAAAAAAAAAGAAGTCTTTTTTGTCTTTTGGGTAGGGAGAATATATATATATATATATATATATATATATATATATATATATATATATATATATATATATATATATATATAAATAAACAATGGCTGGGCCGATAGTTGAGTCCATTGGTCTGGCCTGACCCGGACCAGTTCGGTTCTATCTAGGCCAAGCCCGGTCCGTAAGTGGTTCGGTTCAAAACTGGGCCACTTTGGGGTTTCTTGAACCGGGACCGACCCACATTTTTTACATGGGCCGGGCCCAGACCACCTAAGGTTAGTACGATTTGAGCCCGACCTGGGCCAATCCAACGGGTTTCGGTCAGACCGACCTGGTTGTCACCCATATGTCATAATATCATATAATGAGACTTGGAAGATAGATATGTTATTGATGAGGCTATTGTAACTCTTGTATATTCTCAAGCTGAATAATATTTCGGTTATTTCTCCCTCGGATTATATTCACTATACTGGAAGCATGATTGGAGCACCATTTTTTATGTCAACTTGTGTGGCGGAAGTTCTCTAGGTGCAACAGAATTTAAATTTTTTTGCTGATATAATTTTTTCTATCATTCTTAGCTGCATCAAATGAAAAATATATTTGTTCATCTAAAGGGAATAAACGTGTTATACAATTATTAATTTGGTCAACATATTGATTAGTTAGAGTAAGTAAAGCTATATGGGTAATATACTTATTGTCATGTGCATTATAGTTCAAGGAAGAACAAATTATGTCGATTAATTTGTTTAATGAGTTTTCACCTTCCCATGGAACAACCATTTCCTTTGGCACTCTAATCATTTCACTTTCAATATATGGTTCATTTTCATCACCAATGCGTAGGAGAAAGTTTATAAAAAAAAAAAAAAAAAAACCCCTCCAACTTGTGCATCTAGTTGGCATTCAGACATCAACAATTGTCGATTTCTCGCATATTAGCGTTGTCCCAATAAAAGCCATTCCTATTGTATTGTAGTCATATTAGGCCTTTTATTTTTGTCATATTGTCTACGTCTCTCCCTATGTTCAGCAAGTTGTTGAGTATTTGAGAGTTGGGTATTTCAGTTGGTGCTACAATTTATTCTTGATATTGGAATTCACTTTTGTCTTCTATTTCTATGTCATTACCTTGTTGACATGGTTGATCTTGAGATTTATAGAGCCTTGTGCAGGGAAAAAAAACTGGGCCTTCTATGTATATTCTAATAATAATTTTACTTTATTCTGATTTCAACGTCATGTATATATAATATAGACAACACAACAATGGGACATTCCTGATTTGTACGCCCTGTGCGACCGCACATATCACACATGTTCCAGGCCAGCCCTGCCTATTGATTATTTTTGGATATAATCTATCCATTTATCTTAATAGAAAGCAGTGTGAACTTAATAATTATCTCTCTTATTAAAGGAAACAAATATTAGGCATACATAAATTAACTTTAAAAAGTAATATTACTTTAGTTTTTTTTGATATTCCGGATAGAGCCAAACGGCTCCAGCCATCAAAAATTATATATATCAAAAATTAGTTAAGATACAGAAATAAATACACAAGTTTACAAGATGTAAAACAGAAGGAAGCTAACAAAAATATACAACAAAACGGATGATTTAAGCGCAAATTAGAGAACTGCAAACTAAAAGAAGAAACAAAACTGAGACGGGCAGTGGAGCACAACAGCCAGAAAAAATATCGCAACGAAGAGAGCGAAACACCAATACGCATCAAAACGGAGAGGATACGTCCACAAGGTAAACGTCTGCGAAGAAAGAGAAGTTGCAACGTTCCGAAAGTACGATCCTGGGATACGCAACCCTTGAAGACATGCGCAAACATAGTGAACCGATCCAAAGACAAATCGAAAACTCAGGATGCAAGCAGCCCCACTCGAGGGCACCAAACACCACCTGCAACGACAAGAAAAAAGAAGAAAACACAGAGAAACAGCCGCACCGCCAATCGCAAGTCTGCGAACTCCGATTGCGAAGAAAGGAGAAGATAATGCACACCACAAAATATGAAATGATGAGGCAAAATGAATAGAGTCAATCCCATCAGCACAGGAAAACACAAGCACCACCAACCACTCAAAGCCCCACCATACCAACAAAGATAAGGATCGAAACCGAGCAAAACCTCGGGTGTGCCCAAGAAGAGGAGCCTACACAGAGGCTGCTTGCTTCGCTAAAATACAAGCACTCACGCGAGTATCCGCGTTAGAGTAGAGTTTCTTATTGTATTTACGCTTAGCGGGGGGAGGAAAGACCTCCGCCAAAGAGAGCGAACTCACACTACGTTCCGGCAAGCTCGCCTCGACTTTGTTAAGGCGAGAAGCGGGAAAGAGGGGACTGGTAGAAACTAAGGATGATAGATGGATGTTATTAGTAGAATTAGAATAACGGGAAAAGGACGACACACCAAGAATTGGTAGATGAACGAGACCCTTCGCACTACGAAACCAAAAATGGCCAAATCCTAGGGATTTAAACAATGCAGACTGCTTAACCAACCTCTTACTCACCGAAAGCCTCACAACAATTTGAATTAACTGAACAATTTGAATAGAGTAATATTACTTTAGTTAACTGAACAATTTGAATTGTTCGTAAATCCTCTCTTATCCATTATTCAGCCACTTTCCGCGGATACTGAAGTGCAATAAAAAATTGTTGAACTTTTATTATAGTAAGATGTTGAATATTTGTAATTATTCCGCTAACTAAATTTATCCTAAGAGCAGCATCCATAATGGTGTTTCTCATTTTGTAAAAAATGGCAGCTACAGTAGTAGCAAATAGCGATAGTTGCTGCAGTGGTTGTTTGCTATATGTTTCTCATTTTAAAAAAAATTTCGCGTGCGACGGTACAGCATTTACCGTCGCGCAATTTTTTTTTTTGAAAAAAGCGAGCGACGGTACAACAACATTCGTTTTTAAAAATAATTAAAAAATTTAATTACTTATTAACTATTAAAATATGTTAATTAAATAAATTAAATAATATAATAATAACTAAACCTAATTAAAAACTAACTAAACCTAATTAACTAAACCTAACCTACCCACTAATAAAGCAACAATTTAAGGACGGTATATGTTGTACCATCCGAGAATTGTGGGATTTTTTTTTAAAAAAAATAAAATAAAATCTGGCCGTTGGATTCAAAAAAAAAATAAAAAAAATAAAAAAATGGGACGGTATATGTTATACCGTCCGACCCCTGTTTTTAAAAAAAAAAGTAATAATAATTTTTGGGACGGTATATGTTATACCGTCCGACTCGATTAAAAAAAATTAAAATAAGAGGGGCGGTATATGTTGTACCGTCATTTATAATTTGAGAATCGCTATGTTGTTTCTCATTTTTGAGAATCGACTGTAGCCAATTCGCCAAAAAATGACAAAATAGAAAACGATTGCAGCATGCCATTTATCAAAAAATGGCAAATTGGCAAATATACCAAACGACTGGGGATGCTCTAATGGAGTGTACTCTTAGATGTGTCAAACTAAAAAGTTCAACCAATAGCATTAAGGATAATAGAAGTAATGCAACATTACAATTAACCAAATTCAATTGATACGTGTATTCAAATTAGATGTGTAGTAGTAAAAAGTTTGGTGATAATAAGGAGAATATACATAAAAATCAAATTACTTGCAAACTGAATTATGTAACTTCCTAATAGTTCATAATTATTTAAAATTTCAAACTTTACGAATTGGGCAATAATGATTAAATATAATATTCAAATTCACAATTTACAAACCCAACCAATTGAAGGCATAAAAGCACCATTAAAATGTTAGGAAAGAACTTGGGTGGGCAGTGAATGTTCAAAATAAAATTTAAATTCACTGGTCTGAAACCCAACTAATTCAAGGTTTTGAAGCACCCAAAAAATGTGAGGGACAGAAGTTGAGTTGTTCTCGAATTTGAGTTTTGAAATAATTAGATGGAAGTCAGAAGTCATTGAAGAAAAGATCATGAGTTATGAGTTGTTTAAAGAGTAAAATGCTTCATCCACGACCAATTTTACTATCATTTTGTTTACTATCTTAGGTGGCATATTTCTGTTGGTGAGTTCTCCCACCTACTCTATCTTTCTCTACCTATTGAAGTGTGCCACATAAGGTAGTGGACAAAATGGTAGTAAAATTGGTAGTGAATGTAGCATTACTCTTGTTTAAAACGACATTAAATAAGAGGTTTAGAGAAAATAACTTATAAACGTTTAGACAAAAGACCCACCTGGGTATTTGAGCAATAGTTATTCTTCTTCTTTATATTTTTTGAGAGGCGGGCGTGAGTTGTGATTTTTTAACATACCATTGAGATTTATTTAGTTACTAGATTTGCCCGTGGCTACGTGCCTACGGCACGTCTTCAAAACGATACAGCATATGAAAAGTCTTGTAAATAGTAAATCAACAATTATATAGCTGAAGTTTGAATAGTATGACAATAATTAGTTGTAAATAAAAGTCCATATTTCGATATATATAGATAGATAGATAGATGAATAGAGAGAGAGAGAGAGAAAGAGAGATAAATAAATGAGTTGTTTTGGGGATTTGAATTTGAGTTTTGGAGGGAAAACTTTTGGAGGAAAAATGTGTTTTGTGGGGTTAGATCTGGGCCTTTGATTTTGGGTGGAATTGAATGTGAGCCACTTGATAGCTTTCTTTGTGTTTTATTATATAGATGGTAGGGTAAGATTTTAGAATATAAAGTTGAGATGTATTGGTAGGTGTGGATGTGCAATGCACGTTTTTTATATGAAGTTGCTACTCTTAATGATTTACCTCTAGTGGCATGTATATTTATTTTAGAGAAATGTCACACATATCCCAGATTCGATTTTTTTAAAATTATTTTAAATAAGTTTTTTTTTTCAAAACTATTTGAAAAAAGATGACACTTGCAAGACTTATTGTGCTCAGGGACTCAACAATTACCACTAGTAGAAAACCTTGCAATAATAATGGATTATTTGCAAGCACAAAAAATTCCTTGTTGGTGCTACCATCAACAATAAATTAATCACAACAAACTCATCCATTGCAAATGTTTTAACATCCGCAAAAGATTTTATTGAATTGTTGCAGGTGTTGATAATTATAAGGAAACAATTGTAACAAACAATATTCCATTACCAAAGTAGAAATAAAATATTTAAATTTTAAAATAAATTAAGTATGAACACGTGCATTACACATATAATTTTGCCGCTCAACAATTTGATGCTAAAAAGATACCCATACTTCTCAAATATTAAGCAGGCAAAAAAAGGAAAAAAAAAACAATCAAAACTCTCATCTTTTCCCGATCCAAAACAGAAGGGAAAAAATGAAGGAAAAAAACCAAACCCCCCCTCCCCCCCCCCCCCCCCCCCCCCCCCCCCCCCCCCAAAAAAAAAAAAACCAAAACCAAAACCTAAACCTCCTCCTCCACGCCTCATCCTCCCTGTCACCTCTTCCTCCCTACCTCCTCATCCTCCATACCTCCTTCTCCACGCATCATCTTCATCGCTGCGTCGTCCTCCACACCAATGACTCTCGAGCGTCCTCTAACCTGTCCTCAGGTATATCATTCTTCCTCTCTTTCTTCTTTCTGTTTAGGGCACACTTGAGGTGAATGATTTGATTTGGTGAAGTTGGATTTTAGATTAGATTTTGATGGTTTGATTTTTCAATGTCAGTTTTCCTTAGTTTTCTTCCCCTTGGTGTTTTAACTTGGTTGGATTTTTTATAAGAAAATATTTATTTATAATGTTGGACATGATTTTTTGCCGACGAGTGTATCTTTGAATAAGCAACAGCTGCATTTTAATGGAAAGGAGATGAGTAACAGAGACAAGTTGAGTTCGACTGGTGTAACAAATGGAGATATGATCATGATGGTTTTGACTGCCTCTAGCTCTGGGTTTGTCCCCTTTTCTTCAGTTGTATTAAATGTACAATGTTATGTTTTCACTAGTATTATTCAAAAGTTTAGAATCAGTTACATTGTTAGATTGCTGCAGTTGGAATTTAACATACTTTTAATGCACCCATAAACTTTTCTATTGCACTATGCCATTATGGAGTAGATGCTCATATGCCAAACTCTGACTTCTATATCATTATATTGCTCATATGCTAAACTCATGTTGGGGTAGATGCTCATCATTGTTGTTAACCTGTGACATCTATATTTGCGAAACAAGCATTTCTAGTAAACTAAGATTTGGTGTCAGAAAGAAGATTTAGAAGGTCACTAGCCAAAGTTAGCGCTGGATCGTTTAACTTTCTACATGTCAATTTTTCGTTCTTGCGAACAAGATGAGATGCATAACACTCTAAAACTTGACTATTAATACAACAAATTATGCTAGAACATACCAATTATTTTTTGTATAGATATTGCAATAGTTTTATTATTTTAGTGAACTGTACATTTCAAAGCAAAAACAAGTGCTTTTTGTTGTTTGTGTAAGCAACATATGCGAAACTTAACAATCATTTAATTTTTTTAATATCTGGTAAAGAACAAATTTCAAGTGTAATTTTTGCTGTATAAAATTCAGAGTATTCTCAGTCTTAATTCTGATTTTCTGTTTTTACTACATTTCAGGCCACCTGCTAACAACCTAAGAATCAATCATGATGGGTCAGCAACAAACCCTGGGGCCTTCCAACAGATGTTCGGCAAGATTCCCAGATGATGGCTCAACTTCTTCAGGTAGTCTTTTTTGAGTGGGGCGCTCAGTTTCCTAAAAATCATTGTTTGGCATGACACCATACACTATCAAAAAATTATGAGAACACTTTATACACTTGCGCACCACATTTACCCTTAATAGTATAATCAGTTTCCTTTGTATAAGAAAAACATTTTTAAAAGCCTTTGGTGATTGTAAAAAAATTCTGGAAGTTTTTAGTTTTTGAAAGCCTTTAGCAGAATTTGAATTTTATTTAAGAAAATATATGTTTAGTATTCCCTCATGAAGATATTTTCTCTGCATCAAGCTTTCTTAGTTATGTGTGAAATGTTGCAAGTGCTTAGCAACCTGCTGAAGTTAACTAGGTAGAAACACGTGCACATTTGAGATGGTAACATCATTCAGTCGAGGGAGTAATGTGATAGCTGGATGGAAAAGTGATCACGCTAACTTTACTTTGAGCCTAGTAATGTTAAAGCAAAAATAATCCAGGATGCTTATGTGGGTTGGTATATCTTAATTCATAATAAAAGAGCCTATTAATGTTAAAGCAAAAAGACATTTCAAAACAAACTGTGTTACTATACACAAATTAGAAAGATGAACTTACTCTGCTAGAAGAGTGCTTCTGATGGATTTTTAGCACATTTTTTCTACGATCTGCACGGGGAGAAAAGTAAGTGTCTTGATCGAAATACAAACATAATCCACTAGCTTTTTGTGCTACATGAGTTTACATGATTATATTCCACATTATTGAAGTATCCAAAATGTACATCGTCTAACTTGTTTTTCAAAGTATGGTAAGTGCAAGAGAAACACAAGAAATACTTAATGCAAAATAGAAGTTGAAGAGGACAAAGCAAGCCACAAGTACAGGGCCAGACCAGCAAATCTTTGGTATAGGGCCAGACCAGCAAATCTTTGATGATTCAAGGTAATCCTGGTTATGTCATGTTGAATAAAATGCTGCAAATTTCCAGGTTTATTTGGAAGTCTGCAAAATGTTGTCACCTTACATGTTCCTCCTGTTTTTCCATCTTTTGCTCAGGAAATAAAATGACTACTTATGATATCTTACCAACGGGGCTTGACATGGATGGGCGCATATATTGGTGTGTATACGGACATTCATTTCAGTGCCGTTTTCTTTTATTGTGTTGAATTTGAAATCTGCGGACTCTAAGTTTTGAAATGCTTTGTAGACCATTCGGGATTTTTTATTTTTTTCAATTGTTGGTTATTGGACGAGTGTATAAAGTTTTTCCATCTTGATACTGTCCCCTCTCTATTGTTTACTAGACCTACATGTTGAAGTTTTTTTTATTACTTTTTCAGAAACTAAAAGCTTGGTGTCAGCTTCCAAATGGAGACTGGGCTTTGGGGACAATAATATATACTTCAGGTCCAGAGTCAGACATCTCTCTTCCGAAGGGAAAGGTATGCACTACACTTGCAATTTCTTAGAACAATTGCAGTGAGATTTCTAATTTGCCTATTTGGTGGGTATTGATGGTGAGCTTGAGTGTGAGATAGGGCAGCTTTCACAGATGATCATTGCTTGGTTCTAGCAATATCAGATACTTCAATCTCATATCCCACTATAGAAAGTTCAATATCCCTCATTCAGACTAGTCAAAGAATTCAAGTAATCATTCCTAACAATGTGACTTTTTTATGGTTGTATACCTGATTAGAAGACCATTTATTTCAGGAAAGAAGTAAAAAAAGTACAAGAATTTTTACTTATTTGTAAACTTTTGCAGAAAAAATCATTGCAGTGCAGCAGAAATCGACTATCAAATGATTTTGATCATCACTTAGGATCAAGTTCGTATGCGCAAACGGAGCATAAGCTGGTAAGAGAAACAGTAAAATTCTCATTTTCTCTTCCTTCCAATTAAATCTACAAAATTATAACCTTCAAATTAAGTTTTTTTTTTCACAAGAAGAATCAACTGTTAAATCTTTGTTCAAAAAGTGTGACAAGTTGGCAATACAAAATCAAGTTCTTATGGACTTCTTTTGTGAGCTGCATCCTGATAAGATGGAAGCCTTGAAACAAAGGTTGGAAAATACTACTGTCGACTCATCCAATAGTCAAATACGACAAGAGGTAGCCATATATTTAATTGCCTCAATTGGATAATATATTATTATCTATATATATTGAATAATGAGTTCTAATTTTGTATTATTTCTTTTTCATGTAGTCTATATGTAGTGGCAATGACTATGAGACAGTGGGTAATGAGGAACATGCAGAAGACCTTACGTGAAAAGTGAAGTTGGGGATACATGGAAGCAGTAGCGGGTTAAAAGTTATTTTGAAAATATTTTATTTTGTTTCTTGGAGTTTCACAACCTATATTTTCTTCTAGAATGTATTATTGTTTTGGCACTATGAAACAAACAAAAAATTTTGTAATGAGAAGGTTCTGAATTATATAATATTCAAACTTATTTTGCATTATTGTGTTTTCTTCATATAATTGTGTGAATCAATATGTGAAATAATTATATGTTCTTCATTGTAAAAATACATTTAATTTGTAAATTTAGTTAAGCCATTCAAATATAATCAGTAATGAAGAAAAAATGTGTGCAATTGCATTTGCGAGGTAGCAATTTCAAGGGAATCAGTATCTTGCAGATCTCTGTAGCAATAGTTCATAAGCAACGGAAAAAATCCCTTTTAAAACACACTTGCAAGAGACGAATTTGTTATAGATATTCTCTTATATATGGGGATAGCAAGGTATAACTTCCATTGCAGATATTCTATTGTGGCTAATATTCGCAAGAGATAGTTAAAATTCCGTTGCGAATGTGTACATTAACCAGGAGAGATTTCGCAATAGCACAATTACAAGGGAATGAATAAAAATCCCTTACAAATGTACACTAACCATGGAATTGTACTCTTCTACAAGGGAAATTTCTATTGCGACTGTAGCATTTTCTACTAGTGTACACTTGTCGTTCCCAACGGCGAGCTCAGTTATTTTGTGCTCGCCGTTGGGAAACGACGAGTGTAGTTTTATTTTTTACTTTGTAAATAATTATGTCGTAAATAATTTTGAACTTTGAGGATATTATGGTAAGTGACAATGAAGTAGAAATAGATGGTTTAATGTCACTTTAAAATGTGTGGCTGAGATTAGATTAATTGAGTTGGTTTGTCTACACTATAACTCCAAATCCAACTCTTGAGGTATAGTAGTAGAGATGTGTGATTTACATAGGGGTGGCATTCGGGCGGGGCGGGCCGGGTCGGACCGGTACCGCCCAGGCTTTGCCCGGTCCCGGACCAACAAGGGTCGGGCTCCCCCAAGATGCGGGCCGGGCCTCTTTGCAAAAATCTTTGCCCAGACCTGGCCCCCGGCCCTTAGGCTGGGAGCCGGGCCGGTTCACGGGTCGGGCCCATTCGCGGGCTGGGCCGGTTTAATTAGTGCATTTTTTTAGGAAGATGAAAGATCAAGTATTAAATGTTAATTTCAATATTTCATAACAATTGCAAAGGACTAATAAATAAAAGGAATTAAAACCAACAATTAATTGATTTGATAAATTACATGATGTTAAATAAAATCAAGTTCATGAATACAATTTCATACAAATTAGATAAAATTACAAAACAAGGGAATTATTTGAATTTAGAGATCGAGATGGCCCCTATTTAGATTGAAGAGAAGGCATTGGACTATTGTTGTGCACTTCTACTTAACCTAAATATAGAATCTCATCCCCCTAAATTTTCCCAATTATTTACAATACATTATACAAATTAAATTCTACTATCTCTTCACTCGTCGATACTTGTTGATCCGTTTTGTGATTCTTGTAAGTCTTGAGTCATCTCTTCTGCTTTCATCCAATCTTCGGCGCATACCAACATCTTCAAATTTTTTGCCGTCAAGTGATTCCTGTTCGGGCTCGTAATCCTGCCACCAAAAGAAAAATCACTTTTCGATGCAACGGTTGACACGGGTACCGTTAGCAAATTTTTAGCCATGCGAGAAAGAATGCTAAAAATATGTTCATTAGTTTTCCAAAAAGAAAACACATCTACTACATCATCAATGGGAGGTTGTGCATTATACCAATTCAACTCATTTAGTGAATTGGTTCTTGGTTTTTTTTAATTTTAAAAGATTATCATGCACCGCTTTCCAAAAATATGGAATACGAGCGCGTGACGAAGCCCAGTGAATGACTTTAACATCATCCATAAGCTGTATGATCGACTCAGCATCATAACAAGAATATAACAAGATATATATATAACCAATCATGCATGAAATATTTATTAAACAATAGCAACAATTGAAACAAATACTAGTGGCTCAAATAATTCTCGAATCTGGATCAAATGTAAATCGGAAACATAAGCCCGTTACAAGTTTTAAATAGCAAGAAAATAAATAACACAAGAAAACAAATAATCTAAGCATGTCTTTTCTCCATTGAAGTCTAAAATCTCTGCTCACAAATCCCGGCAGGCAGCACGTCTCCAAAGTTTGTTTAATAATTATAAAAAGGGAAAACAATGGAGAAAACAAGATAAAATGTCCTTAGTGTAAGTTAGGGCTACAAATAGTAAAAACGAGTACAAGAAATATGGAACAAAATTTGGAATCAAGAATATAATATGGATGCAACGAGTAGTGGGGATTCAAGAACTAACTAGCAAGAAGGACAACTCAAGAGATCAGGTTGGGTAACAAATACTAATAGTAGATCAAATGACTAGGGACATATAAGAGTATCCAACATCAAGTGACAAGTATCAAGTATAAGTGTCAAGTAACAAGTCTCAAGTCTAGTGTCAAGTTGTTAAGTACAAGTATCGGGTTGCAAGTGTCAAGTATTATATTCAAGTATCAAGTCTCATGTATCATGTCATCAAGTATCAAGTAAGCATGTATCAAGTTCAAGTTTCATGTTTCAAGTCTTGTGGTTATTACTATCTAGGTAGCACTTCATGCATACATACTTTTACTACATGGTTGCTACAGTCAATACAATTTCGTTTAGGCCTAGTAATGGATTTTATAGGGCGGTGTACTCAGGTATCAAGTATCAAGCAAGCATGGATCATGAATCGGAAAATAAATAATAAGTTCACGAAACAAGTTCGTGAATCCACTAACAAGTTCAAGAACTGCACAATGGATCCAAGAATCCAACAAGTTCATGAGCCAATTAATAGATCCATGAATCAATCAAGATACAAAAAGTTCATGAACCAAGTATTGGGAAACACGGGCCCCCTTCGAGTATACTTACCTATATTGTCCACTACTATGGTCTTTTCCTTAAACCCCGACTTGTTATTTATTATTATCATCAAGCAAGCATGAAAATGTGCGAAATAGGTCAAATAAACATAATCATGAACATGGAACAAGTCTAGGCTAGATAGGATACATGTTCGAGGGTTAAAACAAATCAAAGTATCGAGAACAACGAGAATTCCAAATTTGGACATCACGACGTTGCTGTTCCAAAACTGCGATTCTTGTTGCTACAAGATAGAAAATGTTGATCCGTCAGAAGGTATAGAAACTAGACTCCTGCCCGGTTCCAACGTATATAATTAAGGTACATAAAAGTTGTGGTAACATGTGTCAAAACAGAAAACTATACAGCTTTTGTGTTCAGCCAGAATTTGTGAATCTGAGTTTATACATGTGAAACAGTATTGAAACATCATGAATTAATTCTGAGAAAATTTGGGGATGTTTTCTAGGGTGTCCAGCAACAGCATGCAAAATTTCAAGTCTATTACTTACAGGTAGCATAGTTAAAATAATTTGCAAACTAAAGAGGTACAACAATTTTTGTGAATCTGCGACTACCGACACCACAGCAGTAAAACTACAATATCTCCTAGATCGTAACTCGAAATTTGAAAATTCTGGATGCTATCGACATCTAGACATTTAGAGATACATTTCATATTCAGGTATCAAGTTCAAATTTTGATTTTTAAGGGGTCGAAACAGCAAGTAAAGTTCAGGACAGCAACAAGTGTGAATGTCTTTCATATATAACACTACAAAAGATACTGCTTTTACCGGCGATTATTCCCCGGCGTTTTACTAGTAGCGCCGAGGTAGGGAGCGAGTAGGAATTGGGCGCCAGATGGGATGGTCATACACCGGCGGTCGATTTAAAACGCCGGCGAATGTTAGTATTCACCGGCATTTTACCTAAACACGCCGGTGAAGTTTATTATTCACCGGCGTTTTTTATTATAACCGCCGGCGAATATACGGGCACATTCACCGGCGTTTCCAATTAAAACGCCGGTGAATAACTGGGAATAAAACCCGCGAACCCTAATCTTTCGCTCGCCATTTACCCATTACCCAAAAAAAAAAGGGAAAGTGGCGCTTCGTTTCCCTCCTTCCTCGCTCTATTTCCCGCGCGTTTGCCTCCGCCGCTTCGTCCTCTTCGACGGCCTTCGACCATTCGAAATCGTCCCTTATTCCCTTTGTCCTTTTCGATTTCCTTCTTCCCTCTCTCGATCTGGAGGTGAATCGGCGGTCGCCCCCTCTCTCTCTCTCTCTCCTACACCCCCGCCCTCGTCGCCCCGCTCCCTCCCTCTCTCTTCGGTATGATCTCTTGATTTCCCTTATTTTTCAAAAAAGGCAGCTTTTTTCAGTTTATTCATTTCGATTTCCTTAGCATGAACGGTTTAGTTGAGATGAAGAATTAATAGAAAAATATATGCTTAGATAATGGAAATTTTCATCTTCTTTTACTGTTAATGAAGCTGATTTCATGCATCTGATTGTCTTCATGGCATGTTTGTTTTTTTACCCAAAATGGGTTCACTGTGAACTGAGGATATTGTATAGGTACGTATGCCAAAATTCTCTGGCCGGATATGCACCACACTTGGGTTTTAGATTTAGTTGGGCACAGTGAATTAGTAGAGCAACATATAAGCTCAGTTAATGGGAAATTTTCATTTTCAGATACTATTAAAGTAACCTGATTGCAATCTTTGGCATGGTTTTTTAACACAAAATGGGTTCACTTCCAAACTAAGTATGCTGCATAGCATACCCGTTTTCTTTCACTGTTAATGAAGCTGATTTCATGCATCTGATTGTCTTCTTGGCATGCATGTTTTTTTACCCAAAATGGGTTCACTGTGAACTGAGGATGTTATAGGTACGTATGTCAAAATCCTCCGGCCGGATATGCACAACAATTGGATTTTAGATTTAGTTGGGCTAAAGAAGTAGTAGAGCAACATATAAGCTCAGATAATGGGAAATTTTCATTTTCAGATACCGTTAAAGTAACCTGATTGCAATCTTTGGCATGGTTTTTTAACACAAAATGGGTTCACTTCCAAACTAAGTATGTTGCATGCATAGCATCCCCAGTTTCTATAGGTTCACTTCCAGACTAAGTGAACTGAGGATGCTATAGGTACGTATGCCAAAATCCTTCGGATACGCACAACAATTGGGTTTTAGATTTAGTTGGGTTGAAGAAGTAGTATAGCAACATATAAGCTCTGATAATGGAAAATTTATCATTTTCAAATACTGTTAAAGTAACCTGATTGTCAATCTTTGGCATGGTTTTTTATAAGAAAATGGGTTAACTTCCAATCTAAGTATGCTGCTAGCATCCCCATTTTCTTTTTTTGTTGTTAGTGAAGCTTATTTTCATGCATCTGATTGTCATCTTGGCATGTTTTTTTTACCAAAATGGGTTCACTGTGAACTGAGGATGGTATAGGTACGTATGCCAAATTCCTCCGGCCGGATATGCAGCTACAATTGAGTTTTAGATTTAGTTGGGATGAAGAAGTAGTAGAGCAACATATAAGCTCAGATAATGGGAAATTTTTCATTTTCAGATACTGTTAAAGTAACCTGACTGCAATCCTTGTCATGGTTTTTTAACAAAATGGGTTCACTTCGTAACTAAGTATGCTGCATAGCATCCCCAGTTTCTTTCACTGTTAATTAATTGAAGCTTATCCCATGCATCTGATTGTCATTTTGGCATGTTTTTTTGACCAAACTGGGTTCACTGTGAACTGAGGATGCTATAGCTCTATGCCAAAATCCTCCGGCTATGTACAATAATTGGTTCAGTTTGTAAAATATATGCTTACATACTAGACATTTTAATTTTTCTTTTACTGTTTCTTTTGTTTAGTATTATTATTATTATTATTATTATTATTATTATTATTATGAGATAAGTGATTATTAGTAGTCATGAACAGAATAGTTCATGAGTCATCAGATCTTCTTGTTACCGTAGTTACAGCACGACGCACTCATTATTCGGCCGATTCCTCTTCATCAGCAAAATACCCTTTACCATCATCATCTCCTTGAACGGAAAGCCAAATACAGGGGAGACTATAGTCGATTTTTTTTTATGCTCGAACACAGGGTGTGCGATAAAATACCGTCTAAGGTGGTTGTGATCATTTCCACAAAAGGTCGTTTAGGGTTTGGTGAATATAGTAGATTGTGTTAAGAAGTAGTTTTTTTTATACATTTTTTGGAGCCACAATTTCTTTATTTTACAGTTAAAGATTATATCGTTTATTTATTTGCAGCTAGGGATGGTTTTCAAATAGGTGAAATTTAATATACAAAATGCCTTTTAATGTTATTACTATTTAATATATCAAATTTTAATTTCAGACTGTGTGCTATTGATATAATGGATAGAAGTTGGATTAGTAAACCACGATTATCCAAGGAGTACCGTGATGGTATTAAAATTTTATTATCTTTGCCAAACGACATTCCCGTGATCCCAACCTAATCCTTTGTCCATGCCTTCGCTGTACAAATTGTATGCTGAGGACATGTGACATAGTACATACACACTTGGCTGTCAACGGTTTTCTTCAAGGGTACACAAGGTGGTTTTGTCATGGAGAGGATCATACGGCAGCTCCTGTTCGTCCGGTTGTATTAGAAAATGAGGCTGAGCCCTTAGTGAACGAAGACTTAAGCGTTCCCGATGAGATGCATGCTTTGTTACAAGATGCCATGGGGATTCATAATGTTCCTTTCCACACCAATGACCCAACAACCGAAGTTCACAATGAGTCAATAGAAACAAACCAGATTGGTGGTGGGGTGGACGAGGAAATGTCTGGCCCCACCCATGAAAATAATAAGCAGCAAGAATCCTTCGCTAAGTTACTTGAAGATGCTAGTATCCCGTTGTACCGCGACTGCACCAAAATTTCTAAGTTCTCATTCATTGTCAGACTATTTCAGATTAAATGTTTAAACGGGTGGTCTGCTAAGTCCTTCACTATGCTACTTGAATTGTTGAATGAAGCATTTCCTGAAATCTGTATTCCAAACTCAGCCTATAAAATCAAAAAATTCCTAAGTTCTCTCGATCTAGGATATGAGAAGATAGCAGCATGTCCAAATGACTGTATGCTTTTCACGAGTGGTAAGGAAAGTCTGGAGAATTGCGAAGTGTGTGGTTCTTCGAAATGGAAAGAAAGACCAAATCAAGACGAGGGAGCCAGTGGATCTACTAAGCGAAGTAGGAAAAAGAAGCCTGCCAAAACATTGCGTTACTTTCCTCTGATCCCTAGGTTACAAAGGTTGTTTATGTCCACGAAAACTTCTTCTGATATGAAATGGCATGCTGAAGGCCGCACTAATGATGGGATTCTTAGACATCCTGCTGATTCTCAATCTTGGAAAAGATTTGATGAAAGATATCCTGATTTTGCGGAAGATCCTCGAAATGTGAGACTTGGTCTAGCTAGTGATGGTTTCAACCCTTTCAGGCAAATGAGTAGTACATACAGCATATGGTCGGTTGTGTTGATACCATACAATTTGCCGCCTTGGAAATGCATGAAGCAGTCCTCATTTATTTTGTCCATGATAGTTCCTGGACCGAAAGGTCCTGAAAATGATATAGATGTGTACCTACAACCGTTAATAGATGAACTTCAGAAGTTGTGGGTGGGTGTTCCAACCTATGATGCTGTGGCTAAAGAAACATTTTCTCTTCGTGCCGTGTTGTCTTGGACAATCAATGATTTTCCAGCATATGCAAATTTATCTGGATATAGTACTAAAGGACGTTATGCATGTCCATGTTGTGCTGACCAAACTAGTTCAAGGTGGTTGTACAATGGCAGAAAGTTTTGCTATATGGGTCATAGGAGATGGTTGCCTGACACACATATATTTTGGGCAGAGGCAGCGACATTTGATGGCACCGACGAGTGGGAACATGCTCCTGGGTCTTCCTCTGGTTCAGATATTTTGAGGCGGGTAGATGGTCATCAATTCAAATATGGAAAGGAACCAGAAGTCAGGACAAAGGGCAAGAAAAGGGCAAGGCCGGAGCAAGATGAGGAGACCGATCTATATGGCGAGGATGAGGATCAAAACTTGACGAGTTTAGGTGCATGGAAGAAGAAGAGTATTTTCTTCAAGTTGCCGTATTGGGAATTCAACTTACTGAGACATAATTTAGATGTGATGCATATCGGCAAAAATACAGGTGAGAATTGTATAGGAACAGTTATGGGAGATGATCGGAAGACAAAGGACAATCTCAAGAGCCGACTTGATTTGAAGTCAATGGGCATCCGACATGAGTTGCACCCAGAAGAATTGCCGAACGGGAAAGTGCTCCTACCTCCTGCAATCTATTCAATGTCAAAATCGGAGTTAGAGTTGTTTTGCAAAGTACTACTTGAACTGAAAGTCCCCGATAGCTATTCTTCTAACATGGCAAAATGTGTCAACTTTAAAGAGAAGAGGCTTCAGGGGCTAAAGTCACACGACTACCACATCCTAATGCAGGATCTCCTTCCTGTGGCCCTAAGGTCTTCAATGTGTGAGCAAGTCACTACTGTCCTGAAAGATCTTTGTAGCATATATAAAGGTATTTGCTCAAGAATGCTTCGTGTTGAAGATCTGGACCAATTGGAGCAGCAGGCGGCATTGACACTTAGTAAAATGGAGATGATATTTCCTCCATCGTTTTTCACTATTATGATTCACTTGATAATCCACCTTGCTGGTGAAGCCAGAATCGGTGGTCCTGTTCACTATCAGTGGATGTACCCCATTGAGAGGTAAAATAATTCGTTCATCTTACGAAATTGAATTTTCAAAAGCTCATTTCTTTTAATCCCCTAATCCGCTCTAGTTTATTAATTGTACATGTTCAGGTACCTATACCGGCTAAAGGGTTATGTGAAAAATAGAGCATATCCTGAAGGGTCAATAGCCCAGGGATATCTATCAGAGGAGTGCTCACATTTTTTTTCCAGGTATTTGCCTGGTGTGGAGACATCTTCCAGTAGACCACGGAGAAATCCAGACATTTCCAACCTTGATGGTGCACAATATCTTTTTGATACTGCTGGCACCACTGTTGGTAAAGTTGATGCATTTGAGCTCGATAGCTTAGCGTGGGAACAGGCACATCGATATGTGCTAGACCATCATGCATCAGTGGAACCATTTCGAAAGTAAGTTGCTTTTAAATGTAAATCGAATACAGTGAAAACCGCGGAGTTCGATATTTTTGATACTTTTGTTATTCCTAATTTCAATTGCTTGTTTTTTAGCGAATTTGTCAGGGACATCAAACGAAGGGCTAGACCAAGAAGACTACCACCACGTGAACAAAACAAGCTGATGAATGAAAAATTTCATAAGTGGTTTGAATCTCATGTAGGTGAATTACAGTTATGCAAGTTAATCTTTATTATATCTACATTTTCTATGGTGTTGATACGATTTGCGCAAAATTAATAGGTACATTCTTTGGGTCCTGAAGGTGCGTCATCTGAAATACAAGTACTTGCCAAAGGTCCCTATCAGATGGCCAAAAGATACGGAGGATACATATTCAATGGTTTTAGATTTCGTACTAAGGATCGTGAATCTAATTTGAAGTCTCAAAATAGTGGAATGGTAGTGACGTCTAAGACTAGAAGTTATGCTTCCAAATCGGACACGAGGCCTGTAGATGGGGATCTCGACTACTATGGAGTGCTCACGGATATCATTGAGTTGAATTATTTTGGCCATTTCCGTGTTGTCTTATTTCGTGGGGATTGGGCTGAGTTTGATAGGAATTTTGCTAACAACAAGGACAAGCTTGGCTTCACAGTTGTAAACTTCTCAAAATTGATTCACATCGGTACACACATTAGCCATGAGCCATTTGTGTTTCCATCCCAAGTGCAACAAGTGTTCTACATTGCAGATCCAACCCTGCCAAAATCGTATGTGGCTATCCCTATGCAACCAAGAGATGTATTCCAACTGGGCGATACTTCAGACGATGAAGACGGTGAAGACATGAACAGTTACATTGCTTCTGAGTTTCCTGTATTTGATGTAAACACAACCGATGTTGGAATTTGCGGGACTTGGCTCCGCAAGGATGGAGAAGAGGGCGATGTACTGGAAGATGTCGTATTGTAGTTTACATGATTTTTTATGCAAGTTAATTATATGTCTGTAATTTTATGTCTTAAATCTTGTTGTAATATTATGTCTGTAATTTCGAATATGTTCATTGTGAATTTAATACACTGGTTTAATTGTCTTTCTATTTTCTACTGCTTGGTATTATTTACATTAAACTATGCTTAGTGTCATTTGAACCAAACTATCGTTGTCATTTGAACCAAACTATCATTTGAACCAAGTTATCGGATCCTTGACAGGTACAACATGCCGAGGCGTGGAAAGAGGGTAAATATAAATGATGGCAACGAGAGCCATGGGGATGAGCAGCCACTAAATAATAGTGGCAGGCAAACATATGAGAGTGAGGGTAGCACGCCGCCCACTGTCAAAAAACATCGGTAAGTCTTAAAATTGGTATTTTTAAAGAGATTATGTTACTTGAATGCATGAAAGACACGTACTAGTGTTTGTAAGTCTGCATTGTGGCTGTCGTCTATAAGCATTTCGTCTATGTTTCTTAAGTGGGCTGTGATTAGAAAGAAAGGACTGGAGTGGAGATCTGAAAACCCAAAATAGAGACATCTCGTTTATTATAATCTACACTTATTGTTGGACCAACCCCCTCTTGCTGTTGTTGCTGATGTCTCTTTGTGTGCGTGTGTTGAAGAGAATGAAGGGATGAGAGAGAGATGAGGAAAATGCCGCTATGTTAGCCTGGTGTATCCTCATTCTCTACCATCCCTCTTTCTGGCTCCATATATGGCTTCTATATTAAATTGGTTTCCTTCCACGATGACAGTCCGTAATACTACACTTGATATGAGCCCATGTTCATAGTTGCATCCTATTGCATACTCACAAACAACTAATACTTGTCGGCCTTGCATCGTATGCCCAACCCCATTTTGGCACATAACCTGGTATAGATGACATTGTACTGATTTGGAGGAGGTGAAAATGGGACCATAAAATAGCTTAAGAAGACCATCAGGTTTGTGAAATAAGCTTCACTAACAGTGAAAGAAACTGGGGATGCTATGCAGCATACTTAGTTTGGAAGTAGTCCCATTTTGTGTTAAAAAAACCATGCCAAAGATTGCAATCAGATGCATGAAATCAGCTTCTTTAACATTATCTGAAAATGAAAATTTTTCATAATCTGAGCATATATGTTTCTTTAACAGTGACTGTGAACAATTGTTCTTAATTGGGTTGTGATTAGAAAGAGACGAGTTGGAGTGGAGATCTGGAAACCCATATAGAGACATCTTGTTCATAATAATTTATTATTGTTGTTGTTCTTGTCGCTCTTGCTGTTGTTGCTGATGTCTCTATGTGTTCGTGTGCTGAAGGGAAAGAAGGGATGAGAGAGAGATGAGGAAAATGCCGCTATGTTAGCCTGGTGTATCCTCGTTCTCTACCATTCCTCTTTCTGGCTTCTATATTTGGTTTCCTTCCACGATGACAATTTCAGTTAAAACTACACTTGCTATGAGCCCTATTCGTATTTTTCTTCCATGAAGAATTGATCTATGACTACAATCTCCATTCAAAACCCAATTGTTCACTCAAACATGCCCCTTGTATCTGAACTCAAACATCACATTAATAAACATCTTTTCTAATAATGGCTACACTTGTGGAAGCTCTCTTTAAGCCTCAATTCTTCAAGGTTTTGTTGCCTACTTCTTTACAGAAGCTGGTACTCTATTCTTCTTTAAAGAGAGGAGAATGGAGTACCAACTTCTGTAAAGAAGTAGGCAACAAAACCTTGAAGAATTGAGGCTTAGAGAGAGCTTCCACAAGTGTAGCTATTATTAGAAAAGATGTTTATTATTGTCATGTTTGAGTTCAGAAACAAGGGGCATGTTTGAGTGAACAATTTTCCAAACAAGCTTCACTAACAGTGAAAGAAACTGGGGATGCTATGCAGCCTACTTAGTTTCTTTAACAGTGACTGAAAATTTCCATAATCTGAGCATATAAATTTTTCATAATCTGAGCATATATGTTTCTTTAACAGTGACTGTGAACAATTGTTTTTAATTGGGCTGTGATTAGAAAGAGACGAGTTGGAGTGGAGAAGGGAAAGAAGGGGTGAGAGAGAGATGAGGAAAATGCCGCTATGTTAGCCTGGTGTATCCTCATTATCTACCATTCCTCTTTCTGGCTTCTATATTTGGTTTCCTTCCACGATGACAATTCCAGTTAAAACTACACTTGCTATGAGCCCTATTCGTATTTTTCTTCCATGAACTGAGGATGGTATATAGGTACGTATGCCAAAATCCTCCGGCCGGATATGCACCACACTTGGGTTTTGTGGTATAGTTGGGCTAAAAAAGTAGTAGAGCAACATATAAGCTCAGATAATGGAGAAATTTTCATTTTCAGATACTGTCAATGTAACCTGATTGCAATCTCTGGCATGGTTTTTTTAACACAAAATGGGTTCACTTCCAAAATGAGTATGCTGCATAGCATCCCCAGTTTCTTTCACTGTTAGTGAAGCTTATTTCACAAACCTGATGGTCTTCTTAAGCTATTTTATGGTCCCATTTTCACTAACTGTTAGTGAAGCTGATTTCAAGCACCTGATTGTCTTCTTGGCATGTATGTTTTTATACCAAAAATGGGTTCACTGTGGTCATCAGATGATGGAGAAATTTTCATTTTCAAATACTGTCAATGTAACCGGTTTTTTTAACACAAAATGGGTTCACTTCCAAAATGAGTATGCTGCATAGCATCCCCAGTTTCTTTCACTGTTAGTGAAGCTTACTTCACAAACCTGATGGTCTTCTTAAGCTATTTTATGGTCCCATTTTCACTAACTGTTAGTGAAGCTCATTTCAAGCACCTGATTGTCTTCTTGGCATGTATGTTTTTATACCGAAAATGGGTTCACTGTGAACTGAGGATATTGTATAGGTACGTATGCCAAAATTCTCCAGCCGGATATGCACCACACTTGGGTTTTGCGATATAGTTGGGCTAAAAAAGTAGTAGAGCAACATATAAGCTCAGATAATGGAGAAATTTTCTTTTTCGGGCACTGTCAATGTAACCTGATTGCAATCTTTGGCATGGTTTTTTTAACACAATGGGTTCACTTCCAAAATGAGTATGCTGCATAGCATCCCCAGTTTCTATCACTGTTAGTGAAGCTTACTTCACAAACCTGATGGGTTTCTTAAGCTATTTTATGGTCCCATTTTCACTAACTGTTAGTGAAGTTCATTTCAAGCACCTGATTGTCTTCTTGGCATGTATGTTTTTATACCAAAAATGGGTTCACTGTGAACTGAGGATATTGTATAGGTACGTATGCCAAAATTTTCCGGCCGGATATGCACCACACTTGGGTTTTGCGATATAGTTGGGCTAAAAAAGTAGTAGAGCAACATATAAGCTCAGATAATGGAGAAATTTTCATTTTCGGATACTGTCAATGTAACCTGATTGCAATCTTTGGCATGGTTTTTTTAACACAAAATGGGTTCACTTCCAAAATGAGTATGCTGCATAGCATCCCCAGTTTCTATCACTGTTAGTAAAGCTTACTTCACAAACCTGATGGTCTTCTTAAGCTATTTTATGGTCCCATTTTCACTAACTGTTAGTGAAGCTGATTTCAAGCACCTGATTGTCTTCTTGGCATGTATGTTTTTATACCAAAAATAGGTTCATTATGAACTGAGGATATTTTATAGGTACGTATGCCAAAATTCTCCGGCCGGATATGCACCACACTTGGGTTTTGCGATATAGTTGGGCTGAAAAAGTAGTAGAGCAACATATAAGCTCAGATAATGGAGAAATTTTCATTTTCAGATACTGTCAATGTAACCTGATTGTTTAACACAAAATGGGTTCACTTCCAAACTAAGTATGCTGCATAGCATTCTCAGTTCTTTTTTTGTTGATAGTGAAGCTTATTTTCATGCATCTGATTGTGATGTTGGCATTTTTTTTGACCAAAACGGGTTTACTGTGAACTGAGGATGCTATAGGTACGTATGCCAAAATCCTCCGGATACGCACAACAATTGGGTTTTAGATTTAGTTGGGCATAGTGAATTAGTAGAGCAACATATAAGCTCAGTTAATGGAAATTTTCATTTTCAGATACTGTTAATGAAGCTGATTGCCATCTTTGGCATGATTTTTTAACAAAAAATGGGTTCACTTCCAAACTAAGTATGCTGCTAGCATCCTCATTTTCTTTCACTGTTAATGAAGCGTATTTCATTAAGATCCAGGATGGCAAATTTTGACTGGGCTATGATTGGATTGTTTAGTGGATGTTGTCTATGTTCTTAATTGGGCTGTGATTAGAAAGAGTGGGCTCGAGTGGAGAACTGGAAACCCATATAGAGATATCTTGTTCATAATAATTTATTATTATTGTTGTTCTTGTCGCTCTTAAGGTGGTTGCTGATGTCTCTTTCTGTTCGTGTGCTGAAGGGAAATAAGGGATGAGAGAGAGAGATGAGGAAAATGCCGCTATGGTAGCCTGGTGTATCCAAAGTCTCTACCTTTCTTCTTTCTGTTTCCATTTCTGGCTTCTATATATATTTGGTTTCCTTCCACGATGACAGTTTCCTAAAAATACACTTGATATGAGCCCTATCTTATTTTTCTTATTTTTCTTATATTTGGTTTCCGTCCACGATGACAGTTTCATGGATTGTCTGAACAATCCATGAAGGACATGCTTAGATACTGAATTTTCATTTGTTTTATTGTTTTAGATAGTGGATATTCCCAATCAGAGGAGAATATAAAGGTTTCAAGTTAGATACTGAATTTTCATTTGTTTTGTTATTTTAGATATATTTAAAAACAAAATTAAGTACGGAATTTTTAGCATTGCAATATAATTATTTTACCTCTGTATATATCATTAACAATTCCATTTGCAGTTGGCACTTTGATCTTATAATTCGAGACACAGGTAGTTCTTTTTGCAAGTTCAAAAAATATGTATATTCTGTATTGTGATCTACTGTTCAATTAAACTATTGTTTTTTATTCACAGAGCGGTCGTCAAGATGAAGGAAATGCAGATGATCAGAGCTGAAGCTACTCGAGGGGTATGAATCTGCGGTCCTCCTTGCTGTTCTTATGTCCTCCTTGCTGTATGGTTGTTGTTCTTATGTCCTCCTCCTTGCTGTTGTTATGTCAGACTGGTTTTTTTTTATGAGAGTTATGTCATATTTTGAATTTGGGATATTTTGGATATTTGTCAGACTGGTTTGTTTGGATATTTTGGATGTTAGTCTCTATATTAATTTGTTAATTATGACACTGTTAATTAATCAATGAATTTGGACGTTGATATGACACGTGTGAAACTTGATTATCTTTAATTATTCTTGTGTTTAGTTGTGGTTTGCGCAGTAGTATGCAACGAAATTGATTGAATCAGTTGTGAGAATTAGTTTACAGGTTTTGTAAATGAAACTGTGAATTGAAATCGAACGGAAAAGCGGAGTATCGAAAATAAACGGGCATAGCCAGAACGGCGTTTTAAAAAACGGCGGTGTATATAATTTAATTGTTGGAGTGTGTGATACACCGGCGTTTCAACGCACGCCGGTGAAAGTTTTCAGCTGTAACGGCACAGGCGTACACCGGCATTTTATAAACGCCGGCGTATATAACTACACCGGCGTTTTTTGGTCGCGCCGGTGTTCGTAAACAGGGAAAAGCAGGCGCTCATAAACGCACATACACCGGCGTTTCTTGACCGACGGTATACTTTCGATATACACCGGCGTTTTTATTTACGCCGGTGAATTGATAAATACCGGCGGTTTACGACCGCCGGTGTATGTATATTGGTGCACAAGAACGGCACCCAGAAACCGATATACACCGGCGTTTGATGACCGCCGGTGTAGTCCTAACATTTACCGGCGTCCACCAAAAACGCCGGTGTAGACCCCTTCATTTCAGCGACGCCCGCTTCGGCGGCAGTTGGACCGGCGTTATTGTAAACGCCGGTGAAAGTTTCCCCGGTGTAAAAAAACGCCGGTATAGACGGAAAAAAGCGCCGGGAAAGCTACTTTCTTTTGTAGTGTAAGTTGCATAATAATTGGTTGTTATGGGTCTAGATTAATGTGTGATACAAATACGGATGTAGTGGTTATCAAATCAGCAAGCAACATCTATTTCTCAACTCAAGGGAATGCAAGATCATCACATACGTTATACAACACACATCTACAAGTCTAGGTTTCTTAGTTTTATGTGCTCAAGTGACTAGGAGATAAATGAGTCCAACTAGTTGTAAATATAACAATGAAAATGTTGTGACTCTTAAGATTATGGAACCGACGATGAATAATTCAAGATCAACAAATGATAAGGCAAGAAGGAGTCACAACTACAACCTATTTGCGGTATTTTCAATTAAATGCTTGTACTAGGACAATAAATTGTACAAGGAGAATACTTGCCTTAGGGAAGTAGTCGGCGAATCCGATGGAGATCACGATCGGCACGGATCTTGACGGAAAGATCGAGATCAAGGCGAGCGACGGCTGCGTTCAGGTCTGATGGTGGAGATCAGATCAGATCTGATCTGTTGTGGCACGAATCTTGATGAATGCAAGGGTCCAGATCAATTCAATCACCTTTCTTCACTTTCCCTCCTTCTTCTTCTCGATCGGCAGACAGGGAGAGAGAGGGAGCCCCGATGGCTGTGGCGGCAGGCGGCAACGACGTCGGGGTTCGACTGGGGAGCAGTCGATGATGGCGACGACGACGACTGGCGGTAGGCGGCGACGACGTCGAGAGGAAACTCGATGCGTGGGCGACTCTGTTCTGGGTTCAAAAGCAGGGGAGCGAAGAAAACAAGGTGGGGCTCGGGGATT
Source organism: Hemerocallis citrina (assembly GCA_017893485.1). Taxonomy (NCBI): domain Eukaryota; kingdom Viridiplantae; phylum Streptophyta; class Magnoliopsida; order Asparagales; family Asphodelaceae; genus Hemerocallis; species Hemerocallis citrina. Next base: position 380,582 of record JACEHZ010000200.1, read on the forward strand.
TGGGCTTGGGCGAGGCGACGCGGAGTGTGAGGCGATGCGGTGGTGGTGAGATGATGGCAGTGAGGTCGAAGGGTCGGATGAATGGAGTTTTGGCGATGATGGATGGGTTTCGGGAGTTGGGTTCGGCGAGGAAGACGATGGTGAGGCTGCGAGGTGAGGAAGGCGATGGGGTTGTAACTGAGGTGGGGGCGATGGCGTTGGCGGATGGGTGATGGAGACAATGAGTGGTAGGGGTTTTCGATTGAGCGGAGGAAGAAGACGGAGTGGGAGAAGGATGGTAGGTGGCTACAGTATGATTAAGGTCAAAACAGTATTAGGGTTAGGGTTAGAAGGTTTAGGGTTTATATAGGAGGGTTTCGGTTTAATGGGTATTTGGGTAGCGGATTTGAGGGGGATCCAACAAGAGACTTAGTCAAAATTCAATAAAATTTAGAAAAAATGAAATAGATGGAATGAATTGTTCATTTTTTCATGAATAACGACACAAAAGAGCAGAACAAACAATACAATTGAATTAAATATTAGAACCAAAATTGAGTTGAAACAAAAGAATGATTTTATTGGAATTGGAGACAAAACTACAAGATATCAATTGATAAAAAAGAGTACAAGACTGAAATACCGTAGAAAATACAGATACGGGAAATAGGAGTTACAGAGATTTAAAACATTACTAGTGGCAAGACCCTTTTCCTTTGATAACAAAGAAGAAGAAGAAGAACTAACATTTTGTGTTTGTGTAGTGTTAGATGAATAAATTCTATCGTAACTATCATATAAACTATTCAAAATATTTTCAAATTTTGTAATGAAAACAACATGGTCAAAATCATTTATTTCTTCGTGTGGAGCATAAGTATAAAAAATCTCAATTAGATTTTTGGTGCCATCTAACTTAATAATGAGATTCATTGCACTAGCTACACAATATAACATAGGAAGGGGATGAAAATATTTTAAAATTTTAATATAAGCGGCATAAACCATTTTCCCAATAAAAGCGTCATTTACCAAATCTTTAATTGTTGTCATCATAGTGACAATTGCAAGTAAAATACCACTAGATGTAGATGTATATATTTTTGAAAATTGTAAAGTAGCATCATTAAAAGGTTCTAAAAATTTGTATAAACTATCGGCAAAAAACCAAAAATCATCATCTAACATACAATCTTGCATACCCATTACAATACAAAATTCTCTAAGATTAAAACGATAGTGAAGAACAACACTTAATAAATCAAAAGTTGAATTCCAACGATGTCTAACATCTTTATGAAAACGTTTAAATACAATTCCCCTAAGGGGGCGTTTGGTACAAGAATTTTTTTTGTTGTTCCCATGAATCATAAATCACAGGTATCATAAAACATGTTTGGTAGGTCTTAAATATCTCTGGGAATGTTAGTTGGAAACTTAGTTTCCTATGTTTGGATGAACTACATATTTTCTGGGAATCTTAAACTTATTTTTCAAAATACCCCTCTCATCCTTAAATAACAAAACAAACTATTTGATGAAATACGTTAGTAAAATAAATGAAAATATCCCTAACAAAATTATTAGCACATTTCAATAAAAATAAATTATTTAATCCAAAATGCTAAAAAGAAAAGTACATTAATATGTACATTCGTTAAGAAAATATATATCCATAGTGTATATTCAATTAAGGATCGTCTGAAAAAAAAATATTTCCACTAATTTTATTAGTGAGGAATTAAAAGTGTATCGAAAAGTTTACTGAAAATTAAGCTGCACCAAAAAAGGGGTCACATTAACAAATTATCCTCATCATCAATCAGTGGTTACCTTGATTGCTTGCTTCTATTGTCTTTCTCCCTTTGATCCCCTTGAGCAGCCCATGAGCTTGAAGATGACAAAGAAGCTGCTGAACTCCCAACATTCGACATTGAAAAATCGATAAACTCCTGTGGTTGTGTTTGCAAAGACCCTCCTCCGTAAGGGTAATGCTACACCTACTACTAAATCTACTACATTTCTCTTTACTACCTTAGGTGGCACACTATTATTGGATGTTTGTACCACCTACTCTACAATAATTTCCACTAATAGTGTGCCACCTAAGGTAGTGAAGGAAAAGGTAGTAGATTTGATAGTAGGTGTAGCATTACCCCCTCCGTAAACAAATGACTCACTATCGTAAAGCCCTGATGCCACATTGTGCAAATCTTCATCTCTGGCACTCTGCAGTAACTGTGCATATTGAATCAAATGAGGGTATGGAGTCTGCATGAATGGACCCGGCTCAGGTGGTGGTCGGAAATATGAAGAGCCAGGTTTAGGATTTTTTTATTTTAAAGGCAAAATTGTAATTTTAAAGAAATAACATTTTCCCAAGCACCTGGGAATCTAAGAATCCTACCCCCCATGGAAAAAATTTTGTGAAAATTGTGGCAAAAAAATTCCTAGGAATGTTAGTTTTCTGGAAATTTGAATTTAAAAATTAGCATACCAAACATGAAAAACTAAATTCCCAAGTTAAGATTCCCAGGAAATAAAAAAAAATCTTGTACCAAACGCCGCCTAAGTTGACACCAATCATGAAAAACTTGATATATTGGACCACTCAACGTAATAAAATGAACACAATTTCTTATTGCCTCAATTTTATCGTGTCCATATTTAAGTGCATCTTGTACACAAAGATTTAAAATATGGCAAACACACCTAACATGAAAAATTTCCGGTTCTAAAGGATTAAGTGTAATTAGCAAACTAGCAATTGCCTTAGTATTATTAGAGCCGTTATCAAAACTAATAGCAAAAACTTTATCAAAAATACCAAAATTGTTACATGCTTCCATGATGTGTGTGGCAGTTATCTCACTCTTATGTGGGTACCTAACAAATCCGAATGAAATTATCCTCTTTTGAAGTAGCCAATCGGAATCTATCCAATGACATCTTACACACATCATTGGAACGCCGTTCACTCCTACCCACCCATTCGATGTCAAATAAACTCTAGTGTTTAGTGACGCAAGTGTTGCTACTAAAAAATCCTTAACCTTGTTATAAACTAATTTACAATCACCCTTTACTACATTTCTAGGAATTTTTTTATAATGGGGGTTTAATGCAGTTTGTGCAAAGGTCTCTACATTCATACTTTCACCAAATGAATAAGGTAATTCATCGCTAATTGCTACTTAGTCATTTCTCTACGAACGAGATCGTGATCGTAGCTATGACTATCTATTTGGCCGGTCTTAGGGTGTATTTTTTGTTGTGTGAGGGTGTCTTTAGAAAATTTGGGGTTGACATTTACTTAAGTATCGTTGAAGTGTACCCATTCCCGATCCTAGTTTAAACTTATACGGTGTTTGACACTTCTTACAAATTTTTAATCCTACATTCTTATCATTTTGTGAAGGGACAAAGTCAAAAATTTTGTGCACTTCGGATTTGATCCCTCTTGTTTTACGGGATTGAGATGGGTCTTGTTCCGATGGTTGTAGTTCTATGTCTTCTACTTCTACTTGTACTTCTACTTGTTCCGTGTGTGTTTCAAGAATATCGTGAATAGTATCATAACTGTAAAGTGTTTCTTCACTATCTACATATGAAAGAAGAATGGTAGGAATGCGACGACTACTAGTGGACTCTTGGCTACTATGTCTACCACGTGATTGGTTAGATGACATATAAACTAGTGCATGTTATGAAAATTAATTGTGGTGTATGTTTTAAAATTAATTGTTGTGTATGTTTTGAAAATTATTCTACAAAGCAAATAAAAAAAACAACTTAAAAATTGTTATTCTAGTGTATATTTACCAATTTACCAAAAAATAAAAAATAAAAAAGAGGAAGAAGAAGAAGAACAAGAAAACACAATCTAATTATGAGAAATAAATGATAACAAAAAAAAAAAAAAACTAGAATTCTAAAAATTATAAAAATACGAAAATACCGTATGAGCGTAGATTGTTTGTTTTTGATGAAACGGATAGAGTCAACCGACTCCAGCCATGTATATATATAAACGAGATTACAATGAGAGGGTCTTACAAGGTGTAAAACAAAACTACCCGCTACATTCTATCATATACAAAAATAAGCTACATTAGGAACAAATAAGAACCACAGACAATAATCAATGCAATCGATGAGAGCACCCAAGACGAACGCCGACGATAGCATGCTAGGTAGGAAAGGGATGAGAAACCGGTGGATACTGCTGAAGACGAAAATCTAAACCCAGTATGAGCGGGGCAGCATGGCGACGAGACGGGACGGCTGCCAACGCTCATCGAGATCGAGCTCTATAACCAGCAGCATCCCGAAAAACAAGCGGAACGCCAGCGCGAAAGAAGCACAACCAGAAAACCAAATACCTTACAGCAGCTACAGCTAAGAATGCACCGGATGGAAGACAATCCAACACCGATACAGCCTCTCTATCAACAGATAAATAGCGAAGGGTACGTCCAGACAAACGTCCAGGCAAAAAGAACACACAAATGTAGAGGCAGGAAAAAACCAACCGACAAAAACGAGCACAAACAGAACAGGCCCAATATAAACATAGAGATAGCACAGTCATAAGATACATACAACCACCGAAGAAAACAACCATCCAAAATACTCCCAAAACAAAAGAAACACAACACAGCTACATTAAGGGTCTGCTCTTAAGCAAGACCGGACCTGATGGTTAAGGCAAGAACTGATCGCCAGAGAACCAAACAAAGATGGCAGCCCATCAAAATAGCGATTGGAACAAAACGGAGATATGCCAGTTGAAAGAGCATCGATAGCTGAAGCCTGTAAAGTGAATGGGAGACAGAAAAAGGAAACCAAAAAATCCCCTGCCAGGCAACACCAGCGATGAGAAAGAGCAAAAAGCAGACTACCACACTGCCAAAATGAGATAAAAGAGCAGAATGATCTACCCTTGATCCTGCAAACACAATCAAACAAGAGGACTGTGTTAAAAAAACATGCTCTACCAGAAGGCCCGAAAGGGGAAGAAAGCTTAAACTGCATAGATTAAATAGACAGCATGAACTCAATAACAATCAAGAATGGATCAACAAAGAGGAGCAAAGAACATTAAATAGCATTTAAATTAATAAGACACCGCGAAGCATTTTCTAATCTCTCTAGCTTAAGGGCATCTCTAGATTTCTCTTTGAGCGAAGATGACCAAAATTTGAATAATACCAAAAATTCTTCAGATAACAGTCGAGGGGAGGAACGATGTTGGCTGAATAATCTGTTATTCCTTTCCTTCCAGATTATCCAGATGATAATCTGGAAAGAAAGGAACCACGATTTGTGGAGCGCTAAGGAAGGAGGGCGCTTAGAACAGCAATCATCAAGATTGATCGGAAGGTCAGTCATCTCCCAGGCTAGAACGGGTATTTTCCAGAGAGAACGGGAGAAATCGCATTCTACAAATAAGTGATGGACATTCTCAGCGGAAGACGAGCAAAGGGGGCAAACTTCCCCCAAGCTTGGTTCCTCCTATTAAGATTATCAACCGTAAGCAATCTATTGTTAAGAGTTAACCATGTCAGGATCTTTACTTTTAACGGTGCACAAGACTTCCAAATTATGTCATAGAATGGCGATAAGGAACCTCTAAAATTAAGGAAATGATAAAACGAACCAACAGAGAACATCTTAGACGAATTCCAACGCCAGAAGAAATCCTCTTTATCGTGCCAAACCACATTGCTGATAGTGGCCAGAAGATTGTCAAAGCTGGAAGCTAGATGGCTAGGGAGGTTAATAGAAAGAGGGATCGACCAAACTCTGATGGATCCGTTAAAGGAGTAGTATTCAGATACCAGAGCTAAAGGATTGACCGCTAGTCGATAGATATCCGGAAAAACCGACGCTAAAGAGGAATCACCGATCCAGATATCAGTCCAGAATCTGGTCATAGACCCGTCGGCACAGCCGTGGGTAATTCCGACGAGGAAAGGAGCAGCAACTTTCCAAACTCCCTTCCAGAACGGAGATGCTTGCCTATGGGGGTGCTCTGGAAAGCTCCACCAATCATCGGCTGGATAGAGTCTGGCTTTAATACAATCGATCTAGGGGAGGTCCTCATGTTTGAGGAATCTCCAAAGCCATTTTCCCAGTAGAGCCATATTATGGTGCCTTAGGTCTAACACCCCTAGACCACCGGCGACTTTGGACGAGCAAATGACCTTCCAGTTACACAAGTGTGATCCGGGTTTGTAAAGGGCTGATCCGGACCAGAGGAAATTACTTCTGATCTGATCAATTCTTTTGATGACCCAAGAAGGAAGGAAATAGAAGGCCATCATATAGAGAGGAATCGAGGAAAGAACAGAATTAAGCAAAATTAGCCTCCCGCCTCGGGAAAGCAATCTCCCCGACCAAATCGAGAGCCTGGACTCCACTTTATCAATCATGGGTGCCCAATCCGATCTATGAAGTTTCCCCCATCTCAAGGGGATACCTAAGTAAGATAAAGGAAAGGAGGCAACCGGGCAGTTAAAAAATTCGGAAATTTCATCCTGCCTGTTAGGTGACCCACCCAGCCAAATGACCGACGATTTATTGAAATTGATAGAGAGACCAGAGGCCAGTTCGAAACAATAGAGCAGGAGTTTGAGATTCCTGAGGGTATGGGGATTAGGCTTAGCGAAGATAATGGTGTCGTCAGCGTACTGAAGGTTAAGAACACCATTAAAATGACGATAATCACCCAGACCTTCAATGACTTGAGCTTCCCTAGCATTGCGTAGGAGCTTACTGAAAACGTCAGCAACCAAAGAGAAGAGAAGGGACGACAGAGGGTCCCCCTGCCTGAGGCCGCATTTAATTTTGAATTTGCGACCCTCTGTGCCGTTCACGATAATAGAAGAAGTACCCGCAAATAGGCTGGATTTAATCCAAGAGAAGGGTAGATTGTTTGTTGAAGAATGAAGGTAGAGAGAGTGAAGAGATTTGTAGTGTTGATGTTTATGTTGTTGTTGGTTGATGTTGATTGTTGAATCTTGAAAGAGAGTAGTTGAATGTTGTTGATTGTTGATTTTTGTTGAGAAAGTTGAGAGATAGTAGAGAGATGAGTGAATTTGTGAAGAGAATTGAATAAAATAAGGTTGTATATATAGAAAATGTAAATGTTCAATTTTCCAAAATATCCCAAAAAACTAGCTAGTATAAATCCGTTGGGGGTATTTTGGTAATTTTACATACCCTAGTTATTAAATACAAATTCAGGGAAAAAAATCTCAACGGTTCCAACGGTCGGCTGGCGGGCCAGCTCGGACCGGTTCAACCTGGTACCGGGCAGCTAGCGGGCCGGGCTGTTACCGGGCTTTCTTTTAGCTTTATCCGAACCGAACCGGACCGCATCGTAGCTCCGGTCTGGCCAGGTTAAGCCCGGGTTTGGGCGGACCGGGCGGACCATGAACCGCACGGGCCGGGCCAGTCCCGTGCCAGCCAGCCTGAATGCCACCTACCCTAACCCGTCCGCCCGCCCGCACCCGTACCCGCTGCTATAGATTAATATAGGTAAACCCCGCATAGGCGCATATCCAGATATCCTATTCAGATCCGACCCGAAAACCCAAAACCCAAAACAATCTATCTTCTTCTTCCTCTTCCTCCCGTATATTAGATCATCGAAATTCAGAAAACTTCAAGCTACATCTCAGCTCTCGCGTTTCAAAGTAAGTTCCTTCTTCGTTTGAATCTTATTTATTTATTTAATTAATTATGTATTTTTTTTAATAATTGCCTGTCTTTTTGGGGGTTTGTTACTTTAGGGTTAGTTGCCTCATCAATTAGTATTTGCATTCATTGAATGGATTAGGGTGTAGGGTTAGCATAGTTATCAGGATTGTGGGATAGTTGTTTTTTTTAACAGTTAGTGAACGAATTCAGGTTTAGAGTTAGTATAATTATCACAGGATTGTAGGGTTAGTTATTGGAATCAGCGCTTGTGTAGTTGTCAGGGTTATACGATTCGCCAATGAAATGAGTTAGGGTTCAAATTAGAATAGTTCTCAGACTTTTTATGGTTTGGTGGTGATTTCATTAGGGTTTATGGCTTGTAAAATTTGGACATTTTCCCCGATAGGCCACCTTTTGAAACTAATTCTCAAAATAGGCCACTTTCTAAACTAATTCTCAAAATAGACCAACACAGTACTCAACTGCGGCCTTTTTGATTTCGAGGCCGCAGTTCACAACTGTGGCCTAAGTATATATCATACATATTTGGTTAATAGGTTCGGAGACTTGGGAAAAAGTTGTCCGTGTGAAAAATAGGAGGCCGCAGTGCCCTCGATATAACAAAGGCCGCAGTTCACAACTGCGCCCTCAGTTATATAGTCGAATGAGTATTATATGGTTTTAAGAACTGGACCCCATCGACCATACAACTGAGGCCGCAGTTTCCAACTACGGCCTCCTATTTTTCAAGTATGTATGATATATGCTTGGGCTGCAGTTGTGAACTACGGCCTCAAAATCAAGAGTTTGCAGTTCGGTATAGCGGCTTATGTAGTGTCGAGGCCGCATTACCCAGCTGCGGCCTCCTGTTACATTTTACACTTGGACAATTTTTTTTCAAGTCTCCGAGCCTATTAGCCAATTATGTATGATATATACTTAGACCGTACTTGTGAACTGCGGCCTCGAAATCAAAGAGGCCGCAATTCGTAACTGCGGCCTATGTAGTTTGAGGCCGCAGTTGCCAACTGCGGCCTCCTATTTTTCTCATTTTACACTTCGGCAATTTTTTTTTCCAAGTCTCCGAGCCTATTAGCCAAATATGTAGTTTCAAAATCAAAGCATATGCAATTCGGTAGTGCATTGGTCTATTTTGGGAATTAGTTTCGAAAGTGGCATATTTTGACAATTAGTTTAAAAAGTGGACTATTTCGGGAAAAAAGTATAAAATTTGTCGGCCATGTCGCAAATTTTGGTGGGTTAGTCTTGGATAATTGTTTGGCTTTTATGGTTTGTCAATGACCTAATTAGGGTTCAGGGTTAGTAGAATAATTGTGGCTGTTTAGGTTTCAAGTCCCTCTTTCATGGTTGCTCCTGCTTATTAGCTGATGATTACTTGATTTCTGGTTTAAAAGGTTGTTACAATGTGTGATAAGGTAGAAATTTTAAGAACCATTCTGATAATTAGTGAATAAAAGGAACCATTTGATTAAAAATGTGCTCGTGGACTTGGCCTCTCTAACCTTGTAGGCTGTGTTATGGAGTTATCTCCAAAACTCCAGTTTTATCGACTTTGGGTTGTTTGGGAGCCAACTTGGAGTTGAGATAACTATAGTTATCTCAACTTTTTTCAGTCCAAAAGTTGAGATAACTCCAGTTACCTCAACTCCACTGGACCTTTTTTTTTTTCTAAACTTAAGCAAAGACTATAGAATTATGTAGTTTAGTTAACTTTAGTGACTTGCCAAACACCTCAAAACAAGTGGAGTTATGACAACTTTTTTAGTCGAGGTAGAGGGTAGAGGTGTGATAACTAAAGTTTGCAAACCTCTACCTCTGCTTATAAATAAACTTTAGTTAACCCAACTCCATTGCCTAACACAGCTGTAGCCTTTTGCAACCTATGTAAGTACTTACATTAGGAAGAACTGTATAGTATTATATGTATGTATTTAGGTCTAGCTGTACATATTTGGGGAAATGGGCAGATGAAAGTTGTTCTATATTGAGGTTTAGGTTTTCCGGCAACTGAGAGCCGGCAAGGGTTTCACCTGGCCATAGATCAATGATAAGACTCCTTCAGCAGGGGTGAAGATATAGAACATGATAAATTGATCCGAATTGGACACAAATTTTTTTATTTGAATGTTAATGTTTCAATGGATCGCAAATGAAAATCTTGCAGTCATTCCTATTCTTGAATTTTACTTTTATGCAATTTTATTTTTAAATGTAATTTATTTGGATTTAGATTTAGTGAAGTTCTATTGTAAATTTTAAGTGGCAAATGTAGATATGTTTCTCATGTAATACCCTTTTGAAACCAAATATACACCATGTATTTGAGTCAATGTCTTATTATATGTCCACTGACTATTAGCTCTCATGTTCTGGCTGTGATTTTGTTTCACTGGATAACCCATACATCTTACTTTCATCACAGATATGAGAAGTGGAAAATTGGCAGATTGGTTCTTTTTGTTTTTCCATATTTAGACTACGTCATGTGAAGCTAAAGTGCGAAATTGAAGTAGCATATCTGAGTGAAAATATTAATCATGAACTTTCTATGGCTTAACAAACTATGAGTTAACCTTTTCATATTTGCAGAGAAGAACTTATGGTCTAGCAAGAGAATTTCTATAATAGTTGATAATCTTTTTGCTTTGGTTTTTAAATAATTTTTTATTTATAGTTTTATATGCACTGAGAATCGCCCTAAGTTTTTTTAAATATAAAATGTTCTTAATATCAATACCTTGACTGTTCTTCTGTTGCAGATTTGGCATAGAATTGAAGACGGTCCAGCAATCTATGTGTTTTTCTTTAGACATTATTGACATCAGGTTAAGATTATACTTATCGGTCTCCATTAATTAAATACTAGAACTACTTATGGAAAAATTCCAAGAACAGCCACTGCCTCCTGGTGTGGACCCTATACCAAATACATCTACTGGTTCTGCACATCTGCACCCACATGGTTCATATATGCCTCTTATGAATACTCAGCATGTGGGACAACCTCACTATCCTGGAAACCCTATATCTCCTCATTCACCTAATGCGCCTTTACCTTCTGTACAAAACTTCTATCCCCATTTTCAACCATCCACATTCTCCTCCTCTCCTGGTAATTTCCCTTCGCAATTTCCTCAAAATGCACATCAGCCACATTCAGGCTTGCCTCAAAATAATGCTTCAGTTCACCCTGGGAATTCGGTGGCTCCATATAACTCTTCAAATGGTATCAGACATCCACCTTTTCTTTGCAATGGATTCTAATTAGTAATTACCGCAAACAACATGTAGAAATTGCACAAACTCCTGTTTTTATGACAGATCAGACTCAGATTCATCCACAATTAACTGAGTCACACAAACCGATAACCAGTACAAATTCTGCCATTCAAACAGAGAAACAGGATCCTTCTGAGCCCTCAAGCACTTCTCATCATGAGAATGGAGGGAACTTAATTGGTAAGATAGTCCTTATATTGTTCTATTAGATCAGCACACCGCCAAATCTCATGACCATTATTTGGTTTTGTTGCAGATGCTAGCTGCTCGAGGTCATATTGCAAAGATGCCACTGCAATTGAATCTGCTGCCCAAGCGGCTGTGCTGCGTGAGCAAGTATGGTTATTCCAATATAATTAGATACTTTGTTACTTAGTGTGCTTGTCTACTTTGTTATGTTAAATAATCTTAATCTTTGGTAATCAGGAAATTGCCACACAACAAACCATACAAAATCAAAGGTCAGATCTCTTACTTGTGCTTTATATCCTTGCAAGATTCAGTGAATGCCCAAGTAACTCTGGTTTTAAAAATGTTACCACAGACAAGCAAAAAGCACAACTGAGCTAGAGGAGGGTAGTACAGACATTCTGTCTGGACGTTATGATCCCAATGCATTGAAGGTGGGTGTTGAATGCTTTTGCTCCTACTTTTATATTTTTGACAAGATACTCCTACTCCTTTTTACATGGTTTTCATAACTTCTGGGCTGTTGCTTATTCTAGTTCAAATTTGAACATAATGCACATTTTGCTTGTTATCTGTATTAGGGGCATCTTCTTAAGATGACCACTGACCATCGTGTGGAAATGGCTAGCAGGCGTGGGAAGCTGATGGATCAAGATAATGGTGGGTGGCTTATTATTCTTATCACACCATGTTTATAGTTAACTTGTGAAGTTTGTGTATCAAGTCTATAGTAATTGTTGCTGCTGATTTTCGTGTGGGAGCAAACAGATGAATTTGTATATTCTTGAGAAAATGAATAAGGCAAACTTGTTGACCTTCACCAACGTGTTAACTTGTTTCTTGCCGCTGCCGCGAACCTGTAAGAAGTGCGATACACTGGGATGGATCCAGGCGACACATCCTCTGACGCTCTTGTCAGTAATCAGGAAGATTATGAAAGAGCTTTATGTAGAAAAATATTGATTACCTTGTTACGGTGGCAGGAGGGGGTATTTATAGTCGCCTTAGGGATCCGTTTTGAGATAAGAACGAATCTCTACTTTCCGGTGTGGATGGATAGAAGTGGTTAAAACCACCTCTTAGGGATAATTATGAATCTGAATTATTCTTTATCCTTCTAAGCTGGTTTGTATTGGGTTAGGACTCGTACCCAGTAGGACATATCCGTTTATGGGTTATTGGACTTTGAAGAAAGTTTTAGTTCCCATTTCAGACCCGTTTGTAGGTAAAATTATCGTTTTACCCCTGAGAGCTTTAAGATTCGTGTCCGATTTGAACGGTCACGATTCAATCCTATTTTTATCCTTATCACGAGCCCCCTACTCCTGAAGACTGAGTTCTACAGTCTTTGAGGAGTAGTTTTGTAGCCCTAATGGCGTATGAGATTTTATCGGAGTTCTTAAGGGAGTTTGGATCTTGCTCGAGGTATAATGGTATCATTCAGAATTTTAAAATTATATTCTGAATTAATAATTATTTTTAGATTTTTTTAATAAATTTTAACCGATTTAAAATATTTTTTGGATTTTTTAAATAATTAATTTGATTAAATTAATTAATTAATTAATTAATTAATTAATACCTGATGACGTGGCGCGATCCTATGCGCCGATCACGATCAAGCGAGCGCGCATCATGAGGAGGCCATTTTTTTCTCCAATGTAAGGGTCTGTGGCACGAATTGTCGGCATGCGTTGACTTGGTCAACGCCCGAACACACTTTTTTTTTCTTCTTTTTTTGCCTTTCGTCTTCCTTCTCTTCTTCTTCGACGCTTCTTTGACCGAGTGCCTTCAACCCTGGCCTCGCATCTGATCCCGCCTCCGACCTTGCCTCCTCTCCGACCTCGTCCGGCGAGGGGCTCAGAGCTTCGACGGAGGGTGATCTCAGCGAAGGCAAAGGAGATGAGGCACGACATTGGGGCTCGTCGGAGGTGATGGGCGCGAAGCTTTGAGCTCGAGCTCGATGGAGGAGGAGAGCTTGGCAGAGCTCTCTCGAAGGTGGTGGAAGGAAGCTTGTCGACTTGATGAGCTTGATAGTGGAGTATGCGAGAGGAGTGAGCTCGAGCTCGGAGTAATGCTCGATGGCGGAGGCTTCGAGCTCGGCGAGTGTGATGGTGAGCTCGACTGTGATGGGTTCGAAGCTCAGTGCTCGAAGACGACGGGAGCTTTTTCCTTTCATTTGGACTCCAGTGCCACGAACGCTCAGCGATCTCTGCCGACCTTCACGCTCCATCGCCAGTGGAGCTCGGCAAAGGTGGAGGCCGACGTCGGAGGAGAGCTCGAGGTGCTCGAGCTCTGCATTGGAGCTCGATGGCAATGGGTACAGAGCTTGTCGAGGGTGACTACGAGGGGACTCGAGCTCGGCTGACTGGCGGTGAGCTCGAGCTCAGAGCTTGGCGAAGCTGAGGAAGAAGCGCGGCGAGGAGTTCGGAGCTCGACACAGTGTAGGAGTTCTGTGGAGTTCGATGAGGCCATGGAGGAGCTTGGTCGCGAGCTCGAGCTCGGAGCTCGTTAATGGCGGTAATGGGTTCGACGAAGGAGGGAGCTCGAAGCTTGTAAGCTTGGTGGATTGGCGAGCTCGACATTAGAGATGGAGCTCGGCGAGGCTTGGCTCGGAGACAGTGGAGGGGTCTCCTCGACATTGGAGGCGAGCTCAGGGGTGTCGAGGATGATGATGGAGCTCGACGATGAAGGACGATGGAGGTTGAAGGAGGAAACGTTGGATCTTTTTTTTGGCGCCAAAATATAAGGAAGAAGTATATAGGGTTTCGAGTTTGGGGCTCTAACGGGTCCGAACCCGACCTGTTAACTCTCTTGCCTTTTTCCTTTTTTTTCCTGATCTGAGCCGCAGATCGTGTTTGAGCACGAATTTCGAGGCGGAATTTTTCTCCAATTTGAGGGTCGGTGGCAAGAGCGCTCGGATTGCATTTCCGAACCAGGAGAGGCTTCGGCTGCTTGACACGTGGGTGGTCAACGGTTGACCGTTGACTGTTGACTTTTTGATAAATTTTTCTTTCGTTTCAGGGTCGGTGGCAAGAGCGCTCGGATTGCATTTCCGAACCAGGAGAGGACTTCAGGGGCCTGACACGTGGCGGTCAATAGTTGACTGTTGACTTGTTCAACGTTTGACCGTTGACTCTCATTTTACTTTAATCACCACCGTTGATCTTGATTTGAGTGCGGATCTCGAGGCAGATTTTTTCTCCAATTTAAGCTTCGGTGGCAAGAGCGCTTGACACTTGTTGCCGAAGTCCAGGAGAGTTTTTTCTCGCATTTGGACGTTGGTGGCAAGAGTGCTCGGCACACATTGCCGAAGTCTAGGAGAGTTTTTCTCGCATTTGGACGTCGGTGGTAAGAGCGCTCGGCACACGTTGCCGAAGTCTAGGATAGTATATCTTGCATTTGGACGTCGGTGGCAAGAGTGCTCGACACACGTTGCCGAAGTTCAGGAGAGTTTTTTCTCGCATTTGGATGTCGGTGGCAGGAGTGCTCGGCACACGTTGTCGAAGTCTAGGAGAGTTTCGGCGCAGCTATATTGTAACCGACGTTCCCAGTGCTATGGAGGTCGGATTGGGGCGTGTGACCCCTTGTGCCGAAGCTAACTCAAAGATCTACAAGTTTTCTTCAGGAGTCGGTTGAAGAATTATCCTTCTTTATGGCCAAAGTAGTCCCGCAACATCTTCGCCTTCATAAAGTTGAGAAGAGCTTTGCATGACTCTAGGAGGGGTCCATTCTTGGAAGCAAGTTTAGGGAGCATCTCTAGACGAGTTAGGCTCCGAACTCTTTTAGAAGAAGGCCGCTTGGGAGGCGAATTTGAGGAGCAACTCTAGGTGAGAGTTGAGCTCCAAACTCGACGAGAAGAAGGCCGCTCGGGAGGCGAGCGGAGCGAAGAGGTTGGCTCTAGGAGAGATCTGTTTGGGAGACAAGTTTGAAGAGCAACTCTAGGGGAGAGTTTTAGCCCTGAACTTGTTGAGAAGAGGTCCGCTCTGGAGGCGAGCGGAGCGAAGAGGTTGGCTCTACGAGAGAGCTGTTTGGGGGACAAGTTTGAAGAGCAACTCTAGGAAAGAGTTTTAGCCCTGAACTTGTTGAGAAGAGGTTTGCTCTGGAGGCGAGCAGAGCGAAGAGGTTGGCTCTAGGAGAGAGCTGTTTGGGGGACAAGTTTGAAGAGCAATTCTAGGGAAGAATTTTAGCTCTGAACTTGTTGAGTAGAGGTTCAACAGTTGTGGGAGCAATTCCGAATGGTGAGCTGCCCTGCACTTGCTTGTTTGCAAGCGGCTAAAACAACGTCGAACCAAGTGTTGGACTCCGAACTTATTGTTAAGAGAGTTAACGAGTTGTAGGAGCAATTCCGAATGGTGAGCTGCCCCGCACTTGCTTGTTTGCAAGCGGCTAAGGCAACGTCGAACCAAGTGTTAGATCCCAAACTCGTCTTTTGAGCTTAGTAAGTTGTGGGTGCAGCCCTGTAGGACAAGCTGGACTCCGAACTTATCATTTAGCGAGTCGTAGAAGTGACTCAGAGAAGTAGAAATGAAGCAAGTGTAGTAATAGACAAAAAGTTAAGTTTTATTGAAATAAACTAAATGGCCGGTTCGATGGGGCGAGCCATTATTACATGCTTTTGGCCGGGTTACAAGCATCGGCCTTATTGAAAGTTGAGATCCTACTTCTACGATAGGGTGAAGGTCTCTTGGGAGGAGTTTGGTTCTCCCCCATTGGACCCTCCTGGATAAGGTGAAGGACGCCCCCAGGTTCGGAATCTTGGAACTCGGCGGACCTCTTTGTTCGCTTGTAAGCTCCTTGGGATGGAAGGTCGGTCCTGTTTCTTCGGACGAACTTGGCCAGGTGTTCCCGTTGTATGAGTTCTTCGATCTCCTCTTTAAGAGCCCGACAGTCATCCGTGTCGTGGCCGTGGTCCCTGTGAAAGCGGCGCCACTTATTCCTGTTTCTTTTCTTATCAGGGGTATTATTCTAAGGGAGTGCGGTCCATAAGAACTGCTGATATACTAGCATTGAGGGGGGTGAACTTCTCTAAACGAGGAGCTGGGCGGCATTGGCCATTGTCGTCCCCTGGAGTTTCTGTGACCCTTCTTCACCCGTATTCTTCCATTTGTTCCCGGAAGATGATTCCTCGAGAGTGGGGGGGGGGGTTGAGAGCCTCTTCCACTCGGATGTACTTTTCACTCCTAAGCAGGAGTTCTGAGAAGTCCTGAGGAGGCTTCTTGGCAAGGGATGCCTTGAGGTCGGCGTTAGTGATGTTGTGTCCGAATGCTGCCGAGGCTACTGATTGGTTGAGGGAGGCAATAGACCGGGTTTCGGCGGTGAAGCGCCGAACATAATCTCTTAGGCGTTCACCATTTCTTTGGTTGAGGTTGATGGACTCCCTCAAGGGCTTGCCATCCATTCAGGCGAGTTCGGAGGTTGACCCCCCTTTGGCGGTTGACAATCACTTGACGGAGATCCCGCTCGGGAGGGCTTTGAGAAGTCATAGAGTCAACTGGAAGATTGTGGACCGCGACATGGTCCTGAAGAGGATGCTGCTTTGGACGACTCCGACGAGAGCCCCCCTGGGCAGCCCCCCGAGACCCTGGAGGGGCCTGTTGAGGAGGAGGCTGTTGAGGAAGAACATCTTGAGCTGGAGGAAGAGGAGTGGATCTTCGGCTGTAGGCCGCTGCCTTCCCCTGCTCTTGCGGATACATAGTTTGAAACTACTTCCGCTGATGAAGGTTGGATTGCTTTTTCGGTTCCCACAGACGGCGTCAATCTGTTGCTGCTGATTTCGGTGTGGGAGCAAACATATGAATTTGTGGATTCTTGAGAAAATGAATAAGGCAAACCTGTTGACCTTCACCAACGTGTTGACTTATTTTTTGCCGCTATCGCGAACCTGCAAGAAGTGCGATACACCGGGATGGATCCCTCCGACGCACCCTCCGACGCTCTTGTCAGTAATCAGGAAGATTATGAAAGAGCTTTATGTAGAAAAATATTGATTACTTTGTTACAGTGGCGGGAGAGGGATATTTATAGTCGCCTTAGGGATCCGTTTCGAGATAAGAACGAATCTCTACTTCCCGGTGTGGATGGATAGAAGTGGTTAAAACCACCTTTTAGGGATAATTATGAATTTGAATTCCTCTTTATCCTTCTGAATTGGTTTGTATCGGGTTGGGACCTGTACCCAGTAGGATAGATCCGTTATGGTTTATTGGGCTTTGAAGAAAGACCCAATTTCCATTTCAGACCCGTTTGTAGGTAAAATTACCGTTTTACCCCTGAGAGCTTTAAGATTCGAGTCCGATTTGAACGGTCCCGATTCAATCTTATTTTTAGCCATGTCAGTAATATAGTTTGTTGCTGTTCTTAAATTGATCCTGCGCATGTTGAAGTTTATAGTTTGTTCTTTAGGTTAGACACATTTAATGTTATTCTTTCATGCATTCCTTACTTGGAATCCTTTGTGTTTGTTATATAACTGGTGCCTCCTTAAGTTTTTTATGCTACTTCATTATTTATTAATAATTTCCAACATTGCTGCTGCACTTTGCACCTGGATTGGAGATTTGAATATGTTACCTACATGATTTTAAAATAGATCTAGTGAATTTGTGGGCAGGCTGGGTACAAGTCGTTCTGGTATGTCTAACACTGGACGAGTTTCTTCTTGGATAGTTATAGCAGCCCATAGGCCCACCAGGTTCCGACCACCCATCCATATTTTCTCCTTCTCTCAGGCACAGGAACGGGCACAGTGATACCTCCAGCCAAGAGGAGTGAGAGAGAGCCCATTACCTTGGCAAGAAAAGTAGCGATGATTCCCAGTTGTTTTCGGTCACGGACTGACCTGTGGTACCCTCAATTTGTACATCTCACCTAGGGTTGCTAACGGATCGGATACGAAGTGGTTAATAGTAATTCTATATTCATATTTGTTTTTGTAGTCCAAATTTGAAATCGAATACGAACTTTTATTTGTCAAAAAACTCATTACCATATTTGGAGAAAATGGAAGGGAATATAAAACGAATACCATTAAAAACGAATATGGATAAATCCGGTATGGAAATCTTTATAGTTTGTCATTATGGATACAAATACGAATATACTTATGACAATCACTATCCACACCATGATTTTTACAACAACTTAATATTTTTGAAATTTAATTAACATAAGACATGGTGATTAGAGCTTATGAGGAGAGGGAGGAGAAGATCAAAGTTTTCCTACATAAAAAATAAGAATAATAAGGGGAAGTAAAATAGACATATATATACACTAGCTGTACCATAATGAGCCACTAATAAAAGTAATATTGCTTGATTTGAATATTTTACTTTGTTAAAAAAAGATAATGTGGTAAGCTATAAAGTTTCGAGGAAACTAAATTTGAGTCTAGAATGTCATTATGAAACATATGCTCAAATTTGCACCCAATCAGTGTATTACGGAATGGGATCATATAAAATATAAATAGTCTGTATAGGTTCCATATATGTATCTAGACTGACTAACCTATTTTGTCAGATATCCGGATCGAATCCACATTATTCTTTTTTTTGAGAAAATCCGCATTATTCTTTACTAACCGTATTTGTATCTGGAATATTCAGAAAATTTAACCGGATCCGGATCCGGATCCGATTTTAACGGTATGTGTTTCTCTTCCATGTCCGCCAAAATTCAAATACGAATCCGAATTCGGTCGGAGTGTTCTAGATCTGTTTGCAGCCCTAATTTCACCTCTTTTCTTTTGAGTTGTTTTCCCAACCAACCCTCATTTTGAAACTATATCCCATGATAACTCTCCCACCAAACTAATTCCATGTTAGGATTGTCAAAATCAACGTCACGCAGAAGCCGTATTCCTGAAATGTGGCTTTGGTTCATATAAATATGCAATTCCCAATTGTGGTACCACAGTTCGATGTGGCTAATTTTTTTGAGAAATAATGAATAATTAGAATCTTTAAATGGAAAATGCGATGTTGTTTGTGCTAAAGCCGCAATTTGGAAATGCAGGTAATGCATGGTGGATACCAGTGTAGTTGAAGGCTCGCCTCAGGCTCAGCCTCAGGCTCAAGGCTCAGGCTTAACAACAGTTTGAGCCTCAAGCCTCAGTTAAGGCTCCCCCTTTGTTCGAAGCTTCACTCAGGCTTGCGCCTGGACGCGCTTTAGCCAAGGCTCAAGGCTTGCGCCTCAAGCAAAAGGCGCGCCTTAACATAACAAATCCTACCCGACCTTACCCGGTCTTCACAACTCGACCCATCTTCAACCCCTCTCATATCTCGTAACTTCCCTAATTCTTTTTCATCCCCAATTTCAAACTCTAACCCAATCTCCACCTCCTCAACTCCTCAATCTGCACTCATCATCATCAATCTCCTCCCCCTCTCAACAACATCGGCGACGACAACGAAGCAGCTCGACACGACAACATACAGCAGATTAGCGGCTACAGCAGAAGTAGATCGACTGCGCCGGCGATCTTTTTACTCAGTCTCCAGACTCTCCAGTCATATTCTGGTTTCTTTCCTTTCTGATTTTACACTTTTATGGTTTCTTTCTTGGGTTTTCGTCTATTTTTGCTTATGATGTTTTTACAAGTTACTTCGAAACAAAATTATGAAGCTAGTTCATTCCATAATTTATTATTAATCATAAAATCATGCCTTATTCAAAAAGTTGCATCATATTTCATTGTAGAGCATGACCAAATTTTATGATCGGCTAACTTTATGTTATTGTTGTAATATTTTAAAATACCTTTCTATTTACTAAGACTGTAATACTGTAATATTGTATGCTCATTACAACAATATTTAATTTGATACTAGTGTAATTTTACTGTATGCTCATTACTGTAATACTGTAATATTGTATGCTGTATGGTAAGTATCTTCATTACTGTAATACTGTAATACTGTATGCTCATTACTATATGAAACTATGAATTCTAGGTTAACATAATATTATTGTAGTTTTGCAGAGGGACACATTGTATCACTTCGTCTTTGGAGCAAGAAACACATTGTAGTTATACATTACAGAGGAACACATTGTAGTTTTACAAAAATGATAACTTACACAGTCATCTTGGCCATTATATGCTATATATTGTTGCTATGATGTTATATTGTTTATATATCTTATTTGTAAATTTAAAAAACCCCAAAAGTAATAATGAGCCTCGGTTAATTGAGGCTTACGCCTCAAATTGCGCCTTACGCCTAAGGCTTTTTATGGGTAGTGAAACTGCGTTGCGCCTTACGCCTTCGACTACACTGGTGGATACTACAAGTCCTACCATGGAATTTTTTGTTATGAGGGTTACAATGGGATATAATTTCAAATGGAGAGTTAGTTGGGGTTTTTTACTCTTCGTTTTTTATCACATAAACGTGGAAGAAAATTCTTGCATGGAAAATTCCTTGTGATGAAAGATATTTATCATTTTAAAACATTATTCGGCCCATTTTCTATGCTTTTAGATTGCATCATTAATAAGGTAGCTCTTTTGTAGGCTAGAGTAAAAGCAGTGCTGCATCTACTTATAAACTTATGATGTCAGGTTATAGCCTTCAGCTTGATGCCAGTTTATATAAAGAGTGCTTTTCAGCTTGATGCCAGATTATGTAAAGGGTGTTGCTAGGATGATAATCATGTCGTATGGAAGGTAGACATCTCTATGGAGGAAGTATTAGCTGATATTTTAGCAAAATGTAGGTTTTTAGCTGATACATATAGTTATAAATTGAATAATTTCGTAAGCTTGGTTGAAATGGCTTCAGCAATCAGAGAAATATGGAGATTTGATCTTGACTGACTCCATCAAGGTATAACTGATTGTTCCGTAAGACAAAAAAGGTCTCATCTTTTGCACTTTGTCCAAATAATATTTGTATGGAATTCTTTCGTCTCTATGATTATCTTTATTCTTTTCATAAAAATTTCATTATCCCACCTTGGTAATGAATTTCTCTGTCAATTCCACTACCTTATCCTTGCCCATGAGGTCCCAACAATTGATCCATAATTGACCTATGAGTTGTCTATCAAAACCCATTATCATAATGAACATCATCAAATTAATTGAAAATATTCAAAATAAAAAATTAAACATTTCTGCACATCTCTGACTCTGAATGAGCTTCAATGAACTTGAAGATGAGAACATGTCTCATTGTTGCTATGCCAGTGCAAACAGGAGTAATGAAATGGAAGAAGACGCGAGAAGAAAACACATAAAGTGAGAATATCAGAAAGAGGAACAAGAGACAAAGAAAAACATAAGTGAGAATATCAGAAGGGGGTGGGGGTTGGGTTTGCGGAGAGAATTCTGAAACCAACTTGGGTCGGGTATGGTCAGTTTGGGGTTCTAACTGAAATATGCTTACCCCATAGTTGCATGTTCTGTAGTTCAAAATTGTCCTGATAATCTTTATTCTCTTGTAAAGTTCAAAACTTCTCTAAATTAATGAAAGAGAAATTGATTATTGGTTCATGTGGAATGCAGTTTGTCCCGACCAATTTCCATTGTTGTCAGCCACTAAAGACCCCCAATTTATTTCCTGGTTATTGTTGTGTATGTGCAGAGACGAAGGGATGTGGTGTAGCTGTATGCAACTGCACCCAGTGAAATCTGAATTTCTTTAGTAAAAAGTAGATTTATGTTTTGGGGAGAAAAACTTAATTTGCACCCTCTCACTTTTCACTATTACTAGAATACTCTTTTACATTTGAAATTTACAATATGCCCTACTTATTTATTAAAAAAGGGTCCACAATTTCTTAGCTAACTAAGTTGTATAATAACCTCAATTTAATCTTTTGACTCCGAAACTCAAAAGGGAAAGAAAAGAAACTAGCAAAAAGAAAAACCATTGCATTTCTTTTTTCTCTTCATCAATGACTCAAAACTCTCTTGCCTTCGTTCTTTTGAATTGAAACCCTGATCACACGCCAATCTTTTGATTAAAAAGCCCTAATTAAAAGACCTTACTCCAATATTTTAATTAGATTAGGGGCTCTCGCCGCCTCAAAGTTAGGATTGGAATTGAAAGATATAAGATTCTAATAGTTCTTATAAATTATTCAATTTGAGCAAGTCTGAAATATGCATTCATTCTATCAATTTGTTGGGTTATCTTGTATTTCATTTGATTCTATACTTGTTGCAGTGGTGGTGCCAAAGAATCTTTCCACAATGTGCAAAATATTATATCAACAAAAATTTTTAAAAAAATCCTAACTAATAATAAGACAAAAATAATCCAAAACAAATTGTCACGCGGACGTGGTAAAGGAAAAAAAATTGAAGTTTATATCAACTCATTTTCATATTTTGGAAACGTTCGATTTACATCATTGCTAATAGTGTGAACTGTATCTTTTTCAACATATGTGATCAAGTTATCACTCGTCGATAGTCATAAGATTTCTCAAGCGATGTTGTATATGTGATCAAGAGAAGCTATAAAGGTTTGATACGCTATCCAACCGTGCAAGTTACAACAGAAAATGAAAGTTGATTTGTATATCTTAATGTCTTTATCTATAATTTGCAGTTGTATTGTTGTATTGTTGTATTACATCTCACCGATCTCAGTTAAACACCATACAATCAACAAGATACTTGAAACACAACCTAAATTAACGATGTAATTGTAATTAGGCAATGCTTTGTATATCCTTGATATGTCGGGTTGGAGAGTAAACTGACCCGATATACTTATATATTTAGTATATGTCTTTTGGGGGGAATGTATCACTAATGTATCGGATATCAACCTATATATCACCCGATATTTTTCCAAAATGTGTCGGTGATATCTGTTCAAAAAGGTTTTTGGTTTTATTGGTTTGAATCAAATCAAACCCGAAACCATTATCCATATCAACCCAATTGAGCCCAATAACTTTTTGGTTATGTTTGAAATGATTATGACATTTTAAAACTTTATCAGTTTACTTGGATTTGTATAAGTTGTTCTTCTCTTTGTATTGGTTTGTATTTCTAAAATATATATATTTTGTTTATTTTGGTTGATTTTTCAATTTCATTATGCTATATTTTAGTTCATGCATATGTATGTTTGACATCATTTGATTTATTGTAAAATTAATATGAAATATGTGCATGATGCATGTGTGTTCATTAATTTGTTGAGTTTCGTATTATTTGTGTTATTTATGTGATAAATGTGAGAATGCAATGTATGTACATGTCATGTAGATCATATCTAGGACATTTTTTTATCCGACATAACAGCCTGACATATACACAAAAATTTGCAAGCTGACACGACACCGATATCTAACATTTAAAACCTTGTCATTAGGTTTAAGTCTAAGAATCAAATGAAATTCAAAAAAACCCAACAAATTGACAAAATGAAAGCAGATTTTAAATATGATCAAATTGAAGAGTCTATAGGAACAACTAAACTAGGAACCATCGAATCGTATATTTTTCAATTCTATTCCTAACTTAGAGGCAAAGAGAGGCCCTAATCTAAATAGAGCTTTGGAGGAGAATAGGGTTTTCTGGGTTTGTTCTGATTCAAAAGGTTGGAGTATAATTAGGGTTTTGACTCAAAAGAATGAAGAGGGAGAAGAAAGTTTTGAGTCGCTGATGAAGAGACGAAAGAAGTGCAACACTTGTTTCTTTTTGCTATTTTCTTTTCTTTCAGTCGTTGAGATTTGAAGGTTCAAATGGGTGAAGATGGAGATCATATTATAACTTTGATGTCTAAGATGGTGTGAACTCTACTTTAATAAATAAGTAGGGAAAATTGTATATTTCAAAGTAAAAGGGTACTAATAGTGAAATGTGAGAAGGTGAAAATTAAGTATTTGCCCCTAAATACAATCCTACTTCTTACTTTTTAGTGAAAATTTCAGATTCCATTTGTTGCATTCAGCTGCACCCACCTTGCTGTGTCACTGCTTGTTGCTAATTAAAATTACATTATGCTTTAGGTTGTGTTGCAGTTACCTATTTTGTTGACTATTATGGTGTTTGGTAATGTGAATTGAGATCAATGAGATGTAATCTACTATACAAGTTGCAAAATATAGATAAAGTCGTCAAGATATACAATTCAAGTTTCAGTTGTTCCTATTTTGATCGCAACTTGTATGTCTTGATAGTGTATAAAACCTTTAGAGCATCTTGTACTTGATCACATATAAAATAGCACCTGAGAAATTTTATGGGGAGGCGAGGGTGGTCAATGAGTGTATAAAACTTTTAGAGCATCTTGTACTTGATCACATATAAAATAGCACCTGAGAAATCTTATGGGGAGGCGAGGGTGGTCAATGGTTGAGTGATAATTTATTGTACAATACATATATGACACTATTTGCAATGATGTAATTACCATTTCAAAATATGAAAATGCGTTGATGTGTACTTTTAATTTTATGTCGTTTACCACATGCCTCCTTGTTTTGGATTATATTTGTTTTGTTAGAGCATCCACTATCGTTTTGTAAAAACTCAAAATTTAGCAATTGAGTTGAATCCCCCCCCCCCCCCCCCCCCCCCTATCGTTAGCTAAAAACCTAAATTTTAGAATAGGAGTCAACAATAGTTCGCTAAACATAGAAGTTGCGATAGAAGAAATGCCAAATATAGAAGACGGAAGAAGATGATCCGTTTGAGAAAAAAGTTTAAAAAGAGGACAGGTGGAAGAAGATGTTCCGTCCGTTGAATTTTTGGAATTAAAATAAAAAATTGAAAATAGAAAAGATGAGACTGAGAGACGGATGAAGAAGCTCCGTCTCTCATCTTTTCTTTTTAAAAATAAAATAAAATTAAAATATTCATAAATTTCTTCTCCAAAAAATTACGAAAATGCCATTTAAAAAAAACTCGGACAGAAGATCTTCCGTCCGAGAACTTCTGAGAAACTTTTCTTTCAATTATTACGAAAATGCCATTACAGTTTGTTTGAAAAATATTATGTGTTGATATTGTTGGCTTTACAGTTTGTTTGAACTTTTATTTTGAAACAGATCAACAAATGCTTGTTTGGGGACATTCCCGATCTTCATCAGTTTTACTTTCTATTCAAAATAAGTGTTCTCCAAATGAGTGATCTGCAACTTTTGTTGTTGTATCAGGTAATCTAGAAATTGGTAATGGATATGGTGTACCAGGCGGCGGTGCCTATCATGCTGCACAATGGACTAATACTGATTCCAGTGAGTTTGATTACCTTGATTTGCAGTATAGTACTGCCTCTCTGTCATTTAAGTGGCTAAATAATATTTTTTTTGACAGAAAGATCTAAAGATGAATCTCTTGAAGCAACCACTGTACTTGAAAAGGATACAGAATATAAAGTATCTAAAAAGGAGTTACCTGAGTATCTGAAGCAGAGGCTAAAAGCAAGGGGTATTCTTAAAAATGAGGTACACTTAAGGCTCTATATTAACTGTAAATGTCTCTAACTCTGTATGCATGCATAAAGTTCTTTTGCTTCTATCTTTATTTGGAGATCTTTTTTCACTTCATCCTATCTTACTATTTTAGGCCAATAACTTAAGTGTAACTGAATTCCAGGAATCAAATGGTACATCTGATCGGGCCACCGTCAATCGCATCAAACTACCTCCTGACTGGGTCAGTGTACATTTACTACCATAACTCTCTAATCAATTTACAATTAGTTTTCCTATTCTAATTCCTCATCTTGACCAAGTACTTGTATTATTCATGTTTTCTTTCAAGTGCCGTTTGATTTTTTATTTTATCATGAAATAAGTAATAAAGTAACCTGATACTCCTATCTCAAGGTCATGTAAATCTTATGATCATTACTTATTTTGATAAACTTGGTAATCTTAATTGCACCCAATTATCAATGAATATAAAAAATCTTAATTGCACCCATTTATCAATGAATATAAAAAAGGCTTAATGCTTTCAGTTTCATATGTAAATTCCTTGTACATTTTACCTGTATGTTCAAGTTCAGCTGATCTTGCAGAGTTAACTTTATCTGCTTGTGTTATATATTAATAATAATGATGATATATGCTAAAAAAGATGTTGGTCTACCTATGAATGTCCAATTCTGGTATGTTGGCTATATAATGTGGTTCTCCAACGGAAGTACCTCTCCCTAGATTTCAACTGACATGACAAATTTTGGTTAGAATGGGATGAATAAAAGTATCTTTCACTGTCAAGATTATGTTAGCTACTTGCTGCTCTATTGGCTAAAAGTATCTTATTCACTGTCTTTAAATTTTGTAGTAGTTGGAGTCTACTATAAATTTTGTTCAATTCAGTATCTTTGAGATGTTTAAATATTCAAAATGTATCATGGTGCCTCACATAGAACCTGTGAAGCGAAAGATACCATCAGGCCATACTCAATAAATCTATAAAGTAGTATTTTTCACGGAATATGGAAGATTATTTGTTACGTTATGGTTTCTAAACATGTGCAAATAATCTTTAACATCCGCCAGTCATGAAACTTTTAAAATAGCTGGGTTAATATACAAACTGTTCAGTGTGATTACGCCATTATGGGGAATCATAACTATGACTCTGCTTGTCTTATTACCCACACAGTAGCTGTTTTTATGTCGTAACATTTCTTCCATGGTATCGGGTTGGAAACAACTGCCTACCGAAACTATTTTCTTTACTCATAGTTGTTCATTAACATCATCCAATAGGCCAATCCTTTCCCATCTGACAGGGTTAGTTATGCTGATACTTAGAACCAAGAGATCTCTAGAAAAGAATTCTCCAGAAAACTTATGGTAGACTGTCATGTCGCAGCGAAGTTCTTGGTTTCGACGAGCATGATTAAGATGGTTGTACAGGACACTTGGGGGTAAAAATTGGAAGATTGTGTAAAGACATGATGAAGAAGTAGAGATAATCCCAAACAATCTTAGCTCACTGCACAGAACAATCAAATTTAATCTTAACCCGGTTATGGGAAGTCCAGGTTCAACTGTGAATGCAAATTCGGTTAAAAATGTCAAAAATCTTAAAAAACCACACAAGTTTTGATAAAAATATGTAGAAAGTCTAGGAATATGCAAAATAATACATGATCTACCCTACCAAGTATAAAAAATTGCTACTTTGTTTTGGAATTTGGAAAGAAACAGTGGCTTGCTACTGTGGCTGGTGTTTCGGATCATAACGGTAGCCAAATGTTCTGTTATGGACCAAAACATCAGTAGCTGTTCTGAGGGAGTATTTCATCATTGGGATTTACTGGAAAAGAGGGGAAATGAGAGATTCTTATTGAAAAATAGAAAGCGAAATCATAATTTAAAAAGTTTAACATACCTTGTTCAAGAAGAAAAAGAATCTACCGTCCCTTTTCAATTTCTTCTATTCACTAGGGATCTTGATGGAGAAATGATGTGGAAGAGGCTAAAGGACCATACGTGTCAGAAATGGAGAAGAAAAATGATTTAACAAAAAAAGGTGGAGAAGAGGTTAAAACAAACCAAAGTAAGTCAAATTGGTTGCAGGTCCAAAACTTGGACCTGTACCTATTCTGGTGCAAATTATGTGCTACATAATGTGTGTTTATGCATCCGTATCTTTTATGTGCAGTCCATAACTTTTATGCGCGGCATATTGAAAAATGAATGCACTCTAATTCACTGCATAGCGTATATGTGCCCCATTTTTTTTTTTTTTTGCATTTACCTTTTGGCCTGTATAGCTCATACATGGAAAGAATGCCTTTCTAAAGAACCATAGCAATTCTTTCCGACATGAAGTCCTCTAGGCAAAAATTTTAAGATTTTAAGTTATGCTATAAGGAATTCTATCCATTTGTAGAGCTTACAAGTCACCTACATCTCAAGTATCTCTGTTTCCAAGTTTTAATGAAGACTGAAACTCTTGGGTATTCTTTTTCCTGTTATAAATCATTATCCTATGTTGATTTTGAGCTTAAAGTCTCTAGTCTCCAATAAGTATTTTCCTACCAATAGGTGCTGAGCTCAAAATTCTTGTAATCACCCCTAAGTGTCAATTACACACACATATAGGTGTAACTTCTGAATAAATCTGTTAAGATATACACATATTGCTAGAGCAAATTCACTTTCTGGGAAGTATTTTTTTTTGAAAAAATTGTTGTGTTTACTTCTTTCAGCTTATTTACTTTTCAACTATTTATTAGGTGGAGGCAAAAGACCCAACTAGTGGCTCAACATATTTCTACAACGAGAAAACTGGACAGAGTCAGTGGGAGTATCCTGGTGAGAATGCTAATTGCCAACAGAATACAGATCCTCCGCATCTGCCTGAAGATTGGGAAGAGGCAGTAGATGCTTCAACAGGTATGCAGTTATTTACTAAAAAGACATGATTATGTTGAGTTCTGAAATATTAACTTTTTTGACCGATGAAACATGATTCTAAAGAAAATGGAGTTAAATTATATGTCATCTTTTGACTGAGTCACAACTCATTGTCAATCATTTGCAATAAAACTAGTTATGTGATGTATGATTGAATCACTGTATGCCATCTCGAGTTAGGGTTGACTATTCATTAAATGTAATAGTAATTGTTCATGAAGGAAATCTGGACCTTTGGATGGAAATTCTTTCCATAGGCATGCAATACAAAGATCAAGATCACCAATCCTTGATCTTGAATTGCCTCGGTTAATTTCCTAAATGTAATTATACCTTATCACATTTTTTTAGTACTTTCCGATGAAGACATTTTCTGTACTAATGATAATATTAGTCATTCATGATGAAGCTTCTACCTTGACATTGAAAGTAATTTCATGAAGATGTATGTGTCAGTAATATCATCTTTAGCTTTTTATAATGATTAAGTTATAATCTATGCAAAAGATTCTACGAATCTCCAGTCAGTAGGATGGATAGTAGGGATTAGAGCTAGACCTAACAACTCAAGAGTTGCGTCGAGAGAGTTCACGAAAATAGGGACAGAGGATATGCCCCTCTGAAAATGAATTCATATGGCCGGCCCCAAAGGTTTTTTTTCTTTGTTGGGGAGGGGGGGGGGGGGACCAAGTTGATAGACCAAGTTGCATAGATGAAGTTAATTTTCAGCTGTGGAAGTTTGATTCACCGTATATTTGGTAGAATGTTTGTAAGAAGTTGATGCTATCCTGTATGTTGAATGTTAGCAAGAAACTCAAGAAACTCTTCTAGAAACCCACTCAGGTTTTGGTCCCAATTTCCCAACACCGAAACCTTAGTCCCAAACCAATGGTATTGATATATTGTTCTAGGATAAATATGAAATATATCCGAACGAAGTCAGGAAACAATTAGGTTTTATTTTTATAACTATCTAGGCTTTTTTAAATTTCAATCTTGCAATTTTTTTCACTTTAAAATTTACATTCAGATGTTTCATGTTCCATGCTTAAGAGTAAGGACATCCTGCTGGAATGCTGGATTTGGTAAGTGAATTTGTTGCATTTAGAGAGAGGGAGGGATGGATTTACTCTTATAATAGTTATTATCTCTCTACAATCCTTTATTTTTTGTAAGGCTCAATGTTGTATCTTGGGACTAATCCTTTTTATGGTACTGGGGGCAACTTCTTGTCTTTAGACACATTTGTAATCCATCTTCTTGGTATTAATCTAGCAGCTATTTAGCTGCTTAGTTAATTGTCATTAACAAAGCACGAGCACTCTCTGTAAAGACCGAAGAACCTTGTCTTGTGTGCAGTGGGTGTCAATACTCGTTGGGTTCTCATGTTCCATACTTTTGCAATCTTTGACACAATTTTGTTCAGCTATTTGCTTGGGGACCTATTATAATTTCAAAATTCTTTTGTTTACAGTTTATATATACAAAATTTTTAATATTTAGATTATTGTAATTTGGTCTCCATAAGAAGCTTATATATATATATATATATATATATATATATATATATATATATATATATAGGGTAAAAGGGATATGAACAACTTGCTCATTTAGTAAATGAGATATTGATTATGTGGCATGAATGTGATACATTGGACAACTAACCATTTTAAGGATTTTCCAATCACATGTATGCGACATCATCAATTGCTTATTTACTAAATGAGCAAGTTGCTCATATCCCTTTTCTCCATATATATATATATATATATATATAAAATAGGGGGTTGATCCTCTAAAGCCCTACCTCACCCCTTATTTTGACGTCTTATATATCGCCTCATTGATATCGACCTCCCATAAAAAATCTGAACTGCTCATCTTGTTCTACATGCCATAAATAGCCAAAGGGTATAAAATCAAGTTATTTGAAGTTTATTTGCTTATGTTTACAACGTAAAACAATTGTATGCCATTATTTTTTTCTTCTTCTAATGACATGATGGATAGGGAAATGATGTCAAATAACTTGATTTTATACCTGATATGGCTAAAAATAGGATTAATCGGGACCGTTCAAATCGGGCACAGATCTTAAAGCTCTTAGGGGCAAAACGGTAATTTCACCTACAAACATGTCCGAATTGTGGACTGGGTCTTCTCTTCAAAGCCCAATAGCCCAAAAACGGGTCTGTCTTACTGGGTATGGGTAGCAACCTGCTACAAACCAACCCAGATGGATAGAGAGTAATTCAAATTCGTGGTTATCTCTAAGAGATAGTTTAAACAGTTCCTCTTATCACGAAACGAGTAAAACTCTCTTCTTATCCATACACATCCGAAAGTAGAGATTTATCCTTATCTCGAAACTGATTCCTAAGACGACTATAAATACCCCTTTCCCCCCACTGTGACAAGGTAATCAATCTTTTTCTACCCAAAGCTCTTTCATAATTCTTCAGATTACTGAAAAGTGCGTCGGAGGGTTCGTCGTCGGGATCCATCCCGGGGTGTCGAACTTTGTGCAGGTTCACGGCGGCAGCGAGAAACCAGTGAACACGCAGGTGAAAGTCAGCAGGTTTGCTTATTTGTTTCATCGAAGAATTCACAAATTCATCTATTTGCTCCCACACCAGAAATCAACAGCAACAGATTGGCGCCGTCTGTGGGAAACGAAAAAGCAGTCCAGCCCTATTTCATCAGCCAAAGTAGTTTTCAAGCTATGTCTCCAAAGAAGGGGAAGACGATAGCCTCTAACCGTAGAGTTACTCCCGCTCCTTCTTCGCCTCCACTCCAGGAGGTCCTCCCTCAACCCGCTTAACAAGTCCTGCAGCCTGGACAGTCTTTCCCTCAACCTGCCCAGCCTGGATAGCCTCTTCCACAGCAACCTCAGCCCCAACAGGCTCCTCAAAGGCCTCAAGGGGCTGCTGCAGGACCCTCTCGCCGGAGTCGCCAAAAACCACCTCTTCATCATGACCACGTCTGCATACATAACCCCTCTTCCGACTCCATGGCCTCTCACAGCCCCCCAACGCCGAAGGATCTCCGCGATGTTCTTATCAACCGGCAGCACGAGATAGACATCCAGACCCGCTTGGATGAGAGGCAGACCCATGATGGGATCCCCCGTCGAGAACATCAAAGGGGTCCGACGATCCGGTCCCCTAGGGCCTGACCCCCCCCCCCCCCCCCCCCCGGCAGTCCAGATCCCAGATGGTCCAACACTCCCAGGAGGCGAAGGGAGTCACCCTAGCGTCCTCAAAGGAGAAGCCGCTCTCCAGTCGGCCGACCCGTCCCTCGGGACCACCGAGAGCGGGAGGCACTTGTTACGAGGGCAGAGTTCCAGCAATTTCAACCAACTCGAGGGGCTCTTTCTTACTCACGACTAGCCCCGGCCTCCATCTTCTTCGACCAACTCGAGGGGCTCTTTCTTACTCACTTCGTGAGCAGCCGTCGGGCCGAAAAAACGAGCACCTTTTTGTTATTGCTTCATCAAAGGAAGGGCGAGCGGCTAAGAGATTATGTTAAACGTTTCACCGTAGAGGTCCGATCCATCACCTCCCTGGACCAGTCCGTGGCCTCTGCCGCCTTCCAATCCAAACACTAACGATAGTTTTAGAGCATCCCTTGCCAAGAAGCCTTGGGATTTCTCAGAACTCTTGTTTAGGAGTGAGAAATACATTCGAGCGGAAGAGGCTCTCACCCGCCCTGCTCTTGAGGGATCATCCTCCGAGAACAAACGAAAGGGCGCTGAAGGAGCTAAGAAGCTCCAGAAATACAATGGAGGCCAGCGTCGCCCTCCTCCCCCCTTCGAGAAGTTCACTCCGCTCAACACGAGTGTCTCAGCCATCCTGATGAAGGTTGGGAAGGAGGGTCTTCTCCTACCACCTCCAAAGATGAACACTCCGGGTAAAAAGAGGAATAGGGACAAGTGGTGCCACTTTCACAGGGACCACGGCCACGACACAGATGACTGTCGGGCCCTAAAGGACGAGATTAAGGCCCTTATTTAGAGAGGACAGCTCTCAAGGTTCATGAGAAAGGATAGGGCAGATTCACCTCCGCCCCCAGGGGCTAATAACCGAGCCGAACGGCACGCGGAGACTCCGGACTCCGAACCAGAGGCCATCCTACATCTCATCCATGGAGGCCCAATGGGGGGAGATTCGAACTCCTCCTGAAAAGCCTTTGTCCGGGAGGTCAATTCTGTGCAGAACCGTCCTCCCCCCAACGATCTTGGGGTCCCTGTCACTTTTTCAAATAGAGATCTGGAGGGCGTCCGAACGCCCCATTGTGACGCGTTGGTAATAAACCTCCACATGGCCAACTTTGATGTGCACCAGATCCTAGTCGACAACGGCAATTCGGTCAACGTTCTCTTTCACAAGGCCTTTCAGGGTCTTAAGCTGTCCAGGGATCGATTCAAGCCCGCCGGCTACACTCTCCACGGGTTCACGGGGGTGTCAGTGACAATCGAGGGTGTCATAACTCTCGATGTAACCGCTGGCAAAATCCCAACCACCCGGACCGAGCCGATGGATTTCATGGTGGTAGATGTGAAGGTCACTTACAACGTCATCCTGGACCGACCAGGCCTAGCTGCTCTCCAGGCCATACCCTCGGCTTATCTCATGAAGATGAAATTCCCTACCACAGCGGGCATGGGAGAAGTCAGAGGGAGCTAGGAGGCGGCTCGTAAATGCTACATGACCTCGATGAGAGGACCGGCCCTCTCCCTTGAAGCGCTTGAACTCCCCCAAAGGAGTAGCCAACCTATATCAGAGCAGGTTGATGAGCTGGAGGAGGTGGTCTTCTCGGAAGAGGATCCGACCAGGACGTTCCAGGTTAGCAGTCCTTCCCCCCCGTCCGATCAGACATTATCCGCTGTGTAAGGGGAAATCGCGATGTATTCGCCTGGACAGCGACTGACATGCCGGGAATCTCCGAAGAGCTCCTCATGCACCACCTCAGTGTCGCTTCGGGGGCCAGACCTGTTCAGCAAAAGCAATGCAAATTCACCCCCGAGCACCAACAAGCCATCAAAGAAGAGGTTGAGAAACTCTTGAGGGCTCGGTCATACAGGAGGTCAACTATTCGGAATGGCTGTCCAATGTCGTGATGGTCAAGAAAGCCAACGAGGGCTGGAGGATCTGCATTGAATTTATGGATCTAAACAAGGCCTGCCCCAAAGATCCATTTTCGCTCCCAGTATTGATGCCTTGATTGATGCAACCTTGGGCCATGAACTCTTAAGTTTCATGGATGCATTTTCTGGGTACAATCAGATCAGAATGTCCCCCCTCAGACATTTCGAAGACCTCTTTCGTTACCGACCAGGGTCTATATTGCTACCGGGTCATGCCTTTCGGGCTCAAGAATGCCGGTGCCACTTATCAGTGCCTTGTTAACAAGGTCCTCAAGGAGCAGATCAGTCGGAACATGAAAGTCTATGTAGACAACATGTTGGTGAAGAGCGTCAGCAAATCGGATCATGTCTCTGATCTCCAAGACGCTTTTAACGTGTTGAGGAGACACGATATGAGACTGAATCCGAACAAGTGTGCATTCGGTGTCTCATCCGGAAATTTTCGGGGTTCATGGTCAGCCAAAAGGGCATAGAGGTCAACCCCGAGAAAATTCAGGTTTTACTCAACATGGCCCCCCTCCAATGTTAAAGATGTGCAGAGACTCATCGGGCACCTCGCGGTCATAGGGCATTTTCTCTCCAAATCCGGAGAAAAATGTCTCCCGTTCTTCAAGGCCCTCAGGGGGGCTAAAGGTTTTGAGTGGGGGCAATAGCAACAAGAGTCCTTTGATCAGCTTAAGGCCTACTTAGTCAACCCCCCACTCTTGAGCAAGCCAAAGCTCGGGGAAGCCCTCTACTTATACCTCGCCACTTCGGAGCAGGCCCTCAGTGTCGTTCTAGTAACAGAAGAAGATAAGACACAGAAGCATATCTGCTATGTGAGTAAAGTCCTTAGGGACGCTGAACTCCGTTATCCGAAGCTAGAGAAGATGGCCTATGCATTGGTCATGGCGGCCCGAAAGCTCCGTCCCTACTTTCAGTCCCACTCGGTGGTCGTTCTTACCGACCAGCCGCTCAAACAAGTTCTCTACAAGCCCGAGACCTCAAGGCGCCTTATGAAGTGACCATTGAGCTGAGTTAGCATGATATCAGCTATCAGCCTCGAACCGCTATCAAGGCTCAAGCCCTAGCAGAGTTCATAGTAGAGAGCACAATTTCTGATGCCAACAAAGCGATAGAGGAACCCCCGTTCTGGATAGTGTATGTTGATGGGTCTTCGTTCGCCGATGGGAGTGGAGCAGGAGTCATACTGGCTGGCCCAGATAATTTCATCCTCCAATACTCACTTCGTATCAACTTTCGGGTGTCCAACAATGAGGCTGAATACGAGGCCCTTATAGCTGGCCTGTGTATGACTCGCAAGGCCGGGGCCAAACATGTCAAGATATTTAGCGACTCGCAGCTAGTGGTGAACCGGGTATCAGGAGAATACGAGGCGCGAGACGGTCACATGGCCAAGTACTTGGCCAAAGTTAAGGAACTGTTGGTCTCTTTTGAGGATGCACAACTCCAACGAATTCCCCGAGAAGAGAATGCGCAGGCAGACGCCCTCGCGAAGCTAGCTTCCTCTTCTCTCCAAGGGCTCGAACAAATTGTCTTAATAGAAGTTCTCCTGAGGCCCAGCATCGAAGAAGATCCTGAGCCAATGGAGATGCTGCCCTTACAACTCGGGGAGAATTGGATGAGGCCCCTGCTCGAGTTCCTCAGAGATGGGATCCTTCCCTTAGACCCTAAAAAGGCTCGAAAGATTCGAACTAGAGCCGAGCAGTACACACTCATCGAGGGAGTCATGTACAAATGCTCCTACACTCAAGTAGACGGCAGACCCTACTTGAGATGTCTCTCCCCCGAGGAAGCCCAGTATGCTTTGAAGGAAGTCCCTAAAGGAATGTGTGGCGCTCATTTGGGAGCCAAATCCCTCGCCCGCAAAATCTTGAATTATGGATATTTCTGGCCCACTCTCCTTAGCGATGCCGAACAACACGTTCGCCGATGCGGCCCCTGTAGAAAATTCTCAACAATCTGCCGCTTACCTCAAGCCCAACTCTCCTCTCTATCTAGCCCAACCCCTTTTGGAATGTGGGGGTTGGACCTGCTCGGGCCTTTTCCCCCAGTGCTGGGCCAACTAAAATTTCTCGTTGTGGCGATCGACTATTTCTCTAAATGGATCGAAGCCGAGCCCCTAGCGACGATCACAGAGAATAGAGTGCAGCGCTTCTTTTGGAAAAACATTGTCTGCAGATTCGGTGTGCCTCGAATCTTTGTAATAGACAATGGAACTCAGTTCACGGGGGCAACCTTCCGCACTTTTTGCGCGGACCTGGGCATTCAACAACGATTCTCCTCGGTCTCACACCCACAGTCCAACGGTCAGGCAGAGAATGCCAATTGGCAAATTCGCTCTGGCCTGAAAAAGAGACTGAACAAGTCTGTTAAGGGTTTATGGGTAGTGCAGCTCCCCAATGTGCTCTGGAGCTATCGCACTAAGAGGACTCCCACGGGAGAATCTCCCTTCAACCTCACGGCTCCGAAGCCGTTATCCCACTAGTGGTCGGTCTACCTTTCCCTCGCTTGATCACCTACAACAAGGAGCAAAACGCGAACGAGCTTCGCGGTAACTTGGACCTCATTGATGAGATCCGTGAGAGATCCTCCATCCGGCAAGAAATCTATCGACGTAGGATTGAGCAGTCCTACAACAAGAGAGTCTGCCTCACTAATCTCAAAGAAGGAGATCTGGTGCTCAGAAAGCTATCAATTTCTTTTCCCAGCAAGAAAGGCAAGCTGGCACCAAATTGGGAAGGACCATATAGGGTCTCCAAAGTTGTCCGCCAACTTGAAGACCCGGGGGGGCAAGAGAGTGCTGAGGACGTGGAATGCAGAGCACTTATTGAAGTACCGAGAGGGTGTTTGAACACCGTTCCAAGCAATTTCAACTCCTAGAGCTTTCTCAAAGCATTTTTAACTTGTTTCTTTTTATTGGCAACCAATCATTATTAAGTGTAATAATGGCTTGCAACTCAGAAGCAGTCATTTAGTTGTTTCTAATAAAAGCAATTTACTTTCTGGGAATTCTCTATTCTAAATATTCAGGTTGTCTTACCTTGGAGCGTACAAAAAACTTTATAAACAATAAGTTCGGAGTCCAACACTTGGTTCGATGCATATTCTGGTTGTCTTACCTTGGAGCGTACAAAAAACTCTCTAAATAACAAGTTCGGAGTCCAACACTTGGTTTGTTGCCGCTTTAGCTACTTGCGAACGAGCGAGTACAAAGTAGCTCACCATTCGGAATTGCTCCTACAACTGTTTAACTCTCTAAACAGCAAGTTCGGAGTCCAACATTTGGTTCGATGCCGCCTTAGCTACTTGCGAACGAGCGAGTATAAAGTAGCTCACCATTCGGAATTGCTCCTATAACTGTTGAAAACTCTTCTAAGGACAAGTTCGGAGTCCAACACTTGGTTCGATACCGCTTTAGCTACTTGCGAATGAGCGAGTACAAAGTAGCTCACTATTCGGAATTGCTCCTACAATTGTTAAAACTCTTCTAACAACAAGTTCGGAGTCCAACACTTGGTTCGATGCCGCTTTAGCTACTTGCGAGCGAGCGAGTACAAAGTAGCTCACCATTCGGAATTGCTCCCATATTTGTTAAAATTCCCTTGCGAAAGTTAGCAAAACACACTCTTTGAGAAGGCTCGTTATCAGATCGAAAAATGGGATATTATTCCATCAAGATCGGAAATACAAGTCTTAATCAAGACCTAAAGGTCATACAAGCCAAAGAGATTACAAAATTGGAGGTACATGCCTTATTCTAGCGCTAACTTCTTCTAGGAAGAGGGACGCTCCTATTGAGCAACACACGAGGCCGGCGAGCGTGATGCTGATCTCGCCTTGTCTCCACGGAGGTCTGTAAGCCAGTGAGCCTAGTCGCGTCATCGACACCCAAGGGTCTAATAGTCGTTCCGACTGATGCCCCGCTCGATGAACCGGCTACTCCACTTTGAGCGTCGCCTGGATTCTGCAAAATTGAAGGCGAGCGAAGTGCTAACTCGTGGAATGACCGACCTTGAGCATACTCACCCCGAGGGCAGGAAGTACTTCTGACGTTGTTTTCCTCAGAAAGCCGTCGCAGACGAAGGTTCTCCGCTTCTAACTCGACGACACGCTCTTTTAGAGAGACATCCGTCACTTTGATCTTCAAGCGAGGCAACCGCCCCGAACCACTCTTACGCGAGACCTCAGAGACGGCCCTTCGAAGATGTGCTGACTCCAGACTCTTCTTGAGCACCACGTTCTTTAATTCGTCTCTCTCGGATCTCACATCGAATAAGGAGTGACGAAGAAATTTAAGTCTTAGGCCCTGACTGACGGCCATTGAGGGGGGCATGACTCATCGCCTTCGGGTGGCACTTCTCGAAACCTCTCCTCAAGATGCCTTATCTCGATGTCTCGACGGGCCAGAGTAACTCTTAAATGATCCGCCTCCCGCTCGGCTCTATAAAGCGACTCTCGAGACCGAGCTAGCCCCAACTTGACTGCGCCTAGCTCAGAGCGGAGATGTGGCACCTCGCTACCCTGGGAAGTCGACCAAAAGAAAACGCATAAATTACTAAGATTGAAAGGCCATATGATGGTGCTATGGCTAAACGGAGCTACTACCAAGCGATCGAAAACAAACAAACCCACAATTATTTCAAGACTTCACAACCCTTGTTCAAAAGAAAACCTTCGTTTAATTTAATCAAGGGGTACAAGAAGTGGTGGCCAGTCTGCTATTAGGTACTTACAACAAAGAGCGACTAAGAAAGAAAAAAAATGGGCGCAAGACGTTAAGGGATCAGGGGACCAACTTGGTGGGCGCCTCTGCAAGCGCTGTGACCCCGCGCTGTCCACCTCTGTTGCACAGGGGTCCTCGGTGGCATCCTCCCCCTCATCTTCTTCTTCTTATTCTTCCTCTACTTAGACGACCCCCTCGGTTGCCGGAGCGGTCTCGCCTTCGAGGAGATCGTAGAGGCAATACCCCGAGCTGTCAAAACCGGGGATGCGTGCCTCCACGTGCTTCAGTGCCCGAGCATAGGACTGCTCCATGTTCGTGCGCATGTGCAGCTTCGCTTCGGCCCGAATCGCCTCCGCAGCTGCTTCAACCGCGGCCTCCCTATCCTTCGTTGCGTCATTGATGGCCTTCGCGGTCGTTGCCTTCTCTTTGACAGCTCTCTCCGCTTCTCTGTCCGCCCTCTCCTTCAAAGAGGTCTGTTCGTTCGCCGCCACCAAGGCAGCCTCGAGGAGCTGGATCTGAGCCGCCTGAGACTCAGACAACCTCTTTTCCGCCTCGAACATCTTCATGGCTTTGGCACGCTCCGACCTATCTCTATCGCTTGCCGCCTTAAGCTCTTTTTCTTACTCGGCGAACTGCTCCATCATATGGCTGAAGTGGCAAGTGATTTGGGTCGACAGAAAAAAGAAAGAAGTTTAGACACACGAGTCACCTAAAAAGGAGAAGAGAGGACTCAACTCACCGTTATGGTCGCCTTAGCGATCTCTAGGGCACCATTGCTGACTGTCCCTGCCTTCAGTGCGGTGCGATCCTTCGGGGTCAGCAGGTGCCGAACCACTTGCATGCAGCGCACAGCGTCCCCAAGAAAATCGTCGTGTCATCACACACCAGTCAGGGATGAAGAGCTTCTTGTGCTCTTCGGTAAGAATTGTTTCCGCAGCCGCTGTTACGAGCGCCAACACCTGCTCGATAGAAGTTCCCTCGGTAGCCTGGGCTGACAAGGTAGACGGGGTAGGTGGCTCGGATTCTACATTAACCACCGGGGCCGCCAACACCGGGGCCTTCACGACCTTGGCAGACGGCGGCCCTGAGGTCATTCTCTCTCTTCTTCTTATCGGGGGCCTTGTTGGCCACTGCCGACCGGCCAGATAGCATCGCCCTGAAGTCCATGTACGAGGTCTCTGCAAGGAAAAAAAAGAAGGGGGGAGATAGACATGAGGAATAGTTAAACAAAAGCTAAGGAAAAACAAAGAAAAAATGCAAAGCGTACTAGGGTCGATCGGACTGAGATTTCCACCGAAGAGGACCTCTTCGGTTAACTCCTTCCAACCCAGGGGCTCACGAGCGAGGAGTTTAGACACGATCTCATCCTCCTTCGGCGTCAACGCCGGCTCGGCCCTTGCTCACTTCGGCACCTCCTCCCTCCACATTGTTGGAATATTCCACGGCTCGGCGCCTCTAATTAAGAAGTACTTCTCCTTCCAGAATTTAATAGAGTCGGGGTTGTCTATCAGCTTCACACCGCGGCGCGGCGATAAATAGTACCGGTACTCCACCTTGCTCTTCCGATGAATATGGTAGAGCCTTCGGAGAATGGTGAACTGAGGTGCGACCCCTATCGCTTGGCATTGGAGCACGAAGCCGTTCACGTGCCTCCACATATTCGGCATGTACTGAACAGGGCTCAGCCCGTACCACTGTAGCACCTCGGCTACGAATGAGGGAAGAGGCAGACGGAGACTGGCGTAGAAGGCATCGAAGGGGAAGGCGCACATGTCAAGGGAGCTAGGTGCGTAGGCTCGAACACCGGGACCTGGGAGAAGAAGGCTGAAATCCTTCGGTATCATGAAACTACTCCGAATCCGCACTAAATCCTTCTCCGTCAACATAGAGGGGATGTCGTCGACTTCGGAGTGTTCCCCGCCCTGCTCTCGTCATATGAAGCCGATCTCCCGTACACTACCTTGGCCAGGAGATCGTCAGAATACTCTCGAACCCTACCAAGATTTGATAAAGGGCCCGAGAGCCTACCTAACGCCCCAGCTCGTCTCTCCTTCTCCACGATCGTTACAAAGCTTACTGTTACTGCCACCCCTTTTCCCTTGTCTACCTTCGGAGCTATTGCCAACGGCTGATCCCCTTCGTGGTCCGAGGTGGAGGTCTCACTCCCCGAAGAAACCCTAGACATCTCGCGGAGTATGTAAAAAAGAATATATATTTACCTTGACGTGACAGTGACGGTCGGAGTTTTTTCGCCGGAAAACCTAACGCTTGGCCGCAACTGCTAGTAGAGCCACCCAAGTGCGAAAGGTAATTCTCTAGAGTGAAAACGTGAAGAATGAGAAAAGTGAGGAGGGGTGAAAACTTATAAGGATTGAGCCATGCCGCTTGGGCTTCTGAGACAATTGGGCCCCCGAAAAGCAGAAAAAGGCCCAAGAAGCGCTGAATAATAAACGACAGAAGGCGTAGAGACTGAATTTCAAACGACGCCATAAATTCACTGACTAGCTAAATCTTCTCGATAATCACGCCTGATCAAGATTAGCGGCTCAGATTGTGCCACGTCCTTCGGAGCCAAACTTCGAGCAAATGTGACTCCGAGCATGAAAATAGGAAAAAACACTCCCTCGATAAACGCGCTCAATCCAATGGCTCAGATTGCGCCACGTCCCTTGGAGCCAAACTCCGAGCAAACATGGCTCCGAGCGTGAAAGTGGGAGAAAACACTCCCTCGATAAA
Source organism: Hemerocallis citrina (assembly GCA_017893485.1). Taxonomy (NCBI): domain Eukaryota; kingdom Viridiplantae; phylum Streptophyta; class Magnoliopsida; order Asparagales; family Asphodelaceae; genus Hemerocallis; species Hemerocallis citrina. The sequence goes on from JACEHZ010000200.1 coordinate 421,720, forward strand.
CGCGCTCAATCCGAGGGCTCAGATTGCGCCATGTCCCTCGGAGCCAAACTCCGAGCAAAAGTGGCTCCGAGTGTGAAAATGGAGAAAGACACTCCCTCGATAAACACGCTCAATCCGAGGGCTCAAATTGCGCTACGTCCCTCGAAGCCAAACTCTGAGCAAACGTGGCTCCGAGTGTGATAGTAGGGAAAAACACTCCCTCCTTCAACATGCTCAATCTGATGGCTCAGATTGAGCCACGTTCCTCGGAGCCAGACTCCGAGCAAATGTAGCTCCGAGCATGAAAATGGGAAAAACGTCACCTCGAAAAACGTGCTCGATCTAAATCCAATGGCTCAGATGGAGCCACGTCCCTCGGAGCCAAACCCCGAGCAAGCGTGACTCCGAACGTGAAAGAGGGGAAAATGGTCCCCTCCCGATGCGCGCTCACGATCGGAGCGTTGAGATTGCTCCATGTCAGCTAGCGACAGATCCACCATCAGATCACTCCAAAATTCACGCCAACGATGTGATCAACGCCCCAGATCGCGCCACATCGATATTCCTTGATTAATTCTTTTATTTAAATTATTAATTCGAATTATTTATTTAAAAATTGTGAAAAATAGTTAAAAATTCAAGAAAAAACAATTTAAAAATCTAAAAAATAATTATAAATTCAGGAAAATATTTTTGAACTCCTTGGTGAATAATTATTAATTAGAACGACTAATTAATACTTTTTGAAGATGAGCTGTTGATTCACAAATTCGAATAAATAATTCGAAAAAAATTAAAAATTCGAAAAAATTGCTAAAACTTCAGAAAAATCTGAGAATAATTTTGGGCATTTTACAAGCTCAGAATAGCGCCGTTACACCTCGAGCAAGATTTGGACTCTCCCGAGAACTCCGATAAAATTTCGTACGCCATTAAAACAGCAAAACTTCTCCTCAAAGACTGTTAAACTCAAGTCTCCAGGAGTGGGGGGCTCGTGATATGGCTAAAAATAGGATTAATCGGGACCGTTCAAATCGGGCACAGAAATTAAAGCTCAGGGGAAAAACGGTAATTTCACCTATAAACGGGTCCGAATTGGGGACTGGGTCTTCTCTTCAAAGCCCAATAGCCAAAAAACGGGTCTGTCTTACTGGGTATGGGTAGCAACCCGCTACAAACCAACCCAGATGAATAAAGAGTAATTCAAATTCGCGGTTATCCCTAAGAGATAGTTTAAACAGTCACTCTTATCACAAAACGAGTAAAACTCTCTTCTTATCCATACACATCCGGAAGTAGAAATTTATCCTTATCTCGAAACTGATTCCTAAGGCGACTATAAATACCCCTCTCCCCCACTATGACAAGGTAATCAATCTTTTTCTACCTAAATCTCTTTCATAATTTTTCAGATTACTGACAAGAGCGTCGTCCCGGTGTATCAAACTTTGTGCAGGTTCACGGCGACAGCGAGAAACCAGTGAACACGCAGGTGAAAGTCAGCAGGTTTGCTTATTTGTTTCGTCGAAGAATCCACAAATTCATCTGTTTGCTCCCACACCAGAAATCAGCAGCAATAATACCCCTGGGCTGCCTTAGGCATGTAGAACAAGATGAACAGTTTGGATTTTTCATAGGGGGTTCGTATCATGGAGGGCCTCAAAATAAGATTTGATGTAGAGACTTAAAGGGATCACCTTCCTATATATATATATATATATATATATATATATAGAAAGAGAGAGAGAGAGAGAGAGAGGAAAGGTGGCATAGGCGGAAATTTCCTTCTGTGGCACCCTAAAAATCCGACCCCCTCCTTCCAAATGCATGATCCACACCGTTTAAAGTGTTCAACATATCATAAAACATAAAAGGAAGAAATATTGTCAAAGTTGAATATGTTTTGCGCATGCATTAAGTTGTCGCTAACTGCTTAATTACTGAAAAACCGTTGAATTTATAACCTCATTGATGATTGGGAAAAACATGTTCAAATAAAGTGATTTTACATCACTCTATGTTCTAGGGTATGATGATCAACTTAAACGGTGTAGATCGTGAATTTCGATAGCGGGGGATTGAGTATTTAGCGCACCATAGGAGGAAGTTTCCTTTTGATAGCGGGGGATTGAGTATTTAGCGCACCATAGGAGGAAGTTTCCTTTTATGCCTATATATATATATAACTTCCTTTTATGCCTATATATATATATATATATATATATATATATATATATATATATATATATATATATATATATATATAGGAAAAGGGAAAGCTTCGGTTGTGCACTACCTCTAGTGCACACGGCGTGTGCACTAGGCATTCGGGCGTTCATATCGACGATCCGAACCGTTCACATTGATCTACACATCTAAATTAGTCTAAATATGTAAAATCAAATCATTTGAAATTCATTTGCCCATCCATCATGTGACTATAAAAAATAATGATTTTCAGCCATTCAATTTTTTAACACTTCAATGGATGGGTAAATGAATTTCAAATGATTTGATTTTACATATTTAGACTAATTTAGATATGCAGATCAATGTGAACGGTTCGGATCGTCGATATGAACGCCCGAAGGCCTAGTGCACATGCCGTGTGACTAGAGGAGTGCACAACCGAAGCTTTCCCTATAGGAAAATCTTCCATTGTGCACCACCTTTCCGTGTGCACTCGGCCTTTCCGCCTTCGTATCGACGATCCGAACTGTTCACATTGATCTACACATCTAAATTTGTCTAAATATGTAAAATCAAATTATTTGAAATTCATTTTCCCATCCATCATGTGACTATAAAAAACAACGATTTTCAGCCATACAATTTTGTAACACTTCAATGGATGGACAAATGAATTTCAAATAATTTGATTTTACATATTTAGACTAATTTAGATGTGTAGATCAATGTGAACAGTTCGGATCGTCGATACGAAGGCGGAAAGGCCGAGTGCACACGCCGTGTGCACCATAGGTGGTGCACAGCGGAAGACTTCCCTATATATATATATATATATATATATATATATATATATATATATATATATATATATATGTGGAAAATCTTCCATTGTGCACCACCCCTTCGCGTGCACTCGGCCTTCCCGCCTTTGTATCGACGATCCGAACCGTTCACATTGATTTACACATCTAAATTTGTCTAAATATGTAAAATCAAATCATTTGAAATTCATTTGCCCATCTATCATGTGACTATAAAAAAACAATGATTTTCAGCCATACAATTTTGTAACACTTCAATAGATGGGCAAATAAATTTCAAATGATTTGATTTTATATTTTTAGACTAATTTAGATGTGTAGATCAATGTGAACGGTTCGGATCGTCGATAAGAAGGCTGGAAGGTCGAGTGCACACGCTGTGTGCACCATAGGTGGTGCACAATGGAAGACTTCCCTATATATATATATATATGGGAAAAAGGGGTATGAGCAACTTGCTCATTTAGTAAATAAGCAATTGATGATGTAGCATACATGTGATTGGAAAAGCCTAAAAAGGGTTAGTTGTCCAATGTATCACATGCATGCCACATAATCAATTGCAAGTTGCTCATATCCCTTTACCCTATATATATATATATATATATATATAAGAAAAAATTTAATTGCATGCACTCTTGCACTTATTAACAAGATATACTATTTTTCATTATAGATATACTATATTATGTTATATGTAACATACCAACTAACGTCCCCATACCCTACTTTTTGGTAAAATCATGTATCCCCATACTCGTATCATGTCATACCCGCACCTTGTACCCATATTTATGCTACATAGCCTAGGGGGTATCTATTTTAACATGTTGGTGCCAAGTTGTTTAACCCTTCATCCAAGTTGCATCAAGTCTATCCACTTATCTGTTCCTTTATAATGATTTCGCATTGGCTCCATTCTTTTTTATATGACCATTGTTACTTGTAATCTTTAGACTAATTTACTCCTTTTACCTTCTCTTTATCGGAGTTGATGAGACGAACAATCAATTGACAGCTTGTAATACCCCGTACTTAAGAATATATATATATATATATATATATATATATATATATATATATATATATATATATATATATATATAATTTAATAATAATAATAATAATAGGATATATAGAATTATTATATCGGCCTATAGGGATTTGTGTGTGAGTGGGCCTATAGAAATTATGGGCACAATTTGTAAATGAAGAAAGAATTGGTGGCTGGTTGCGTGTGTGTGGTTTGTTGATGTGGGCCTGGGTTGTGCATGGCCATGGGAGATCACATGCGGGTGAGTGTGTGGATGGCGAGGAATTTGATCCCACATCGACTATGAAGGTGAGAGAAAGAGTGGTTATATAATAATGCCTATGAACAAAGGGTACCTATAAGTTATAGCACATTTTGTGAGGCAAGCCTGTGGTGGGCCGTTGTTAGGATCTCTTTTTCGCGTGTGCATGCATGCGTAGCCACGTGCACAGCTGAGCCGGGCTCGGAGCATTACTTATAAGCTATAACTTCTTTTGTGAGGCAAACATGTGGTTGGCCGTTGTTAGGACATGTTTTTCGCGTGTGCGCGCACGCGTAGCCGCGTGCACAACTGAGCCGTCTCGGGGTGTTACACAGCTAGTTCAGCTGAAACAAATGACTATTATGCAGAGGGGCTATGGAAGTTAATTATATTAGTTTGTGATCTGAAATTTTATTCGAAAGCAGAGTTAACACTAAACAAATTAAACTAAATTTGAGAAGTACTTATGGGATGTCAATTTGCCACAAGATCATCAATTCCTCATCAAGTCATCAGCGCCTATCATTATCCCATCAAAATTTGGATGATCATGTCTTGACGGTAACAAAGTCCAGAAAAAGCTTTCTGAGTTTTCGCATCTGATTGGTAGCTTGATGTCAGCTCTATATTATGGTGCCAGTTTTGTGGCCAAGGCAACATTGAGTGAGGCCGCCTATAAAATATTGAATGTTCTTGATGGCATGGTTAGCAGTGAATCTACCCATAATTTCATCATGCAGTTTTGGCTCATTTGACTAAAGAGCTATCTTCAAATAATTTGGACTGGAGATGAGATCAGATGTTAAAAGATTCTGTGTAAGCACATGGAGGCACAAAGTGAGCCAAATAACCCTATGATTCTTACTTCTAATGTTTATGACATTTTGTCTCTCTCTCTGTGTGTGCGCGCGCGCGCGTGCGTGCGTGCGTGCAATTTTCAACTTTAGCATACATGCATGCATCTCCTGTACTCGAAGGCTGAAAGATTTTCTTACAGACTTGGTTGTGGATTATTATGGTTATATGGTTGCATTACGACTTTATTTTGTCGTAACCTTCATTCTTTTTTCATGGTTTACTTTATACTAGAATTCTCACGTGTGGAATAATAATTTTGTTAGGTCAAAAGTACTATTTCAACAGAAAAACAAATGTATCACAATGGGAGCAACCAAATTCAGCTAACCAGGTCGGTCTGCAACTTAATGGCATAGCCACTGGGCATGAGTCTACTGTGACAAGTGATTATGAACCAAGTTACAAGAAGAAATGTATGGGGTGTGGAGGATGGGGGGTTGGCCTGCTTCAGGTTTGGGGCTATTGCAATCACTGCACACGGTATCTTTCACATTTTTTCCTTGTTTATTACAGAGAACCATTATTCTTTTCTTCACTTTAAGAGTTAAATTATCTGTATACAATCCTCTCCTTTTTTCTGTGTATTGGAATATGGAGGAATTAACTGTAAAAAGTATTTTCCTAACTGCATAGTTTCCAGTACTAACAAAAGGCCATATTCGCATTCTAGCTTTGGGTCGACATGGTTTGTCCTTTGTTCATGATGTTTTGGCATGTTAATCTTAAAATTCGTAGGAAATTAAGTTCTTAGTAGAAGAACATGATTTGTAATACAGAGGACTTTGTTCATGGTTTACAGTGGTTGAATTAAAAGCTTTGCTTCACTGTGTATCTCTATTGTTATAACCTTGAACGGATGGGTTCATGTGGACGTTTGGCTATACGAAACTATAAATCACAACCATCCAACGATTTCTATCAAATGCTAACTCCTTGATTAGTAAATCTTAATACTTTGCACATTCTTCATTAATTCTCAGGAACATTCAATTATTTGAGAGGCAAGCATGAACACGACCTGGTATTCGAATAACTTACCACCTACGATCCAACTAGCTTTAGAAATGAATACCCATTATAATATTATGCATTTGTGTAGCACTTATCATGAATCTAGTAATATTCATCATTCGTTCATTATTCTTGCATTGGCTTATACAAATTGAAACAAATTCATGTCAATATCATATTGAATTCATATACTGGAAATTATCTGATCAGGTTGCTTAAGGGCTGTGGGAATTTTGGTGTGGATAATTCCTTGAATGATATAAACTGTTCATCTTGATGTACATTCCTAAATTGACCAAGGATCAGAGAGACTGAGTGGTGGTATAAAGTTCATTTATCCAAGCTTCAATTTGTTAAAAAAAAACTACGCTAGCAATAAGAAAATTGATACACTTGATGCATGACAGACACATTTTATTTCACTTGGTCTTGCATCCTTATTCTAATTTAGGCATGTTGATCAAGAGGAATAGTGGAAATCATCCATTGATGGCTTATCTTAGGAACTGACTTCATTCCATCATTTCCCTCGAATATTTGAGCAAATGTTTTGGAAATTAATTGTAGGATATTATGATCCACGATCTTGAACTATGAATAGTTCTTATTATGGTTGAATTTTTGACTAGTTTGCATCCTTGGTCATAGTTTTTTTAATCAGACTTCACTTGGGTTTATGCGGGAATGCATACTGTTTTGCTCTTTTTGTTGCTTAGAGGGATGGGGATGTAGTTTGCCCATCTAAGTGAGATAAGGTGTTCATGTATTTTTATCTTCTTTCAATTTAGAGCAATCATAGAATAGATCACATTTTTGACTAATATCACCGTATGAAGTATTCATGTAGGAAGTTTATGAGAACAAATGGGTTCAATTTTAAATTTGGCTGTTGTACGAGATGGAACCGATTCAAAAAAGGTTCTTCATTTTCTGATACTAATTATTTTTAATGAAAATCAATCCTTCTCATATGGGCCTTACTTTTACAAAGATACTTGTACGTTAATTTGTGTAATAGAGCAGTTGTTTGAATCATGGAGCATATTTTTTTGATAAAAAGATGACTAAGTCATCGCTTCATTAATTAGGAGTTAACGAAACAGTAACAAGACTACAAATAGAGCTCGAAGGCTAACATCATAAAAGTTCCGCTGCACTAAGGCCACAACAGGAACTATTCAAAATACATCAAACTAAACAACCATTCATTGCAGAAAATAAAACTGCTCCTTGGGCATCCTCCCTCCCATGAGCTACTCCTCCTCCTCCACTCTCCTCTTCTTTCTGGCATTGAGCAACCCTGTCCATTCGAAACAACAAAATTTAATTTTATGCATCAGAACAGGTAATCTATGATCTACGCTATTGAAACAGAGATCGTTACGGTCTAGCCACAGGTTCCACAAGATTGAAGCCACTAATAAATCCCAATAAATTCTTACATCCCTCCTAATCCTGTGCTCTCTAATCTCCCCCCAGACCTCCGCACTAGACCCTGGACACTGAACAACTCCGAACGCTAGACCTACTTTTCCCCACACCCATCTCGCTCTGATGCACGTAAAGAATATATGATTCGTATCCTCTTCGTGATTTAAGCACCTATTACAAGAGACGCCATCCATGAAATCCCTTTTCCTAAGGTTAACTTTAGACAGAATCGCGTCATTATCTACCAACCACAAGAAAACTTTCACTTTAGAAGGTGCTTTGATTCCCCAAATAACCGCAGCACTCGCGTTCCTTAAGCCTCCGTCATTCAGCCTTTTATATAGTGAGGATACCGTGAACTTGCAATTTGCCTCCAGAGACCACCATCTCTCATCTTCTGGCTGTTGCGTGACACGCCCTTCGCTGCGAATGTAGTTGTTGAGCTGTTGTAGTTGAAGTATAGCTTCCTGTTCCAAAAAGTCCTTGACTTCTAGTTTTAATGTATTATTCTTCCACACATCGTAAACAAGAGTATCAATGTTGATAACTGCCCCTGCAGCTGCTGGGAACAACCCCATCAAAGAGTTGCTGCCGCACCACCTATCTTTCCAAAATCTTGTCTTCTTGCCTTGCTTCACCTTACACAGGGTGTTGTTATGGAATACTTCCCCTGTCTTGAAAACCCCTTTCCAAAGACACGATTTCCTACTAAGAGGACCCCTACCCCCGAATCTGAACTTCTTTCTTGCCCGGTAGTTGGACAGAGACTTGCACCACCAATTGTTACGCCGACAATCCATTTTCCACCACCACTTACTGAGGAGTGCAGTATTCATGTCCCTAAGGTTGACGATGCCTAACCCCCCAAATTCTTTCCTTTTGCATACCCTCCCCCAGCTGATGAGATGGATCCCTTTACCTCCCTCGTTTGTTCCTTTCCACAAAAACCTCCTACGGCATTTGTCTATCCTCTGGATTACCCATACTGGTAATTCGTAAATAGACATGAGATATATCGGAATACTGTTGATGACGGAGTTCAACAGCGTGATCCTCCCCCCTAGAGTTAAGTATCTACCCTTCCAGCCTGCCAATCTTTTCTCGATCCTATCAATAAGGGGCTGCCAGTCATCCCTAACAAGCTTCCCAGGCCTAATCGGAACTCCTAGGTATGTAAGCGGGAACTCTCCTTTATTGCATCCAAGCATTTGTTGAATCGAGGAGATGGGGATAGAGCATTCTTCACTAAGTTGTATGACACAGCTCTTAGAGAAATTGACCTTCATGCCCGACCATGCCTCGAAGCACTTTAATACTGACCCCATAGCAACGATGTCCTCTTTAGTAGCCGAGCCGAAGAGTAGAGTATCATCTGCGTACTGAAGGATTGATATAGGATCTGAAAAAGCTTTGATTTTAATGCCGAAGATCGATCTTTCCTTACTGCCGTTAGCAATCATTTCTGCTAGCCCATCAGCTACGATGGCAAATAGCAATGACGAGAGTGGGTCCCCTTGCCTGAGACCTCTCTTGCATCGGATTTCTTTCCCCTGTTCCCCGTTCATCAAAGGAAACGATTTTCCTCCTCTAATGCATCGAGATATCCATTTTCGCCACCTTTCGCCGAACCCCTTCAGTAACAGAACCTCGTCCACCGAATCCCATTCCACCGAATCATACGCCTTTTGAAAGTCCACTTTAAAGAGGAATCCGTCCGATTTTTCTTTGGAAGCCCGAAATACAATTTCGTGCGCCGAGGCAACGCTATCCATAATGTCACGACCTTTGATAAATCCGCTCTGAGAATCTCCAATGATATCCTTTAGAATTGGCCCCAATCTGTTAGCCAACACCTTGGTAATGATCTTAAAGGATCCATTGAGCAGGCTGATCGGTCTCAAATCTCCAACCTCTTTAACCTCCGATTTCTTAGGAATGAGAGAAATATTCGCGTAATTGATTCTATCTAAGTCTGCCTGTCCATTATAGAAATCCAGAACAATGGCCATAAAATCCTTTTTGATGATTCTCCAATATAGCTTATAAAAGAAAATTGGAAATCCATCTGGGCCAGGCGCCTTATCCTGACCCAACTCATTGATAGCATTAACCACCTCTTCTTCTGAGAAACAACCTTCAATACATTCACTACCATTAATTCTGGAGTCTTCCCACATGTTCAGATTCAGCGAGCACCTGTGTTCTCTTCTTTGACCTAACAGTTCCTTAAAATAATCATTGATATGATCGTTGATTCTATCCTCATTCTCACACCAAACTCCATCCACCATAAGTCCAGCTATGTGATTTTGACGCCTTCTGCCATTGGCGATCCTATGAAAGAATTTGGTATTCGCATCCCCTTCCTGCAACCACTGAAATCTAGAGCGTTGCCTCCAATAAAACTCTTCCATCTTCTGAATATGAAGGATATCTTGTCTCTTGCTGTAGAGCTCCTCAAATTCACTCCCTAATAAGTCTCTTTCCTCCTCTATAAGTTCCAATTGCTCTATCCTCTCCCCTAAAACATCTTTAAGTCTTTGGTTTGTGCCAAATTCTGATTTGGCCCAAAACTTCAGTTTAGATCTTAGTCTTCTGGTCTTTTGGATCCAACAACCCACCGCTGATAGAGACTCCGTCGGCTCGTTCCAGCACTCCTCTATTATCTTTGACAACCCATCGCACAGCATCCACGATTTTTCGAATCTAAATTGATGCATACGTCGCTTTTGTCCCACTCCACAATCCAAGCATAGCGGTGTGTGGTCAGAAGTGAATCTAATCAAAGCAGTAGCCCTGGCTAGTGGAAATTCATCTTCCCATTCAGAGGACACTAAAATTCTGTCTAATTTGGCCAATGTAGGGGCAGGTTGTAAATTTGACCAAGTGAATTTCCTATTCGTTGGTTCGATTTCCACTAATTCTAAAGCGCTGATAATCGCATTAAACTGATCCCTATCTCCCCTGGACGCACCTCTACCCAAATGTTCATGTAGAAATCTAGTAATGTTGAAATCGCCTCCCACAACCCAAGGTCCTGTACATCTAGCTCTAATGCTCCTCAGTTCGTCCCAGAAGAAGCTCCTCTGGGCGGACCCATACGGACCGTAAACAGTAGTGACCGTATGAGTCCAATTATCAGCTCGACGTCTTAACCTAATCGTAACCGAAAATAAGCCCGCAATCTCGTCAATAATCTCAAACAATCTATGATCGACCCCAATAGCTATCCCCCCTGAAAACCCTCTCGACGATTTGAACCTCCAATCAAAGGCTCCTATTCCTTTAATGTTCTGAAACTCCTCTGGGGACGGATTTTCCACTCTAGTTTCTTGAAAAGCGCAGATCGAAGGTCTATGTCTAATAATAGTATCACTAATGAGTCTCTTTTTTGACTTCTGTCTCATCCCTCTCACATTCCAAAAGATGTATAACATAAATAACCGTATCTATGAACACCTATCATCTAGACACCCCAGCTACCCACTACATCTCTAATTGACTCTTGCTAACCCCTCTAATAACTTTAACCCTAACCATTTGCTCTTCTCTATTGGAACCCATAGCTAGACCGTAAAGACTAGCGAAGTAAATAAGCGAATCGTCATTTAACAAATTAAGGACTGAAAAATCAGCAGAAGAATTACCTAAACAAGCAGAGGTAGGCTCTTTAGTCTTTGCCGCTGATCTGATGAGATCCCCCTCACTTGGTCCACTAGAGCCCCATCTGTCCATCTGTCTTTTGCTTTTCCTCTTATACTCCAGAAATTGCTTGTTCGCCCCTTTCCGTTCGCTCTCCCCCACACTCCCCCCAGCTAACTCATTAACTTGCTTAACCCATTTTTCATGTTCTGAGTCATATCTACTTCCCCCACTATGAAGACCATCTAATGCACCTATCATTCCATTCAAGTTCTCAGGGTCAATGACATTATCATCTAGCTCTACGGAAGCTACGGAGTCGACCTCGACTGTGTCCATAGGCTCCCCTAGACCATCTTTATTAAGATCACCTAATAACTCATTTTCAGCTATTATCCCCGCATCATCTAAAGCTCCTTCCTCTATATCCCGATGCTGAAGCCCAAGCCCATTGGATCCAGCCTCTGGCCCATCTACAATCAAAGGGTCGGCTGCTTTAGAGATAGGGTTAAAATCATTGTTAAGCTTGGAGCTTGTGCCGTCCACACCAGTACCCATCACCAAACCATCCTGAAAATCCGGGATCTGACTTTGAGCGGCAATCTCCAAACGGCGCGCTAGTTCTTCAATAGCTCGTTGGATAGCTACCTGCAACTGATCTTTACTCATCGACTCAAAACCAGGATCCTCCCTTGATATCTGTTCCGAAGCTACGATATCTGTGCTAGGCGCGATTTTCAGAATCCCCGGCCTTCGTAGCTGTGTCGATCTAATCCTCGTACCCTCAATCCTATCTCCCATCACCTCATGCCGCTGAAGAACCGAAGGTCCCTGAGATTGCTCCTTATTTCCCGCAAGCCGTACCGTGGATTTGAACGCCTCATCGAGATTGGAACCATATTCATCTACAATCTTGATGGGTTCCTGCGGTTGGTGATTTGTTGAACGGCCCAGATCCTTCGCAGCCAAATCGGGTGGACCTCCTTCATCGTCAACCTTCGAACGCATCGAATACGCATCTATGCACCTGTCATCCGATTGCTCTTCATCTTCCCGACTAGAGACTTTGGCGAAAGAAACGTTCTTCTTCTTCTCTACGATTACTTTGACATCAAAGAAGTCACCTTCGAACTCCACTTGTATCATAGACGGGATCGCTGCAAAATTCTCACATCCCACTCTAATTCGAGCAAATTCTCGCCGCGATTGGATTGTAGTACTCTTATCAACTTCCAACAGAAAACCAAACGAGCGCACTAAATTCTGGAATCCAGATCGCAACCAGCAGTGGAAGGGGAAGTTGAACAGACGAAGCCAAACCGCTGGCAATTCCTGTGTCTTTAACGCTCCTAGTTTGCGAGACCATTGGGAGAAGGTGACGAAGAAGTCGTCGGAACCCATACCTCTCTTCCTCAAAACTTCGTTCAATCTTTCCTCGTCATGGCAATGAACGATGAAGGCGCTAACGTTGAGACGCTGGACTTTCCATTGTAGGGTCTGCGTATTGCTACTATGTTATTAGAAATCATGGAGCATATTGCTACTACCGTTTAGCTATTAGAAATCATGACATATTTGTATGTTTATGCATACTCTATTCTATGTTAGAGAATTTGTATGATGCTTGCAGTTGTATCTTTTTTTTTAATTACAGTGCCAGCAGTTCTAAATATTTTATGTAAAGGAAGGTTGTCAGGCATATATGAATATCACTATGATGTCTTTCTGTAACTAGCAAATAAAATAGGGCCATGATTTTTGGGTAGCATATTTAATGGTGAAGATTGTTTTCTTTTAAAATTTTGATTTTAATTACTAATCATATGTTTATATAGGGTGCTGAATCTTCCTTATCAACAATGTTCAGTTCCCAATTATAGTGTTCAGGAGATGAAGAGTGTCCCATCTTCAAATGACCAGTCAGGAAGAATGGTTCCTAAGCATAGGTACTGTACTGTCCTACCCACTTCTGCCGCTGTATAGTTAGAGACTCCCTGCTTGGTCACTAAATTCCTTTAATGGAGCATTATATTGAATCTTGTATAACTTCATTTCAGATCAATCTCTAAACCACCATTAGGCAAAGGAAATAAAAAAGACAACAGGAAACGTGGTTATAGTGAGGATGATGAGTTGGACCCGATGGATCCAAGCTCGTACTCAGATGCTCCACGTGGTGGCTGGTATGTTATTGATATTTCTGTTAGTATGCAAACTGTTGTACATAAATGCATATAAATTATTAATATTATTTTTTCTGTTCCTGTGCATCTTTCTCTTGTTTCTCCACGCTCATGTATTGAGCAAAAACTGTTAGGAATAGTGTGGATATTGGAACTATCTTTTACTTAAAATCATATTGTGATTTAAATTTGTCTTTTGTTGTGGTGTTTTCACTTCTCATCTTGGCCATAAGTGGATTCTTCTGCTATATCTTTGGTGTAGTCAAAGGAATCTCTGACAATTGGTTCTGTGGTAAGAAGCTTACACGGGATGATATGCTGCAAGATATATGTGGCTTCCAACTATGAATTGTGCTTGTCTCTAATCTTAGGACATTTCTTATCATGAACTGATGAAATGAAGTCATGGAATGTAGAATTTGATGCCATCTCTAGTTCTGTAGTAAGATTTAGAATTGATCAGGAGGCCGGGATTAGTGGTGATTGTCCAAGTTATAATTTTATTAGTAGGACCAGTATGTAGGAGGAAAACATAATTGATGAAATGCAACTTCTAAAAGATAGAAGAAATTGTATGAAATGAAGTATAGTAGTGTTATTGTTGTACCTTAACAGAGGATGGCAAGTAAACTTGATGTAAACTTAACCTAGGTAGAGAATTTCCAAGTTTATTAAAAGATTAAGTTTACCAACATATAGTGTCGATTAAGTTAGAATTAAAACTAGTGATTGGTTTGATGGATTTTCAAGTAATGAACTAAGTTAGCAATCCCAATTAAATATCAAGCCTAAGATTCAATGATTATACTTAAGTGTTCTTAGCACGTAAAATATTCAATAGTGATTCGTACGTCGTCGACACCCCCTCCTATTCCCCTAATCCCCTTTTGAGCCTATATATAGGCCTTTAGACTAATGAGAATATATGCTTTTGATTGATTAAAAAAAAATTAGTGTGTTAGTTTTTGCTCTTCATTCTTCTCTTATGTGTGTGAGACCGTAAGGAATTATTAGGGTTTGTGAGAAACCCTAAACTACACCCAAACCCCAAAATCCAAACTCCAAACCCTAACCCTTCTTCAGCCGCCATACTCCCAAAAACCCATCTTCTCCACCCATCGGCTGCCTCTTCTTCTTCCTCATCCCACCATCTGTACCCATCACCACCTCCGCAAGCCGCCCTCCCTCCAACCACGCCAGCACCATCCGAAGCCCCCACAACCGCCACCCATCGACCGCCTCCACATCCCGACTTCACACCTCCACCACCAGCCCTCATATTCACCTTGCATCTCCACCACAACCACCCCTAACCCCCTTCCCTCCTTGTCGCCCCCCCCCCCCCCCCCCCCCCCCCCGCGTGCTGTCGTGAGTGCCCCCACAGACCACCGGCGCTCCACCACAAGCCATTGCCCCAACCCTGACTCCTTCCCGAGTGCCAACAGAGAACACAAATTGGGTTCAAATCAGACCAGATCTGATTTTTTTTGTTGGTAGATATCGGTGTTTGGTGTTTGGGCAAGATCTAGATTCGGATCCAGTGGTTTCTTACTATCCATCTGTGGTGGCGAGGACTCGTTCATCGAACCTCGGTAACTTCTTTCCATTCCTCCATTACTCGAGTTACTACTTATCATCTCTAGAATATTATCTGAATTTACTGTCGTCCTCAAATATTGAGTGTGTGCTTCTACTTGCCTAATAGCATATGAATCAATATTGAATATTTTACTTGCTAAGAACAGTTAAGTATAATATTTGAATCTTAGGCTTGATATTTAATTGAGATTGCTAACTTAGTTCATTTCTTGAAAATCCATCAGACCAATCACTAGTTTTAATTCTAACTTAATCGGCACTACATGTTGATAAACTTAATCTTTTGATATTCTTGGAAATTCTCTACCTAGGGTTAAGTTTACATCAAAACTATCTTATAAATATTTGATTTATGATTACTACTAAGTTAGATATCAAAATCTGCACTTCTTCATGTGCCATATGGCCCATATCCATAATCTGGAATTATGTGAACTTACCTTAGCTAATATTAATGAAAGCAAGTTCTAAGATCTAATGGTAAGTTCTTTCAAGTGAAAGTTCAGAATATTATTAAATTTGCCTCTTTAACACTTTCTTCTTTTCCTCCTTTTAAAGGGGTTGTAAAGTGAGTAGCAATATCTGAGTTTAGTGTGTTCGTATTCATGCATTTATTTATTTTAAGGAGTGCAAACTTTTGTTCAAGATTTTGTATTAAATTATTGAACAAGCTTTAGCAAGAACAAGTTCTTGTTCAAGCTTAAGTGAGATTCTAATGAGCCTGAGCAAGTTTTTTTTTCCGTTCTTCTGACATTCTAGGCCCCACAGCTATAGCGTTACATTTAGATAAGATTGAGATGAAGACCAGGTTGAGCTTTAAATATGCTTTCATGCTTCAAAACTTGTTTATGACCATTAATTTTCTGTTATCCCCAAGTTCCCATCTGACCGTCCTTACTAACATGCAGGTTTTTCAGCCTTGCTTGTGCTCCTCATTCACTTTCCTACACAAAACACCTTTAATTTGACGAGGGGACTTGTAACCCTTCTATCCATGAATTAGCAATCGATATCCCTGAGTTAGTTGATTCTCTCATGTTCTAATGTCTCCATTCAAAAATTAGTTCACTTGAATTGAAGGCCATCCATAAAGTTTCAGGAAATATGTATGGATCAACTAACGAGGTTTGTCAAGTGGTAATTTATGGATACTAAAGCTCTCATTTTCTAAAATTGCTCTCATGCCCTTATAAATGGAGTGTGGTTTGTATAATTCACCCAGTTATTATTATTAATAATGAATCTAGCCTTTATATCTATGCCTGATAGTAATGTTTTGCACGAGCTGCATCTGGGTCAATTATCCTTTGTTTTATTCTTTGCAGGGTTGTTGGTCTGAAAGGAGTACAACCGCGGGCAGCAGACACCACTGCTACTGTATGTATTTTCCTTAACTGTTGGAAAATTCTTGAATATGTTTTGAATATCTTTATTTCGGTTGGCCACCGAATAACCTATTAGCATTCTTCCATTCAGTAATCTTAGGAAGATTAGAGCCTTTAGCTGGTGAATAAACTATGACTGCATTTCATACCAAAGTGACCATAACCTAATCAGTTTGTATTATGAATATACGACTTTGCATATGTTGAAGAGTATCCTTTGAGTTTACTTTCTTAACTTAGAACCTCTAAATGATTGAATATATTTTCTTTGAAATGTTATGAATTAGAATTTCTTGCAATCTTTGAGTGTAGTGGTACAAAGGTTGATGCGTGTGTGTGTGAGCGTAAATATACACATCCCAAGCACCGGGTTAATATAGGGTGACTCACCGGGGTTCTTAGGGTGTTTGGTTCCTTGCCCAGAAAAGAAGTGAAAGTAATATACTTGCTACTAAACTTTGTGGACATAATGTGATCATACATACTATATCTTTCGGATTTCAGGGTCCTCTCTTTCAGCAACGTCCGTACCCTTCTCCTGGGGCCGTTCTCCGAAAGAATGCAGAGGTTGCTGCTCAAACCAAGAAACGTGGTTCACACGGTATGGGTCCCATATCTAAGAGAGGCGATGGCAGTGATGGGCTTGGAGATGCTGATTGATTTTCCCAATGGTAATGCCAATTGTACTACATAAATTATACTACTACAACTCTACGAGACTCAATTGTACGGGTTCAATGTGTGTTTATGTGGGGTCTGCACGCATTGATTACTTCTGGGCTTCACATGGACCCTGCTATTCGAGTCTTGTAGTACTGAATTTGTATCGACTATCTTCACTTGCATATTCTCTGGTTTAATATACTAGTAATTTACACGTGCGATGCACGTCTTAATGAATTTAATTTTTAAAAAGTAAAAATTCAGATATAGTATGAGTTTGAACATGAAACCTTCTTTATATTAATTATGTATGTGTATTGCACATGTTGGTAGATTTACAAATGACAATAAGGCCTTCTCCCATTATAGTATTAGAGATATATAAATGTAGACTAAATGATATACAAGAATCGTTATTGGAGGCGGACAAGGCATCCAACTGAGAGAAGAAAGTTAGGATTTGTTGAGTGTCAAAATGGGTGTAATGAACAGTTATGTTATCACTGTTGGTCTTGAACATGAAGCAGCAGAGTTCTGATTTTCAAGCAACATTTGAAGTGGGGGAACTGTTGTGAAAATGGCATGCACTGTTTTTGGCATTATATTTATAGAGAAATCTTCGGTTGCACACTACTTTGGTGAGCACTCCGTGAACACTCACGAAATAGAGACCTTATGAAAAATCTGAACCGCTCATATTGTTCTATATGCCTAAGATAGCGTAACAATAAAAAATCAATTAATTTGAAATTCATTTGTTCATGATTTACATCATCACAAATTTGTATGGCTGAAAATTCTAACAGCATGATGGATGGGCAAATGAACTTCAAATTACTTGATTTTTTATTGTTATGCTGTTTTAGGCATATAGAATAATTTTTATTTCCGTGCTTCATGTAACTCTATTTCTAGTAATCTTACTCATATCATGCATCTAATTTTCTTTTGGGCTACAGCTGCTGCTTCAGGAGCAAGAGGGAGAATTGCAAGGGTTTTCCAGGTGGATGATTTTGACGACGAGGAGATAGAGATCGGGCCAACTCTGGACTGATGAGTGGACACCCGCCTCACTACTACATATTTTGTTTCAGGCCTTAGTATTTTGTATCTGTATTTTGGTTGCCTTTAGGCTGGATGATGTAACCCACCCCCCAGGGTTTTGTTGGGGGTTATGTTTTATTTCCTGCACTGTACTTTTATTTTCCCGAGACTTCGGGGTTGTTTATTAATCACTTATTAATGAAACAGGGTGGTATTATTCCACCTTTTCCTCAAAAAAAAACTGTGCAAATTAAATCAAGATAATCGTTAGACTTGTTCCTTTGATGAACTGTAGTCAGACTTATTGTACGAGAACTTTGAGTTTCAATATTTTGGCGATGCCTCTATTGTCAACAAGCTTACAAAGAAGGCATTTGGATTGATGTCAAATTTTACTACTTTGTTGTTTTGCGTTCTTGTGAGTCTGCTGGTTGCAGGACCATTCTAACAAGAGCAAAATCCTGTGCAGTCGGTGCTGTGAAAATTTCTGAGATTTGTCTAACATTTGGGATTCCAACTTTTCTACCTAGATTCTGAGGAGGAACTCGAGCAGAGTTGGTATAAAATGAGTATAAAACGAGTCTGAAAAATCAATGTCCAAAAACTTGCCGTCGAAAATTGAAGCAAGAGGAATCTGGCTTCAGCCAATAAAATCTGGCCCGTTTGATACCTTCAGACATCAACCTTCTTGATTGTGATCTTGTCTTGTGTCATCCCTAACGTTTATTTGTTACAGTAATTTTTTTTTGAGTTAAAAGGTGGAATAAGGCCACCCTATTTCATTAATAAGAGGTTAATAAAACAATCCCGGCGTACCGGGAGAAAACAAAACAAAAGTACAATGCAGGAAGAAACAAAATAGAACAAACCTACTCCCCCAACAAACCCTGGGGGGTGGGTCTAACTACACAAATCTCAAACAACCAAAGAGTACAGTCTGCTGGTACAAAACACAAACTGGCATACACTCTTGACTGGTGAAGCCAGTCCCTCAGTCCAGCGTCGGCCCGAACTCTATCTCCTCATCGTCAAACTCCTCTACCTAGAAAACTCTGGCTATCTTTCCTCTTGCCCCCGTGGCTGCAGCTGTAGCCCAAAAAGAGATGAGATGCATGATGTTAGTCAGGTTACCAGAAATACTATTACACGAAGCACGAAAATAAAAATTATTTCTGTCAAGCCATAACACCTATGTTGTTGCCGCAATTGCGATGTACCACGCATCCTTCATATCATGGCGAATCGAGGCAAATTTGGGACCAATCCACAAATCCTCATATTCGCGGGGGTATTCGCCTGTTCCTAAGGCTCGGAGAACCTTAACCATAGTCGCCTTACTTCTAGGGCAGTGGATGAAGAGGTGATCTAGATCTTCCACATGCACGTTGCAGAAACCACAGTTGGTCGCCACCTGTGGTTGTCTTTTGGCAAGGTTTTGCCTAGTGAGGATAGCATTATTGAGCACTAGCCATAAGAAAACTCTGACTTTAAGGGGGGCTTTCGCCTTCCACAGCACCTGTGCCCAGCTGGGTCTGCATCCTCGAAAGTGGATCCGATGATACAGAGATCTAACCGAGAAAGCTCCCTTGCTCTCGAGTTCCCATCGCATCTGATCTGGGCATTGGGCGCACCTTGCGCCTGCCCGTGTGATGTGTGCTTGCATGTCAAGCAATTGCTGGCGAAGATCTGGGGTGAGCGTTCCTCGGAACGCCGGTTTCCAACATCCCCTTTTCCAACCCTCGGCTACGGACATATTCGGTCGACTCGACCTCTCATACAGTTCTGGGAACGTGTCCTTCAGGGAATGGGCACCACACCACCTATCTCACCAGAATCTGGTGGATCGGCCATTGCCGATAATTGACGTAACTGCTGAATTGAAGGGGCCACTAGCCTTGGTAATTTCTTTCCAGAGTCGCGAAACTTTAGCCCCTACTCGGAAGCCAAAGCTTCTCGTGCCTTTTCCCCTAAGATAAGGTTGAATGAAGTCCTGCCAACCTTCCCCACTGTTATGGAATACCTTCCACCACCATTTTTCCAGCAGGGCGAGGTTCATATCTCTGAGGTCGATGATGCCTATCCCTCCATGCTTCTTCTTCATGCAAGCGATAATCCATTTGATGAGGTGGTAACCTCCTTTATTCGAGTCTGTCCCCTTCCATAGGAATCGTTTTCGAATCCGATCAATCCTCTGGATCACCCATTTTGGAAGCTCGAAAAAAGACATGTAGTAAATTGGCAGGTTAGACAACACGGAGTTGATGAGTACCACTCTGCCCCCGAGAGATAGCGATTTACCTTTCCAACCAGACAGTCTGTCCTCCACCCTGTCTATGATAGGCAGCCAGTCCGCTTTGGATAATTTCCCTGGTCTGAGTGGTAGCCCTAGGTATTTGATAGGGAAGCCACTCATCATACAGTTCAAAATAGTAGCATGTTCCCCTGCTTCAGCCTTGGATAAGGAAATTGGAGTCAGCGCACTCTTGTGAAAATTAATCCTGAGGCCTGACCAGGCCTCAAAACAGTAAAGGGTCCCTTTAAAGCATACTGTTTCTCGTCTAGACCCATTAACAAAGAGTAGGGTGTCATCTGCGTATTGCAGGATCGAACACCCTTTAGTAGCCGCGGAACTGGCCGCCGGCGTGATCCAGCCTTTTTTCTGGCAATTCTCCAGCATACCCCTCAACACATCCGCTACGATAGTAAACAGAAGTGGTGATAGCAGGTCCCCTTGTCTGAGTCCCTTCCTGCAAGGGAACGGCTGCCCCGGCCGTCCATTCACTGATATGGCCGTTTTTCTAGTCTGCAAGTACTGCCTGATCCAGCAGATCCATTTATTCCCGAAGCCCCTTCCCCTGAGAGCTTCCAGCAAGCACTCCCAATCGACCGAGTCATAAGCTTTCTCAAAGTCCAGCTTAAGCAGGAAGTTCTTAGAGTTGGTCGTATGGCAGCGGTGGATAACTTGTTCTGCCGTTGCCACACAATCTAGGATATTTCTGCCCTTAATGAAGCCCGACTGGGATTTGTTGATAAGGCTGTCCATAATACTCCCCAGACGGATAACTAAGATTTTTGTAATAATCTTCGCCGAGCAATTAATGAGACTGATCGGTCTAAAATCGCCCACTTTCGTCGACTCCTCCCGTTTGGGTATCAGGATGACTTCCGCAAAATTAAACATACCCAATCTGAGCTTGTTGTTAAAGAAGTCATCCAGCAATGCCATATAGTCCTTTTTGATTTCTTCTCAGAAAATTTGGAAGAACATCATTGGAAAGCCGTCTGGCCCTGGTGACTTGTTAGCTCCCATGTGACTGATAGCCTTTTTAACTTCTTCCTCCGAGAAAGGAGACTCCAGGCAGGATAGCGAAGGCGCTGACTCGATCTGGTAAGTCTGCCAGAAATCATTCCTGAGTGGGACCAGAAAGTCATTCTTCTTTCCCAAGAGGTCCTTGTAGTATCCTTGGAAGGTTGTGGAAATCACTTGTTCTTCTTGTACTGTCCCCGAGCTTGTTTCTAAGGATAAAATAAGATTGGACCTGCGTCTTGCACTTGCCACTCGGTGGAAGAAAGCCGTGTTCGCGTCTCCCTCTTTGAGCCACAAAATTCTAGATCTTTGTTGCCATTTTATTTCTTCCAGCTTATAGAGATTGGCAATGTTCTCACGGAGCTCCAAAAGTCTATTTCTTTCCTCCTGTGACAGGTCTCTCGATTCCTCCACTCTTTCTAGTTCATCAATTCCTTCCAAAAAGGAATCTTTTGCGCCCCAGATGGTCGAGAACCTAGATCGGTTCCATTTACGTAGGCGCTTTCTTAATCTGCGGATTTTTTCACACCATCGGCCCGCAGCATCTGTGCCAGTCACTGGGAGCGCCCAGTTTTCCATCACCAGGTGGTGAAACCCCTGAATCTCTAGCCAGACCTTCTCAAATCTGAATTTTCTATGTCTTTGGGCACCCTGTACCCCAGTGTCCAGAAGGATTGGAGCATGATCTGACGTGGGTCTAGGGATCGATCTAGCAGTTACTAGGGGGAACTTAGCCTCCCAATCCATCGATACGAGTATCCTGACCAGTTTTGCCATAGTCGGAGCAGACTGCATGTTAGACACGTAAATAGTCTGTCATTAATAGGGATATCTATCAACTCTGGATCCGCAATCACCTTATTGAACTCTGCTCTGTGCCTGTCGCTGGAACCTCTACCCTTGTGTTCGAACGCAAATTGGGTAATATTGAAGTCCCCCCCGACAATCTAGGCCTCCGGCTAACGGAGTCGAATATTGACCAGTTCTTGCCAAAAGGCGTCACGCTCTGAAGCCACATTCGGCCCATAAACAACTGTGATAGTATGCAAATACTTATCAGATCGTCGTTCCAGCCGTGTAGTCAGGGAGAATGTCCCATTATAAACCTCGGAACAAGTGAGCAGGTCCGAGTTGAAGCCAATGGCAATTCCCCCTGAGGCTCCCGCAGATGGGCGTAAAACCCATTCCTTGATTCTGTTCCCCCTATTCTCTTGGGTTTGGACCCGTGTGTCAGTTTGGTCTCCTGAAGCCCAACCACTTCCGCCTTGGACTTAGTGATAACGTCCCTAACCATATCTCTTTTACCTTTATCCCCCAAACCCCGGACATTCCACACATATTCATTAGGGAACAATGTCCGAGATGACACTGTGTGAGGGACTCGGGCGGGTTTTGCCCTCAGAGACCGTTATCCCCTTAGAGTTGGATCCTAGTTCCTTATGAACACTAGATTTAGCCCTCTCAGTTTCCCAACCCCTCATTTTGTTAAGAAGTAACGCGTTGCGTTCTTTATCACAAACTTCTAAACCACAGGTCATAGCTAATAGAAAAACTTCAGAGTCTGACATGAAATTTAAAATATTAGCAAGAAAAATTTTTGTACCTCCATTGTCGTGTTTAGCCACTTTGGCGGCCGCAGCTATCTCCAAAAAGTCATCCAAGGACTCCGCATGAGCCCTCTTAGGTGACTGCTGCACCCTAAAATCAACCGTCCTTTGAGACGATCCAGTGCTGAATCGTAGGGCCGATTCTGGTAAAGTGGATAGCACCATCTCTGGTGAAAACTCCTTTTGTGTATCAGCAATAAATTCTGAGTCCCCTGAATCCTCGTCTGTAAATGAGAAGTCAACGTCCAGGTTCAGACGCTCTTCTAGGTCCTTCTCACTATCAGCATGCTGATTTTGAAATTGAGGAGAGGCCTCTCTAACTGTGGACTCCTCATTGGGCCCACCGACAGTTGACTCAATAATAGTAATATCGTTGTTTTCCGTCGCGGTCCCCTCATTGGGCCCGCTTTCCGCCCGACAATTTTCCTGATTATTCGAGATTGTAGAGAAACAAGTTCCAAGAGCAATAGGGTTCGCTATGGGCCCCTCGATGGGCCCATTAGCATTAATAAGTGTAGAACCCAACAGTCGACCTTCGCTGGACCCGTTTAAGACCCTTCCCCTATCTCCGCGCTCCACCAAACCGCAAGAATCCAAAGCTTTTTCTCGGTAGTGTTGCACGTTGGGGGTGAGCATACCCCCCTCGCCAGCTGGCGCTTCGTGATAGGAGGGGGTCGCGGCAGCGTCAGATGCTTCAACTCCCGAGGAGAGCTTCGATACCAACGAAGCGTTTGAAAAACCTTTGAATTCCAAAACTAGACCATTTCTCTCCTTGCCTTCATCTCTTTCCCTAAACTCGCCGTTGTCTTCTTCCCTAAAATCGACCAACTTCAAAGTGGGAGCTTTGTTACCTACTCCCTCATCTTCAGTCTGTGGCTCTTCTGGGGTCTTTCCTCTGTTGATGGGCAGATCCGAAGCCAGAGTAACCTCTGGTTCTTGTCGCCCTAGCTTCAGAGAAGCCTCTATTTCTTTTGTTTCATTATCGTATTTGGGCACCCTTACCCTCTGAGCGCCAGATGACCCTCTCTGCTCTTCACCCCTTGAGTTTTCCACTCTGGTCGCTCCCTCCTGTCTCCCCAGCTCCAAAGCAGCTTCTTTTTTACTTTCTGGTGCTTTTTTACAATAATTGACGGTTGAGAACTCCGGTATTTGGATGCAAAGACAATGAACGACCAAAAGAGGACATTTCACAAATAATCAACAAAAAAAAGAGAGGGGGGGGGGATTGTTGAGATTTCGCCTATAAATCAAAGTCTTGCAGGGCTTTATATTCGACCTTGCAAATCGCTCTCTTTTGGAGGCATAAATAATACTTGACATTCTGAATTTTTTACCAAACTATCCCACTTTTTGTAAGTACGTACGAAACTATCCCTGTTTGAAAAGTTAATACCAAAATATTCCTGTCGTTAATGGGGTTAACGGCCTTGGTAATAATAGGCACGTTAACTGAGTTAACGTGTCTATACTTAGTGATTTTTTATGTACAAAATATTCCTGTCTGTTTGTTTGTGAAGATAGGCATGCACGTTAACTCAGTTAACGGCCTTGGTAAAATAAGGCACGTTAACTGAGTTAACGTATCCATACTTAGTGATTTTTTATGTACAAAACATCCTTGTCTATTTGTTTGTGAAGATAAGCATACACGTTAACTCAACGGCCTTGGTAAAATAAGACACTTTAACTGAGTTAACGTGTGTGAGTATCTCCAATTTCCAGAAATTTTCAACTTTCTGGAAATTTGAAATCTTCACTCGTTAACTCAGTTAACGGCCTTGGTAATAATAGGCACGTTAACTGAGTTAACATGTCTATACTTAGTACACCCCTCTTTGAGGTAGTACCCCATACTGTCCCAACTACAAACGTTAACCCCGTTAACGCGAGTGGTTTAAATACTACTGCTAACTGGATTAACGAGTCTACATTGGATGAGTTTTTCTGCAAATCCCCACTCAAGGAGAAAAGTTGTATCCCCATCAGCATGTTAACGGGGTTAACGCTAGGGAAACTATTAGACTTGTTAACCCCGTTAACGATAGGAATGTTTTGTTGGCCCACTCTCCAAGGTTGTTGGAGGAATTTGTTGTTTGTATGTGTCATTTTGCTTCATGTACGTTTTATTTTCTGTCTGTAGTTTGTATTTGGGCCCAGTACACTGGGTTTGTTTCGTTAAACTCTTATTAATGAAACAGGGTGGCCTTATTCCACATTTTCCCTTAAGAAAAAAAAAAAGAAAAAAAAAAGAAAAAAAAAGATAGGGATGTTTTGGTATTAAATTTTCAAACAGGAATAGTTTCGTACATACTTACAAAAGGTGGGATAGTTTGGTAAAAAATTCTTACAAAAGGTGGGATAGTTTGGTAAAAAATTCTGTCATTCTTCAATTTGATGATTGTGCAATCAGTTCATAAATGGATACAATCAAACAAATATGTACAATGTTGAACAAAAAATCCCTTGAGAAACATATAATCACATGATATATAATACAATGGTTAAAACCCATTTCTTATTCAAATTATTAATAACTGTAATAACAGTAATTTTCAATATGTAGTTATAATACTTTTGAGCGGCCTAACGAGGCAAAAATTTTACATCATTATATAAAGTTTAATAGTAGCAATACAAATACAGAAATTATAGGGTAAAATTAATATAATTCATGACTGAATTATGGAGGTTTTAATCTGAATGAAAATTTAGAAATAATGGGGACTGAAGTGTAAAGTATTTGACATTTGAGTATGGGGCAGTAGAAAATATAGTTACTTGCATGTGGATTTGAATCCTCAACTTTGCCAAAAATTAGTGTATCCTACACTTGAGTAATTGTGGCATTCAATCTTATATCAAGTTGCCCCAATACACCCACCTTCTTTTTTGTTTAAGCGGCTATTCCTGGTAGCCCAACGATGATATCATTTGGCGTTGGATCAGTTCTGGTTTTTATTCGGTTAAATCTTTCTATAATTTTCTCAACTTCCGAGGGGTTAAGTCTCCCTACGCCAATCTGCTTTGGAGCAGCTGTGCTCCTTTGAAAGCTAAAATTCTTTCTTGGCTTGCTATCAACAACAAGTTATTAACTGTCGATGTTCTCAATAAAATGCATTTGGCTATGGGACAATCTTGTTCTTTCTGTCTCTCTCATCAGGAGGATGCGGAACACATATTTTTGAGTTGTCATGTTTTACGCCCTCTTTGGACGGTTTGTAAGGAGGCTTGGGTTGTGAGTTCGGTTCCGTCTGACCTTTTATCCTAGTGGACTAATTGGAGGTCACATAGTATTATTAGATCTTTTGGCAAATCTTGGGATCTGTCAAGGATTGCTCTTATATCGATCATTTGGAAAGAAAGAAATAATCGCACTTTCAATTATTCTTGTCGTCCGATTGGTAGTCTCATTGATGATTTAGTTTTCTTTACTAAGCACGGGTTGTCCGCTCTATCCCCGGATAAAGCGACTGCTTTGCACCTTCATCGTCCAGAGGCTGCTGCTTCTAGACAGCGTTTTACTTCCTTTTTCCACCTTAACTTTTGTTAGGCACTAATGTCTTCCTCTAACTGACGTGTTCATTTTTTTGCTGTTTTTTGGACGCAGGTCTGATGTATCCGACAGTGCTTTTTCCCATCTTCCTCCTTCTCCGGTAGCCCAGGCATTTTCATGTTGGGGAGACTCTAGTTTGTTCTTTTGAATGCAATGTTGTTAACTATAGTTTTTTTATTTCCAGCAACTTATGCTTGTTCTTCTAAGTTTATACCTTTTGAGAGTCTAAGTGTCTTAGCTCTGCTACTACTATGAGTGTGTCTTCTACTGCTTTTCTACTGATGTTCTCTGTTTCAATTAGTCTCTTTAATCTATGCTGTTAATTTTCTTTCTCTTTTCTCCTGGTTCTTTATTTGGGCTGTTGGCAGTGTGATGGAAGAGATTGCTCTCTTGTTCTGGTTGGTTTGAGTTGCTGTCTTTTCCCCTGCTTCCTTTGATTCTGGGTGGTGATTTTTTTAGGCCTCCAGTGAGTCCTCTTAGCTTGCTGTGTTTGTGTTTCGGCTGTGTTTCTATACCTGCTGTGTTGGTGTTTATTCCTTGTTTCTTTTGCGGGTGCCTGCTCTCCGGTGAGCTGGGCTCTAGAGATGGGTTGCCCAATTTTTGTCTTGAGGGTTACTCTAGGCTCTCCTCTGTCCTCTCTAGCTTGCATTGTTAGGGCTTGTTTCGGGCCTTTCTGCTACTTGCGATTGTGTTTCTGCTGGGCTTATTTTTCGGATTTGAGTGTGCTTCTGTTTTGTTTCTTTCGCTACCTTCTATCTGGTGCTCTAGGTTTGGCTGCCCGTTATTTAGTTTGGGTGTTGGGTTGTTTCTGTCTGTGTTTGCGTGATCAGAGGGTATTGCAGTTGTCTTATTGGTTCATGATGTTGTCGCCGCTGCTGCTCTTGGTGTTTCCTCCGGTCTCTGCGGTTGGTGTGGCCTTCTCTGTCCTTCAGTGATGCGTCCTGTTCTTGGTGCTTTGTCCAGTGTAGTAGCTCGGGGTCCTTCTTGCTGATGGTCCGGGGTCTCTTCGGGCTGTTTTGGGCTATTCGGACTCCCATTGGGATTATTTTTCTGTATATAGCTTTTTTTATTTCTTTTCTTTGTTTTACATCTTGTAAAATTATCGGTCTTTGTACATACTTTATTCGTTTATTATTTATTCATTCGTTGGGGTTGGAGTCTTCCGACTCTATCTCTGTTATATAAAAAAAAATCTTACATCAAGTTGGATGGATAACCTCAATTAATTAGGCTATATTATCATCCTTTAAATCAAGTAAATTCAATTATTTTTCATATTGAATAATATTAGTATTCAACGTATATTTAGACTTATTAAATTAATTTCCATCTATTTCACAGCCTATCTCATCTATATAATAAAACACAAGATAATTTGAAAAAAAAAGCTATCAAGTGGTTCCCCTTCAATTGAAACAAAATCAACGATTCAGATTCACCCTCCCAAAACATATTTTTCACCCAAAACCAATTTTTTTCCCCAAAAACAAAAAAAAAATTATTACTTTATTACTATCTCTCTCTTCTCTCTTCCCTTTTTCATATTTCTCTCTCCCCCTATCTCTTTCTCTCTTTCATTCTCTCTATTTATTAAGAAATTTAGATTTCCAGATTTCAGGTTTGTAAATTTTTAAAATTTTTATACATTTTTTTATTGCTCATGTTACATTGAAAATAAGAAATATCTCATCAACAGTTAAATTTCATCATTTTTCACCCTCAAAGTTCTAAGAAGTTGGATTTACACCCCCATTTATAATTATTTTTCAACATATACTAATGAAAACATGGACTTTTATTTACAACTAATTATTGTCATACTATTCAAACTTGAGCTACATAATCGTTGTTTTACTGTCAAGACTTTTCATATGTTGTATCGTTTCGAAAACGTGCCGTAGGCACGTGCCCACGGACAAATCTAGTATATTATATTAAGCATCTTTGGAAAGTATTTTTTTATTTTTTAAAAAGCCCCTAAATAAGTAACCTAACGGCACACTACCTTTACTCTTATCAATCTCCCTTTCAAGTATAAATCTTTAACGGTTTTGATGAAAATCAAGATAAAATTTGACTTGTGAGAATAGGAGAAACAAAGAGAAGGAAAGATACTTATTTCTTATTAATTACCCTTATAGTATCTTTCATTTTTTATTCTTTTTCTTCAAATCTTGACCAATAGGATTACATTCCTTGAAATATATTGCAAATCTAATGCAAAAATAATAGTTTAATGGACATGGCAAATCTTGACCAATAGGATTACATTCCTTGAAATATATTGCAAATCTAATGCAAAAATAATAGTTTAATGGACATCACCATGTATAAGAAAATAAATTGCACTTAATTTTTGTGGATTACGGAGTTTTTTTAAAAAAGAAAACCTCTCTCTCTCTCTCTCTCTCTCTCTCTCTCTCTATATATATATATATATATATATATATAAAATTTACGAGTTAATTGAAACTTAAATGAAAAGTAATTTAATTATCTTCAATTAAGAGATCTAATCGGATGCTAATGTGGCTTAATTCATTGTGGTCATCCATCCGGCTTCATTAAGATGGAGGGCTACAATTGCTCAAGTGCAGGATACACTTGATTTTTGGCAGAGCAGAGGTTTTGAACCCCCTATATATATACTAGTAGTTTATACGTGCGATGAACGTTTTAATAAATATAGTTTTTTAAAATAAAAATTTAGACGTAGTCTTGATTTGAACCTAGGACTTCCTTTATAATAGTTATGCACGTGTGTTACACAGGTTGGTAGATTGACAAAATATTTACAAATGACACTAAGGCCTTCTCCCATTATAATATTAGAGATTAAAGATATATATATAAGTTGGTTGTGGGCAAGAAGACTTCCTCTGTACTACCACTGTCTGTTGTATGTGAGCGAGGAAGACTATTTTTTTTTGTGATGAATCGGATAGAGTCTTGCGACTCCAGCCAGACAAAAATTATATAAACTCATAGAACAGTTCAAATAGGGTTGTTAAGGCGTAAAACATACCGATACAGGCAAAGAAACAACGACCAAAAAAGCGAGGAAAAAAGAAAAACAAACTAGTACAATTGAAACAATGACACAATTGCCAGAGAGCCAGATTGCGGGATGGTCAGCATTCTGAGATGCCAGTCGCGGGTATGCCGTGCGCCCTCTTGATCCCCCTGCATTGGAGAGGCTGCCATACAACCAGGGCCACACCTCGTTGTGGCAATAGCGAAATTCCATCCTCCAGCGACGCAGCGGGAGGAGTGCGAAACTAGAGGCATCAATTGAGCGCCGTTTGAGCGATCAATAAGCTCTGAGACCTGGCTGCTACCGGCTGCCGTGAAGGGCAAATGGAGCCAAGAATGCTCCCGACGCCCAAAAGGAAGCTAAAATTCTGGGCATGACCAAGAACAAACGACAGAGGCCCCTCCAAATACCTCACCCAAAGCCTACTACCAAGATAAAAATAAAATGTAGCCAGCAAACAGGTAACAGAGAAAACAGTGTAGGGGTGAGTCAAGGAGAAACACAATCCCACATAAAAAAAGCAGAGAGGCAAGCACCTCCTCTGACTAAAACACAGATAGCTTAGAAAGCCTACGCAAGGCAACCATCACAGAGCCAATAGCTACAAAGAAACAAGCTCCATAAAATAGCACAATAAAACCATCAACCACACAGCCTAGCAACGAGTACATCCAGGGGTCAGGCAAGAATACGCCAGCCCACAAAATGGCCAGGGAACCACCAAAACAAGAACAAACAAACCACAAATAAGCTCCTTGCTATGAGCGAAGCCAGTATATACAAGAATCAAAGTCAGAATAAAGTCTTTTAGGTGGGGGAAAGAAAAGAAAGAAAAACATCTGCTGCTCAACATGCTCGGCCGAAGCACAGCAAACCCAAAAGTGCACTTTGAGGCAGCATCCAAAAAAGAAAATCCAGAACCTTCTTCAACCCTGTGTAAAAAATATCGGAAACTATCAAGAAACGCAGAAAACTTAGGAAATTAAATAGCATTAAGGTTGCGGAGGCAGAGTAAGGAATCGTCTGGTATTCGACCGTAAAGTGAATATCTCGCTTCAATTTTTAACGTCGAAGACCAGGAATTAAAAAGAAATAAAAAATCCTCTATTAATGGATAGATAGGAGAAGCGCAGTGCCTAAATAATCTGTTATTTCTTTCCAATCACGTGATCCAAATAATAATTTGAACCGAAAGGTTCCACGAATTGCGGTACTTCTTATTCGTTGGAATAAAAGACCAACAAGAGGATAAATTGGAAGGGATAGAAGTAATTTCCCAAGCAAGAGAGCTAATTTTTCACAGGGGGCTAATGAAATCGCAACCAACAAACATGTGATCTGCATCCTCAAAATAATCAGAGCAAAGGGGACACATCTGTCCCCACGCTAAATTCCTTTTGTTGAGGATTTCGACGGTGAGTAGCTTGTTGTTGAGTGCGAGCCAGGAGGTGACTTTTACCTTAAGGGGAGCACATGTATTCCAAATGAATTCAGCAAAAGAGGAGTGGATGCCTCGAAAGTTAAGAGAGTGATAAAACGATTTAACCGAGAAAGTTCCTGCCGAGTTCCAACGCCAAGAAAAATCTTCTTTCGGGTGCCACGTGAAATTGTTAAAGGAGGAAAGGAGGTTGGTAAGCTCAGAGGTAAGATGTGTAGAAAGATCGCCCGAGAACGGGATGATTCAATGTCTTTGCGAGTTGTTAATAAGGGTGAATGTGTCTGCCACCATGGCAAGGGGATAGGATGCCAAGCGGAAGAGAGACGGAAAAGTGGAGGCGAGTTTGGTGTTACCAATCCAGAGGTCGGTCCAGAATTTGGTCTTGGATCCGTCGCAACATTCATGGGCGATGCCGCATTGGAAAGCTGCAGCCGCTTTCCAAACCCCTTTTCAGAACGGAGAAGCGTTGCAAGGAATAATGGGGGGAAATCCCACAAATGGTGAGAAGGAAAGCAGTTAACCTTGATACATTGGATCCATGGTAAGTTATCGAATTTTTAAAATCTCTAAAACCATTTACCCAGCAAAGCGATATTGTGGTGCCTAAGATTATTGGGTGACTGAATTTACCCAACAGAGCGAGGAAGATTATTGGGCGACTGAATTTGAAAAGGAAGCAGGAGTTAGTGGCTTCCCTATTGGTGAGATTTTTTCACCTTCTGACCGCCAAGTAGGAAACAGGGAAACCCACTTCACCTTCTGACAACTAATTAGTGAAACAACAGTGGAAAGTTTTTTTTTTTTGAGGGAAAAGGTGGAATAAGGCCACCCTGTTTCATTAATAAGAATATAACGAAACAAACCCAGAGTACTGGGCCCAGAAACAAACTACAGACATAAAATAAAACATACATGAAGCAACTTGACTACAGACAAATAAGCCCCTCCAACAACCCTGGAGGGTGGGCCGACAAACCAGCTCGGTCCAGCAAAATGTGAGCACGTCAGTTTAGCTTCGTACAGTGCCTCCACAGCACATGCACACCCGCCTGAAACAAGTCTGACAGGATTTTATCACCTGCCGCATCCTGCGTACACCTCGCTGGGGGGACCCCATCTTTGGGCCCAAACCCCGTAGATCGAAACTCGCAGCCTCCCACCAACTTCACCACTCATCCTGCAAATACGCCAGGCGCTTCTACAACCGCTACCAAAGAGATAGCCATGAAGAGGATACCTTAACCTCTCACACGTTAGCGCTATTCTCCTGCGATTTCTCACAAAGCAACTATCTCGCTCACCCCACCTAGCACCATCCTCTAGGAGAAAGCCGTGTAGAGGATACCTTACCTCTCTCACGTTCAAACTCTCTCTGGTGATTTCTCACCACACAGACTTATCTCACCTCAAATTCCCAATACGAGGGACGAGGCGGCGCTGTCATGAGGCAGTGGCCTAAGCTGGATGCAGCTCAATAGCCATATAGTAGGCACTGTAGAGACTGCACCGACGACATCGTAGGCCACACCCGACCAACCCCCAATCCCAACCCTACATCTCCTCACCCCCAACAAACCGACTTCACACATCACGGAGGGATCCCATCGATGAATTGTCGAGGGTCCGAGTCTATATAAATAAAGTATAAACCCCTTAAATGAAAGTCTCTCACACCCAATAAACCCATCTTCACTTGTGCAATTTTGAGAGAGATAAAGAGAGGCATTCAAGGAGCAAGGAGGAGAAGGTGAAGGAGAAATTGGCCAACAAAATAGCGAGGAGAAGAGGTTGAAGGAAAGATTTGATTAAGGTAATGACTGGATACATAACTTTCCTTAAGAAGAAAAAATACATATACATATACAATATGAATAATGATAAAAATGTCAGAATTTTTTCCCTAAATGACCCTTTTTATGAAAGTTTTTCCACAAACGATCTGTTTTTTTTTTAATTCCATAAACAGCGCTTTTTATGAAAGTTTTTTTATAATCACCCACGCTTTTTCAAAAAGCGAGTCTTAGGATTCAGAAAATTAGAAACCTAAGACTCGCTTTTTGAAAAAGCGCGGTGTTCAGACCTAGACTCGCTTTTTCAAAAAGCGAGTCTTGGGTCTGTATTATTTTTGCTAGCAGACTCATTAGTTATCAACAGATTCAAGACTCGCTTTCCCAAACACCGCGCTTATTTATACCAAACTCGCTTTCTGAAAAAGCGAGTCTGTGGCTTGTTGAAAAAAATCTACAGGCGGAAGACTCGCTTTCTGAGAAAGCGAGGTGCTCTGTATAAGACTCGGTTTTTGGAAAAGCGAGTCTTGCCTGTGTTAATGAAATCTATATTGTTACACACATTTGTACATGGTTAATCTATATTGAACAAGAATGAATACTAACATGATTGCATCTAAGAAAGCGAGTGTTGCTGGGCAAAGAAGGCCAAGACTCGCTTTTTGAAAAAGCGAGGGTGGCATAATTACCCACGGTTTTTCAAAAAGCGAGTCTTAGGTTTCTTATTTTCTGAACACTAAGACTCGCTTTTTGAAAAAGCGTGGGTGATTATACCACACTCGCTTTTTCAAAAAGCGAGTCTTAGGTTTCTTATTTTCTGAACACTAAGACTCGTTTTTTGAAAAAACGTGGGTGATTATACCACACTCGCTTTTTCAAAAAGCGAGTCTTAGGTTTCTAATTTTCTGAACCCTAAGACTCGCTTTTTGAAAAAGCGTGGGTGATTATACCACACTCGCTTTTGAAAAAGCGTGAAAAAACGAGTAGGTCGTTTATGAAATTTTTATCAAAAACAGGTCGTTTGTGGAAAAACTTTCATAAAAAGGATCATTTATGGAAAAAACTCAAAATGTCATACATGAGTAGAAGAGTAGCTGCCTTATTCATCTCAGGTTCATGAACATAATAGGTTTAGAAAGAAAGAAGAAAGTGAAAGAGAAAAAGCCCACCTAAAGCCCTATAGTAAAATATTTGTGTACAGTTGATAGGTAAATGGAATATTTTCATCATATCTCACTTTCATAATTAACATGTTGTTAGCTAGTCCACTGCAGTAAAAAATAGACTATAAAAGTGATGTAAAGTTATTGCAAATGCCTACAAATGCACATATTATTTCTAATATGGTGTCAAAAATTTTCGGAGGATTTTATGATTATGGGTTAAGCATGTGAAAATGTCATGAAGATATATGGTTCAAAATAATTTGTAAAAGTTATATTCATACCAATATTTATCTAGCATATATATATTTAGAACCTGAAAGCAATAACATGCCAATACAAGTTACTGAATATATGAGACAATTCCTTAAAATGTTAGAAGACCTCCTAAACACAACATAAAGAGAAAACAAGGTGTTAAACTCAAACTTTGGTTTTCTCCCAGTTTCATTGAGCTTGTTTTGTTATATTCTCATTAATGAAACAAGGTGGTTGTATTCCACATTTTAAAAAAAAAACTCATACTTTGGAGACACTGTGAGTATAAAACAATACGTATGGGGTCTATCTTTTGAGATTGGGGCGTCAACAAACGCCCTCTGGTCGCAGCGAAACTAATTAAAGTAATGAGGAAGTCGAAGTAGACGAGACAAATAAATTGAGCAAGCAAGTAGATCCACCAAACTAACACAAACACAACAACGATGACTTATCCCGGTTAGCTTTTGTTTAATCCGGAGGGAAATATAGGGAGATCTGATATTCAACTAGAAGAGATTACAAGGAGTTACTGATTCACTTGACACAAGGAATTAAACTCACCCACCAAGAACTATCTCTCTCTCGAGCCTCTCTTTGCAATGGAGAAAAGAATTTATGAAGTACTCCCTCTTATATTGGAGGAGTTTACAATATATATAAAAGAATAGAGAGAAAACCTAGGTCTAATCTTGATTCTCAGTTGTCCGATATAACCTGAAAAGAAGTAACTGAATAGGAGCCACACGATCTAACTTGGAGTTGAAGATTGGGCTGAACCGACCTAACAAATCGAAGCCCAAAAAACGAATCAGCACCGCGGGCGGTCGACCATCCAACAAGACTGGTCGACCGTACCATTCTCTGACTTTCCAGTACAACGAGCGGTTGGGGGTGCGGTCGACTGTCACCATGACCGGTCGACCGCAACTAGCCTGCATCTGCTGCTGCTGCTGTTCTCCTTCTACTCGCTTCGACGCTTTGACCTCCGTGCTTCATATTAACTTCTTTTAATCTGAACAACGAGTATACAAGACACAATCCTAACAAACTCCATCTTGGATTGCATACGAGTGCTATCACATGATGTGTTACTCATCTCCAAACTCTAATAAATTTCACTTCTAATGAAAACTTAGAACAATAGCTTATTCTTCTAGTTGAAATGATCTCTACCAAATCTCACCGAATCCAGTGCAGCCCCTCAATGGCCCACCTCCATAGATGTACTCACGAAGTTGCCAAACTCCGCACTAACTCTACCTACCCTTAGGCTTTCTCCACCTCTCGACGATATTCGAACGTCGTGGTCTCGTCTCGATGAATCTAGTTGTGGCAAACTAGCTGAGCTTGCGGGAACACCGGGAAAAGGAGCAACACTTGTGCAAGTATTTTGAATTCCCCAAAGCTTGTAGAGATTTTTTGGCTTGGCCTAACCATTCTCATACCTCTAATCACCTTAAAACCCACCCTGAAAAATAGACAGAACTCCACCTCGACCTGTGTACCTGCAGCCCCGTGCATCAAGAGTTCCTAAGGAAATCAGATTTCGTTTCAGCAGAGGAATATGCAAAACATCCTTTAAAGTGAACATATGTAGACCTGGCATCTTCAACTCAACTGTCCCCTCACCCACTACTTCACAAATCTCCCCAGTTCCCGTTGTCACACAACGCCCCGTAGTAGACTTATAAGTACAAAACAACTCCCTCTTGAAGCAAATATGAGAAGAACTCTCTGAGTCAAGAAACCAACTAGAATCCACTTCTAAAGAATTTGAAACAAGAAGACACGAACCACCTGAATCAAAGGCACTAACCACATTAGCGGTTGAACTCCCGTTCTTGGCGCTCTCTTGATTCTGTAATTTCCAACAGTCTTTCTTGATATGTCCTGGCCTCTTGCAATATCGGCAACGGATCGAATCCTTTTGCAAAGCACTTTGTCTTCCACTCGAAGGACCATCCACTGCTAGACAACTTGTAGGAATAGACGATGCAGATTTATGGGTCTCATTCCTAAGTTGATTTTCCTTCAATGCTTTGATTACACCATCCACCAAAATACTCTCCTTAGCAGATCTACCGTGTAGCATGGTCGTGATCAAAGGCTCGTACGAATCCAGCAGTGAATATATCAGGTTGAAAGCTTTATCTTCCTAACACACATCTGTGTTGATCGACTTAAGTTCAAATAACACCTTATTGAACTCTGTAATGTGGTCTTGGAGATCGGTACCTTCCTTCATAGATAAACAAAATAACTTTCTCTTTCAATGCATTCGATCTAATAACGACGAACCAGAGTAGTCAGTTATGAGTCTTTCCCACAGACTCGCCGCGTCAGTTTCTTCAAAAAATCTGCACTTGACCTCGTCCGTCAAGGATAGTCGGATTAGACTTATGGCTCTTTCACGAATATCTTCCCAAACGTCATCCTTCATATCAGTTGGCTTTTCCTTCTTCTTTGCTGCTGACTGCAACCGTTCTTGAACATGAACATCATACATGTCAGTCTTCCAAAGATTGAAATTGATCTTACCATTAAACTGCTTGATCTTCAAAATACTGTGGCCTGTCATCTTAACCAAGAAACTCGACAACCTGAAGCTCTGATACCAGTTGTTGGGATTGGAGCGTTAATAAACGCCCTCT
The DNA here is from genome assembly GCA_017893485.1 of Hemerocallis citrina. Taxonomy (NCBI): domain Eukaryota; kingdom Viridiplantae; phylum Streptophyta; class Magnoliopsida; order Asparagales; family Asphodelaceae; genus Hemerocallis; species Hemerocallis citrina. The sequence goes on from JACEHZ010000200.1 coordinate 458,622, forward strand.
GGTCGCAGTGGAACTAATTAGAGCAATGAGGAAGTCAAAGTAGACGAGGCGAATAAATTGAGCAAGCAAGTAGATCCACCAAATTAACACAAACACAACAACGATGACTTATCCCGGTTAGCTTTTACTTAATCCGGGAGAAAATATAGGGAGATCTGATATTCAATTAGAAGAGATTACAAGGAGTTACTGATTCACTTGACACAAGGAATTAAACTCACCTACCAAGAACTATCTCTCTCTCGAGCCTCTCTTTGCAATGGAGAAAAGAATCTATGAAGTACTCCCTCTCATATTGGAGGAGTTTACAATATATATAGAAGAATAGAGAGAAAACCTAGGTCTAATCTTGATTCTCAGTCGTCCGATATAACCTGGAGAGAAATAACTGAATAGGAGCCGCACGATCTAACTTGGAGTTGAAGATTGGGCTTAACCGACCTAACAAATTGAAGCCCAAAAAACGAATCAGCGCCGAGAGCGGTTGACCGTACCACTCTCTGACTTCCCAATACAACGAGCGATCGAGGGTGCGGTCGGGGAGTGCGGTCGACCGTCACCATAACCGGTCGATTGCAATTAGCCTGCACCTGCTACTGCTGCTATTCTCCTTTTACTTGCTTCGATGTTTTGACCTCCGTGCTTCATATTATCTTCTTTTAATCTTAACAACGAGTATACAAGACACAATCCTAACACTATCAGGTTGGGTCCTCCACTACCCGGACCCGGACCCGGACCCGGACCCGGACCCGGTACCTCATTGAAGGGTCTAAAAGAAAATGTTGTTCTAAGAGGGATTATCCCGGTCGGTACTGGATTCCAAAAATTAAAACATTAGCTCTCCCTGAAAAGGAGGTGATCTAGCCACCTCAGGTTTAGGCGGGCAGCCTGGCAAATAGACCCAAAAATTGGACCCGCACTTGCAAGAACCGGGTCTGGGTCTGGGTTAAAAAAAATCTACCCGTCGGGTTCGAGAGCGGGGAATAAATATTTACACTTAAGTATTTTTGCACCAGATATCTTACGGTTTTAATAATTTTTGCACTTAAGTACATGAATAAATATTATATTTACACATCTATCTTCAACAATTACTTTTATATGTATATCCCTATAACCCCGTTATTCAAATTCCATATTTTTTGGAGTATTTTTTAACGGGTCCGGGTCCGGGTCGGTTCTATTTTGAGTGGACCCGACCCGGACCCACACCCGGACCCAGGCCCAAAAGTGCATTGGGTCTTATTTTAGGACCCGGGCCCGGACCCGGACTGGTATATATCGGGTCAGTTCTGATCCAATGCCGGGTCCGGGTCGTGTTCGGGTATCAGGTAAATGTGACAGTGCTATATACAATGTTTACTGTAAATAAGTTATTTACTACCTACGTGTTAGGGAATCGATTGGGGATCGAATGTGACACTTGAGAGTCATATTAAGAACTACTTGGCAATTTACTGTAAGCGATTTATCCACTTTACATGGTTTCCTCGTGTTTTCCTTTGTTAAACATAGTTTTACAAACATGTGCTCATGAATGATTTATTCGTGCCACACGATACTACATTGATCTCTTTTGGAATTTAATTAAAATTTGAAATATGATTTGAGAAACGTTAATATATGTTTACTAATGGATTAACAGTTCAAGAGATTGCATACTAAACTACTGTTATTTCTTTGATTATGAATCTGAGAATTTCTATGAGCAATTGAAAGTTGGTATTTACATTGTGCAGATCATTGCCCGTGAGTGTATAATTACACTGTGCGGACCATAACCAGTGAGGTTTATATTTGATGTGGTATAGATGATGTGGCCCAATTAGGGCCGTCAGATCTCCTCAAATTTTGCTCATCCTAGATCATCAAGTCAACAGGTCCAACGGGCCTTCTGCCAATTCAGGCCCACAGGCAAGCGGGTCAGACCTGGCCCAGTAGGGTCTGATACCCATTTACCCCTTCTTATAAATACCAGACCCCCTCTTCAATTTCAAAGGTAATGAATCTTTCCCCATTTGAACCCTAGCTGCCTAGTCTCTTTCCAATGGTTGACTAGATCGTCGGAGGGCCTGTGGCCGAAATTTCTCCCGGTGTTTCTAGGCCTTTTGTAGGTACTCCAGCCGTCTGAGCTTCCAGCCTCTCTTCCAATCCGACCTCCAGGAGCCGATCCGATTCGAGGTTGAGATTTGCCCCTTCTGCTTCACAAATTACAAGAATTCACACCTGTTGCTCCTTCACAAAAAACAAGTAGCATCAGGTTGGCATCGTCTGTGGGAAATGACTGACTCGATCCTAAGCTCGGATATCTCTTGAAGCCGAGCCCTCCCATGGCTCCCAAAGCCAAAAGAGCCTTCACTGCAGGACCCCGTCCAGACCTTCATCCCTCTCACAGTCATGTGAACACTCAGGGATCTAATCAACCACCAGTCAATGGTGCAACGGGACCCATTTCGAGTGCTTCACTCTAGGTTTCTCGTGATTTAGGCATGTCATCAACAACCGGCAGCCCTCGGTTGACCTTCGGCTCCAGCTCAGCCGATCACGGAGCCGGGCAATCTCCTCTGACCTAGCTCCGACACATACCACTCTTCCATCCCGAAGTAGGGAGCACAACCATAGCCGCACCCCTAGGGGTGGTTCACCTCCGCTCGGTCAGGGTGAACAGGCTCCAGTCACGAAAGCCGAGTTCCGAGATTTCAAGAACGAGATCCTCCGAGCCCTCGGGGGCGGCCCTGGGTTTGAACAGCAAACTGCCAGCCCAAGGCACGAAGAGGGTCGGGATCCCGAGTCTCGCGGTTCATCCCAACCACCTCAACAGAATGAAGCCGTCCTCCACTACCTCCAGGAGATGGAGAATCGCCTTGCCCGCATTAACGAGGAAGGGCCACACACCGGCCAGGCGCATCAGCTGAGTCGACTGCCATTCTCCCCCCAAATCCTAGATGCTGAGATTCATAGAAATTTCTGGCCACCTCAGTTCGAGACTTGCAATGGCGAGAGTGATCCAGTTGATCATATGGAAGGGTTTAAAATCCTCATGATTCACATTGCATCGGATCCGCTTCTTTGTCGTGCCTTCCCTACAACCCTGCGTGGTTCGGCTCAGGAATGGTTCTCTAAGATTGCCCCTGGATCGGTCTTCTTGTTCGACCAGCTCGAAGAAAATTTTCTTGCTCACTTTGTGACCAGCCGAAAGGTCGAGAAGACGAGCGCGACCCTTCTGGACCTCAGGCAGAAGGAAGGAGAACCCCTCCGTGAGTTTGTGCGAAGGTTCACAACTGAAGCCAGGGCAACATTTGTGTGCTTCTACTTACCTAATAGGTTCAAAACCCTCAGCTTGATGTCAGCTCTCTGTTGACCTTCGGCTCCAGCTCTGTTGATCATGGAGCCGGGCAGTCTCTTCCGACCCAGCTCCGACACATACCACTCTTCCATCCCGAGGCATGGAGCACAACTGTAGCCGCACCCCTAGGGGTGGTTCGCCTCCACCCGATCAGCGCGAACAGGCTCAAGTCACGAGAGTCGAGTTCTGAGATTTCAAGAACGAGATCCTCCGAGCCCTCGGGGGCAGCGCCGGGTTTGAACATCAAATTACCGGCCCAAGGCGCGAAGAGGGTCGGGGTCCCGAGTCTCACAGTTCATCCCAACCACCTCGACAGAAGGAAGTCGTCCTCCACCACCTCTAGGAGATGGAGAATCGCCTCGCCCGCATTAACGAGGAAGGGCCACACACCGGCCAGGCGCATCAGCTGAGTCGACCGTCGTTCTCCCCCCAAATCCTAGACACTGAGATTCCCAGAAATTTTAGGCCACCTTAGTTCAAGACTTGCAATGGTGAGAGTGATTTAGCTGATCACAAGGAAGGGTTCGAAACCCTCATGATGATTCATAGTGCATCGGATCTGCTTCTTTATCACGCCTTCCCTGCCACCCTGCGTGGTTCAGCTTAGGAATGGTTCTCCAAGCTTGCCCCTGGATCGGTCTTCTCGTTTGACCAGCTTGAAGAAAATTTTCTTGCTCACTTTGTGACCAATCGGAAGGTCGAGAAGACGAGCGTGGCCCTTCTGGACCTCAGGCAGAAGGAAGGAGAACCCCTCCGTGAGTTTGTGCAGAGGTTAACAACTGAAGCCAGGGCAGTCTCGTCCTTCGATGCCAGTGTCGCCTCGGCGGCCTTTCAGCACAATGCTCACCACGGCTAGTTGAAGGCTTCTTTGGCTAAGAAACCGCCCATAGACTTTCCCGACCTTCTCAACATGGTCGAAAAGTACATCCGGGCCGAGGAGGCTGTCACGCCCCACTTCTCACTATACGAAAATACAGGCACGCAACTGAGGCACAACGAATAATATACATCATCCATAAGCTGTACAATTATAGGCTCAACAAGATATTTATAACACATTCACACAGGCAAATATAATGATCACATGAGCTGGAAATAGAATAACCATCATCTGGGTAATAAATCAACATCGGATCAAGATGTCCAGGAATACAAGGTGCCAGAATTAAAATAGTACGATAAGCAGTTCGCTATAACAACTAGATAAAATAGCGACTGAAAGAAAAACAACATGAAGTAGTAATAATGCAGCAATGATCGTCTAGAGAGTCTGTTTGACGGGTCCATCAGTACCTGTATAATTATTAACTCAAAGAAAAATGAAAAAGTACGAGTTAAAGCAAGCTTCGGGCAGCAAGTAGCAACAAGCAGTAAAATGGGTAATATAACAAGATATAACATGAAAGAAACAAGAAGTAGCAGTGCAAATACAATATGGAATGAAGCAAGAAACTGGGATAATATGATCATGTAAGTAATAACTGTAAACTAGTATATTCAAGACTTCAAAGTATAATCAATTGATAACCTAGGCTCAGTTAATCGATAATCATGTAATCAAGAATCAAGAGTCATACAATGAAGAGTCATGTAATCAAGAATCATGCTTAGTAAAAATCTCGAGTTTATCTGTTTTATTAACTTATCTAATGCATGCAATCCTGCGTCCTATACCACAAGTTCGGGTGCATATTAATCATGTGATGTTTAGACTTAAGTAGTGAATTCTATAGGATTATGTACTCGGGTCTTCCAGTGATAGTATCAAGATATATAATCAAGAATCATGTAATCGAGAATTGTGTAATCAAGAATTGCGTAATCAAGAATCAAGAATCACTATTCTGGGAAATACGGGCCCCCTTCCGAGTATACTCCCCTATATTGTCCACTACTAAGCCGTACTCTTATAACCTTGGCTTGTTATTCTTTTATAATTAATTATGAACATGCAGGTTGTACGACTAGTGAAACAGTAAAATCAAGACAGTTAATTAATAATCAAGAAAAATATCAAGGACAGTAATCATGGGTATGAGATGTGAAACGGGTACATGTATCGAGAATAGTTATCATAGAATTATCAAGTGGTATAAAATGCATTATATGAGAAAATCTATCAATCTGTATATCAATGCAAGTTATTATTATAAGAGCAACAATATATATAGTTCAGTTCATTAAATATGAAAAATAATGGGTTTATATGCAAACATCGAGATGAATTTCTAGACAGCAGCACATATCTGCATTCAAATTCACTTTTCGTTGCTACAGAAAAGAAAATCTGATTCCGTCAGAAATTCTAGAAAGTAGACTCTCTTCCGGTTCCAACGCATATTCACACGATACATTCTAGAGATGGTAGCTACACATACAAATTCATTCTTTACTGATTTCGATGTTTCATGCACATTCCGGAAATTCAGGAATTATAGTATTAAAACATTAATAACTTACAATCTATACAATGGATTGAGAAACCGTAAGATGTTCTGGATTTTAGACTCGATGGGCTACGATTTTCATGTATAAAGTTCTTAGATCTAGTATCGGGAACATGGTCTAATTCTCAGCACAAGAGACAGGGCAGTGGTTTCGTGCAGGTTCTGGAATTTATAATATGACGGTACTAAAATCGTGATATCTCACAATCTATAAATTGAATTGAGAAATTGTAAGATTTAATGGATTCTACACTCAATGGACTACGATTTTCATGTATAAAGTTCTTCGATTCAGTATCGGGAACATGGTCTAATTTTCAGTACAAGAGACAGGACAGTGGTTTCATGCAGGTTCTGAAATATATAAATGACAGTACTAAAATTGTGATATCTTACAATATATAAATCGGATTGTGAAACCGTAAGATGTTCTGGATTCTATACTCGATGGACTATGATTTCCATGTATAAAGTTCTCAATTTCGATGAAGGGAACTATATCAAATTCTTAGTGCAAGGTCAAGATATTTAGAGATAGCAAGGTTGAATATTCGATATTCGAGAACACGATTTGAAGTGTGTTAACGGTTCAAGATTTGAATCAATAGCATGGAATAAGTAACTAGACAATAAAATATGACGATAACTGGGCTACTTGCTGAGAGTTCAAGAAAATGCTTGCCTTATACGACGTTTACGATTCAATCTTGAGCTGATAGCATGGAACAAATGATTAGAACAAAATAAAACATGATGATAATAAGACTACTTGCCACGATTCCAAGAAAATGCTTGTACGAGAACAAAAGGAGTGTACAAGATACTTGCCTTATTACGCTGATTATAACGATCGTGGTCAGAACCACGGAAAGAAGAAGTGACGTCGGCAATGAATGATGGCACAACAGCAAGTGACGGCAACAAGCAAGCTCAACGATGGCAGCAATAACAGCAACAAGGAGATGATGACAATGAGCGACGACAACAACGAGGAGATTGGACGGCGTGCGGAGATGGAATGAGTTCGGGCTATTCTTCGGGGTTCACGGGGCCATAGAAGCAGAGTCGTCGGCTCGAAGGTGGAGGATAAAGTTGAGCTCGGAGGAGAGTGGTGGTGCGGCGACTATAGTGCGGCGAAGGTGGCGACGGGGAGCTCGGGTGCTGGCTTGGGTTCTCGGGTTTGAAGAAGGCAAAGGAAGAGGAAGAAGGAGAGGTAGAGATGAGGGGTGAGGTGTTATGTGTATGTATATATATAAGAGAGAGAGAGAAAGATATGAGAGGTGTGGGATTGGCTACATGCATGTGTGTGTGTGTGTGTGTATAAAGGGGCGGAGGCAGAAAAATGTGAGAAGTTGGGTGTAGAATTAGGCAGGTTTGGCTGTGAGTGGGTGATTAGCAGGAGTGGGTTAGGACTTAGGGGTTAGGCAGATGCGAGAAATAATAGAGTATGAGTTGTTGGTTGAAAACAACAAGAACACGAAAAGAAAGATGAGAAAATTGATTAGGGACAATCGGGGTTAGAATTTGCATTTAAACTCCGATCGAAAAAATCACAAAATTATAGAATTGATCAGAAAAATATTCGGGCTTTAGATAAAGAGTCCAAAGAAAAGAAAATAAAATAAAAATAGAACAGCGGGTTACAGAGGCCCTGCATCCTGAAAGCCTGAACGAAACCCCAAGCAAGGGGAAGAGGAAGGCCGAAGAATCTGAACCTATGAAGAAGGACCAGAAAGATCTATCTGCCCAGAATCGCTCCTTGCCGGTCCCCCATTTCGAGAGATACACACTTCTGACACAAAACGTGTCAGCCATCCTCCTGGAGATCGAAGATAAGGGTATCGTCCTCCTCCTTCCCGACCTAACAGCAACAAGAAGAGAGATCGGAGGTTCTACTGTCGCTTCCATCGGGACAATGGGCATGATACCGATAATTTTCGTGCCCTCAAAGACGCGATAGAAGCCCTCATCCAGAGGGGATACTTGAGGGAGTTCACTCGAACCACCCCTAGAGATCAGAGGGATCTACGGCCGTTACCTCCTCCTCGGACGATCAGCAGGCGGCCCGAGCCCGAGGCTAATCTTGAGGATACCAGTGCACCGGCCATCCTTCACTGTATTCATGCCGGGCCTATGGGGGGAGAATCGAACAACTCCAGCAAAGCTTTCGTTCGAGAAGTGAACTCGGTCCATAACTATCCGCCCCCATGGACCAGAGCCTGGCAGTCACATTCTCCAATGAGGATCTCGAAGGCGTCTGACTGCCCCATTGTGATGCTCTGGTGATCAGCCTCGGCATGGTGAACCATGAGGTCCGATGTATTCTTGAAGACAATAGGAGTTTGGTCAATATTCTATTTTTTGTTGCGTTCGAAAGCCTCCCACGAAAGGTTGAAGTCGGCAGGGTACACGCTTCATGGATTCTATGGCATTCCTGTCCAAATCGAGGGAATTGTCACACTTGACGTGACGGCCGGCACGGCCCCGACCCTTCGGACCGAAACGATAGACTTCATGGTGGTCAATATCAAGGCAGATTATAATGCCATCCTCGGTAGACCAAGCCTTTGCACACTCCAGTCTGTTCCCTCTGCCTACCACTTGAAAATAAAGTTTTCCACCGATCACGGGGTGGGTGTAGTTCGGGGCAATCAGGAATCGGCACGTTCGTGCTACATGAATGCAGTGGGGGGCAGAGTCTTTCCCCTTGACACGGTAGAACTCCATTCCGAGCAAGGGTCAAAGCCCGTAGACGTGCTGAAGGATGGCCTTTTCTCCGAGGGAGACATGTCCAAATGGTTTTGGGTAAGCCAATCTCTGGCCCTGGACATGAAGCTGGAAATCATCGAATGCATCCGTCAGAATTCTGACCTCTTTGCCTGGATGCCGTTCGACATGCCCGGGAATTCCGAAGACATTATAATGCACCGCTCGGACTCGAAGCTGGTCCAAAAGAAGTGACGTAAGTTTGCCCCCGACAGGCAGCAGGCGGTAAGGGAAAAAGTAGGCAAGCTCCTATCGGCCCGGTTTATTCAGGAAGTCAACTACCCGGAGTGATTGGCCAATGTGGTGATGGTAAAGAAGACGAGCGGGAAATGGAGAATCTGTACAGACTTCATAGACCTCAACAAGGCCTGCCCTAAAGACCCATTCCCTCTCCCGTACATTGATGCCCTGATAGATGCAATCTCGGGGCATGAGTTGCTGAGCTTCATGGATACCTTCTCAGGCTATTACCAGATAAGAATGTTCCCTTCCGACATACCGAAGACCGCCTTCGTAACCAACCAAGGCCTCTACTGTTACCGGGTCATACCCTTCGGGCTGAAGAATGCCGGCGCCACATATCAGAAGCTCGTCAACCGGGTCTTCAAAGACCTAATTGGCCGAAACATAGAAGTGTATGTTGACGATATGCTTGTCAAATATCGCAGAGGGGCGGATCATGTTAGCAACATCGAAGAGGCTTTCGGGATCCTGCGATATCACAACATGAGGCTCAACCCCTCTAAATGCACCTTCGGCGTCTCCTTGGAAAGGTTTCTCGAATTTGTGGTGAGCCAACGCAGTATCGAGGTGAACCCAGAAAAGATTCAGGCCATACTCGACTTGGCACCCCTGGGAAACGTCAAAGAAGTTCAAACGCTCCTGGGACGGCTTGCGGCCATCGACCGTTTCCTCTCCAAGTACAAAGATAATTTGCTCACATTCTTCAAGGCCCTTCGTGGGGCGAAAAGCTTTGATTGGGCAACCTCTCAACAAGAGGCATTCGACCAGCTGAAAACCTACCTGGCCAACCCACTGCCCCTCAGCAAGTCAGAGCCGGGCGAACCCCTCTTCCTCTACCTGGCAGCCACAGAACACGCGCTCAGTGCCGTGTTGGTTAGAGAAGAGGACGAGGTGCAGAAGCCCCTATATTATGTGAGCAAGGTCCTGCACGATGCCGAGGTCCGATACCCCAGGACGGAAAAGATTGTCTACGCATTGGTGATGGCTGTGTGGAAACTCCGACCCTACTTCTAGGCCCACTCTGTCCGCATCCTTATAAATCATCCTCTCAAGACGGTCCTCGACAAGCCCGAGAACTTTGGCCGCTTAATCAAGTGGTCAATCGAGCTCAGTCAACACGACATCAGCTACCATCCTCGGACGACCATCAAGGGCCAAGCTCTCGCTGAGTTCATTACGGAATGCACCATCCCCAAAATTTGGGAGGATGCCCCAGCTTGGGACGTCTATGTGAACGGCTCATCATGCGAGGAAGGAAGCGGAGCTGGCATCATCCGTCGGGGCCTCGACGACTTCGGGCAGAGGCAACGAGGCAGAATATGAAGATCTGATCACTGGACTTACACTGGCCTATCGGGCAGAGGCAAGATAAATACGGGTGTTCAGTGATTCCCAACTCGTGGTTGATCAGATCATCGGGGAGTATGAAGCCTGCAATCTTAGGATGACCCAGTACTTAGCACGGGCGGAACAGCTCCTGGAGCTCTTCGAACAGGTGGAGGTCCGGCGGATGCCAAGGGAACAAAACTGTCATGCTGACTCATTGTCTGAACTCACATCATCGTCCCTCCAAGGACTAAGCCGCACTGTCCTAGTCGAGGTCCTCCTCAAACCCAACATCAAAGAAACTGAAGTCCTCTATCTCGCCTTCGGTGATCCCGCTGAGAATTGGATGGGTCCCAAACAAAAATTCCTAACCAATGGCGAGCTACCACAGGACCATGCCGCGGCACGAACTACAAGGGACATCAGCTTCCCATACAAAAATTCCCTCAAGTTCTAGCCTTCGGTTCGAACATCGGCTACTATCATCTTCGCTGCTTGGCATGGACATCGACCACCTATGAGGGATTCTTCAATCCCTCAAGTCCTAGCCTTTGGTTCGGACCTCGGCTAATAATGTCCTCGCCGCTCGGCATGGACTTCGACCACCTATTAGTGATTCTTCAACTCCTCAAGTTCTAGCCTTCCGTTACTAACGTCCTCACCGCTCGGCATGGACTTCAACCACTAATGAGCGATTCTTCAATCCCTCAAGTCCTAGCCTTCGGTTCGAACCTCGGATAATAATGTCCTCGCCACTCGGCATGGACTTCGACCACCTATGAGGGATTCTTCAATCCCTCTAGTCCTAGCCTTCGGTTAAGACCTCAGCTAATAATGTCCTCACCGCTCGGCATGGACTTCGACCACCTATGAGAGATTCCTCAATCCCTCAACTCCTAGCCTTCGGTTTGGACCTCGGCTAATAATTTCCTCGCCGCTCGGCATGGGCTTCGACCACCTATGAGAGATTCCTTAATCTCTTAACTCCTAGCCCGTAGCCTCGGACTTTGGTTGCCCACGTCCTCGCCCCTCGGCGACCGTCGTCAACTCACCACTCACCCAAAGTTTTAGTTTGATTTGCAGTACTCGCCCAAAGCGAGGACCTCTGAGCCCTATACACCGAACCAACCCCCCTTTCACCCACTGATAGCTAGGGCTAGTGTAGCTGTCATCGCCGCTACCCCTAACTGTCAGTGGGCGGTAGGAGAGCCATTGGTCACTGGAGCCCGTGGACAAGATTTTCAAGTCCGGCACTCACCTTCAATGCCTCTACCCCTAACTGTCCGAAGGTGGTAGGAGAGCCACCAGTCACTGGTGCCCTCGGCCATGATTTTTATTTTTGACACTCGCCTTTGGCGATTGCCTTGAGCCTCGCACTCCGAGTCAACCCCCCTTTCACCTACTGGCAACTAGGGATAAAACAGCATTCATTTTCGTTACCCCTAATTGTCAGAGGGTGGCAGGAGATAGGGCTGTAAATCGGACCGGACGGGATCGGATAGCAATATGTTCAAGCTCGGACCGAAATTATACTCGGACAGGCTTATGTCCGGCTCAGTCTAGGTCGAACAAAATTTTTATAGTTTTGACTCGGTTTGGTAAAGCATCGTACCGCAATAAGATTCGGCCGGACTTATGTCCGACTCGAGCTCGGTAAAGAATCGGATCAAATAATTTGTTCAGGATCGGTTCGTATAACAGTTCGGACGGTCCACGGTCGGACCATTTCTCAAGCCGGACTCGGACGGACGACAGATCGTCCTGTTCATTTTACACCCCTAGCAGGAGAGCCACATGTGGCGAGAGCTCACGGTGAAGTAAGAAATGATCTGATGGGGGAGGGGGGTAAGGGTTATATAGACCTCAAGTGATGCACATTTATGTTATGGGAAGTCAAAACGTCTGATAGGCATTAATGACATTGGAAGACGAAACGTCCTCCATTGCCAGACGTTCAGGATCCCTCAATCTCGTCGTCACCCTTCGGCTCGAACTCCTCCCTCGGCTCGGACGCCGGAGGCCTAACCTCGGAGATCGAAGGTAAGCGCACAACAAAAGAACCAATCAAAGCAATACAATCATGTTCTCTCATTATTATTTCGACTAAAGAAAATGCATTGTTACAAGGGAAGACTTTATTAGATCATTCACAATCGGCCCAGGGCTCCTGTATCGGAGCCGCAGGATTGATACAGGCAAGTTCAAGGCCAGCCGAGCTAGTTGGATCCTCCGTAGGTTTGCCCGGTACGGTCAATGTAGACACACCTGCGATCGAGCTCTGTGCGTCACAAGGCCTCGCCGGCCCGATCCTCGAGGTCGGCAACGAAGCTCCGGCAGAAGGGCCAGCATTCCCAAAAGAGACGGATCGGGATCCGGACATCCCGAGCATGATCTTATACCGTTGTACCTCTAATTCCTTCTCCACAATAACCTCACGAAGAAAAGACTCAGAGGACAGCCTCCGAGCGGAAGTGCTAGCCATCGAAAATGCAACTTTCGTACTCCCCAAGTCACGGCCAGCTATCAGTTTCTTGAAACACGCTAGCTTTAAGCTAAGTGTAACACCTCGCAAAATTGGAAATGATAATTTTGCCTTCGTGTGTTATGCACGTGTATTTTATACCGTTAGTAGTAATATTTGTAACGTATTTTCATTACGCATTTTTATTTTTGACTATTTATGCATTTTCCTGATTTTGATTAAAATATTATTATACGTATAATGCACGTGTTTTCTACGTACGTAGCAATTACGTCGTGGAATATATAAAATTAATAAAGATATTTTCGTAATGTATTTTCATTATCTCTAATATTTTTGATTGATAAAACCGAATTTCGTATTTTTAATATTTTACGTGCTACGCACGTGTTTGTTTCGATACGCGCATTTGGACATATCGTTTCTCGAAATGAATTTCATAAAATGTGTGCACATTTATTTTATTTGTGCATGAAATATTATAGATTTTAATTAAACAAATTTTTATAGTATATGATGTATAATATATAGTGTATGATATATATAATATATATAGTATATAAGATGATAATTATATATTATCATTATGTGTATGATATAATTATATGATCAGATTTGGTAAGTATGTGTGAATAATGAAATGGAACATGTTGAAATGGAACCATCACAAGATGGCCTAGTGGTAAGAGCGTTGGGATTTGGAGTGTGCTCCTCCAAAGGTCCTGGGTTCGAACCCTGGCATGATGGCCAGTGGCCGCAGGCTAGATGGGCCTGCGCAAAACCTAGCCACGGGACTGGGATTAGTCTGAACCGTAGAGGGGGGATGGATACCCAGTTAAATAAAAAAAAACATGTTGAAATGGAAGTGGGGCCCACGGTTGAGAAGAAACACCAAGGAAAGTGGGTCGTGTGTTATTGTTTAGAAGTATAATAGTGTAGAAATGAATAATGGTTTAGGTGGGGGGCCCACGTGAAAAACAAAGATAGCCTAGGTGGGGGGCCCACGTGGAAATGAATTATACTATATCTTAAGCTAATTGGCCTATCCCTCTTTCCTTTCTCAATTTTGAAATAGAGAAAGGAAAGCAAAAGTAGGGATTCACACTTCCTAAACACATGCGCATCACATTATACTAATAGGAGAGAGGAGAGAGTGTGTTGGCCCCTCTCCTCTCTCTATTTTGAAATAAAGAAAAGAAAGCAAAATGAGGAATTCACATTTATTAACACGTGCAGTACGCACATTTTCATTTTAAAAATATAAAAGCTCCAAACCTATAAATATTGAACTTAATTACTAGAACTATGCTTTGCTCATTAAGTGTTCGATGAAATGTCTATGTAGCACACAATGTGTTTGTGAAAAAATGGTTTTGAAAAATTTTGCTCAACTAAATCAATTGTATCTATGTATGGTGTATGTACTAATTTTTGATACTCTAATTTACTACCTCATTTTCTTTTCGATTTTTAATTTGTATTTTTGAAATCCTGAAATTTAAATTTGGGAAGAGGTTGAAGATTGAGATTAAACGGGCCAAGGCCTGACTGTTGCCGGTCATGATGTATACAAAGGCCGGACTATGAGTGATACCGCTGATTCTGGTGTGGGGGTAAACAGATGAGATTTGTGAGTTCGTGGAAAAACCTGAATAGCGGATCCACTCCTGTTGATTCCTGCCGCTCACCTGCAAGGAAGTGCGATACACCGGGGTTGATTCCGGCGATGCACCCTCCGACGCTCTTGTCAGTAACCAGTGATGATTAAGAATAGAGCTTAAGCTGGAAAAAGAGTGATTACCTGGTCACAGTGGTAGGTAGGAGGTATTTATAGTCGCCATGGGAGTGATTAGGGACCTGATTTCCAGTGTAACTGTCAGGAGTAAAATCCTCACAATTTGTTTAGGAAATTGATCCCTGATTTCCGGTGAGAGGATAACTGCGAATCAGGCCCGTTGATTTAGTCAAATCAGAGACCCTGATTTCCTCTTGCTGGTCTGGGTCTGTATCGGGTCGGGACCTGTACCTAGTTGGAGTGGATCCGTTCGTGGGTTATTGGATCTGTGAGAAGGAGATCCAGTACCCATTTCGGACCCATTTGTATGTGAAATTACTGTTTTACCCCTGAGCTTCAAGATTCGTGCCCTATCTGGACGGTTCCGATTTAACCCCATTTTTAGCCATATCACGAGCCCCCCACTCCTAAAGACTGAGTGTGATCAGCCTTTGAGGAGTAGTTTAACCGTTTTAGTGGCTAGTAATGAATAATGGTTTAGGTGGGGGGGCCACGTGAAAAACAAAGATAGCCTAGGTGGGGGGCCCACGTGGAAATGAATAATGGTTTATTGTGTTGTGCTTCATGGAGTGGTAACGTCAACCTTGGTGACGTGGCATGGTTGATTGGGGCCGGTTTTGGATTGATGGTCGGGAGAGAGAATTGAGTTCTGGAGAGTTGGGAGTTTGGGTATTGAAAAGTTAGGAGTTAAGGGATTAGAGAGGTGGTGAGATGAAAGAGTGGGGTTTTAGAAGTTAAGAATATGAGGGGTTGGAAAATTAACTCTAGCAATTTATTAGGTATGAAATTTTGTACTTTGAACCTCAACATTATCCTGTAAATAGCACCTCTCTTCTTCTCATTCCACACACCACAAGAAAACAAATAAGAGAGAGAAAAAAGAAAAAGAAAAAAAGTGAGAGAAGTGAGTCCTTGTGCTTGGAGAAATTTTGCTAGGAGGAGGTGTTCTTGCTAGGAGCTAGGTGTTGGTTCCATCTTTCTCATTCCCAATCTTCAATTAAGGTGGATGATCCTATGCTTTCTAATTGTAGGGATTGCATGTTTAAAGAGTAGTATAAGTTTAATATGATAATTAGAAAATAAATTCATGCTTTTGTGTATGTTAATTTGTAGAAATGTTAATATTGATTAACAAACAAAGTGTGATCATGTTGTTTGGAAATGAGAACAAAAGTAAGGAGAAATTGTCATTGTATGAAACTAGTGATTGTGAAAATATTAGAATAGGTTTCCCCCCTGTTTAAAGAGGAATTTTTGTAAAGTAAAACAGGTATACATAACTCATTTCTAGTTTGTTATAAGAAAATACAATTTTTTCTAGTTTGATTATAATGAAGAATTAAATTCTTGTAATAAAAGAGAAGAAAGAGAGATTTGAAATTTAGATATTATTAAATATGAGTTTTAAACCCACGAGTTTCTGTAGTAAATAAATTTCATTCTAAATAAACTATTTGGACACTAGTGGAGAAGATTTGATCAAATGAAAAATCTAGTTTTATGAAAAATAATAAGATAACAGAAAATTCGGACAAAAACCCATGAAATGGGTTTATGTTGTTGGGCCCATTAGGCCTAGTGGTCTGGCATGCGCTGGCCTCTTTATTGGGTCCGGGTTCGAAATTCAGTATGGCCGAAACATTTCTTTTTGTTTAATTTTTTTGTAAATTGAACACTAGATTTGAGGAAGACATGAAAAGGGTTTCAGTTTATAGTTGAGACAACAAGTCCACATGGACTTCTTAGTTGGCGTCGTAAGTGTTAAGTGCTACCTGGGGCTTCACGGGTTTGAAACCCAGGATTAGCACTTTTTTTTTCTTTTGAAGTTTTTTAATACATTTAGGGAATCCTAATGCATTTGAAAAATTGGGAAAAAATCCTAGTGCTTATAAAATGTAATGTAGAATTTATCAAAAATAATTTATAGATTTTTCATGAATATTTGAGTAGTAAAAAGAGACTTTTGAGATGAAATGAAATTGTTCTCAAGGTTAATTATTTTAAAACTTGATTTTTTATATTTAGAAGTAAAGTAAAGATTTTGAGGAGGCAATTAATTCTCTTGTTGAGATTTTGCAATTTTGTAGAAATGTGAAACTCTAAGATTTCTTTATGTACTCAAATGGTTTAAGAGTTTGAATTAGATGAATTCATGAGGAAAAATTATTGTTTTGGAAAGAATTAAGAATGGATGAATGAATGGTGTGACTTGATCACAATTGAGATATGAATTGCTTAAATTTATAGTGATGAATCTTTTGATCATGAAAGGAATTGTTGTTCTACTTTGAGTTGCAAATGAATAAGTGATCCATGAATGATATTAAAATGAGACATTGATTTGTGCTAAGATGAGACACTGATTAAGTTGTGAAATGAAACAAAGATGAGAATATCTAAGTTTAAGACAGGTTTATTGAAAGGGTATGTGTACCTATGGATTCGAGTACATGAAAAGTTGTAATCTAGAGGTGTAGTGAGGCCCCGGGTACTGGCAAGTTGAATTAAATGATTGATATAATTTGAGATATGGCTATGGAGTGATCAAGTCCGGTAGGGGGGTTAAAGCTAACTCTAGGGATTGTAATTGATTCATGTCTTGAACTTAAGAAACTAGGCACATAAGTGAAGATGTAGTAAGACCTAGGCAAACGTAAGTGGGGCACTCTATATAGTCGGGTGGTGGGCCTGTTGCGGCGGTTCACCGGGGCTATAGACCCAGTTGGTGGACTGTGGTTGCCTCGTGGGAGACGAGCTTTAATTTTTAAATTCGGGACTATGCATAGTCGGGCGGATAGTTTGCCGTACTCCATGTATATGCGTATACCGGGGCTAGAGAGGCACTTGCAGGAGGTTCGCACGACGAAAAGTCTGTATAACAGTCGGGCGGGGGATTTGTTGTGGCGGTTCCCCAGGACTGGGATCCGTACTCGTGGAACGTCTTAACTTTGTCTTATTACTGGGTAGTTTTCATGGCGAGGGATCAAACCCTTTATTGTGGAGTACGTAGGCACTTGCCCTCGGACCTATGTAGTATGGGATGCATAGAATCCGAACAAGTGTGTATTAGTGTCATCCTAGTATAAAATTGTGTGCATTAGGCATTAAGGCATGACATACACTTACATGTTTAGCGTAGTCACATTAACACTTTATTATTCATTCAACTGTTGTGTTTTTTTTATTAAAGTAATGAGATCGTTATATGTACGGCATAGAAAGGATAGCCGAGTATAACATTTCGTCAGTTGTAAGTAACTGACGTGCCCACAGATTGACATGCAGGTAATGGACTATTTTTGAAGGAGTATATGATGCAATCGATGACTCAATTTATGAAGTTGTACAAGTTACATTTTGTTTTCAAATGTTGTATTCTTTATTTCTTCCGCTGTGTAAAAAACAAGTGTAAATGAACTCTGATGTAATATTGAAAAAGTTTTAAATTCCTTGTAAAATTGTATGAAGTGAAGAAAAGATCCTGTGGAATCTCGAATTCATTCTTATTTGGAATTCGGGGTGTTACACTAAGTCTCTTGGACTTATCCATGAAGTATTGGATAGCTGCCTCTCGATCGTGAGCCTCTTTACGGCACCGGGTCAGAGCGGACTCGAGAGCCAAGATCTTGCCCCTAAGCTGGCTTATCTCAGCACGACCGGGGTCTACTCCCAAGGTCGCATCTGTCTGACATGCAAACAGAGAAACATCATTCTGAGCCATATATACTTGGCTAAAAATCACGCCCAAAATTCAAGTCAAAAGGTTCAGCCAAAACTATTTTCATTACTCAAAAGTATGTTTACAAAAATGCGCTGGCCAGTCTGCGTTCGACGACTACAAAATACGAACATGAAAAAAAGGAAAGGAAAATAAACAAGTACTACTGCTGGCCAACCTCTTCCTCGGCAGGCAGCTCAGCATTGGGGTCATCCCCCACAGTGTCGTCGTCACCACCATCCCTGTGATTCGGCGGGTGTTCGGGCAGCTCCATGTCGTAATGGAACTTGCTCAGATCTAGCTCTGGGTGGTAGTACTTGACATGCTGGATTGCCAGGGTGTAGACTTCGTCCTGGGCCTCGATGACTTTATCCATCTCGGCCTGCTTGACCTTCCTCACTTGCTTCTCGGCCTCTTTTCTCAGCTCGGCCATCTGCTTCATGTGGGCATTGGCTTGGTTAGCCAGCTCGACCTTAAGGGCCTGGTTGCTGCCCTCAATCGCCTTTTGCGCTATTTTGAAATTCTTCATCTCCCGCTCATAGCGCTAAGCATTCCTCACCTCCTTCCTCAGCTCTTGCTTGTGTAGCTTCATCAGCTAAGCGCCCTCCATGCAGGCCTATAGCTGAGGGAGATAGACTTAGACAAAATACAAAAAATATAATACAACAGAAGCTACAAAAGAGTCATTACCAAACGAGGGTTACCTGCATGCTCGCCATAACCCACTTCATATAGCTGGACCCAACAGTGTCGCACTCCCGGGCCTTCTGGTCCTAAGGTGGGGCGAGCTTTGAGGCCACCTCGATGGCCTCGGGGCCATCCGACATGGTATCCTCGACCTTAACGGCCCAGTCCGGGGCCTAGGGTTGAAGCCCCGCCTCGCATCTTCTCAGCCAATGGAGCAGCGGGTGGGGAGGCCGCCCTTCACCACTTCCGTAACCCTCTAGCTACTGGAGCTCGGGCTTGACTTGGAGGCCCTCTGCTTCTTTGGCGTCGAGTGGGGAGGTTCCTCCACAACCTCCTCGGAGGGGACCCTCCCGTGCCTCCCATGCTCGGCCCGCTCGGCCTTTCTCTTCTTCAGCAACGCCCTCCTCTCAGCGATCTTCGAGGCGTCCATATCTGCAAAAAAGAGAAGCTTATAAGACAAGGGAAAACACTTCAAGGACAAATTAGAGAAAAGACATACTGGAAGGAGTGAGGCTCAGTCCGATCCGAGTTAGATGTTTCTTCGTCACATTCGGCCAACCAATGTTATTGCCCGAACATATCTGCTCAATGGCTGCCCACTCCTCGGCCGTCAAATTAGACTTGCGGGGGCCCTTAAGGTTGGGTTTATAAAATGTAACACCCCAATTTTTTTTTTTCTTCTCCAAATTCAATTCTTTCAATTTCTATATCACTTTAAACATAAACTAAGAAAGTTATATTTCAGGAAAAAATTTGGCAGAGTCTCCCCTGTAAATTTTGCCCCGAAACACAGATAGCTTACGGAATTCTGCTCAAAATTCCGTAGCTCACAAAACACACAATAATTTCACGGGCTCCTCAGGCCAAAATGAGCAGATACACACATGCAATATAATATAATGCTCTGGGGGCCAAAGTCATAACAGATTATCAAATATCAATTAAAAACTATAAATTTCTTTGAAAAATGAGGTAAAATTTTAGAAAAATCCTTGTAAAACCTACCACAGAGCCCGGTACTCCACAACGAGATGGGTACGGGTCACAAACATACCATACCTCCTTACACTATACTCATCATCGTCATATACATGCTTATACATCCATAATACAATTTAGAGAAGCCTGATGAAGATTGAAGATTGAAGGTGTGGGTTGTAAATTCCCTGATAAATATCGGAGAACAGTTTTAGCTTTTCTGTGATCATAAGAGTTTGAAGCACTTGTTTTCGCAAAATATTTTAGCAGGAGGCAATAAAGGTGGTTCGAGTTCTTTAGTAATGTTGATGTAGATATGAAATATCACCTGGAAAACCCTAGGGTGACAAATGTATTAAGTATAAGTAGGATGTTGGATTTTATTATGTCCCAAGAGTGGACGGTACTAGAATTATCTGGTCAATTTGAATTTTCCTTAGTAGCAGAGGGCGACATGACCATGTATGTGTGCAGTTTATTAGTATAGTTGTTTATTCTACAGCTGACCGGTCGGATTAGGATTCAAAATTTTTGCTAGATGTAGAGGGTACATGACCTCATTTTGGATGAGATTAATGGATAAGCGTCTTTTGAGGTGTGTAGTCGACAAAAGAATTATGCAAATTAGTGGCGATTAAGACTTTAAGTTGCCCAGTGGTTGAAAGTTCAGTGGTGCATTATAGTAATAATTATAATTAGGAATCTGGGAAGTTGGTGAAGAGTAAGTATCTGGAATTGTTTGAACAGTTTTCTTGACTCTTGTAGCTCGAGGACGAGCTTCTTTTGAGGTGTGTAGAATGTAACACCTCGAATTTGTAAAATACCGAAAATATTTATTTTTATATATTTGGAGTGCTGGAAATTGTTTTTGGGATATTTTATATTTAAATATTGATATTGGTATGAAGATTTGTTGGATTGGTATAGATGGTATATTGAAGTATGAGTCGGGTTTTATATGACAAATTATGATTTATTTTGTTTTATGATTTTGGAGTCAAAAAAAAAAAAAAATTGGGGCGTTACATGAAATCTCCAAGTTATGGGTATCACCCAGGGGGTTAGGCTCCGAACGACAAAATACTTTCCCTTCCACCCTTTAATGGAGTCCGAATGCTTGTGTACAACCCTCCTCCCTCGGCATGGCAAAATGTAGTATATCCCTTCGTACTCGCCGGACGAGCTAATGCCCAGGATCGCTCGGAAGTATTTTCAGCCTCAGGGGGACCCCTCGCTCATCACAAAGAAGCATGAAGCACACGAGCTGCTTCAGGAGTTGGGCCAGTATTGCATTGGAATCAACGACACCCATTTCAGAACCTCCTTAATAAACGGGTGGAGTAGCAATTGCAAGCCCCAGTCAGGAACTCCATCGCTTTCCATCTGATGTCCAAGAGAAGAAAGCGATGGAGTTCCTGGCACTATAGCAGGGAGGCATGTCCGTCAGGGAGTATGAGACAAGGTTTACTTAACTTTCGAGGTATGCACCCGAACTTGTGATGGATGAGGCGAAGAAAGCTCGGAAGTTCGAGCACGGATTGAGGCCGAGTCTGAGATCAAGGATGATACCCCTAGGTATCAGGAGGTTTGACAAGTTAGTTAAGCGAGCTGCAGCTATTGAGGCGGATATGGAGCAGTTTCATGCCGCTCAGAACAGGAAGAACAATTAGCATTTCGGGAAGAGGCCCGCAGTTTCTAAGAATTTCAGGGGACAGCCGCCAGCTCAAAGGTTCAAACCTACAGGGGCGAACGCTGTCAATGTGGTTAGAAGACCCGAAAATGGTTGGGTGAGACCTCCTATACCGACGTGTTTCAACTGTGAAGAGACAGGTCATTACAGGTCTCACTGCCCCAAGCCGCAGAATGTCACCCGGAGTGGACCACCGCACAGGTTGGGAAGAAGCCGTACCAGCAGGGGCGAGTATTTGCCTTGACTGAGGCCGACGCTGATGAAGTGGATCACGTCATTACTGGTACGTGGGCGGATGTTTAGTAGTTTATGTTGTTCTTTTTCCCTGTTTATTTAGTAAGAACTGTTATGTAACGAGAGTGTGTTATGTAACAGAAGAACTTTTATTAAATGGAAAGAAAGCTGTTGTTCTGTTCGATACTGGATCCTCTCATACTTTTGTATCTCCTAAATTTACTGAAGTCTTGGGAGTCAAACTGAAGATTGTTCCAGGCAAGGTCTTAACAGTAGCTATTCCATCAGGGGAGACTTTAACCACTGATCGGTACTATGCAGACTGCATGATCGAGATTGGAGACAGGATTTTTGGGATTAATCTGATCGAGCTGAACATCCTAGGGGTCGATCTTATCATTGGTATTGATTGGATGTTGGTGTACAGTGTGAACATCGAGTGCAAGACAAAGGAAGTAACAGTGAAGGCTCTAAGAGGTCCTGTAGTCACTTTCCAGGGGAAGAAGAGATGTTCAGATTTGGTGGCAGCTATCAGCAAGAAGAAGGTTCCTGTGGAGGTGCGGCATATTCCAGTGGTTCGGGATTACCCGACTATGTTCTTGGAAGATTTGTCCGGGTTACACCCGCATCGTGATATAGAGTTTAGCATCACTATCCAGCCGGGGAGTGATGGCGAGGTGTGAGATTTTCCAGCAGGTGAAAACCGAGAATCAGAAGCTTGGAGGTTTATTGCAACCGTTACCCATTCCGGAGTAGAAGTGGGATAACATCAGTATGGATTTCATCACGGAATTTCCCAAGAGTTCAAAGGGTAATGATGTGATTTGGATCATTGTCGATCGATTAATCAAATCAGCTCACTTCTTGGCAATGAAACTCACTTCGACTATGGACAAGTTAGCTAAGGTGTATGTTGGGGAGATCGTCAGGATTCATGGTATTTCGTTGACCATTGTGTCTGATCAAGATGTGCGGTTTACTTTGCATTTTTGGAGGAGTCTTCAGACAACTTTGGCTACTAAGATGGACTTCAGCACTGCCTTCCATCCTCAGACTGATGGGCAGACTGAGAGAGTCAACCGAGTTCTTGAGGATCTGCTTTGGTGTTGTGTTCTAGATTTTGGAGGTAGTTGAGAGAGGCATCTAGCTCTGGTAGAGTTTGCCTACAACAACAGTTTTTAGACTAGTATCGGGATGGCACCGTACGAAGCTCTGGATGGCAGAAAGTGCAGAACACCTGTTTGCTGGTTTGAAGTGGGAGAGCGATAGATGTTTGGGACCGAGATCGTGCAGCAGACCTCTGAAAAGATCGATTTGATCAGGAAGAGGTTGGTGGATGCTCAGAGTAGGCAGAAAAGTTATGTAGACAATCGGAGGAGGGACCTTGAATTCGAGGAAGGTGATTTTGTCTTTCTGAAGGTATCACCTAGTAAAGATGTGATTCGTTTTGGCAGAGGCGGAAAGTTTGCCCCAAGGTTCATAGGCCCATATAAGATATTGAAGAGGATTGAGAAAACTGCTTACCGGCTGGAGTTACCAGAAGAGTTATCTCAGGTGCACAATGTCTTCCATGTGTCTATGCTGAGAGGTTACATTCCAGATCCAAGTCACCATTTGTCCGAAGTGTCGGAGGGTTTGCAGTTAGATCTAAGCTACATTGAGCTACCGGTTGAGATCGTGGATCGTCAGGAGAAAGTTTTGAGAAACAAGATGATACCGATAGTCAAAGTAGTCTGGAGGAACCAATTGGTTGAAGAGGCTACTTGGGAATCCAAGGAGAGGATGTTAAAGGATCATCCTGAGTTCTTTGTTTGATTGTATTGCATTTTTTTTTTATTCTTTTATGTTTTGTTTTCTCACTCTTTAAGCGTAGTTCCGAGGATGGAACTATTCTAAAGAGGGAGTATTGTAACATCCTGAATTTCTCAAAATAATAAATATGAAGTTTCTTTTTTTTTTCACGTGTCTTGCACGTGCAAATTTAAAGTGTGTATTTTTAGCTTTAAAAAGTATTCTCATCTCATGAATAAACATTTCTTCTCTTTTAAAATAAAGCCTATTTTAATATTTAGGCCTAATAGTCTAATTCTAGCCCACTTAATTAATTAATTAATTTAATTAGAGAGCTCATGGTCTTTTAGCCCACCTAAATAGCCTAATAGTTATTTCTAATAAGAATTAATACAACTTGTAGTGTAGACTTGATCAAGTAGTAATTAAATTAACAATTTAATGTACATCTAATTATGTAGTATGCATTGTGTGACACGTGCTCTGCACAAGCACGTGGAAATGCATGAGAAGGGGTGGCCGGATTGTGCATAGAGTGGGGATGATGGAGAGTGTGGTGAGGTGGTTATGTGATGGTGGGTAGTTGTTCTAACTCCAAAATGCATCCTAGCCTCTCATCTAAACTCATCATCTAAACTCATTGCAACCCTCCATTTGAGCTTGAGTTGTGTATAAATACCTCCCATATCTTCTTCATAACTGGCACCGAAAACATTCATAAGATAAAAGAAAAGAAAAGAAACCAATTGTGAGGAAAAGAAAGAGTAGTGTGAGTAAAAAGATTGAGAGTTGTGTGTGTTGTGTGCTCTTGCAACCTTGGAGGCTGGCCTAGCATCAAGAGGAAGGAGAGCTCGGGTTCACTCTAGCAAGGAGGAGAAGGCTCAATTTGATGGCGCAACTAGGAGGAGAAGGGAACCATTCGTGCGTTGAAGGAGTTTCTTAGGAGTTTTTC
Organism: Hemerocallis citrina; assembly: GCA_017893485.1. Classification (NCBI taxonomy): domain Eukaryota; kingdom Viridiplantae; phylum Streptophyta; class Magnoliopsida; order Asparagales; family Asphodelaceae; genus Hemerocallis; species Hemerocallis citrina. The sequence goes on from JACEHZ010000200.1 coordinate 483,080, forward strand.
CATTTGTTTCATCAAGAGGTGGGTGATTTTTCGAACTTCTAATTTAGATAATATGCTAGGATTTGGAATTGTGAACATGTTAGAAATAAGTAGAAAAGATTGCTCTATACTTGTTTAAAGAGACTAATAAGAAAAGAAACTCTAATTGATCTACAAGAAAAGTTAGTAAAATGAATTGGAATGTATTAATTACGATTTTTTATGATGGTTTGTTAGTATATTTGCATGCTAGAATTGATGAATCATGATTATATGAAAATTTGCTTATGAATGAGTTGTAGAATGCAATTTGTGAAAAATTGTGCCTATAAATAATTTATAGAATGTAAACTAGTAAATCATGGATTATTAAATAAATTGATTTGTGGTAAAAAAAAAGTGTGTTTTTAATTGCCATATATGAGTAATATTGTAGTCACTAGATTATCATCCATGCTGCTCCTTGAAACATAAGAGAAAGATTAGTTTTGTAAGAATAAGACTAATTTAAGAGTTTGATCTTTGTTAAAGAATGAAAAGAGTTGTATGAACTCATAATGAATGAAAGGGGGGATTTGGTGATAAAAGATTATTCTAAAAAAAAAAATCCTATGTCGAAAATGTATTCATGATCCACTCTTTCTAATGAACTAAAGAAAAATAGTCTACTATGTGTAAAAATGAGATTTTTGACAATCTAATAAAATGTAAGTTACTATTTTTTCAAAATTTTTTTTTGGAAAATATCTAAATTTTTATAAGTACAAATAAATTGAGAAAAATCGAGTTTGCTAAAAGAAGAACTAATTTCAGTACAGTTTATACAAAAATATTTTAATCAATCCTTGTAACACCCCGGTAATTTTCAAAGAGTATAGAAATATAATATACTACTTGATAAAGTATATATATATGTTGGTATTAGTATAAATATATATATATGCTGGTATTAGTAGTTGGCTGTTGTTAATATGCATGGTGCAGATATGCATGATGGAATTAATGGGTTAAATATAATGAAATGTATTAAATGGGAGGGGCCCACAAGGTATGAAGCATTTGGCTGTTTCATTTGGCCGTTTGACTTCAGTCAGCTGGCTTAGACGTGGCACTCCATAGTGTGCACGGGATTTGTATAAGTAGGAGAGATTGAGATAATAGATCCCATATCGGTAAGAATATAAAAATAATTTGAGTATAAATACAAATGCCTATGATCAAGAGTCACCAATTCGGTTAACCACCTTTTGAGAGGCAGCCTGTGGTGGGCAGTTGTACAACATAGTATCTAATTTGTCTTAAAAATTGTATAAATTGTCCGGGCTCGGGGCAGGGGCGTTACAAATGGTATCAGAGCCAGGTTTCGACACCGAGTGTGGGTAAGAGTGGGTGAGATGTATGCCTGAGAGGGAGCGGGGTTGTGGCCAGGACGCCCGGTAAATCCACGGGGGTGGGCTAGGGGTCTGGACAACACGCAGAATCAGGGTACGCCCGGTAAATCCACGGGGGTGGGCTAGGGTACTCCACTCCACATCGGCTAGAAAGTTGATCCTGCACTAGGTTGTGCATGCCCCGTGCTCAGCGAGGACGCTGATTTCTGAAGGGGGGGTGTGTGTAACACCCCGGTAATTTCCAAAGAGTATAGAAATATAATATACTACTTGATAAAGTATATATATATGTTGGTATTAGTATAAATATATATATATGCTGGTATTAGTAGTTGGCTGTTGTTAATATGCATGGTGCAGATATGCATGATGGAATTAATGGGTTAAATATAATGAAATGTATTAAATGGGAGGGGCCCACAAGGTATGAAGCATTTGGCTGTTTCATTTGGCCGTTTGACTTCAGTCAGCTGGCTTAGACGTGGCACTCCATAGTGTGCACGGGATTTGTATAAGTAGGAGAGATTGAGATAATAGATCCCATATCGGTAAGAATATAAAAATAATTTGAGTATAAATACAAATGCCTATGATCAAGAGTCACCAATTCGGTTAACCACCTTTTGAGAGGCAGCCTGTGGTGGGCAGTTGTACAACATAGTATCTAATTTGTCTTAAAAATTGTATAAATTGTCCGGGCTCGGGGCAGGGGCGTTACAACCCCTGTGCTCGAGATGCAGGTCGACCGTCGAGGCTGTAGGGGGTGGAAAGGACGAGCAAGGCCAAATGACTTGGTCTGTTGAAGCTACCCCTGTGCTCAAGATGCAGGTCGACCGTCGAAGCTGTAGGGGGTCAGAAGGACGAGCGAGGCCAGATGACTTGGCCTGTTGAAGCTACCCATGTGCTCGAGATGTAGGTCGACCTTCGAGGCTGTAGGGGGACGAGCGAGGCCAAAGGACTTGGCCTGTTGAAGCTACCCCTGTGCTCAAGATGTAGGTCGACCGTCGAGGCTGTAGGGAGTCGGAAGGGCGAGCGAGGCCAAATGACTTAGCCTGTTGAAGCTACCCATGTGCTTGAGATGCAGGTCGACCATCAAAACTGTAGGGGGTCGGAAGGATGGGCGTGGCCAGATGACTTGGCCTGTTGAAGCTACCCCTGTGCTCGAGATGCAGGTTGACCGTCGAGGCTGTAGGGGGTCGATAGAAAGAGCGAGGCCAAGTGACTTGGCCTGTTGAAGCTACCCATGTGCTCGAGATGCAGGTCGACCGTCGAGGCTGTAGGGGACCGGAAGGACGGGCGAGGCCAGATGACTTGGCCTATTGATGCCACCCCTGTGCTCGAGATGCAGGTCGACCGTCGAAGCTGTAGGGGGTCAGAAGGACGGGCGAGGCCAAATGACTTGTCCTGTTGAAGCTACCCCTGTGCTCGAGATGTAGGTCGACCGTCGAGGCTGTAGGGGGTCGGAAGGACGAGCGAGGCCAAAGGACTTGGCCTGTTGAAGCTACCCCTGTGCTCCAGATGCAGGTCGACCATCGAGGCTGTAGGGGGTGGGAAGAACGAGCGAGGCCAAATGACTTGGCCTGTTGAAGCTACTCCTGTGCTCGAGATGCAGGTCGACCGTCGAAGCTGTAGGGGGTCGGAAGAACGGGCGAGGCCAGATGACTTGGCCTATTGAAGCTACCCCTGTGCTCGAGATATAGGTCGACCATCAAGGCTGTAGGGGGTCAGAAGGACGAGCGAGGCCAAAGGACTTGGCCTGTTGAAGCTACCCCTGTGCTCGAGATGCAGGTCAGCCATCGAGGCTGTAGGGGTTTAGAAGGACGGGCAAGGCCAGATAACTTGTCCTGTTGAAGCTACCCCTGTGCTCGAGATATAGGTCGACCGTCGAGGCTGTAGCGGGTCGGAAAAACGAGCGAGGCCAAAGGACTTGGCCTGTTGAAGCTACCCCTGTGCTCGAGATGCAGGTCGACCGTCAAGGCTGTAGGGGGTCGGAAGGGTGGGCGAGGCCAAATGAATTGGCCTGTTGAAGCTACCCATGTGCTTGAGATGCAGGTCGATCATCAAAGCTGTAGAGGGTCGGAAGGACGAGCGAGGCTAAAGGACTTGGCCTGTTGAAGCTACCCCTATGCTCGAGATGCAGGTCGGCCGTTGAAGCTGTAGGGGGTCAGAACGACGGGCGAGGCCAGATGACTTGGCCTGTTGAAGCTACCCTTGTGCTCGAGATGCAGGTCGACCGTCGTGGCTGTAGGGATTCGGAAGGACGAGCGGCTCGGAGATTCCCATAGCCGTTAGGTGAAAAAAAAAATTGCAAGAATCGAGGAGTAACAGTAACTGCTTTCACGAGAATCGAGGCAGTTACTGTAACTGATTCTCCAAAATCGAGGGGTCCCACTCCTTTATATACACTTGCCCCTCCCCCTTTCTTATTTCTTACTTTTGCTTTCGCTCACTAGGATTCAGAGCTTCTCTCTCTAGCACTTTCCGACACAGTCGACCAGTTTTTCAGCCACTTTTCTGACCAAGTCACAGGTTAGTTCTTTTAGTCATGTCTAGGGCTCAGTCCAGTTCCTTCGCCTCTACCTCCGACAGCTACATTCACACAGGGCTAACGGATTCCACCACCTCTTCGAATGCCCCGAAAGCTTCGACCTCGTGGGAAGAGCTAGAGGAGGTGTTAGTCGTGCGGCCTCTGTGGACTCGCAAACCCTTCGTCGTGGAGAGTAGTAGCTCGGATGAGGAGGTTGCCGAGGATGAGGGTGAAGAGGAGGGTGAAGGAAGGGAAGAAGGAGAGGAAGGAGAGGGTGAGGCCGAGGGTGGTCAGGTCGGGGGACGGACTCCCTCCTGAGGGCCTCCGCCCTCGAGCCGTTGGCAACCCCGTCGCCCGAGAAGGCTCACAAGGTACGGAAGAAGAGGGTGAGGGTGACCCTCCCAAGCACCCCTAATAGGACGATTGCACCGCAGGATTTGGGGGTCCCATTTTTGCCACTGCCTTGGTCGATTGGGAACTATCCGGACAACGTAGGGGATAAGGGCCTTTATGGGGTGCAGCCCTCGTCGCCGAGTCGGGTAAGGGTCAAGATGGAAAGTTCCCCCACAATCTTGAAGGGGGAGGATCTCCCGATCATTCAGGCGAGTTTCTTCATTGGCAAGGAGTACAAACTGATGGTCCCGAGCGCTGGTCTTCGGCCGACCGACCTGTTGGCACCATGGTACTGTATCTTCCCCGCGGATGCATTCCCCTCGGGGTTGAGGCTGCCAATCCACCCCTTCATTTGGGAGGTTCTCAACCGGTTCTCGCTGTGCCTAATGCAGTTTGAGCCGAATTCCTGGAAGCAGATGGTGAGCTCCATATTGTTGTGTTCGGAGAAGAAGGTACCGCTACGGTTGAGTATCTTTCGAGCTATGTTGGGGGTCAGCTTGTCCGGCGAGTTCGAGGGGATATATTACGTGTCGTCTATGAGAAGATGCAAGGTCGTGCACAGACATCCTGACTCAATAAAGGAGTGGAAGAGAAAGTACTTCGTCATTCGGAATGAGGACTAGTGGGACATTCCGACGAAGTGGAATTTCTACATGCCGAACTTTAAGGGGCCGAAGAAGGGAGATATCTCGGCCGAGGAATGGACCTTTGTGGAGCGCCTCCAGAAGAGCCACAATATTAGTTGGCCAAAAGTGACGGAGAGTCACCTAAATCGAGCCGGACTGAGCCCCGCATCGCCCCGTATGTTTTTCATTCATTTTTATTTCTGTATTTCTCTTTTGTGCTCATCGCGTGTTAATGGGTTTTTTTGCAGAGATGGATCCCAAGGCTATTAAGGCGAGGAGGCTGGCCCTGAAGAGGGAGAAGGCTAAACAGTCCGAGAAGGGGAAGCAAGCGGCGGCTCCTTCGCGAACGACCTCCAAGGCTCCTTCCGTGCCGAAGACGAAGAAATAGAAGCCGAGCCAACAGAAGGAGGTCGCTCTCGTGCTGAGCAAGGGGGCCTCGAAAGCGGCAGAGGTCTCACAGGGTCGCCTCCCTCCTCTTCGTGCCGATGCCTAAGCCATGGTTGGGAGGAGGGACTGTGACTGTGGGCCCCGAACTGGTCTATTCACCGGGGGACTCCCTAACCGAGGTTCTCGTCTCCGTGGAGTTTGTGGACAAGATGGCCACGCCCCGCGATCGGCAGAGCATGGGGGCCGACACCTACGAGGCGGCTTATATGAGGTGGGCTCAGGCCAGCGTGTAGGTAAGTCCCCGAGGCCTTCGGTTTTATCTTCCTTGTATTGATTTCTAAGAAATTCATTTTTACCCAAGTGTCTTGACCTCAGCTACAGGCCTGTATGTCGGGGAACCAGGTAAGGCAGCTTCACGAAATGCAGCTGAAGTATAAGAGGAGCCAGACCAATCACTACAAGCGCGAGATGGTCGATCTGAAGATCAACCTGGAAGACTTGATGAAACGGGAGCAGGCTCTGAAGGCCGACTTGGCCTCGATGGAGGTCGACGCGCTCAAGAGAGAGGTGGCACTGAAGAAGGGGTTCGAGGCCGAGAAGGCAGCGCTAATCACAAAGTCCCAAGACATGGTCATCGAGGTGCAGAACAAGGTGTACGCCAAGGCGATGGACCATGTCAAGCACTTCTTCCCGACCTTGGATGTGTCGCACTTTGACTACGACATGGAGGTCGAGGGGCTGCCGAAGACCCCTGAGCACGAGGCACAGGGCGAGGGGGATGGCAGAGTCAGAGGGGGGAGTGCCGACCCGGTGGTCGACCCCGTTGCCGTCGCCAGAGCCGAGGGAGAGGTGGGCTCGTAGTCATAGTTGTTGTTTTTTTTGTTCTTCTCCTTTTTGTTGTCTTCTTTAATGTATTTCGCAGACCGCAGACTGGCCGCCGCAGTATTTTGTAAATGAATTGATAATTTATGACAAAGATTTTTTGTGGGCCGACTGTTTTACCCTTCACCTTTGTTTTGCTTTTTCGGTCGGCTGTTGAAGTTTTTCCGACCCTCTTAGACTTGCATAATTTTTCGATTCATTTTACTTCCATCAGATGTTGGCGCTTCTTGCCGAGGCTGATCCTCGACGATCCGAGATGGTGTGGCTTCGGAGTAAGATCAAGGTATTGGAGTCCTCCCTTTGCTGGTATTGGAGGGAAGCTCGTGATCATGACGCTGCCTTCCATTATTTCCGGAACAAGTCAAAGGAGCTGAGCGCGGAGTCGGCTTAGTTGAAGAAGGCGATAGCCGACCGAGACCTCAGTGGTGCGGGCCTCAGATTTTTCATGTCGAGTGCTTCGGTGCAGAGGCCTACATCGGAGTCTCTCCTTCGTGAAGTCATTGTGGAGAAATAGATTGAGATTTAGTGTTATAAAACAATGCTGGGAAGGTCGGTCCCTTTGGCGATCGAGGCTTCTTCGAGGCGTGAACTGTCCCTGACCCTACGGTTGGAGTATGTGAGGCCAAGCGACGATTAGAGTTCTGTGGCAGGAGTGTCCTCTGTAGCCGATCCTAAGGGGCTCCGCAGGGCATGCGGTGGAACCGAGTCGCCCGGCAGGATTTGAGTTGACCCGTACGAACACGGAGAGGGCCTGAGTGTAGTTTAGGATGAGGCTTTCATTGTAATAAAGAATAAACCTTTGTATTGTGACCTCCCTGGGGAGTTATAATAAATAATAAGATTTCCAACCCGTCTGAACTTGTTACTGAGTGTGCGTTGAGGATTAGTGTTAGTACGTTTATTTGGCCTCGGAGTCGAGCGGAAGATTGGGCTCTCGGAGTGGAGTCAGTCGGCTCTGAGGATTGATCTCCTCAATGGGAGTCACGGTCAGTTCCGAATGCGGGGGAGAGGGGTCTTGAGGCGGTCAGAGTGTTGGGCCATTTCTCAATGTCATTAATGGGGCGACGTTTTGCCTTCCCAAGCCCATTAATGAGGCACCGCTTTGACTTCTGCCATTTCAACTTCTGATGACATTAAATGGCTGCGCAGGGGGTTATAAAACCCCCATCCCTCATCAGAAACTCATCTGAGAACAATTTTTTGGGTGCTTGCCATGGGCGGGCGCCCTACCTATGATTTTTTTGGCCGCGAGTCCCGTGCCGGTGGATCCCCTGCCATACTCTACCATTTTTGGGTAGATCCTAGGTCCTAGACCTCGGGGATCTGCCCAAACTTGCTAGAGTGTGAGAGGAGTGCCGACTAAAGGTCTGGGAGCTCGGGGGATCTTTCTTGGGTGAGGAAACAGAGTCGGTGGCTCCTCTTCCATACTCGAGCATTTTGGGTAGATCTAGGTCCTAGACCTCGGATCTACCTAAACTTGCTAGAGTGTGGGAGGTGTGCCGACCGAGGTCCTGTGGGAGAGGGCCCGGGTTTGGTGACTCCCCTTTCGCCTTCGGACAATTCGGGGTTTCGGTTCTAAGGGCCGTGAACCCCGAGCTATTCGAGAGTGAGAGGTGGGTCGACCAGAGATCCGGGGCCCGGGGTGCCCAAGATACTCACAGGATTCAGTGGCTCCCCTGCCACCCGCAGACAATTTGGGGTTTCAGTTTTAGGGGTCGTTAACCCCGAGTTGTCTGTGGGCGAGAGGTAGGTCACTGAGAGGTTCGGCACACGAAGCGTCTATTCGGCGAGGTTCCCAGATCGGTGGCTCCCCTGCCGCTCTCGAACAATTTGGGGTTTTAAACTCTAAGGGTCGTAGACCCCGAGTTGTTCGTGGGTGAAAGGTGGGCTGACCAAAGACTTGGGGCCCGGAGCATTTGCCTGAGGGCGAGCGCTTTAAATCTTTAATAGTAAACTTTTGAGTGGGCCAGATAGTTGAAGTCTTGACCGGTGGTCGGGAATTGGGGGATCGACGGGGAGCGCCAGACCCCAACGCCTTAGCTTAGGAAAGTTACTCAGGTGCTCGAGTTCGCCATACGGCATCGAGGCTTGGGGGTCGGCATAGAGCGCTGGGCCTCATTGCCTTAGCTTGAGAAAGCTACCTATGTGCTCGAGTTCGCCATACGGCATCGAGGCTTGGGGGTCGGCGGAGAGCACTGGGCCCCATTGCCTTAGCTTGAGAGAGCTACCCATGTACTCGAGTTCGCCATACGGCGTCGAGGCTTAGGGATCGGCGGAGAGTGCTAGGCCCCATTGCCTTAGCTTGAGAAAGCTACCCATAGTGCTCGAGTTTGCCATACGGTGTCGAGGCTTAGGGGTCGGCGGAGAGCGCTGGACCTCATTGCCTTAGCTTGAGAAAGCTACCCATGTGCTACAGTTCGCCATACGGCATCGAGGCTTGAGGGTCGGCGGGGAGTGTTGGGCCCCATTGTCTTAGTTTGAAAAAGCTACCCATGTGCTTGAGTTCGCCATACGGTGTCAAGGCTTAGGGGTCAGCTGAGAGCGCTGGGCCCCATTGCCTTAGCTCGAGAAAGCTACCCATGTGCTCGAGTTTGCCATAAAGCGTAGAGGCTTGGAGGTCGGCAGAGAGTGCTGGGCCCCATTGCCTTAGTTTGAGAAAGCTATCCATGTGCTCGAGTTCGCCATACGGCATCGAGGCTTGGGGGTCGGCAGAGAGCACTGGGCCACATTATCTTTGCATGAGAAAGCTACCCATGTGCTCAAGTTCGCCATAGGCATCGAGGCTTGGGGGTCAGCGAAGAGTGCTGGGCCTCATTGCCTTAGCTTGAGAAAGCTACCCATGTGCTCGAGTTCGCCATACGGCATCGAGGCTGAGGGGTCGGCGGAGAGCGCTGGGCCCCATTGCCTTAGCTTGAGAAAACTACCCATGTGCTCGAGTTCGCCATATGACATCGAGGCTTGGGGGTCAGCGGAGAGCGCTGGGCCCCATTGCCTTAGCTTGAGAAAGCTACCTATGTGCTCGAGTTCGCCATACGGTGTCGAGGCTTGAAGGTCGGTGTAGAGCACTGGGCCCTATTGCCTTAGTTTGAGAACGCTACCCATGTGCTCGAGTTCGCCATATGGCGTCGAGGCTTGGGGGTCGGCGGAGAGTGCTGGGCCCTATTGCCTTAGCTTGAGAAAGCTACCAATGTGCTCGAGTTCGCCATACGGCGTCGAGGCTTGGGGGTTGGCGGAGAGCGCTGGCCCCATTGCCTTAGCTTGAGAAAGCTAGCCATGCACTTGGCGGGGTTGAGCCTCATGTTGTGAGACCGAAGGACGCCGAAGGATTCCTCGAGGTCGGTAACATGATCCTTCCCTCGTCGGCTCTTGACAAGCATATCATCAACGTAGACCTTCATGTTTCGACTGATTTGGTTCTTGAACTCGGTTGATGAGCCTCTGGTAGGTGGCCCCGGCGTTCTTGAGCCCTAAGGGCATGACCCGGTAGCAGTAGAGGCCTTGGTCGGTGACGAAGGACGTCTTGGCGATGTCCGGAGAAAACATCCGGATCTGATTATATCCTGAGAAGGCATCCATGAAAGTTAAGAGCTCGTGACCCGACGTTGCGTCGATCAGAGCGTCTATGCTGGGGAGTGGAAAAGGATCCTTGGGGCATGCCTTGTTGAGGTCGATAAAGTCAATATAGATCCTCCAAGTACCGCTAGCCTTTTTCACCATTACAACATTAGCCAGCCACTCGAGGTAGCTGACTTCTTGAATGAATCGGGCGGATAACAACTTATCTACCTCTGCTTTCACCGCCTGTTGCCTCTCCGGGGCAAACTTGCGCCGCTTCTGTTGCATTGGCTTGGAGCCGGGGACGACGCTTAGACGGTGAATGATTATGTCTTCGGAATTCCCAAGCATGTTGGACGGTATCCAGGCGAAGAGGTCGACATTTCGGTAGAAGCAGTTGATCAGATCCGGCTTCAGCTCGGGAGACAGGGTTCGGCTAACACGGAACCATTTGGACTTGTCCTCGGCTCCGAAGGAGACTTCCTCCAATTCGTCCGCAGGTTCTGACTCGGGACGGCTCTCTTCAAGTGGGAGTTCGACGGCATCGAAGGGAAACACACCGCCCTCGACTGCTGTCATGTTGCATGATCGTGCTGATTCCTAGTTGCCCCGGACGACCCCAATGCCGGTGTCGCTTCAGATGATAGGCGGAGGGGACAGCCTGGAGCGAACAGAGCCCGGGTCGACCGAGTATGGTGTTGTAGGCTGCGTTGACGTTGACAACCATAAAGTCCATCGACTCGGTTCGGAGGATGGGGGTCATTCCCGCCATCACATCTAGTGTTACGATTCCCTCAATCTGCACCGGGATGCCAGAAAATCAGTGAAGGGTGTAACCGGCTGGCTTCAGCTTTTCTCGGGGAAGCTTGAGGTTCTCAAATGCCTCTAAGAAAAGGATATTGACTGAGTTGCCGTTGTCTACCAGGATTCAGCGAACCTGGAAGTTGGCCATGTCGAGACTGATGACGAGGGCATCGCAGTGTGAAAGCCGAACGCCTTTGAGGTCCTCTCCTGAGAAAGAGACTGCCTGCTGCTGAATCCGAGGGGAGGGATGGTCAAGAACGGAGTTGACCTCTCGGATAAAGGCTTTTTGAGAAGTCCTAGATTTCCCCCCATGGGTCCGCCGTGGACGCAGTGGAGAATGGCGTGTCCGCCGATTTCTTCGAGCTCCGGATTTTGATCAGGTCGTTAACCGTTCGTCCAAGGTGGAGGCGAACGCCTCGGGCTCCTCGACTCTCTTCGGTCTCTATGGTTGACCCGGGTGAATTCCTTCAGGTACCCTCACAGGATAAGGGCTTCGATCTCATCTTTGAGGGCCCGGCAGTGATCTGTGTCATGCCCGGTATCTCGGTGGAAGCGGCAGTAGAACCTCTGGTCTTGCTTCTTGCCGTTGTTGGGCAGTCGAGGAGGGAACCGTACAACCCCCTTATCCTCGATTTGCATTAAAATTGTCGAGACGTTCTGAGTCAGGGGCGTATATCTTTCAAACCAATGGACTGGGGGGACCCTCTTGGGACCAATTGCCTCTTTCCCGGGTCTTTTGAAGGGCTCGGCATCATCGACCTTGCGCTTCCCCTTGGCAGCAGCTTCCTTTGAGCCTTCAGGATTGAGGGCCTCCTCAGCTTGGATATAGTTCTCAACCCTATTGAGTAGGTCGGGGAAGTCCAAGGGTGGCTTCTTGGCTAAAGAAGCCTTGAACTGAGCGTGGCGGACGTTGTGTCGAAAGGCTGCGGAAGCGACCCCTACATCGAGGGAGGAAACCGAACTCGCCTCCGAGGTGAACCTCCGAATGAACTCCCGGAGGGATTCCCCTTCCTTCTATTTGAGGTCCAGAAGGGAAGAGCTCGTCTTCTCTGCCTTCCTACTCATCACGAAGTGGGCAAGGAAACCTGCCTCTAGCTGCTCGAAGGAGAAGAGCGAGCTAAGGGAGAGTTTGGAGAACCACTCCCGAGCCGGGCACCGGAGGGTGGCAGGGAATGCGCGGCAAATGAGGGGATCCACAATGCTGTGAATCATGAGGGTCTTAAACCCCTCCATGTGATCGGCTGGATCACCCTCGCCATTGTAGGTCTCGAATTGAGACAGTCTGAAGTTTCGAGGAATCTCAGCTTCAAGGATTTGGGGGGAGAAAGGGGGTCCGGTCGGACGATGGCTGCGACCCTGCATTGGTCCGCCCTCGCCGAGATGGGCGAGGCAGTTCTCCATTTCTTCCAAACGACGAAGTACGGGGTCCGACGCTTCATGGGGATGAGTCGATCTGCGGGACTCACCGGCTCCCGTTGCTGACCGGTGGGCGGAGCTGTGGTAGACCTCGATGGCCGGACCGTGTCGTATGGCTTGAAGGATCTCCTCCCAGAAGTTCTGGAATTCGACCTTCGTGACAGGGGCTTGTCCCCCCAGGTTTTATGGGGGATTGTGTGCCGGGGAAGGCTGGCAGTGATGGTTCGAGGCCGAGTTGGAAGCGGCCTCTCCCCTCGTCTGGCTGGCCTGCCTGTTCGAGATGATGCGGCGTAAATCCGAGGCAATGGAGGGTTGGGCTACGCCATTGGCCCGGGGTTGGTTGGAACCCTATTCATTCGCACGGCTATGATGGTTGAGGTCCGGATGTCGTGCTGAGGTGACAGCCCTTCCTGGGCTTGGGAGCCATGGAGGAGCTTGGCCCAAGGTGATGACTCTGGCTGGGCTCGAAGGGACGATAGTACTGAGGAGGCAAAGTTTCCCACAGACAGTGCCAACCTGATGCGGTTTATTTTTGGGGTGTGGGGGCAACAGGTGTGAGTTCTCTCAATTTGTATGGTGGAAGTCCCTACGTAGTACTGACGTCGGTCCGACCCCGGGTAGCAGGATCGGCTCGGGAGCTAGAGCGCAGAGGAGCTCGGAAGGGAGGACGGGTGCTCGGCTCCAGGAGCTCAGCTCGTCTAAGTCTTGTGCAGTTGCACACGGCCTCAGAACACCGGGAGAAGTCCCGGCAACAGGCCCTTCGACGGTCTAGTCAGTCACTGGAAAAGAGACTGGGCCGCTACGCTTCAGGTGGGGAGATATTGATTACCTTTTTCGGTGGGGGTGGGGGGGTGGAGTATTTATAGGTAGGGGTAAACGGGTCTGGAGCCCTAGTGGGCCGGGTTGGACCCGTTTACCCATGGGCCTGAGCTGGCTGAGGCCCATTAGGCTATAGCTGGCCTGATGATCACAAAGGGGAGGATCCAGAGGAGATCGGAGGGCTCTGATTGATGCTGCATAATTTATCCTATATCACACCCCGAAACACTTCGAGGCATATATTGTTGGTGTATGCCCTAGAGACCATTAGTGTATTGACATTACTAGTTTACATTGCATCATGACATTTATTTTATATATGAGGCTTTTTTTTGTGTGTGTGATTAAAAGAACATAATAAAGTCCTTAGAATAGTAGGTTCAATTCCATGGGATATCAAGTGCATGACTTAATTGTGAGATCCTATTGGTTGTAATCAGAACAATATTCTTAAATGTCTCTAGTCAAGTATTATTGTGAATTATGACAACAATAATACATAGTGACTAGTATGTGCGTAGACTGATAACCATATCTCACGAGTCATGGATATGATATATCAAGTCTTTACATGGGTACATATTAGGGTAATAATGTACTGGACTGACCCACCATGAAAACGCTGCATGGATCGTTACATGAGTGTCATAAGCAGTTCTTACAATGACCATGGTGTACGTAGTCCTTTGACTTGAAGTCACTACGGTTCCCACATGATAAGTTGTATGTTTAATGTCGTCAAACGTTGCATATAATAAGGTGATTATAAAGTCGAATATTGGATATACTATTAATCACACTGAGGGATGTGAGTGACTTAGATAGGATTTGTCCCTTTTACTTAACAAGAGCGATATCTATGAGTCCCTTAATTGAGTGAGAATGCAAAATGTATGGTCGTGCTCAAATGAGTCAATATGAGATATTGAGCTCATTTATTTTAGTAAGTCTACTTGGACATCAAGAAACTAAAGATTGAACCATACAAGGGTGATGCTCTATGCCTTGTGGTCAATTAAGATATCTGGACAAAGAGACTAGACTACATGGTAACGTTGGTCACAGATATGTTATGTCAAATCACTGACATTCCTATTACTTGAGTAGCAGTGATGTATTGCTAGATACCGTTCACTGTTTGTAATACTAGAATATGATTTTAGTATTACTGTCAACGTAATGAGAACCTACAGGGTCACACACTTAAAATGGATCAAAATTGGGATTTAAATTCATAAGATGAATTTAATTGGGGATCCAAGTAAGACTTGGACTCCTTACATTGGTTGAACATTTAATTAAATTAAATGAGTTGACTAAAGTTCAAAGGCTCACATACGAATCTGACCCAGGTCAGATTGTGAGCCCAATATCCTCATTACTCTCTTAGGGTTGATTTTCTGTACCTATATATATGATACGTATCTGTGGAAAAGACACTCATGAGAAAACTCTAGTCGTCACAGAAATTGTGTAAGAGGGAGTGCGTGAGGAACATTCCCTTCCCGCAGCTAGCACCACGGCATGAGGAAAAGCTTGATTTGATACGTTCGTGTGTATACTGTAAAGGGACCGCAATATTGTAGTGCTGTGGTCGGCATACTATAGTGACAGCAGAACCATTTTCAATGTATAACTCCTAAATACGATTTATGGTTTTCGCATGGATCCATTGCTAGGTTTCGATATTTTTTTTGTAATTTTTTCACTGTATATTTAATATGCGATTATCTTCGAAACCTAACATATATAGCAGATGTCACAATTCATAGTCGAGTTGTATGCCTACCAAATATACTAATTCAAAACATTATACATATAATGAACTAGGTTTAGTAGCACAACTTGAAAAACTTCATAATATTTCAAATACTAGTAATAGGGTTGTTGACATAATAGCGAATGTCCCAAGATGTCATCATCTTTATTTCTCCCTTTTATTTACTCCAAGCTTTCCCAAGTCTGGGCCTTACATGACAACACGGGATGAGCCCAACTGCCCAAAAGTAATATAGCCATTATGCATTTAAACAATAAAACACATGGATGTTTGCAAGAAATTATGTAAACATAATGTACAAATTATGCTAATCATAATGAGATTTTGCCAAACACCATAGTAAGAATGCTACAAAATATCTATACAACATGATCAAATCATAATCCATAAGCAAGTCAAAGTCTATAATAGTCATCCCACTCACTATGTTTGCATAGTGTAAATATAAACCTACCGGCTATGATCCATACGGTGTTAATAATACGAACCTCACTGGCTATAGTCTGCACAGTGTAAACAATATTGATGCTGCTTGTTTTTTGTGGGGGAGCAACATGTGTGAGTTCTTGTATTTTGTGAAGCGAAATGGACGGATCTCGACCTCGACTCGGGTCGGCTCGAAGGAAAAGCTGGAATCTCGGTCGGCCGGAGTACCTGCAAAAGGCCTAAAAACACCGGAGAAATCCCAGCGACAGGCCCTCCGACGATCTAGTCAGTCACTGGAAAGAGACTGGACAGCTAGGATTCAGATGGGGAAAGATTCATTACCTTTGAAAGTGAAGAGGGGGTCTGGTATTTATAGGCAGGGGTAAACGGGTATCAGACCCTACTGGGTCGGGTCAGATCCGCTTGCCTGTGGGCCTGAATTGGCAGGAGGCCCATTGGATTTTGTTGACTTAATGATTTGGGATGAGCGAAATCTAAGGAGATCTGACGGCCCTGATTGGGCCACGTCATCTATACCACATCATAAGCCCCCCACTCCTAGAGGGCTGTGTGAACCAGCCTGGAGGAGTAGTTTGTCTTTGTGGGAAGAGCAAAGGGGAGTGTTATGAGTTGATATCCCTGAGAAGTGACTGGGGGTTGGTGCCGAGCCGAGCATGGAATATGGCTCAATCGAAGTCCATGCCGAGCACCAAACTTGAGGGGTCGATGCCGAGCGTCGAGCCAGGAGGGTCGAGGCTGAGCATGCCGAGCCAGGAGCTATATGAGGGAAAATAGCGGTGATGGTTGAAGTTCGTGCCGAGCGTCGAGCTTGAGGGGTCAATGCCGAGCATTGAGCCAGGGGTTCGAGGCTGAGCATGCCTAGCCAGGAGCTATATGAAGG
Organism: Hemerocallis citrina; assembly: GCA_017893485.1. NCBI lineage: Eukaryota > Viridiplantae > Streptophyta > Magnoliopsida > Asparagales > Asphodelaceae > Hemerocallis > Hemerocallis citrina. The sequence goes on from JACEHZ010000200.1 coordinate 498,966, forward strand.
AAGGTGGTGGCAATGGTTGAGGTTCATGCCGAGCTCCGAGCACCCCGATAGAGGCAGTCTGTGAGGGAGAGTTGTGTCGATGCTCTAGGTTCATGCCGACCTCCGAGCTTTGGGTCTGCGCCGAGTGCCTCGATAGAGGCGTTCTGTAAGGAAAAGCTGTATCGATGCCCGAGGTTCATGCCGAGCTCCAATCTTGGGTTCGGCGCCGAGCACCTCAATAGAAGCAATTTGTGAGGAAAAGATGTATTGATGCTCGAGGTTCATGCCGAGCGCCGAGCGCTGGGTCGGTGCTGAGCACCTCGATAGAGGCATTTTGTGAGAAAACTATATCGATGATTGAGATTCATGCTGAGCTCCGAGCTTTGGGTCAGCGCCTAGCGCCTCAATAGAGGCATTCTATGAGGGAAAGTTGTATCGATACTCGAGATTCATGCCGAGCTTCGAGCTTTGGGTCGGCGTCAAGTGCCTCAATAGAGGCGTTCTGTGAGGAAAAGTTGCATCGATGCTCGCAGTTCATCCCGAGCATCAAACCAGATGGCCTTGTGCCATGAGGCAATTTAGTGAAAAAGCTAGGTTCATGCCCGAGATCCATGCTGAGTGTCGAGCTAGATGGCTTTGTGCTGTGAGGAAATTTTGTGGAAAAGCTAGGTTGATGCTTGAGATCCATACCGGGCGTCGAGCCAGATGGCCATGTGTTGTGAGGCAATTTTGTGAAAAAGCTATGTTGATGCATGAGATCCATGCCGAGCGTCGAGCCAGATGGCTTTGTGCTGCGAGGCAATTTTGTGAAAAAGCTAGGTTGATGCTCAAGATCCTTGCCGGGAATCAAGCAAGATAGCCATGTGCTGTGAGGCAATTTTGTATAAAAACTATGTTAATGCTCGAGATCCATGCCAAGCGTCGAGCCAAATGGCCTTGTGCTATGAAGCAATTTTGTGAAGAAGCTAGGTTGATGCTCGAGATCCATGCCGAGCGTCGAGCAAGATGGCTTTGCATTGGAGGCAATTTTATGAAAAAGCTAGGTTGATGCTCGAGATCCATGCCGAGCGTCGAGCCAGATGGCCTTGTCCTGTGTGGCAATTTTGTGAAAAAGCTAGGTTGATGCTTGAGATCCATGCCGAGTGTCGAGCCAGATGGCCTTGTGCTGTGAAGCAATTTTGTGAAGAAGCTATGTTGATGCTCGAGATCCATGCCGAGCGTCGAGCCAGATGGCCTTGTGCTGTGAAGCAATTTTTTGAAGAAGCTAGGTTGATGCTCGAGATCCATGCTGAGCGTCGAGCCACATGGCCTTGCTGACTGGCCAAAACCTTGCCTCGGTGTTTGGCATGTTCGAGGTGCACACCAAGGTTCGAGCATTTTGGACTTGGGGAAGAATTGGTCTTGGGGAGAGATTGTGTCACACATGGGCCACTCCTTTGGTGACACGTGTGATGATGACGTCAAGTTTGAGGGTATCGAGTAGTCGCAGGATTGGCAAAAATCAAGGAGTCGCGGAGGGGCTATATATCCCCCACCTCTCTTCTCATTTTTCACCTTTGCTTTCTTTCTCCGAGATCCCCTGTTTACACTGTAGCACTGTTCAGTCATCGGGGGCAAACTTTTTGACAACTTCTGGCATTTGAAACATGTTAGTTTTTTTTATTATGTCAAGGGCTCAGTGTGGTTCGTCCGCCACCACCTCGGATCGGGATGAGGGCCCGCATATCTCCGACTCAACGTCATGGGAATCAGAGGAGAAGGTCTATGATGTTGCACCGCTACACAGCAGGAAGCCCTTTGTAGTATAGTCGAGGACTCAAAAGGGAATGTGCACATGATAGAGGGTGGCGAGGAGGAGGTTGTTGGTAGAGTGGAGGAGGATGAGCCGATTGAGGGAGCAGAGGATGACGAGGAGGTCGAAGTCATCGAGGGGGACGAGGAAGGAAGGGACGACGCTTCGGCAGAGGAAGACAATCTGGGCCCTTTGGCGATGCCCTCTCCCCCGAGGGGTCGTCACGTCCGACGGAGGAAAACAACGTGGATCCTACCAGACAGCCCGGACGAGACGGCTCCTGCAGTTAGGCTCGATGTCCGGTTCACCATTCAGCCGTGCTCCATCAGAATGTATCTGGACGATGTTTGTAACACCCCAAATTCCAAATAAGACTGAATTCGAAGTTCCACAGGATCTTTGCACTTCACTTTGTACAATTTTACAAGGAATTAAAAACTTTTTATACAACAATGATTACATCAACGGAGTGAAATTATAAATTACAACATGATACATGAATTAAACAACAACTTGAATATGTCTTTAAGCAGCATTCATTCTTTAGTCTTGTCAATCACTTTATGTAATACCCCCAGATCTCGAGCGAACAGTCGACTGGTATTCGCGGGATTTGAGATTGAGATTGAGTTTGAGAAATTTAGTCCCACATGGGAAGTTTGATAGGATAATTTGAGTATAAATACTATTAGCCATTGATCAAGAGTCACCAATCCGGTTAACCACCTTTTGAGAGGCAGCCTGTGGTGGGCAGTTGTACTACATAGTATTTATAATTTGTCTGAGTATTGGGGCGGGGCGTTACACTTTATCCTGTATAGAAACTGTGGGCACGTCTGTTGCATACAACTGATGCTAGGATATAATACATCAATTTCTCTTACTTAGAAAGCACACCCTTATCACAAACAAAACTAAGGGGGACTATCCTGTCGATGTCGTGTGTGAAATGTGCACTTAGTCCTTAATGCAGTTATTTACATTATATGACACTAATGTGCATTTGTTCAGATTTTATGCATCCTATACTACATAGGTCCGAGGGCAAGTCCTTAATCGTTCTTCATCTTGTAGGGTTGGATCCCTCGCAATGACTTAAACTACTACGGTAACTACGGTAAGTATCCTAGATTTTCTAAGAATTACGTGCCCATTTCCAGACAGGCTAGAGGGGAATCCCACGTCATGACATGACACATCATGTAGACAGCCTATGGACAATTCGCCTCCGTCATAGGATTATGGCACTACGTAGTCACCAAACATCCCACAAGCGTCTCCACGGTCCCGATAATTCCGGAAATGTATTCACGTCAGGACATGATGCATCATGTAGACAGCCTGTGAATATTCTCACACCGTAGTTCTGAGGCCCTCATACTTGTGTTTTTCTTTTACTTTCATCACATCTTCACTATGTGTCTAATCCTTAGATAATTGAATCATGAATAAAATTAATACTCTAGAATTAGCGTTACCTATACATCGGTCTTAAACATCAATCATTTACCATGACCCAATCTTGGTCTTTCATATCACATTTCTCTTTCAAAATTTTCTTTATGCCGATGTAGGGACTTAGCTAAACTCTAGTGTCAAACTCATTTCATGTTCATCAAAAAAGAGTTCATGTTCACAAATTCCATATTTCAACATGTTTCTTTTTACTTCTTTTTCCATACACAATTTTCATAATTTTAAACAATCTCATATTTAGTCTTACTCAATTTTTCCATATAAAAAATCTCATTTTAGATCTCTACACCAAGAATTCTTTCAAAAGAAAAATATTCGTTTCTTTAATTAATCAAATTATATTCTAAGAAACTTATTTGATTTCTTCTTCTCGAAAATTGCTTCTAATTCCCATTTTAATAAGTCAAATATTGTAGAAATAATTTTCCCGAAGTCTATTTTTTAGAAATTTTCTAATATTTTTTCTCAATTTTTATATGCTAAAAAACTATTTAAAAATGACAAAATAGAAAAAAAAAATCAAAATTTTCCAAAAAAGTGGCCAAGGCCGGATTTGAACCCACACGCAAACCCCCCGCTCATGAACAGTGACCGCCCTAATTCGCACCCGAAGACCAGTGAGTTCAAGAGTGACTAACTGTTCTGTTGGGGACTTGAATTACCCTTAAAGTCTGGCTTTCGGTTTTTGAGTTAAAATTGAATTTTAGAAAAATAGAGTCTCCTGAGAGACTCGAACCCAAGACTAAAAGCTCCGCTCTGCTACAGTAACACTCCCAAAATTCACCCGAAGACCAGTAGGTGAGAGTGACTAACCGGTATAAGGATTGTAACGCCCCGAATTTTAAATAAGGACAAATTCGAGATTTCACAGGATCTTTACTTCACTTCGTACAATTTTACAAGGAATTTGAAACTTTTCATTCACAATACATCAGAGTTTCTTTACACTTGGTTTTTACACAGCGGAAGACTAAAAGATTACAACAATGAAATACAACTTGTATAACTTTAACATCATTTGCAACATCTTTAACTTCTAAACAGCAACAGCATATCCACTTTATAACTCCATGAATAGTTCATTACCTGCATGTCAATCTGTGGGCACGTCAGTCACTTACAACTGACGAAATGTTATACACGGCTATCCTCTCTATGCCGGGAATAGTATAACGATCTCATACTTTAACAAATCACAAAAAAGATTGAATGAACAAATAAAGTGTCAAAAGTGATTATTCTAAATATAAGTGTATGTCATGCCTTAATGCCTAATGCACACAATTCTACACTAGGATGACACTAATGCACACTTGTTCGGATTCTATGCATCCCATACTACATAGGTCCGAGGGCAAGCGCCTACGTACTCCACATTAAAGGGTTCGATCCCTCGCCATGAGACTACCCAGTAATAAAACAAGTTTTAGAGTTATTTCACAGATACGGATCTCAGCCTCCCTGGCTTATATTATCAGATCCCAGCCTCCCTGGCTATTATATCGTGATGATAATCCCGTAAATGCCCTTCTAGCCCCAGTATATACATATTCTTTGGAGTATGGTAAACATCCGTCGACTACCCTAAGTCCCGGATAAAGTACAGTCCATCTCCTATGGGGCAACCACAGTCCACCAACTGGGTCTATAGCCACGGAGATCCACCGCCGACTATATAGAAGCACCCATTTACGTTTGCACAAGTTTATCACATCTTCACTTAAGTGCCTAATTAATCTTAAGTTCAAGACATGAATAATTTCCACTCATAGAATTAGTTTTACCTCCTACCGGACTTAATCAACAAATATGAGATCGTCCCACGCTAATATCTCAAAATCATATCAATCCTTTCTTTCATTTTTACCGGTAACCGAAGTCTTACTAACTCTAAATCATAAACTTTCATGTACAAGAAACATGGGTACATATACCCTTTTGTAATCATGTCTTAAACTTATATAATTTCATCTTTCAATTCACTTCACAAAAATAATCAAATCTTGTCTTAACACTTATCCACAAAGTAATCATTTCATAGCCTTGCCACTATTCATGATCTAGTTATTCATAATAAATAATAATTCATTCACAATTTCAAATTCATACGATGTCTCATTTTAACACGATTCAATGTCTCATCTTTAGCACTAAACATGATTTACTCATTCACAACAAAATCTTTCATGATCTCAAAAGTCACATAACTCAACCAAATTGCATTTCTAGAAATAAAGAGATTTCAATTCACCCTAAATCATTATTTTGTAAATTAAAAGTCATGCTCTTTACTAATACTTTTGTAGTCATTTATCTTTCTTTCTATCTCAAATCCTCGTTGAAAAGAAAGTTTTTACCCAACTGACCCACTCTCGAAACTATTTACCAAATTGACCTACTCACTATCAAAATTACAGATCTAGTTCCCACGAAAGTTTTTACCAAACTGACCCACTTTCGAAACTATTTACCAAATTGACCTACTCGCTATCAAATTGCAGGTTTAGTTTCAACGGACCCAAAAATTAAAGAAAAAAAGTGGTGGGGTTTGATCCCGTGATTGAACAGCCAAGGCCCAAGTATTAATCCGCTAACCAATAGTCCACTGTGACTAGTTTGTCACAAAGAAGGATTTAACTTCTGAAATATCAATCTCGGCCTGTAGTTTAATTTTAACCAAAACAAAAAGAAAAAGGGGAACGTATGGTTTGAACTTGGGACCTCTGATTCCATACGAGCTACAGTGACGTTCTTAAGGACCCCCAACTAGCCAGTTAGTCCATTGTGACTACTTGGCATGAGAAACAAAACTAATCTTTTGTTCAAACTTTCTATTATTCTATTATCATCAAAACTCGATTTTCCTCTTTCATGTAATTATAATTGGTTCATCTATATTGAGTTTACTTTCTCACAGTAACCCATAATTTTATAATGCATAAAAATAAAACTAACTTTCAAATTTTTATATGAATTTGCATTTATTCAATTCAAACAAAGTTGCACACTACATCTTTTGCAATCAAAGAGTTTAATAGCATCAAATTTACATTACAAAAATATAGTTGCTTGTCAAAAAGGAAAACTCAACAATTAATCACATGATCAAAAATCTCTACATTCATGTATACTAGTGCATGGCAAAAATAAATTCTTTTCTCATTTATCAATTAACAAGTTGTAATTTAATCTACCATAACATGATTCACTACTATTCACCACATCCAATAGCATAGATTGTTCTACTCTTTTTTTTTTTTCAAAAATCAAATCCTACACTACACATTTATTTTCTTATTAGCATGCACATTATCTATAATTTAGAAAGTAGGAGACACCCACTTTTATGTTTTACTACTCATTTTTCATCACATACAAAAGTGTAAATTAAATCTACTTTTCATATCTCATTCAAAACATACATTTTCCCAAGATGAAGTTTTAACATGAATCATGGTATCAAACATCAAAATCCCATATTATTCATAGCATGTATTTTAGCATAAAAATTACCTACATAACAATATCATCTCATAAGATTAATTTATAATTTTTAGCATGATATTTCTACAACTAGAAAGTAAGAAATCACCCACCTTTTGAAGCTTGAACAATTGGAAAAAATGATCACCACTTCTAGCTCCAAGACTCCTAGCTCTTCTCCTCCTAGCAATGGCCTCCAAGCACAACACTCTCTTTCTTTTTCTTACACTCTTTTCTTTCTCTTTTCTTTCTCTTGTTTTAATTCTAATTTTTTTTTGTATGAAATGAGAAGAAGAGATGTGCTATTTATAGGATAATGCTAGGGACTATATTGCAAAATCTCCCACCTAATAACTTCTCATTTTAATTCTCTTTTTAATTACCCATCTCTTCATTTCTCAACTACTAAAACTCCCATCTCTTCACCTTCCCACTTCTCTCACACTAACTCTCATTCACTCTCACATTCAATTCAAAACCTCCCACTAATTCTCTCTTTTCTCCCATGCCTCAACCGGCACTACACATGTTTGTGAATGTACACTTGCACACAAATGTGCTGTACACAAACCGTGCCCCCCTTTTAAAACCTACACACCACTACATATACCATTTTAACATATTTATTTACAATCATCTATACCATATCCATGTTCTATAAAAACCACCAGCCCATTTTTAAATCCTTTGCTGTTTCAAGCTCCAACGTGGGCCCCAATCCCATTTAAGCCATGTACATATATTACCATTTCAATATATTAGTAACCTAATCACATATATCAAATAGTAACTATCTTTCAACATATATTTTACTACATATGTTTATATGTATATAGTCTTTGAAAACTACGGGTATTACACACACTCTGAAATTTATTTTGAAAACAAATGTGCTTAAGTACGTTTACCGACAGCACGTGCGTCGAACGTAAAATATGAAAATGCGAAAATCGACTTTATCAATGAAAAATTATTAAATATGATCGAAAACAATATAAGAAAAATATATTTACTAATTTTATGTATTTCATGATGAAATCGCAACACGTAGAAAGCACGTGCATTATACGTGCAGAAAGTCGAAAAATGCATTTTAATCAAAATAGGGGGAAAATTAATTTCAGTTTTATAAAATAGATTTAAATACATAAAAATAAATAATTCAAACTTATAGAAAAATATTATACGTAGTGGTGGAAACACGTGCATCAAAAACACGTAAAAGCACGTAAATCCCAGGGATTGAAATATTATATTTTAGTTGACTAAAATCAATACGAAAAATGTATAAATAGTACGAATCCAAAATATGTAGTGAAATACATTACAAAAATATACGTGCGTAACACCCAGGGGCAAAATTGTAATTCTAATTTTGCGGGGTGTTACAGGGGTAGCTTCAACAGACCAATTCCTTTGGCCTCGCTCATCCTTCCGATCCTCTATAGCCTCGACGGTCGACCTACATCTCGAGACTGGACAGACTAAATATAATTGAGAGACTGGTCATCCTCTTTTTCATCAAAGTCATCATTTACATTAGGTTCATAGGTAAACTCAGTGTCGGGCTCATCAGCAATGACTGCGGTACCCTCTACTATATTTATCCTATTTGGGCAGGGACAATTGCCAGCAACATGGCTGTATCCTTTACTTTTATAGCACTTAGTGAGATGATCAATCTTAGAATAGTCTCTTTTAGTGTTCTTACCCGTGTTGTCATTTCTAAGTGGATAGGAATTTGAAGTATGTTTGTTTGGGTAAGATTTGTTAGGGTACTGAGGAGAGGAGTGCTCAGGTCTAGAGAAATCAGGAAGGGTCATTCTAGGAGAATGATCTCTCGAATCACTGGATCTATAATGGGAACTAACTTTAAGGGAATCCATATCGAGGACTAAGGCATAAGCTACTGCTAGTGAGTCCACATTTCTATGAATTAGCTCGTTCCTCAGATCGGCTCGTAATCCAGCCCTGAACCTAGAGAGAGTTTGTTCTTCACTCTCTTTACCTAAAGCATTGCACCGAATAAGGTAGTCATCAAATTTATCAACATATTCTTGTGTGGATTTACTTCCTTGATAAAGTTAGTTCCACGAATCTAGCAATCGGGTGTGGAATAATAACGGTACATATCTCTCAGTGAGCTTCTCCTTCATGGCTTCCCAAGTGGATATAGGTGCCGAGTCTCAGCCTCTGCGAGCATGTTCAAGATTGTTCCAGTATTGTTGAGATTTCCCAGTTAATTTCATTGTGGCAAATTTAACTTTTAGGGCTTCGCTAATGTCAAACCACACAAAGTAGTGATCCATGGCACGGATCCAATCGAGATAAGCTTGGGGTTCCATGTGGCCTTCAAAATGGAGAACGCCAGCCTTAACGTTCTTCTTATATTATTCGTCAGGGTCACGTTCTTGATGTCGATCGTCACAAACATTCCCTTGAGGATCTGACGATTAGCATGAAGCTCAGGGACAACAGTTTGATTTAATTCCACTTTCTCAAGCCTCTGTTTGATATTGGCAAGAGTTGCTTGAATGGTAGCTAGGGTAGCGGAGATATCAGGGTTATCCATTTCAGGTCGGGGAAGTCTAGGGTTCCTAATTGGGTGATTTGGAAGGGATAAGAAAGACTCTTCAGGATCTGTGATGCTGCTGCAAAGACGCATTCACCAAAGTAGAAACTAGGGGTCGTGTGTGTCCTATTATTATTATTATTATTATTATTATTATTATTATTATTTTTTAAACTAAAGTGATCTAAAAAAAATAAAATAAAATAAAATAAAAGACTCTAAATGAATGCAAAAATAATATCTAAATGATGCAAGAACTAGGGCTTTAAGAACCCTTGCTCTGATACTAAAATAATGTAAAACTAACCCTAAAATAAGGAATTTCCAAGATTCTTAATGGATTAATTTTACCAACACGTAGGTGCAGATCAAAGTTAGAAATTTTAAACAATTAATTGGTTGGATGAATTTTCAAGAACTGAATCACGTTAACAATCCCAATTAATAATTCACTCTACAATCAATAATTAAATCCCTAAGTGTTCTTGGTAAGTAATAGATTCAATATTGATTCGTACTCTAATCAAGCATGTGAAACACTCAATCTCAATTATTTTTGTGGACAACATGCAAATCAGATAATATAATAGATAATAGAACAGTAGAACACAAATATTCAAAAGTGGAAAGAGTATACCGAGGGTTCGAAGAACTCAATGTAGATCTTGGTTGAACAGCACGCAGAACACAGCAAATCAGCAGCAACAGTACGAGGGACAACTGCCACCACGTCAGCAATGGCGACAGCAAGGGCAATGGGCGCAACTAGGGTTTCGATCGGAGGTGGACTTCGGAGATGGAAGTGGGGTCGCAACTAGAAGTCGACGCTGAAGGAAGGAGGACTGGAGGTTGGGGTGGAGGTTTCGAAGTGAAGTCGACGGCGGGGTGAGGGAAGGAAGGACAACTGTGGAGCGCCTTGATTTGGCGATGGAGGTGGTGCGGGGTGCAGACGAGGTGATTAGGGGTGGTGGTGAAGAGAATGGTCGACGGAGTTGATGGCAGTGGTGGGCATAGGCGGAGAGAGTGCGAAGTTGGGATGGGTTCTGAAGGAGGGTTAGGGTTTTCTTTTTGGTCGGGATTAGGGAAGAGGAAGAAGATGGCTGAGGCTTTTGGTGAATAGGGTGATTTTGTAATTGGGAAATTAGGGTTTAATTGATTTGGGAGATTTTTTTTAATTTGGGGATAGATTTTAGAGTTTATCACAAACCCTAAAATTGTATTAGGATTTATCACAAACCCTAATAATTTGGATCTTACTTGTATCACACAAAGACAGAGAGGAAGTGCAAAAACTCAACACAATTTTAAAAAAATCAAGAATGACATATTTTCTCATTAATCTCAAGGCCTATAAATAGGCTCAAAATACATCTTGATACAAATCTCAAAATATTCTTAGAATCTTAAATACATAAAAAAAAGATTACATATGGCTATAATTGCCAAAAACAAATATGGTACTGAAATAAAATCCTAAACTAAATAAAATTGATGTCCATCAACTTCATAATTGATAATACCTTGAAATTTTGATAGTTAATACCTTGAAATTTTGATAGTTTCACCTCAAGTAAACCAGTACACAATTGCCTTATTCTTTTCCAACCTGGTTTGACATAATTGTCATTTAGGCCCCTTACTTTGAGTATAGATAGATTCAAAAATCCCAACAATCCTCCACTTGGAGACATAACAAAGCTTTAAAAAATTGTACATTTTCGTAAATCCTACACATTACCTCTGCTAACCTCCCACTTGTGATAGAACGAGTACCTCTCACTTGAAGAGCACGCCACACCCCTCCACGTGGACACAAACACCCTCACCTACTCTTGAAGGACAAACTGATGAAAACTTAACCCTAGATAGAGAATATCCAAGAATATTAAAAGATTAAGTTTACCAACATGTAATGCCAATTAAGTTAGAAAGTAAAACTACTAATTGGTTTGATAGATTTTCAAGAATTAAAATAAGTTTAACAAACCCAATTAAAGATTCACACTTGACAATTAACAATTATACTTGATCGTTCTTAGCATGTAAGATATGCAATACTGATTCGTACTCTAATTAGCAAGTGAAGCACACACTCAATATTTGTGGACGACAAATAATTTAGATAATAATCTAGAGATGATAAAGCAGTATTACAAATATTTGAGAAGTGGAAAGAGTTTACCGGGATTGCAGATAGTGTGCTACGGTGGAGGAAGATGATCGGGGATGTTGGTGGCCGTCGATGGAGGCAGCAAGGGGTTGCGCTGGGATCTGAAGGAGCAGCGATGGGGGTCATCAGGATGGTTGATGGAGGGGCCGATGATGTGGCGCAGCATCGGTAGGTGGTGCAGCAAGGGGATCAAAGGAGGCTTCAGTGGTAGCGGGGTGGTGGCTGCGATGGAGTTGGTTGGGGTTTCGAAGATGGGTAAGGGAGATGGCTGCAAGTGGAAGTGAGGGCGATGGCGGACTAGGGTGTTCGGGGTTTTTGGAGGAGTTGCGGGATGGCGCTTGTGGTGGAGATGAAACTTCGGAGATGGGTGGGATTCCAGGGAAGGAGGAAAAGAGTTGGCAACGATGGGTTGACGATGGTGGTTGCTCAAGTTGTGGGTTGCGGGAAGGGAAAGAAAGAGGAAGAAGAAGAAAAGAAGATGGGAAGGTGAAGATGGTGGCTCAAGAGGGGTTAGGGTTAGGGATTTTGTATAATGGATTTGGGGATTTGGGTGTAGTTTATGACTTCTCACAAACCCTAATATATTCTTAGGATTTCTCACAAACCCTAATAATTTCTTATGGTATCACACACACAAGAAAAGAATGCAGAGCAATAACTGAACACACAATAAATTTTTTTAATCAATAATAGTATACCTTCTCATTATTCTTAAGGTCTATATATAGGCTCAAAATAAAATCTTAATACAAATCTCCAAAATATTCTAATGCAGAAAATAAATGGTGCAAATTGTAAAACTACTATATATGGCCAAATCTCAAAATAAAACAAAACAGAACCAAAGTCCTGATCACAAACCCTACAATCTATTACATTGGACATGCATAATGGAGAAACTCTCACCTTTTCACAGTGTTGGATACTGTGTTGCTAGACTCCCCAACTCACAAACTCTGTGTCAACACTGGATATTGTACAAAACCCCTTAAGGCTAAAACACTCTCTATACTTGAAGCCTCCATGAACATTACCTGCACAATATCCGCAGACTATGAAATATCACTCACAACCCTACGACAACCACCTCGCCATTCACATCAACATCTCCCTGCATAGCAATACCAATGCTCTCAACATCACAATAGCAACTCAAAGTTTCTGCCATATCACGAAGAACCCTCGCCTAACATACCAAATATATATTTTATTTATCCACGATCTTACATTTTAAAAAAGAATTCTATAATTTCTTGTAAAGTTTTATGGGTGTTAATCAATTTATCGGAACCAAGCTGCGTGCAAGGCCAATTTCCACTAGCTTATATATAAATGAGTTATATAGTGACTTAGTAGCTTACTCTTCATTGGTTGGTAGTCTAACCTAAGAACTTATATGTTAAAGAAGTGGCTACAATATGTCAAAAGAAAATGGCTTCTATACACGATGTGATCTAACAAGGGGTGATTTGTTTGCATGCTGTTAGACTACTGAAAACAGATCCAAGGGAAGTCTACTATGGAGAAGTTTGGTTGGTAGCATTTGTGCACGGAGAACATTTTCAATTCTGACAGTGTAGTGGGTGTAATGAGTGGTTTTTAAGGTATTTGAATTCGTCAAGTTTACTGTTGAGGCATGTCTAAATAATTTATTTTCATTCAAGAAACAAAAGTAATAGGAGTAATACTATTCACTGTGAATTGTATCTATAACCCACAAAATCAATGTTTGTGATTTTTTTTCAAAAAATCGTTTTCCTAACGAGGATTTTCATTTCATGGATTTTAGTTGCACCCAACCAAACCACCCCCATTGTCGGATTCACAAGTGGATCTTCTAACACCCGACCCGACTTCAACCCGTTACAGATAACCCGTAACAAATAAGAGAGCCATAAAGGCATAGATTAAGGGAAATAAAGCAAGTGAAGAACACAAGAAGATAGGGGAAGAGAATAAGGGATGCCACCCTCTTCTTCTCTTTTGTTGCGTCGCTTCCTCTGCTACTCCGTTAATGGCGGAGCTTCTCCTATTCATCTCAAGAAGAAGAACCTCATCTTCTTAGGCTCTCCAAATGTAATCCTCTTAACTCTTTCTAGCAATGCCAAAGCTCTTTGTCCTCTAACTGTTTGTAGTAATGCCTACATTTTATTTAGTTGGCCGCATCAGTTCTTGACGTGCTTTTCGATGCCTCCAAAGCTCCCGACTCCATCTTTCAGGTATTTTGAATCGACCCATTTCGCCAATTGGGCTTATTTAGAGCTATATGTTACAATTGATGTTGGCTTAGATATTTAGTTGGTGGTAAATAGATTGATTTGGTACAATTAGGTAGTATAGAAACACACATTTCCACATCTTGGAAAGGAAAGAAATATTTATACTAGAGGAAAGGGAGCCTCGTATGCTCGTACTTATAGAATTTTCCTCTTGTAGAGTAGTTGTGTACGCACGATGGGACTCTATATAAAAGATCTGCACCGTTCATTAAGTTATGTCGTAAAGGCTTGTGTACAAAAAATGAACTTGTTTGGAGGCTTCTTACCCGTGCATTGATTGGTGCCAATTGTTACGTTATTGAAAAACCATTAATTTTGCAACTACTGGAAACATGATTAAAAAAGCATCCAAACAAGTTGGTTTTTCATACATATTGATATTATGACATGAAAATCAATGTGATCAGTGCCAATCGTCCATTATTCTATATGAGGACATCACCTTATATAAATATGAGGCTCCCTTTTCTCTTATACTATTGTATAGTGAGAGAAGGGTGTGACTGGTAGGCCCTCATTCGTTTATTCTTGTAGATTTTTATTTCTAATTGTATTATAAGCAACATTTTAAAATTGATGATAGTCACTAATCACTATGCATTGAGCGAAGAAATGAGGCAACTAATGAGTAGCACTATCAAGAGAAAAACATGTGCTAAATATTTAATAATGCTCAAAAGGAAATATTGTAGACATAGTCGGTGAAAGTACTGAGTGACTTGGATTTAGCTTGCAGCAATTGTTACCCAACCACCTTCAGGAAGGGATAGAGGGAGGAAGCTGATGCCATCACCCGTCGCGCAACGTGCCATGGAAAGAGGATTTCCTCACGAGTTGATTTTCACACCAGTGAAAGCTGGGGAGGTATTAATCACTATGTTTTTCTTGGTTTGTTGGTTTTTCTTTTCGTTTGAATTGGAGACTATTTTGACGGTTAATCCCGATTTTTGATCGTCTTTGTGGCATACCCATATATTTCAGATGATTACTCTTTGATAAGAATTTTTTTTCTGGCTTTCTAGCATCTTATTAGTTTGGATGTTCTCACTTCATAAAGTAATTTGTATCATGTCACTGCTCTTTTGTAGTATAGCTAATTCAAAATCTAGGAGTGTATATATATTTACTTATAAACATCTACCTAATTTTCATAACATACCACTCCCATCTTAATTGCTTCAAAATGAGCAGTTCACTTATTTTAGATTGATGGGATGTGATCTTGAATCGTCCTCATTCTCTTTCCTTTGTTATAGGATATGTAATTGATAATTTTTCTTTTCGTATTCTCTGCTTGCATCTCATTATCTATTACATTAGGTTATTTTTTATGTTTCCATATGTACACATTGTTTTTTCTTCTTCCACTCGCTCTTTCTTTTGTTGAAGCCATTTTTTCCCCATATCATGATCTTGTTCCCTGAAAATGAAATATAAGAATGTACATTTAAAAAACATTTATTTCCATATGAGTTTGTGATACTCGAGAGTTAGTCAAGATATGATCATTTAGAATTGTGGAAAGACTGACTTTTAGGGAGTACACCTTTTAGGGAGTGAGATGGTGCAACTGTCATTGGTCAAAGTTGAATGTTAAAGATACTTCATTTGTCCATTTGTCAAGACAAAATGTACTTTACCAAAAAAAAGGCAAAGTAAGAGAGAATTAACATGGGAATGATACAAAAAAGGAGAATCGAAAGGAGAATTGGAGAGGGAAGATGAGAAAAGTGGAGAATTCAAAGGAGAATTGGAGGGTGAAAGATGAGAAATGAGAAAAAAGGGGAGAAAGAAGGATTAGCTGCATGCCTTCTCTCAAGACCTTCATACAGACACTATAAAATATCATTGCTTATAAGCTGGTAAAATAAGTACTAAATATTACAATTATTGACAAAAAATAGCAGGAAATTAAATCTAATTTATTTTCATTTATAAAAAAAATCCTAATAGCATACACCTCATAATAGTATATTTATTCTTCTAGAATCTTCTTAGATAATTTCTTCATCATTCAAATGGATGGAAACTTATGTGATTCATTGTTGTGTAAAAAAGTATAGAGAAATAATGCATATTTCTTCATACCATCAAATCAAATATGTTCCTTGAAAGGTTAGGAGGGAGGGAGAAACCAAAAATGAAGAAAATAAACTATTCAATTTTTCTTTATCTCTTATATATATATATATATATATATATATATATATATATATATATATATATATATATATATATATTTATCTCTCTTTTAGATCTTGGCCTTTGATTTTGGGGAGATTGAAGGAGCGCCACTTGATAGCTTTCTTTGTGTTTTATTATATAGATATATAAGAATGATCCAAACCATTCAATTTGATCTACAGGACTAAATTAATTTAGGGATGTGAGATCAAGTTATTTCAGATTCGTTTGCTCACGCATTAAAGTGTTGTAAATTGTATGGTTGAATATCACTTTTTGTTGTTGTAATGACATGATGTATAGACAAATGGACTCCAAATGGCTTAATTTTTCATTCCTAGACTAATTTAGTCCATGTCAACAATGTGAACAGTTCAGATGATTTATAGGGTGACTATGCATGGAGTTCTCACGAAGCTTATCGTGAGAACGGTTTGGATATTGTTGATGTATAGTATAGAGACAGAAGAGAATAATTTATTGGATGATTATAACTGAATACACCGCCTCCTATATATAGGAGAGTACAAAGAGATCTAAATCTAATTCCGACGTAGGACTAAACTAAGACTACTTTAATACTCTTCCTCAAGTTGGTGCGTAGATATTGTAGAAGCCAAGCTTCCTCAAGAAAGTTTGAAAAAGTTTAGGAGGTAGTGCTTTAGTTAGGATATCAGCAAGTTGTTCACCGGACTGGACATATGAAAATGAAATAACCTTCTTCGTCCACTCGTCTCAAACGAAGTGACGGTCAACTTCGATATGTTTTGTGCACTCATGAAATCCCAGATTTTTATAAATATGCAAAGTAGCATCGTTTTCACAATAGAGAAGAACTGGAGATAACAACGAGATTGCAAAGTCTTGACGAAGAGATTTGCACCATAAAATTTCAGAAACCAAATGCTCAATGGCTCGGTATTCAAACTCTGCACTTGATTTGGCAACCACAGGTTGTTTCTTACTTTTCCAAGATATGAGATTTCTTCCAAAGAATACAAAGTATCAACTAGTTGAGTGCCTATCATCAACCGATCTTGCCCAGTTAGTATCAGAATATTTCTCGTAAAGAAAGAGAATCACCAGGCCTAAAGAGAAGTCCTTGTCCAGGGACTTTCTTAAGATAGCGAAGAATGTGAACCACTGCATCCTAATGAGTGATGGTCGGTGCATGCATAAACTGGCTGACTTAACTAACTACAAATGCAATATCTGGCCTAGTCACTGAGAGATATATAAGTTAGTCAACCAGCCTGCGATATAGTTTTGGATCAGAGAACAATGTATCATTGGAGAAGGAGAACATCTTAATATTGGGATCAATAGGTGTGTTACTGGGGCAAATCGCAACATTCCTGTCTCAGTAAGAATATCAACTACATATTTTTTTAAGAAAGAAAGATATCATCCATTGTGCGTGCAACCTCAAAGCTAAGGAAATATCGAAGTTGACCAAGATCCTTTGTTTGAAAGGTTTAAGCTAACTACTGCTTGATGTCTGCAATACATTATGAATCACTGTCTATGATAATGATATCATCAACATAGACTAGCTGAATAGCAGTGTCTTTGCTTCCTTTATTTGTGAAGAGAGAGTGATCTGCCTTACTTCTTGAGAACCCATAAAAGCACACAACTTTGTCGAACTTTTCAAATCAAGCTCATGGAGATTGTTTGAAACCATAAAGAGACTTTTTGAGCGAACATACACGATTCTCCTCATGTCGCTTAAAACCAGGAGGCTGATGCTGCATATACTCCACCTCTTTCAAGTCTCCAATTAAAAATGCATTCTTGACATTAAACTGATGAAGAGGTCAAGAACAATTTGATGCAAGAGAGATAAGAACACAAACAACGCAAGTTTCACAACTGGAGAAAAAGTCTGCATAGTTGACTCCAAATTTCTGTGTATATCCTTTGGCGACAAGGCGAGCTTTGAGTCGGTCAACTGTGCCATCAGGAATATGTTTGATAGTGAATACCCATTTACAACCAGCTGTCTTACCACCCATAGGGAGTTGAATCAACTGCCAAGTATTATTCTGCTGAAGAGCATGCATTTTCTCGTTAATAGCTGCTGTCCAACCAGGGTGCTTGAGTGCTTCCTGAACATTGTTAGGAATAGAAATAGAATCCAAAGAAGAGGTAAAAGCTCGAAAGGATCTGGTCAGTTTAGAAGTAGAAACAAACTTGACAATATGATAGTGTTGTTGCTGATTTTGGTGTGGGAGCGAACAGATATAACTTGTGGATTCGAAGGAAGACGAATGGATCAAACCTGGGTACCCTCACCGGAATTTGACTGAACTCCCGCCGCCGTTGACCTGCAAAAAGTGCGAGACACCGGGGTTGATTCCGGCAACGCACCCTCCGACGCTCTTATCAATAATCTGGATGATTAAGAAAGAGCTTTAACTGGCAAAAGATTCATTACCTGGTAATAGTAGGGGAAGGGGGGTATTTATAGCTGCCTCAGGAATCAGTTTCGGGATAAGAACAAATCCCTACTTCCCGATGTGGATGGATAAATATGGTTAAAACCACTTCTTAAGGATAATTACGGATCTAGATCCTCTTTATCCTGTTGATCTGGTCTCATAACGGGTTGGGACCCGTACCCAGTAAGATAGATCCGTTTTCAGGGCTGTTGGGCTCTGAATATAGGCCCAGCTCCTGATTCGGACCCGTTAGTAGGTGAAATTACCATTTTGCCCTTAGGGATTTTAAGATTCATGCCCTGATTCGAACGGTTCCGATTTAACCCTATTTTTAGCCATATTAGATAGTGAGCACAATAACACTTAGCCTTACGTTGACCTAAATCATTTGTGTTAGGAATATTACCGATATAAGTGGTTGGCACTAGTTGAACAGCAGAGGGTACTGCTTGGATGGTCAAGTCTAAATGAGTCTTCTTTTGACATAAACCAGAAGTGGTGGTGGTGGTGGTTGTGCTTGGAAATTAAGACTCTCTACAACAACCCTTGGTAATTTAGGATTGTGAAGGAATTTGTTCAAAAAAGGGTTGGTGTTAAAAAAATGAAACATTCGCTTAGGTAAACGTTTTTTTTCCATGAAGAGGAATAACAAAGATCACATTTCGAAAAACGCAAATACCCAAAAAATACACATTTAATAGCACACGGATCAAGTTTATCAGTGCATGGGTGGAGATTCTGAATAAAACAAGTGCAACCAAAAACACGAGGTGGTATTGAAAATGGATTTTTAGATGGAAATACCAGTGTGAATTGGGATTGATTTTGAAGAGCATGAGTAGGCATACGGTTAATAAGAAAATATGCAGTGAGAATCACAAATCTCCAATAAAACTTGGGGACTTGCATTTCAAACATCAGAGAGTGAGCAGTGCTAAGTAAATGTTGATTTTTGCGTTCTACCACTCCATTTTGTTGAGGGGTGTAGGCACAATAAGTTTGTTGTAAGATTCCATGTTGAGAAAAAAATCGTTGAAAAGAAGAACTAATGTATTCTTTAGCATTATCAGAATGAAAACATTTAAGAATTGTGCCAAATTGTGTTTGTATCTTGAAGAAAAATTCTTGAAAAACTTTAAATACTTCAGAATGATCTTTCAAAAGAAACAACTACGTCATTCGAGAGAAATCATCAATAAACGTAACAAAATAATGATAGTAGGCGCAAGAAGTTTGTTGTATAATTCCACATTGAGAAAAATCGTTGAAAATGAGAACTCATGTATTCTTTAGCATTATCAGAACAAAACATTTAAGAATTGTGCCAAATTGTGTTTGTATCTCGAAGAAAAATTCTTGAAAAACTTTAAATACTTCAGAATGATCTTTCAAAAGAAACAATCACGTCATTCGAGAGAAATCATCAATAAACGTAACAAAATAACGATAGTTATTAAACCTGCGAAAACCGGTAGGGCCATAAACATCAGAATGCACTAAATCAAACAAATGTTCACTACGTTTATTTATACATCCTGGGTAGGAAACTCTATGATGTTTACCTAACTCACATGACTTACAAGATATCTTAAAAGAAGGCTGACAACCTAAAACTATGTGCTTGAGGTTCGTAGAGGAAGGATGTCCCAGTCGTCGATGCCACAATTCAGGATCAGCAGAACAACTAAAAGTCGAGGCTGGAGATTTCAAGATATATAACCCATGTTCACGACCGGTGTCAATCACCTTCCTCGTCGTAATATCCTGAAACACACAATGAGAATAAAAAAAATGTCACTGAACAATTTAAATCTTTGCAAAGTTTAGGAACTGATAATAAGCTATTAGGAAAGTTAAGAATACGCAAAACTGATTTAAGATGAAGATCCGGAGAAAGAGAGACATCACCCACCCCTTCAACAGGGACATGTGAGCCATCAGCAATACGCACATGATAATTTGGAAGTAAAGAATATGAAGAAAGTGATAAAGGGGACATATGTTCAGAAGCACCTGAATCAATTATCTGTTGATGTGAGGAAACATGACAAGCATTATCCGAGTGAACAGAGTTACTAGAAGGAGGGGGCAGCATGTTGCGGAAGTCCTAATACTCTTCACCAGAGATGATAGATTGGGAGGTTGACGCATCTGTATGAGTAGCAGTGGTAGAAGGTTCAACAATTGGAGAAGAGGTCGCCATTGGAGCAGATCTAGATTAGATCTAAAGGAGAAGACGAGTATGAAGGAGAGATAGTGTGTAATACTCCGCAAAATAGTATATGGCTATTTTTGCATAGTAATCCGTGTACGTCTGAGTATTGCACACGATTACATATTTTCTAATAGTTATCAGTTTTAATTGAGAGCTTTTAAACATATGAGCTAATCTGAACCCGATAGATAGACTCAGGATATCTTCTCGATTAAACTGTGGATTTGTCCCGATTGTTTTGACCAGATAATTTTCGGGAGATAATTATAATTTCTATAAAACATATATTTTATGGATTTTAAAATATATATATTGGTCCTTTTCAATTAAGCTAGTGCTTGAATTGAATGTGGATTCTATTGTGCACTAGGGTTAGGGTTAGGGTATGGTGACCTAGGGTTACTTGACCTAACCTAGGGTTAGGAACCCTAGTATCATTGATCATGGCTTGGATCTTGATGAAGATCCAATGGTGGAAATATTTCACCATGTGTATTGACTTTGAAGAATGAGAAGTTTCTTGGAAACTTCCAAGAAGCTTCTACTTGTGGTGTTGGCATCTCATCTCTCCACACATCTCTATCCACTCCACACTACTCCATCTCCACCCTCCATCTTCCCTTGACCAATTCCAGCCCACTTTCCCAACACCCCAAAACCCTAACTCCCCATCTCCTACAAATACTCACTCCATCCTCTTCTCATCCATTATTTTGTTTTGTTTTGCTTCCAAAAATAAAAAGTATAGAAGGAGAAGAAGAAAGGAGAAGTCTTTGAAGTGGTGGTAGAGGAGAAGAGTGGTAGAGGAGAAGAGTAGTAGAGGAGGAGATGGTGTTGACCAAAGCTTCTACAAAAGCAAAGGAGGAGAGCAAGCAAGCCAAGCTACAAAGAGAGGTTTTCTTGCAACCACAACATGTGGGTGATCTCTCTCAACTCTAAAAATTTATTTCTGATGTATATGTGAATTCTTAGCTTATGGTAGTGTTTGGAGAATTTTGATTATCATGTATGATAAGTGGAATGCTAAGAAAAGATAGTTGTATGGTAAGAACAACTCATTTTATAAGCTTTTGTTAAGAAGCATGCTTGTACGGGTGAGGTTTGGGAATTTCTTGCTTCCAAACGGTTCGGAATTTGGGGCTCAAATTTTGGGAAATTGTTCTATGTATATAGAGCATCAATGAATTTTTTCATTATATTTGGAAGCGATTTGATAGTCCAAACATAGGACCCAATCTCGGACAGTAAGCAGTCAATATTGCTGCTGGCTATGTGAAATTTGCTGTGTATTTCCGATTTTGTATCTCAGTATAGCCTGGGTATTTTGAGTTGAATTTTTTTGTGGACACTCTTGTATGTGTCTACAACTATAGTTTTAAATTTCATATTTTTTTGAGGTCATTTGATACCTTAAAGAATTTGTAGAATGCGACTGGTTTGGATAGTAGAACTGAAGCTGACTATGTTTAGAATGAAATTCACATGACCATACCTCCTTGTGTGTTTATGATATTGCTATGAAATTTTTGGAGTAGCTTGTGGTCTGAGACCATTTGATGATTCTCAAATTTTAGAATTTTTAGAGGTCATTTGATGAGGTTTCAAAAATAAACCGTATATAGTGATATAAAACCTGTTGAAAGAGCAGCTGAAAATTATGCTATGTTTTACGAGTCATAACTCATTGTGTGAGATGAATCTGAATACAAATTTTGGACACAATGGAATGGTATATGTGTGGGTTAAGAATCTCAAATTTCATGAGCATTGGACTTAAGGTGGATTTGTTATTGAATTTCAAAGTGAACTAGGTTCAGCCTAGTGCAAATCGACTAGTCTGTGAAGATGGAAAATTCTGGAATTATTCGTTTAGAATTTGGGAAATTGACCAACTAGAGATTTGTAGTAAGGAGTCATAGCTTTCTAACCCATCTGGAATATTGTAATTTCAGTTTGTAGGTTAAAAGTTATGATTTTGCAAAGACTAGGGCAGATCCAGTCTAGTCGAAGCTCTGTTTATTGAAAAATCAATTTTTTCCCTGTTTGTGCACCTGATGGAATTTTGAGTTTTTGAGGACTTTAGTGATGGAATATGGGGATTTATTCAACTAAGAAGTTGTAGTAGACACTCCCACCTTTACATAGAACCCGGAATCGAGTAATTCTGATGAGCGAACAAATTTTTATGATGTAGAAAAGGTGTAGCGAGTGCATGAAGGAACGTACAAGCTGAGAGTGTATGAGGTTTTATGGTGTCAAGATGATCGAATTTGAGAAAATGGTTAACTAGAGAGTTGTAGACTAGGATCTTATCTTTCCAGAATGGGTAGTATCAAGTAATTCCGACTTGTGTGCTGGAAGTTATGGACGTTGCAAGTTTAGCAACCTGTTGTTTAGTTTGACTTCGAGCTTAAGTTAGCTCGGGGACTTGAGTTCTTTAAAGAATTGAGGGAGTCGTCCACTAGGGGATTGCAGTGGATCTCCCTAACCTTTTAGAAAGTCTGTTTATGTTGGATTCCGTTGAGCGTAGCTTTAGTTACAGCTACTGCTATTTCTTGAACTATTCTATTGGACAATTGATGAGGAGCCCTATGCATACCGCAGTGTGGTGATCATGAGCTATTGAGTCTCAAAAGATATTTTAGCATTTCATCTGGAACTTAGACAAGTTCTTGTGCTTAGTACTTATGGTGGACATGAGTAAGTTGGGTTATAGCTCTGGTCGGGTTGTGATTGGTGTCTCGATGCCTGAGTTTTTCAATGGTCAGGAATTTGTGATTATGTGTGTGCTTACCTTCATTTGAATTATATTGCATTCTTGGGGCGCCGTTGGACTACTCGCTGAGGGTCACGGGCCGAGATTATTTGGTAGCTGACCTGTGAAGGTATTGGGAATCAGTGGATGTGATTCCCGTGATGATTGTTATTTTGACAGACCAGTCAGGCTCAGCATTGATTGTTCAACACCGTGTATGATTTGAGTGACAACATGTTTTCAGTAAACTACATTGATTAGATTTCTTTATTTTGTTTCGCTTGAAGACCGAATTGGTGTTAGGGGTGATTTCCTATAATTCGATTCGTTCTGAGAGTTGGCACTAGGTGGTGATGACCATGGGATTGTCTCTTCCTGTCATTAGGGATACATGCTGCGGTGCGTATCTTGCACTGTTTATTCCCGAAGTACCGTGGTAAGAACAGGATGTCGATTTCCTGGCGGATAGGGGGTTTTAGACCTTCGAGGCCGTCATGTTCTATGTGGTGGACACGAACGGATCATATTGGATCTTCTGCATAATGGATATGCTGCAGTGTATTTGTAAGTTCGTCACGACTTTTGAGAGGGGTTCGGGCGCCGGGCGGCAAACTGAGACACCACTAAGTGACTGCAGAATGGATGAGACCGATTAATCTGCAACCTCCTCAGCCACGCTAAACTATTAGGAACAGGAAGTGTACAATAATAGAATGCATTGCATGGCGAGGGTTTGAATCCCTGAAACTGGAGAAACGGCTTGATCTGGGACATGTAGTATGGGATGCATGTGTGTCTAGAGCCTTGCTGCAATTAGATTAAGTGCATCTGTTATGTACTGTGTGTTTGTAATAGACTTCAAGTCAGGGCATACACGAACACTAGGAGATCAGGATACACGTTTCTTTTCCATTCAAGATGAATTGTGGGTGTGATAGTTGGAGATGCTGTTTTCTTATCAGCATTGCGTCAATAGAATTACTGACGTGCCCACTTAATTAGGTACTTGATACCGGGTCAAGAGGGCAGGTGAGCCAAACCAGCAGGGCATCCAAGTGGGGCGACAGTGTACATCCTACCATTTGAGCGGGTGCAGAAATATCAGAGTCGCGCAGCAGAAGGCTTAAGCCGAGGGGCAAGTCCCAGGGAGGCAGATAGACCATTCAGCCGAATTTTTGACAGTGACCAACCGATCATCATTCTAGAAGACAACCTATAGCTTTGCAAGAGGAGTTTGAATATTTTGTAATCGGTTGTAATGAATTTATGTAATTTGTATTCCTTGTTCAAGAACAAGATAAGGATTGTAATTATTGATGGAATGATTCTATTTGGCAATAAAGGTTTTTAAATTTCCGTGTTATTTACTGTGTTGAGATACATTTGAAGGAAAAGATTCTGGTGATGTCACGGATGTCCTGTAATGGGGATCCGGGACGTTACATAGTGATTGGAGAGGAAATCACAAACTTGCACGCATTACAGAATAACGAGCATGATGAGGCTTTTTTTTGCTGCAGACCTGCAGTTGATGGCAGGATTAGGGAGGGGAGGAGGCGGCGGGAGTCTACAAGGGGAGGACCAGGGAGAGGAGTAGGTGGGTTGGCGGCGGCATGGTCGGAGGGCGGCTGTGGCGGGGAGGGCAGGAGGGCGGCAGAGAGGAGGGCCTGGATGGGCAGCGACGGCGTGGAGAGGCCGGGGTGGCAGCGGGATGGAGTTAGGGTTAAGGTTTGGATGGGGCTCAGTTTTTGGGTTTGAAGGAAGAAGACAACAAGGAAGAAGGAAGAAGACAACAGCTGGCTGTTGTTTTTATAAAATTTTTTAGAGAAAGAGAACCCTAACTTTTTGTGGGAATTTTTGTGTTTACTTTTCCAGCTATGATACCATGTTTGAAGTATAGTATAGAGACTGAAAAGAATAATTTATTGGATGATTATAAATGAATACACTGCCTCCTATATATAGGAGTACCAAGAGTAATCTAAATCTAATTCCGATGTGGGACTAAACTAAGACTATATATATATATATATATATATAGAGAGAGAGAGAGAGAGAGAGAGAGAGAGAGAGAGAGAGCAATGCTCCATTGCAAACGGGAGAGAGAGCAATGCTCCATTGCAAACGGGTCTGTTAGCACAGACCCGTGCAAACGGCATTGCTTGCCATTGGATCCCGTGATTGAGCCCCCCCATCATCCCCATCTCACTTAAGTTGTGAGGGGTAATTTGGGAATTTTGTCCCAAATAACTCTTCGCCTCATTCACTCTCTCACTCCCTAATTTGAACCTAGGCTATTGTTTGGAAACAACGGCCTAGGTTATAAAAAGTACAAACCTAGGCCATTGTTTGAAACAACGGCCTTTTATAACATTGGCCGTTGTTCCCAACAACAGCCTAGGCTATAAAAGGCCGCTATTTCAAACAACCAAGGCCGTTGATTGAAACAATGGCCTAGGTCATTCAACGAGTTGTCTGAAATAACGACATTTTATAACCTAAACAATGGCCTAGGCTATAAAAGGCCGCTATTTTAAACAACCTAGGCCGTTGTTTGGAACAACGACACAGGTTCATTCAACGGGCGGGGCGATCATGGCCGTTGGATCTTGATCGATCTGATCCAACGGCCACGGGCGCTGTTTGCACGACCCGTTTGCACGGCACCCGTTTGCAATGGAGCATTGCTCATATATATATATATATATATATATATATATATATATATATATATATATATATATATATGAGCAATGCTCAGTAGCAAACAAGTATGTTTGCACAGACTCGTGCAAACGACATTGCTGGCCATTGGATCAAGTTCATCTTGATCCAATGGCCGTGATCGAGCCCGTCCATCATCCCCATCTCACTTAAGTTGTGAGGGGTAATTTGGGAATTTTGTCCCAAATAACTCTTCGCCTCATTGCTCTCCCACTCACTCTCAAATTTGAACCTAGGCGGTTGTTTGGAAATAACGGCCTAGGCTATAAAAGGCCATTGTTTCAAACAAGAACAACGGCCTAGGTTCATTCAACGAGTTGTCTGGAACAATGACGTTTTATAACTTAGGCCTTTGTTTCTAAACAACGGCCTAAGCTATAAAAGGTTGCTATTTCAAACAACCTAGGCCGTTGTTTGGAACAACGACCTAGGTTCATTCAACGGGCGGGGCTCGATCACGGCCTTTGGATCAAGATGAACTTGATCCAATGGCCAGCAATGCCGTTTGCACGGGTCTGTGCAAACAGATCCGTTTGCAATGGAGCATTGCTCTCTCTCTCTCTCCCTCTCTCTCTTTCTATATATATATATATATATATATATATATATGTATATATATATAAGTGATCCCCTATGAACTGATCTTATAGCTTAATTTAGGATCCAATACCTGCTAGCCGTTATGAGCTGCAGATTTGAGATATATCAGATCCAAAGGCTCAGAATCCTTCACTTAATCTAAAAGCAGAAAAAATTAGGCCCGGTTCACTCACAAGAAAACTAGACCGCTTGTTCTACTACCGCCTGATCTCCCCAAAACGTGCTCTCCGGTCGCTCCACGATTCACGCCCATCATGAAACTTAAGTGAAGGTGGGGACAAAATTCTGTAGCCGTCCGATCTTCCCAAAATCCGCTCTCCGATCGCTCCATGATTCGTGCCCTTCATAAAATTTAAAGTAGAAATTTTGTTTGGGCTTGAACCTGGTTTTTTTGATGTTTTTGGGTTTTTCTTCATGCCTTCCGATTTGTGCCGATTCAATCAGACGACATTCAGATCTCTGCGGGAAGAGGATCTCAAACTAAACTATAAAATTAGTTTATATAATGCTATGATCATGTGAGAACTATGGTGAGAACCAACTTTTTTTTGGGATACATATTTAAAATTCCAAACTGTTCATTTTGATCTACTTGTCTAAAATAGTCTGTTGATGAGAGATCAAGTAATTTGAGATATGTCTGTCCATGCATTAAAGTGTTACAAATTGTATAGCTGAATATCATTATTTTTTACAATGACATGATGGATGGACAAATGAATTCAGATGATTTGATTTTAAATATTTAAACTAATTCAGTCATTCTGAACAATGTGAACGGTTCAGATCATCCACATTATGACTATATAAGGAGTGCTTATGAAGCTTATTGTGAGTTCTCACTATATATATATATATATATATATATATATATATATATATATATATATATATATATATATATAGGGGTACTTTGGTCATTTCATATATCAGAAAAATTATAAAAAGAAAAGATGATGTTACGTAGGGGGTCATTTGATCAAAATGAAACATAAACGTTGGGGGGTTTCATGACTTTTACCCTAAATAAATAACACAAAAATGATTTTTTCCTTTTAAATAATTTTCCATATTAGAATGCAAATACATATATAATTAAAAGAAGTTAGCTAACAAGCCTTAGGGTACGGTGAGGCACTCTTTGCTTTGAAGAGTTAAGACGCTGTCTCACGTGCAGGCAACTTAGAATTATCTTCCTCCCAGCAAATATTCCACCATTTTCATTTTAGTTGAAAATAGTACACAAACCTCGATCGATCGGTTGCCTTGACGAGCACGGACATGTCAAGGGAGATCTCAAACAATAGGTGAGTGCTTAACAAGATAAAGAAACAACAACAACAACAACAACAACAACAAAATCTTTTTCCCAACTAGTTGGGGTCGGCTACATGAATCCTGTTTTTCCATTCTGCTCGGTTTAGCGCAATATCTTGTGTAAGGTCACAAACTATCATATCTTTTTTCACCGTTTTCACCCAAGTTAGTTTAGGTCTTCCTCTACCCCTAACTCTACCCTCAATACTTATCAAATCACTCTTTCTAACTGGGGCACTACTAGGCCTACGTGTGACATGTCCAAACCACCTGAGGCATTTCTCTCTTAACTTATCTTGGATTGGAGCTACCTTTAGCATGTCTCGTATATGCTCGTTTCTAATTCTATCATTTCTTGTTTTACCACACATTCATCTTAGCATCCTCATCTCTGCTACACTCATTTTTTGAACATGTTGTTTCTTTGTTGCCCAACACTTTGCTCCATACATCATTGCTGGTCTAACAGCCGTCCTATAAAATTTTTCCTTCAACTTCAAAGGTATACGTTTGTCACACAAAACACCACTGATACTTCTCCACTTAAGCCACCCTGCTTGGATCCTATGTATAACATCTTCACAAATCTCCCCATCTCTTTGTATAATTGAGCCTAAATATCGGAAACGGTCTCTCTTAGGTATCTCTTGACCATCAAGCTTCACTACTTCCTTACTTGTGTTCTGACTATCACTAAAATTACACTCTATATACTCTATTTTAGTTCTGCTTATCCCAAAGCCTTTAGCTTTCAAAGTTTCTCTCCACAATTCTAATTTAGCATTGACTCCTGCTCTAGTCTCATTTACTAAGACGATGTCATCGGCAAAAAGTATACACCAAGGCACCTCATCTTGTATTTCTCGCGTCAATTCATCCATAACCAAAGTAAAGAGGTAGAGACTTAAAGCCGGACCTTGGTGTAAACCTACTGTAATAGGAAAATCGTTGGTCTCTCCTGTGGTTGTTCTAATTGTGGTCGTTGCCCCTTCATACATATCCTTAATTACCTCAATATATCGAATAGTTACTCTTTTATTATTTAACACCTACCATACTATGTCTCTAGGAACTTTATCATATGCTTTTTCTAGATCCATAAAAACCATATGTAGATCTTTCTTATTCTCCCTATATTTTTCCGTAAGTCTCCTCAGTACATAAATATTGTTGACCTCCCAGGCATAAACCCAAACAGATTCTCAGACAGTGTAGTTTCTAATCTCAGTCTATGTTCGATCACTCTCTCCCAAATTTTCATCGTATGACTCATTAATTTAATTCCTCGGTAGTTTGAGCAACTTTGTATATCTCCTTTATTTTTTTATATAGGTACTAAAATACTCTTTCTCCATTCATCGGGCATCTTCTTAGTCCTCAAAATTTCACTAAATAATTTTATTAACAAGATAAAGAAAGTACGTAAATTATTGAGATGGCTTGAAAAGTGAGAGTAGTGAGAGTGTTGAAAAGATTGGTCAATTGCTTGTAATACACTCTCAAACAAGGGTATATATAGGCCTAAAAATGCAATGATTATATCAAAGGTAAATGGGAATGAATGAGATTAAAGTGTATATATATATATATATATAGGGAAAAAGGGGTATGAGCAACTTGCTCATTTAGTAAATGAGCAAGTGATGAGGTGGCATGCATGTGATTGGGAAATCCTAAAAGTGATTAGATACCCAATGTATCACATGCATGCCACCTCATCAATTGCTCATTTATTAAATGAGCAAGTTGCTCATATCCCTTTAACCCATATATATATATAGAGTAAAAGGGTTATGAGCTACTAGCTCACTTATTAGGTGAGCAATTGATGATATGGCAAACAATAATTGCACAACAATTATTTAGTAGTCACCTCATCCATTAATGCATAGTTGTCACATCATAAGTTGCTCACCTAATAAGTGAGATAGTAGGTCATAACCCTTTATCCCATATATAAAACGTATGTGTATAACTATGATAACCCAATCTCCTTGCCAGCCTCATGTATAAAGCCTATAGTGTATTCCAAGCAATAATTGATTATGTATTTTTTGTGATGAAGGGGCCAGATGGTTGCTTTGGCATCATGTTTATAGTGTCGTATTGAATAATCTCGGTTAATTGCTTTCAACTTATTAGCCTAAGTCCCCAATTAAAGTATCCAACAGTGATTAATTTTGCATCTAGGTTATTATTATATCATGAGAAATTAGATTATCAATGGGGAAGAGGATGAGAGGAACATTAATAATCATCTAGTTATCTTGACCTTGTCACATTAATCATCTATGCATCCTCTCACAAGTCATAAGTAATCTTTAAAGGCATAGTTTCTTTGGGGTGACTAGATTTGTCCATTATCGGGTCGGATCAGGTGTGGTTAAGTTGTTAATCTGCCGCAACTAAAATAATAAACCTGAAATATGTTAATTTTGGGTTATATTTTGTGGCCGAAATTTCAGGAGAATCTCCCTCTAAAACAACAAAGATAAATTTTAGTATGGTCCAAGTGTTTCCAAACCTCCAAACTAAAATTTCTGCTGATATTTAGAACAATGGATCTACTACTAATTATGTGATGGGCAAGGATGAGAAATGAAAGGAAAGGTGATTCAAAGGAGAATTAGAATGTTTGGGAATGATGAGAAATGGAATGAGAGAGGTGGAAGGTGTCCTTTCCATTGGATATCTGTCCTTTGCTTCTGGTTCGAAGCCCAGCAAGGTCACAATTTTTGTTTTATTTTCTCCATGGGCCCTTGCGAATCTCGTTGATAATGCAGATATATATGCTAACAAATCACGATGCAGGTGGATAGTTGAGAGATTAGTGGCTGCATGGGGGAATATCAATAGGCCTCGAAAAAACTGCAGTAGTGGCTCATTTTTGGGGACTTTTAGTGGAGCTTCATATTCATTCTGTTGGGCCTCAGTTCTTTTTAATTTATGGACTGTCTTTTGCAAGATGATCATAAAAAAAGAACAAAATAGAACTCAACTCTGTCCTGTTCAACTCTACAATCTCTTTGTTCGATTATTATGCTATTTATTACTTCCAATTGATCATCCTTAGAATCTCATTAACTCTACCATTCGAGCTGAGTACTATGTTATCAATTGGGATCTTCCCTCTGTTCCACCCCTATGCGATGAGGATGCGGAAGTCAGGGGTATTAGGACCACTAGGAACATCAACTGCCCTTGCTGCCTGCACGGAAGCGGTTCGATCTCTTAGGGCTGAGTTTCTCCGTTGATCTCAAAACCGGTGATATCTAACCTTCTCTTTCATTTTATTTGCATACTCATATATATTCATGTAATAGGAAAGAAGACTTTTTATTAAAGTTTTAGAATTATCAATAATTGTTTAATTAGAAATTCGTGATTTCTTTCTGGCATGTAACATACTTATTATTGTAAAACGAATGTTGAAATTTTCTTTGAGTGAAGTTTGGTTGGCACAGTATCTCGAGGAAAGGTTCAGAAAGTAGAAGATATGCAATCAAATTAGATTGTGGTATAATTGAAGGTAATGAAACTTGTAAAAATGATCAGAAATTGGTTCAGTATGGCATTCATGAGGCCCAGAAGAGAGTAACAAACTCACTTACCTAGGATTAGGTTTCTGTACTGAGGTTTATCAATTAGAATTTCTTGTTAGGATTGTCTAGGTTATTTACTTAAGGTGAAAAAGATCTACTACAATGGTATATTTGCAAGGTTATTTGTAACTTATACTAGAGATCATCTCATGTTCACTGCTACAGATATTCCATCTAAATATATGTAATTGCACAGTAACAAACATCTTATAGTTTTTAATGACCACAAATCTTTACTATTATTACTAGACTGTTTGTGTGTAGTCAGCTTCTCCTTTTGTTTTTTTCTTAAGAAAATATTTCATTTATACTAGAGAAGTAATTATTTGAACCTCATAACTGTATATATTTTTTAAATTTCAGGTGCATTTCACGTATTAACTGGTCTTCTATTTACAAATGATATTTATTTGTCTTTTTGTTCTTTTGTGCAGGAAACTTTTTTAATAGATTTGAAGGCATTGAATCCAGAACTCTGTATCACTGCAGCATATGGAAATATCTTACCTACAAAGTTCCTTGATGTTCCAACTTATGGTAAGAGAACTTTTAATACTATCGAGCGGTTTAAGAGCATTAGAGCAGAGAAAGTGTTAGAAAGCTGTGGATGGTGTCATATTGAATAAGTTTACTCTCAACATTGTAGATATCCTGACATGCTATACTTTACATCATACTATTTTGTTTTCCCATAGGCTAATACATGTAGTTTAAACTTAACAGTGAACTTTGAAAGCCTTCAGATGAACTGATATGGGGTGCTTTTTTTTACTCTGTCTACTTTGATAGGAGGACCCAAATAAATTGCAATATTTTTCCAAATTGATAATACTATTTATATTCATCTTAAGTATTATTGTTTACGTTAAAATTATTAATTAGGTAGTAGGGTCAATTGCATTGTGCAGAATACTGATTATTTGAAGTGCAAAGCTTACTAGATGTGCTTTTGTAGGTTCTTAATCTCCACTTTAGAATTTCTTCTTTTCTCTTTAAAAGCTAACCCTAAGTTGTTCCTTAGCAGTCTCTTTTTGCATGGGGGAAGGGTTTGGTTAACAATGGTGACTTGTGTGCAGCGGATGAGATCAAATGGAGAATTAAATATCCAAAAGTGATTTTTCTATAGAGAATTAATAACTTGTGGGTCCCAAAGTTTCCATTTTGACCTGTTGTTGATGTTTATCAAGTTAATACTTCCGTTAATTGAACTGGACTTGAACCTTCTTTTAGGTACTGTTAATATACACCCAAGTTTGCTGCCTCTTTATCGTGGAGCTGCACCTGTTCAAAGAGCATTGCAGGTTAGACAACCTCTACACCTGACTCAGATTATTGTTTGAATATTATAGAGATTTTATAAAAAAAAATAATACAAAACTTTTTTGGTTAGGATGGTGTGACTGAGACTGGAGTTTCACTTGCTTATACAGTTCGTGCACTGGATGCGGGCCCAATTATTGCTTGGGAAAGGGTGGAAATTGATGATTCCATTAAGGTCTTTGAATCATTATGCTATTTCTCAATAACTCAGTAATCAGGTCTAATTTATGAGAAATTAATTTTTGATTAAACGTGAAATGGTTGAGATGGTTACATTTTGTTTTGTAGTTCAAGATGTAAGAAACATGACGTGCAATAAAGAAAAAAGTAGTTTAAAACAAGTTCATGGTAGGCATGTCATGTGCAATATAGCAAGTTTATAGTAGTAAAGTAAAAAAGTAAAATAAGTTCATGATAGTTTCTTGCAACTTACCCTATCTCATAATATGCTATCGAAATACAAAAATGCCGGACAAAATACCTCACCGTAAATTTATATTATACAATCTTCCTTTTGGAACTTCTTACAAAGTTATATTAAACTTGGTGTCTTTATAATACCTTGAATGGAGGTCCATCATTGATATTGAAAAGATTTATGTTTCTGTTTAGGCCATGCTGTACTTGTCATCTAAAAAGCATAGGTACCCGATGTAACGAGCCTTACCCGTACCGGATACGTACTGGGTACTTGCACGGGTACAAATCTGCACGGTACTGTACCGGGTACAGCAAGCAAGTATTGGGTTTTTTTTTTCTCGATAGAAACCCTTATTGGATTCGAAAAATAACGGGTTCGACCCATACCAAATTATTATAAAAAATAACTTACTAGTGTACTTTTGTATAGATTATGAACTGTGCCATATTTTGAGACAAAAATAGACATAATTAAAGAGTATAAAAATTTTGTTAAATTTAGATGAATTATTTTCGATAGTTCAAAATTTTAATGTTGAGTGCATTTTGGATTCTTTTTTTTTGCAGTGTACTGATTCTCTTTTATGTTGAATTTAATAAATTAAATTATAATGTAAATTATATTTATAATAATATAGCCATTACATACCCTACTTTTTACATGTTTGCCATATCCCCGTACCTGTACCCGTACCTATGCTTCTTAGCTTGTTGTACTGAGGATATCTTTTAGAAAGTAGAAAGTACCTTGTGCTTCATGCATGGGTCAGAATTAGTGGCACCATAGGACAGAATTGACCATAATTTAGGTTAGGAAGAGTGTTCTGTCAATTATGTCAAGAATAATAAGTTCTTGACAAAAACACTATCTACTAACAAATTTCATCATAGTTTTACCAAATCTAATCATGTTCATTGAACTTTTACGTGCCCGCTGTTATATTGTTATCATTTCATCCTTCAGGATAAAGAAAAGTTGTTGAAATCTAATTTTTATATTCTACTTGTAGGCATTATTATTGCTCACCATGTTATTTGGTTTAGGTAGGCGTTATTCTCTCATTTATATCTAATTTTTAAATATTTTGCTTGTAGGCACCAGAATTGCTTGCCATATTATTTGATTTAGGTATGCATTATTCTCTCATTTATTTGACCAGTTCTCTCCATTTAGTACTGTTGGAGTATAGTTAGCCTCTTACTATTTTGATTACATGCCATTTTACTAAAGTGTAGCGATTTCACTTCTTTACAGAAAGTTTCCTCTCATTTGCCTGCTATTTGTTGTAAAGGTTGAGAGAGAAAGGGAGAGGGGGAAAAATCTGTATCAAAAAATCTAGAAGTTTCCAAGGTTTTCACAACTTCTTTGAGAGAAAAAGTTTTGTGGTACTAAAGTGAGCCAGATTAGCGTATGGAATAGTTCTCCCCCTCACTTATCCACAATCGAAAAAGAAAGACACTGAATACTAATGTGCGAGCATTATCCACACTTTGCTCTGTCCAAAGAAGCCCTATGTGTGATGATGGGAAGTGAAATCGTCACTCAGATTTCTCGATGATTTGCATCATTCCTTTTTTAGAAATTGATCAATGTTCAAGAAGACGAACAACAAAGTATCCTTACGAATACCAGGACCAGAGCTGTGTCCATGAGTTATTAGAGACTCCTTAAGAAAACACTGATAATCCCCTCCTCAAAGCTCAAGTTAGGATCCCAAAATAGCAGCTGTAGATAAACATGTATAGGCTCAGTGGGGCCGCAAAGAACATATTGTGCCCCCTGAGTTCGGGTGGGACAAGCAAAAAGTTTGCATGACTTCCATCAGGTGTTGTTGACCTATTTTACTAGCAACGTAGGTCTTGTATACAATGAATACAACTTCATTGGTTTCATCCTCCGAGATAAATTCGGCATATAAAAGGAAACGGTTTGGATTATGTTTATGGTTAGGGCATTGGAAGAAATGAACGGTTCAGAGTTATTGGTCGATGATTTATTAAACAGTCTCAAATTAGGTTGGGCCGGAATTGGAACAAGGGATATGATACTGGAGAGATTGCAAATCCATAAGAAAGTAGATTCTGTGCTACTTGCTGAGATAAAAAATGTTTCTATAACATAGCATGGTAAGTTTGTTCGCTATATGACTTGTGTGAATGGCATGGCTTAGATTGGATATTTGATCGATGCGGTTGCATTTGGAGTTACATCACTCAAATTGCATTGAATACTAGACCTGAGGATATGAATTGATTTACAATATCCCTGTGGTTGAGATTAGATTTGTTGATAAATCAGAGACGGAACATAATTAACCAATGGAAATGTTGCATCTTTAGCAGGAACAATGGCCTGACAAGAGCAATTAGGATGAGATGCGGATGTTAACCTTAAATCTTGAGGCAATGGAGCTGGCGGATATCATATTAAGCGATGGTTTAACCTTTTCCAATCTGATAATTAGAGCTTCCACTGCACAGGGAGTACAGGGAGACATTTGGCACATTCAACAAACTCATAATCAGAGACGGAACATAATTAACTAATGGAAGTGTTGCATCTTTAGCTGGAACAATGGCCTGACATGAGCAAAGTCAAGAATGTCAGATATAGGCAATTTTGGATATGTTGAAATGCTGGTTCAAAGCAATTGGGATGCGATGTGGATGTTAACCTTAAATCTTGAGGCAATGGAGCTGGTGGATATCATATTAAGTGATGGTTTAACCTTTTCCATTCTGATAATTAGAGCTTCCACTGCATGGGGAGTACAGGGAGACATTTGGCACATTCAACAAACTCGTAATTCACATCAACTAGAGTCCTTTTGGTTTGCATTTTTATATAGCAAGCTAGTTGTACATACCTAAATGATTAGGAAAGAGGGCACCGGTTTTATGATAGGAGGATGAAAGTAACAACTCAGAGTGATCCGTAAAGAGGCACCGGCTTTGTGATAGGAGGATACATGGGTTTCCCAATTAGGCCTGCAATACAAGTTGCATCTGGTTTAAAGTTGAACAACTTGATTTTTGGGCTCCACATTTGAGCATCTCGAGAAAGAAAAAAAAAAGTTCTCTTGACCTGGATGGGAATCCATGAAGTAGTGCTTGGCAGACATAGTTGCTATTGCTTTGCTAAGTTATCTATTTTGTGGAAGTTCGTGTTAGGAAGCAGAGGCCCCTCAAAATCGATGTGTTAGCAGATCCTTTTGTGCTGCGATAGCCATCTCCTGTGTTTTGAAATATCTTAAAAAGTCATTTTCAAGCACTAGTAGCATTGCCTTGTTAAAGATGCAACACTTCGATTCATTGATTGTTCAGGGAAAATTAGTTTTGCACTCAATGTCTAAAACTTATATAGTTTTAAACCCACAAAGTTTCTTAATGTTAAAACACCCAATAAACTTCTTTCGTAAATAAACCTGTTTTTCTTTTTTTTTTTTTCCCACAAAAAAGCTTAATTTTTTTTTTTGATTACTAGGGATAAAGCCATAAGGCTTCAGCCAAACAAAACAAAATACAAGAGTTCATTACAGACTCCAGAGAAGCAGACCATACAAGCCCCAAAACATCCTCATCAAGAGGATCAAAACACCACACATACCAAAGTAACCAACAGACCATAAGAAAGAAGCAACACCTAGAAAAGAGGATAATTCTCCAACAAAAGAAAGCAAAGAACTCATAAAAGAAATCTCTTAAGCAGCAGTAGTCCAGGATTCATCACTCGCATCAGCACTTGAAGACTCATTTTCCGCAGAGGTACTCCAGGAATCATCAGAACTTGCAGGCACATTCCTCTCATAAGACGATTGTAGGTTGTGCACCAGTAAAATTCCAGTAACTAGCTCTTGGTGATGCGTTGACATAGCCGATATAGATGAAAGAGTTTGAGAAACCAAATCCTCAGCTGCAGCAGGCAGCAGCAGACTGGTCATTATCTATCGCATCATCCATAGCATTAGCAAGCACAGCAGATGTAGAATCATGAATCTCAGTGGTCATCTCCTCATCATCCTCAATGACAATAACAGTATTATCAGCCGAGTCATGAACAGGAGGAGTATCATCCAGAGGATCAGAAGTCGGAGAAAAAGATTTGCATGTTTCCATCAAGCAACTCACATCCACTTTGGCCTTCTTGGATGGAGGCAAAATATCTGTCCAAAAGGAGACAAAAAAACATATAGAATCTAGAACTTGAACAATATCAGTAGATTTTTTGACAAAAATCCTATTGTTACGTTCTTTCCAGATGACCCAAATTAAGGCCATCATAATCATATCCCATAGAAGAGAATTTTTCTTTTTAATCCTCTTCTTTCTCCATAGTCCTCTTCAAAAAAGCTTAATTTTGATAGTATATATGTTTAAATTTCATTGTTCTCATTTTCCCTTTGTCTTTGCAATATGACAAACCATTGAAGTCAGTGTACTGAGCTTAAGAAAAAGAAATTGGGCAGCTAACTGTGCCAAAGGTTAGGATTTTGTTGAGGTGGTAGGGTGGTGGAAACTAATCTTAGTATTATACAAATTTGTATGCATTATACACTACATTCTTGCATTTCAATTGAGTTTTGAGTTAAAAAGAGCTACTATCAGAATAAAAAGTTAAATCCTCAACACTCAGTATAGTTTAGGAGTTCAAGTGTGGTGCTAAGGTCAATCTTTTGGCATCAGTGCCGTGCAGTTTCAGTTCCCACCTCACACATGTTTACAATGGACTATTTTAAAAAATAACTTTGCACAAAATTCACATCTCTCCTTACAAATTGGTCAGTCAATTTGCTGACGTGCTGTTAGAAACAACTTTGGAGTTTCAGTTTAGTAACAGGGTCAGTCTAAAGTTCATGGTATGTCCAACTAGTTTGGGGCAACCAACTAGTTAACCAAATCTCTCAACCCTCACCAACAATGGTATTCATATTTTGTGAGAAATCGTAATTTCTCTTTCCATATTTTGCTTTCTAGCCTTGTATAGTCTTCATACATAAGTATATAAAGCCTCCTTGAGCTCATGAATGAGATACACCATTCTTTTTTTCTCTTCTCAATGATCCATCTCTTATTTTCGTCAGTTAATAGGGTATAAAAAAAAAGACGGGTTAAAGTAAATTAGTTTTAAGCACTTGGCGTGGAAATAATTTTTCCTATTATCAGTTGCAATCACACTGCAATAGCAAGAAGGTTAATGCTAATTAGATCATCTTCTTGTATCTCACACATGGACTCATCCTGGATCTACTTATTGTAATCTTCAATGCTTCTTCCTTTTCTGCCTTAATATTCAATTAGTTTGATTATTTTTTTCGTTTGAACTTTTGGACATAATTGGTAATTTTATTTGTTCCATAGGATCACAACTTCTAATTCGCGAACTTCCATCTCTTTTTGATGGTACTGCAAGGCTGAAAGCTCAACCTCAGGATGACACTAAAGCTACTTTGGCACCAAAGGTAATTGTAGTGCAAATGGAAGTTTATAAAATTGGTCAGAACCACCTGTTGTTTCATCTGTGTTACCATAGTAATATAGTTCTGTTAGTTGCACTCATATCTTACTTTTGGATATACCATTTGCTTTGCATATAATGTAGATATACCAGATGAAATTCTGGGTTTTGTGCGGTACCTGGAGAAACTTTAGGATAAGAAATATGTTATTTATATACTACTACATAAACCACAAGTTTGTTTGGTTTCTGATTTTTGCACCTAGTGGAATTAAATGTGAATTCATTGATCACTTTAGATCATATTACACATAATAGAACTATGCAAGGTATGGTAAGTATTTATAAATTTACTACTATAATAGAACTGTGCAAAGCATGGAAAGTATTTATAAATTTACTTCCATAATAGAACTATGCATGGTTATTTTTATAAATTTAATTAAATTTGTTGATTTGAAATATTACTTATGACTGATTGATTTATTTAGATATATTTAAAGGGAAGTCTTCCGTTGTGCACCACCTATGGTGCACACGGCGTGTGCACTCGGCCTTCCCGCCTTCGTATCGACGATCCGAACCGTTCACATTGATCTACACATCTAAATTAGTCTAAATATGTAAAATCAAATCATTTGAAATTCATTTGCCCATCCATTGAAGTGTTACAAAATTGTATGACTGAAAATCATTGTTTTTTATAGTCACATGATGGATGGGCAAATGAATTTCAAATGATTTGATTTTACATATTTAGACTAATTTAGATGTGTAGATTAATGTGAACGGTTCGGATCGTCGATACGAAGGCGGGAAGGCCGAGTGCACACGAGTGCACACAGAGGGGTGGTGCACAATGGAAGATTTTCCTATATTTAAAATATAATATGAATAAATCATGGCAAGTATTTGTAACTTATTATTAGAAAGCATATTTCAGAAATGCTCCCAATACTTGGTTAAATATTTGTGGAAGCTTATTTTTAAAACATAATACAATATGAGCTTTAGCTCCTTAAAATAAATTAAAGCATTTTGGTTCCTAGATCGTACATGATACCATGGTTTTGAGTACTGCTTGATACCAAGATGTGTTGTCTGTATCAGATCTAGATTTTGCCTACCAAGCTTTTAATGTCTGATATTACCAGAAAATGAAAGACTAATACATGGAAGTACGGAGTTTTCTGATCATCCAGTTCTAAGGTGTTGTCTGGTAGCTGGGTTACCTAGGATTAGTTTACATCAGGTCTTACAGGGGAGTTATCTAACACCCAGCTCCTAACACAAAGGAGGTGGGTGTTAGGTGCTCCAGTTTTCACTTACAAATCCCATTTTACCCTTGATGCCAATAAAGTATTAAAATATACGAAGAGCCATATTCTGTAGGGTGGCAAATAGATTTCATTCAAGGAGACTCCTTTCAATAGAAAGGGAAAGTGGACTGGTACAAGAGATAGCTGCATGAAAAAGTCTGTGTTAAAAGCTCAAGCAGAAGTTTTTACCAGGAATTTGTGAAGTCTACCCAAGTTCTAGAATTAGGGTTATTG
This sequence comes from Hemerocallis citrina, assembly GCA_017893485.1. NCBI lineage: Eukaryota > Viridiplantae > Streptophyta > Magnoliopsida > Asparagales > Asphodelaceae > Hemerocallis > Hemerocallis citrina. The sequence continues at coordinate 539,303 of JACEHZ010000200.1, forward strand.
ATGTTTGAAAGAATTAGCCTCTTAATTCCCCCTTACGACAGGGTCAAGGAAATTCTAGTATTGTACACTTCTCTCAGGCAAACCCAAATGAACCTTTTCTCGATGCATTCATCTTTAAGCAAAGCACCAAGTACTAATAGTCGTGATTCTGAGACCCCCTAAAACCCCTACCAGATCAAGAGCATGAAACCCGGACATGAATGAGTAAACTTAAACATTACGTTCTCAAATTTAATTTGTATGGAACTCGATGATCATATTGCAGATTGAACAGGAACTTCTTCTAACACTTACTATAAACAATTCAAGCAAACTATATAGAAGTTACTTCCTTTTTGGTCCAACAAGACCAAATTTCATTGGTAACAGAAATGGTCTAGAAATTATCATTTTGGTTTCTTGAATCCATATTCATTATAATGAGGAGATTGAGGAGGATGTTTTCATTCGAATTGCAGGGGTTAGTTAAATTGAATAGCTTTTGTGGAGTATCATGTTAACACAAAATATCCATGAAATTGAAGAGATTTTATATAACAAGTATTTATGACCAGCTGCGTTTTACTTAGAAAATATGCATGGTTGAAATGAGGATCTGATGAGAGGTAGACTATTAAAAGATAGGAAATCTGTATAGAAAGAAATTAGAGGTATCTTCAGTTGGGATAAATCAAGGAACTGATCTGAGATGTTTCAGCATGTGCAACAATGACCAATAAAAGAACTCTAGTTAGAAAGAGTTATAGGACTATAGTTAATGGAGCAAAGAGGACTGTGGGAAAACCTGTGGACTTGGATCGAGGTGGTTAAGAAAGATATGCTAGTTGCTATCTAGACAAATGAGACGATCCTTTAGATGGGTCTACTAAAAGGATTCATGTTGGTTGTAGAAAACAGATTTGGGGGAAAATCATTATTATTCTTCTTATTCTTTATTCTTTACAGTATACATCTATATGTAAGGATTACATTTTTGGAGGAGAAGAAAGGAGATTGAGAGAAGATTGAGTGGTGAGAGATTTGGGAAATCTGTTTCCTATAGATTAGGAAACAGAATATACATATTAGTACTTACTATATTTCAACACTCGCTTTCCAGTTGGTGCATAGATATTGAACATGCCCAACTTGTCAACAAATTTCAAGAAGAGCGAACCCGAAATTGCCTTGGTCAGGATATCTGCGAGCTGATCTTCTGACTTCACTTTAGATATCTCAATGACTTTCACATCCAATTTCTCCTTGATGAAGAATCTATCCACCTCTATATGTTTCGTCCTATCATATTGAACTGGATTGACGGCAATATCACATGCTGCTTGACTGTCGCAATACACCTTCATAGGTTCATTCGGACCACAACCTAAGTCCTGCAACAAGAGTTTCAGCCATAAAGCTTCCACTATATATAGAGCTACTCCGCGATACTCAGCCTCTGCACTAGAGCGTGCAACAATATTCTGGTTCTTGCTTCTCCATGTAACTATATTTCCTCCAACAAAGGTGAAGTATCCTGAAGTGGAGCGCCTATCAATTATAGATCCTGCCCAATCAGCATCAGTATATGTCTCAATCTTCAAGTACCATGTTTCGCAAATAGGACCCCTTTTTCTGGAGCAGACTTTATATATCTTAGAATTCTCATCACTGTATCCATGTGATGTTCCTGAAGTACATGCATAAACTGACTTACCACACTTAAAGCATATGATAAATCTGGCCGTGTATGCGCAAGATACATCAGTTGTCCAACCAATTTTTGATATCTTTCCTTATCACAAGGCACATGATCAGGTTCGTTGCAAAGTTTCAGTCCTTCTAATGGTGTACCAATCGGCTGACAAGCAGACATTCTAGTTTCCTTCAATAAATTGAGAGCATACTTTCTTTGAGACAGAAATATACCATTTCTCTAGCGAAACACTTCAATACCAAGAAAATATCTCAAAGAGCCAAGATCCTTCATTTCGAACTCTTGTGACAAGTAGCTCTTCAATGTCATTCTCTCATCAGGATCATTTCCAGTAACTATCATGTCACCCACATATTTAATGAGAGCAGTAATCTTACCTTCTTTTCTTTTCAGGAATAAGGTATGATCTGAATTACTCTGACAATATCCGAATGTCCTCATTGATTTTATAAACCTCCCAAACCAAGCTCTTGGCGACTGTTTGAGACCATATAGCGCCTTCCTCAATCGACACACTTTATTACTGTGTTGGACTGATCTGTTCGACCCTGGTGGAAGATCCATATAAACCTCCTCTGTCAATTCCCCATGCAAAAATGCATTCTTCACATCAAATTGCTCCTACGGCCAGTCAAGATTTGCAGAAAGTGATAGAATTCTAACAGTATTGAATTTTGCCACAGGTGCGAATGTATCTTCATAATTAATTCCATGCGTTTGAGTGTATCCTTTGGCAACCAGCCTTGTTTTATATCGCTCTATTGAACCATCAGACTTATATTTTACCGTATAAATCCATCTGCATCCTACTGGCTTCTTCCCTGCTGGCAGCTCGACTATCTTCCAAGTCTCATTCTTTTTCAAGGACTTCATCTCCTCATCCATAGCTGCTTTCCACCTTGGATCAGTAAGGGCTTCCTGCACACTGTTAGGAATAGATACAGTAGATAATTGATTTACAAATGACTTATTTGATTTCAACAAACGGTGAGTGGATACATAATTACTCATGGGATATTTGACGTTACTAGTGGGATCGGGTTCATAAGTAGGTTTTGGAATACCTCTATTAGTACGGTGCAGGAGTTCTCTTCTAGGAGCTTCGGACAACGATGACGATTGGTTTTAGGGTTCTGACGGTTCACTCTCACTGAAATTCGGTACTGGTTGCAATTCTTCAAGAGGGTCTTCTTCCCTTGGTTGCACTTTTTCATGAGGGTCTTCCTCCCTTGCTAGGTCTTCATTCAAGTGTTCGCCATTATTTGTATCCAGTTGTTCGTTCTGGCTGGTAATTACTTCATCATATCCAAGAGTCTGAACTTCACTAACCTTTTCATCATACCCAAGAGTCTGAACTTCACTTCGGTACTCCCCCTGAAGTTCAGTCGTAGAAGAAGAAAAATACATCTCATCTGCATGAAACACAACATCCATAGTCACAAACATCCTTTGAGTTGGTGGGTGATAGCACTGATACCCTTTCTTATCCTGTGCATATACCATGAAAATACAGCGGACAGCTCGAGGAGTTAACTTATTGCATTCATGTTGATGAAGATGAACAAATGCAACACACCCAAACACACGAGGTGGCAAGTTGACGACTTTTGGTGCATTCACAGCTTCAGTTAATGCTTGAAATGGTGTGAGGAAGTTTAGGATACTAGAGGGAACTCAGTTGATTAGGTATGCAGCAGAAGCAAGAGCTTTCTCCCAATAGATGAGTGGCATATTTCCATGGATGAGAGAAGCACAGACCACCTCGAGCAAGTGTCTATTTTTTCTTTCTGCAACCCCATTCTGCTGAGGTGTATATGAGCATGTAGTCTGGTGAACAATTCCGTGTTCTTTCAAATTTGTTGCAGATTCGAACTCAAGTACTCTTCGCCATTATCACTCCTAAGAACTTGAATCTGTAATTTATACTGAATCATAACATGCTTGTGAAATTTCTGAAACAAGCCACTAACTTCACTTTTCAACTTCATCAAAAAAATCCAGGTCATACGAGTACAGTCATTAATAAATGTCACAAACCATTTGGCTTCAAATGTAGTGGTTTTGGATGGACCCCAAACATCAGAATGAATAATCATAAATGGAAGGGAGCTTCTACTTGGACTTGGAGGAAAAGAGACATGGTGACCATTTGCGAATTCACACATCACACCGAAAGGCAGAAATATCCAATTTCAAAAATAAACTTGGAAATAATTTTTTCAAATAACCAAAATAATTTCTTCCACACTTAGAGCTTGAGTCAACTTGCTTGAAAATTCAGATTCTAAATCCAGATAATAGAGTTTCCTGTGTCTAACCCCATAACCAATCGTCTTGTAAGTCCGAATATCCTTAAACACAATGTGAAGGCCAAAAGACTACAATACAATGTAAGGCAGTAGTTATTTGTTGTTTGTAAGATGTATGGTACCCTCGCCAGTAATAGTGGCATGATAACCATCAGCAGTGGACACAGTTAATTTGGTGGATGGTTGAAAATTTTGAACTTGTCTAGAATCAAAAGTCATCTGGTCGGTAGCACCCGAATCAATTATCCATGCATTATTCATAACAGCGGCAGAAATATTAAATACCTTACCATCATTATCTGCAACTGTAACTAATGTAGAGACGAGTCCAATACACTTCTCAGCTCCATCAGTTTGTCCCATGGTAGTGGCACAAGAAAACAACGGATCGATCTTTAGCAACCAATAGCAAACGATCCAACTTGGCCAAGATCAGCAAATAGCAACACAACAAACAACACCCTCCGATAGAATAGCTCTTTTTAGATCCGATCTGGATCAAATCCAAGAGCCTGAACACCAAACACACCAAGAACAACCAATGGGAAAAAAATCTGAATAGATTTGATCCCCGAACTGACTGTAGATGGAGGAGATGGAGATGGAGGAGGTTGAAGGCAATGGCAGGCGGTCGGGGCAGCGGCAGAACGTCGACACAACAGTAAGAACGGCAAGATCGAGAAAGGCAAGAGACAGCGGCACACACAGTGAGGCAAAACAGCAACAGCGGCGGCAATGCGAGGGACTTCGGCGGTCGATGGTTGCAGTGGGGGCGCTCGAGGTGGAGGCACAGAGACGGTTGGGTTTCGGGGATGTCGAGCGATGCTTGACGGCGGCGGCTCGACGACGGGAATCGGGGGTTGACGACGCACGGCAGGGAATCGGGGTCAACGATGGGATCGATGGTCCTATCGATGAAGACGATGGATGATGTCGGGGTTTCGGGGTTTGGGTTCGGATCTGGATCCGAAGTCGGGAAGAGATTGGTGATCGGTGAGGCTGAACAGCGCCTCTTCTTCTTCCTCTTCTTCACGTAGCCTAGGATATTTTAGGCTCTGATACCATGTAGAAAACAGATTTGGGGGAAAATCATTATTATTCTTCTTATTCTTTATTCTTTACAGTATACTTCTATATATAAGGATTACATTCTTGGAGGAGAAGAAAGGAGATTGAGAGAAGATTGAGGGGTGAGAGATTTGGGGAATCTGCTTCCTATAGATTAGGAAACAGAATATACATATTAGTACTTACTACATTTCAACATTGGCCAACCTCAAAACATTTGAGAAGGCTTGCTGATCGTATGCATATTTCATTGTTTGTATGTATAATTGTCTCTGAATTGGTTGATAACAAATAACAAGAAGCTCATATTATACCTGCATGCAATAACCAAAAATACTTGGTTGCTTGTATGGAAACATCATACAAGTCTTTATTTTATATCTCTTCATATAATACATAATATGTTTGTCATGCTCATATTAAATACATAGTAAATAATAAAGAAGCTAGGTCACATCCCCAAACTAACGAGAAACCTTAGTTTATATAAAGTGAAAATAGATTCTTGTTTAAGAATAATATATAGGGTACATACCATTAATGCGATGTTGGTAAAAGAATAGTTGGCGTAGAGAAAAGAATATATAATTATTTGGAAAGATCAACAACTTACCATATTGGAGACATGTAATATCCTGAACATTTTGGGGTGCTATGTTGTAAGAAAGAAAAAAAAAAGAATTTGTGAGGGACTAATATGTATATGGAAGGACTACTCATTTGTTTGGAATGTGTCTTGATTTAGGGTCTTATTTGTAATAAGGAAATTTATGTAGGCTTTATCATAATGTCATATATTAGTTTGGTACTATGCATATTGGTTTGTGTTTGGAAATGGAGTTCTGTGTGCCATGTGGGAGGTTTATGCGGTGCATTGGTTACTTAATGTATAAGTGAAAAAGAGATGAGGTTAAAGCTTAAATGACAAGGAAAAGTAGTAAAAGAGATATGTGTATATCATGATGTTAGCTTTGAAATTTGTTCAAGTCAGATTCAGAGGCTTATATATTTGGGATAGATTGAGATTAAAATAGAAGAGCAAAATGAAAGCGAAGATCTTGAGAAATAAAACAGACTTATAGAGAGAGCTGATAGTTTGCGGCATAACTGAAGAGTAGGGGGTATTACAAGACATAAGAACAGACTTATAGAGAGAGAGCTGATAGTTTGCGGCATAACTGAAGAGTAGGGGGTATTACGAGACATAAGAAAATTGTTATCGAACAAGAGTTGGTCACATACTCAAAATAACAAGAACGGAATTTGTATTTTGTGATGATCCATGCTTGTCTGAGAGTCCTGAGTATGATAAAAACATTAGCATGATCTATGATTTTAGAGTTGGCTAATATAGCTGGAAACTTTCATGATCTTTGGTGGTTTTTATTTTTTATTTTAAAGATTGTATGAGAATTAATATGTAATTTGAACCACCATGTGTAATGGGCATCTTTTCTTCTCCCCTTCTTTCAGATGACTTCTGAAGAATCTTGGCTTTCTTTTGACCAAGAAGCTCGAGCAATACATAACAAGGTCAGTCTCATTTCTTTTTTGACATTATGAGGGAAAATTACAAACCAACTTTTCTAGGTTCGGGCATTTGCAGGCTGGCCTGGAACCCGAGCTAGGGTTCAACTAATCGATGACAGTGGTAATCCTAATGTCTTAGAGATGAAGATCATTACTTCAAGGGTCGGGAAAACTATTAACATGAAGACTGATGGAAACAACATTACTCTTCTTAGGGATGCATTACTGTTTCCATGTGGAGGATCATCTTGGCTTGAGGTGGGTAAGATGTACTTATTATAAATATAAAATGTATACTTGCAACCACAGTGACAATGCAATTCTAGTTGCATCCATGGTTGGTGCATAAGTTGCAAGTGGAAGAACGAAGCAATCTGCCATTGATAGTGGCCAGAGGCAGAGTTGTGGTGGCTTACAGTGGTGGTGATTACAAGTATGCAACTTGAGTTCTCTTGCAACTGGGTCATTTACAACTCTAGTCCTGTAATTGAGCCCAGTTTCAAGTGTTTGGATGGTTCGCAAAGTAATTGCGACCCGAGTTGCAATATTCTCTCAAACTGCAACTAAAAGGTAGTTGCCACCTCCTCATTCTTCCATTTGCAACCAAAATTGCAATAGCAACTATGAGTGCTGTGACTATTATTGTATGCAATAACAGTTTATTGCAGTTGTGCTTGCAGACTACGAAAGACACCCAATATGAGTGCAAGTTGAAACTTGGAAGTTAAAACGAATTACAACTCTGGTTGCAAACTTTGAGTTGCAACCTATATGAATGCTTGCGAGTAGGATTCATAGGTCGAGAGTTGCAAAAGGCTTAGTAATGTAAAGTTAACCCTAAGTCGAGAATTTTCAAGAATATTAAAAGATTAAGTTTACTAACATGTAATGCCGATTAAGTTAAGAATTTAAAACTACTAATTGGTTTGATGGATTTTCCAGAATTGAAATAAGTTTAACAAGCCCAATTAAAGATTAACGCCTAACAATCAATAATTATACCTAAGCGTTCTTAGCAAGTAGAATCTCTAATATTTTAATGGGAGAGTTGGGGTTGTGTAACCAAACAAAGACGTGCATTGTAACCAAACAAACAAGTGCAATGCACGTGCATAACTGAAATAAAGGAGATCTTAGGTTCGATGCCAAACAAAATCAGAATTTTTACTTAAAAAATATATTTCTAATCTCTAATATTTTAATGGGAGAATTGGGGTTGTGTAACCAAACAAACACGTGCATTGTAACCAGACAAATACGTCCAATGCACTTGCATAACTGATATAAAGGTGATGTTAGGTTTGATGCTAGATAACATCATAATTTTAACTTTAAATAAATATATTTATAAAAACGTGCATCGCACTTGTAAATTACTGGTATTCAATAGTGATTCGTATGCTATTAGGCATGTAGAAGCACATACACTCAATATTTGTGGATGATAGATAATTCAGATAATATTCTAGAAATGAAAAAGCAGTATCACAAATATTTGAGAAGTGGAAAGAGTTTACCGGGGTTGGATGGAAGTGTCGTCGCCACAGATAGGGGAAGAAACAGATGTCAGGTGTGCTGTTGGAGTCGATGGCAGCAAAGGGTTGCAGCAAGGCAACACATGCAGCAAGTGGTTGCTGCATTGTTGCTGGCTGGCATGGAGGCAACGAGGCAATTGAGTGCTGATGGCGTTGGTGGTGGGCGAGGGAGGTCGGCAAGGGATTTGGGGGTTTAAGGTTTTGAATTTGATTGGATTTGGGATTTAGGGTTTCAGATTGAATTGGATTTGAGGATTAGGGTTTAGGTTTTGAGTGGGATTTGGGGATTTGGGGTAGGGGAAGGTTTTGATTGTGATGGTGGAGGATGTAGGGGTGGTCGGAAGGGTGAAGGGAAGGCCGGCACGGTGGTCGGTGTTGATGGGAGTGTCGATGTTGGGATGCAGGGTGGTGGTCGGGGACGTCGAGGAGTTGTGGTGGTGTAGGTGAGGGAGGAGGGTAGCGAAGAGGGAGGGTATGGGTTGCAGGAAGGAAAAAAAGAGAGGCAGGGGGGTTCGTGATCAACAAGAAGAAGGAGAAAAAGGGAATGACGGCTGTAGAGATAAAGGGGTGGTAGCGGTATAATCTAGGATTTATCACAAATCCTAATAATTTTTTAGGATTTCTCACAAACCCTAATATTTTCTATGGTATCACACACACAAGAGGAAAATGAAGAGCAACAACTCAACACATAATATTTTTTTAATCAATAATAATATACCTTATTATTCTCAAGACCTATATATAGACTCAAAACAAATCTAAAACAAATCTAAAACAAATCTCAAACATATATCTCAAATAAACTACATATGGCTAAATCTCAAAACAAAATAAAACAGGACATGTCCTCATCATTCTTTCTGGGTGGGAGAGAGCTTGACTCAGTTGAGTCAAAACCAGTGATCATGTCATAGTGCTCCAAAAGGTCTGGATCCAAGTGTTGGAGCTCTTTATGATTAATCCAGGTATCCTCCGACTTCGGCTTGTTCTTCCATCTCACCAAATACCTATAAATACCACCATCTTTAGTATAGATTATCTGATCATCTAAAATATTATCCAATTTTTCTGTCGGTGGATAAGTAGTATCAGGTAGAGAAGGAAATGTGGGAATCTCACCAGTAGGCTGCATGATAGGTTCATCTATAAGAGGATTTTTAGGGTTAAATTCGGGGCCTTCATCGGGTACTCGATCCTCAATATTGAAAGTTTTGGGGGTGGTCATCGACATAGACATTATTATTGATTTTATGCCAAATTTTAAATGGGCCTGCAACACGTGTTCAATTTCTTAACGGATTCAGCTGGAAACAGTTCCGGACAAATTTGAACCATCACTTCGTCACCAACATCAAGAGTTTTAAATTTTCTTCTAGTATCTGCTCTTAACTTGTAGTTAAAATTATTCTCATTAATTTTCTTAAATATTTCTCTATGCAAATCATGAATGCGGGATGCAAATGTGGATGCAGACTCTGAGACTATGATGTTCTAACACGGGGACGAGATCTATGGGCTGCCTAGGACGATAACCATGCACAATTTTCATGAAGTTGTGAAATATAGCATTGCACTTCCAATCATCTTCTTCGTTTGGTTGGGACAAAACACATCTGATTACATTCAATGGGGGTGATGGGCTCGACCGAATACGGTTGAGATACTCGTCATCATCTTCTTCGTCGAAGTCATCACTTACATTAGGTTCATAGAAAAACTCATTGTCAGGCTCATCAGAAATGACAACGGTACCTTCCATAATGTTGATCCTACTGGGGCTAGGACAGTTACCAGCAACATGACCGTATTCCTTGCATTTATAGCACTTAGAGAGAGGATCAATCTTAGAGTAGTCTTTTTCTTCTTACCCTTGTTGTCATTCCTAGGTGGATAGAGATCTGAAGTAAGCTTTCTTAGGTAAGACTTGTTGGGGTACTGAGAAGAGGAGGGCTTAGGTCTAGAGGGATCAGTGGAGGTCATTCTAGAGGAATGATCTATCGAATTACTAGACTTGTAGGAGAAATTTGTTTTAAGGGAATCCATATCGAGGACAAATGCATAAGCCGCTGCTAAGGAGTCCATATTTCTATGAATTAACTCATTCGTAAGATCGGCTCGTAGTCCAACTCTGAACCTAGAGAGGGTTTGTTCTACGCTCAATTTATCTAAGACATTGCACAGAATGAGGAAGTCGTTGAACTTATCCACATATTCTTGGGTAGATTTGTTTCCTTGATAGAGTTGGTTCCACGCATCCAGCAATCGGGTGTGGAACGACAAGAACACATATCTCTCAGTAAGTTTCTCTTTCATGGCCTCCCAAGTGGTTATGGGTGCTAGGTCTCAGCCTCTGCGGGCATATTCAAGATTGGTCCAGTATTGTAGAGCTTTACCAGTCAATTTCATCGTGACAAATTTGACCTTCTGGGCTTCGCTCATGTCAAACCACACGAAGTAGTGGTCCATGGCACGGATTCAATCGAGATAAGCTTGAGATTCCATATTGCCTTCAAAGTGGAGAACGTCAGCCTTAATGTTCTTCTTGTATTGTTCGTCAGGGTCACGATCTTGACGTCGGTCGTCACGATCATTCCCTTGAGAGATCTGACGATGAAGCTCAGGGGCAACTTTTTGATTCAATTTCACTTGCTCAAGCCTCTGATTGATATTGGCAAGAGTTGCTTGAATGACAGCGAGGGTAGTGGAAATGTCAGTTGTCCATTTCAGTTCGAGGAGGAGCTCGCTGATTTCTAGGATTTCTGATTAGATAGTTTGGGTGAGACAAGAAAGGCTCTTCAGGATTAGTGATGGTGCTGCGAAGATGCATTCACCAAAGGTAGAAAACTAGGGATCGTGGGGGCGTGTGCTTGCTGAAATTTTGGGAAATGTGTAAATTGATGTATTTTCAGATTTGAAATGATCTAAAATGACCCTAAAATGAATGCAAATTAAAAAAAAAGTTTAAAAATGATGTAAGAACGGTTCCTAAATGAATGCTCATATTATGATTAAATGATGCAAGAAATAGGGTTTTAAAATATTCGATCTGATACCAAAATGATGTAACTTAATCCTAAGTGGAGAATTTTCAAGAATATTAAAAGATTAAGTTTACCAACATGTAATGCCGATTAAGTTAGAATTTAAAACTACTAATTGGTTTGATGGATTTTCAAGAATTGAAATAAGTTTAACAAGCCCAATTAAAGATTCATACCTAACAATCAAAAATTATATCTAAGCGTTCTTAGCAAGTAAAATATTCAATAGTGATTCATACGCTATTAGGCATGTAAAAGTACACACTCAATATTTGTGGACAACAGATAATTCAGATAATATTCTAGAGATGAAAAAACAGTATCACAAATATTTGAGAAGTGGAAAGAGTTTACTGGGGTTGGATGGAAGTGTCGTTGCCACGGATGGGGAAAGAAACATATCTCGGGTGTGCTGCTGGAATCGATGACAGCAAAAGGGAGTAGCAAGGCAACACATGCAGCAAGTGGTTGCTGCGTTGTTGCTGGCTGGCGTGAGGGCAGCGAGGCAATCGATGATGGCGTTGGTGGTGGGAGAGGGAGGTCAGCAAGGGATTTGGGGATTTAGGGCTTCGAATTTGATTGAATTTGGGATTTAGGGTTTCAGATTAAATTGGGTTTGGGAATTATGGTTTAGGTTTTGAGTGGGATTTGGGGATTTGGGGTAGGGGAAGGTTTCAATTGTGATTGTGGAGGATGTAGGGGTGGTCAGAAGGATGAAGGGAAGGCCGGCACGGTGGTCGCTGTTGATGGGAGTGTGGTGTTGGGTTGCGGGGTGGTGGTCGGGGACGTTGAGGAGTTGTGGTGGCGCGGGTGAGGGAGGAGGGTAGCGAAGAGGGAGGGTGATGGGTTGTAGGAAGGAAACAGAGAGAGGCAGGGGGTTCAAGATTAACTAGAAGAAGGGAATGGCGGCTGTAGAGAGGTGGTAGGGGTATAAAGTAGTGTTTATCACAAACCCTAATAATTTCTTAGAATTTCTCACAAACCCTAATGTTTTCTTATGGTATCACACACACAAGAGTAGAATGAAGAGCAACAATTCTACACAATAAAATTTTTAATCAATAATAACATGCATTTTCATTATTCTCAAGGCCTATATATAGGCTCAAAACAAATCCAAAACAAAAATCAAACAAATCTAAAACAAATCTCTTAAACAAACTACATAATGCTAATTCTCAAAACAAACAAAACAAAACCAATGTCCTCATCACTTAGTTGACTGAAGAGCACACCATTCATACATGTAGAATACCATAAATCCATATGTGATTTTCTTTTTCTTTCGTTCTGAAGGTCCTTGAGCTTTAGCTCCCGGGAAAGAAGGTGATGAGTGCTCGTGATTTTTGGAATGGCTTGCGAGGGCAGAAGCTGCAAATGTTATCATAAATGCCCTCTCTTATATGTGGTAATTTGAGTTTAATTCATATTATACAAAGAAGAAAACTTGTTTAGTGTTGGATCTTTTGATTTTCAGTTTTCCTTCAGCTTTATTCAACTTGCTTCAACTATAGTTGTCTGCATATCTAGATACCATGTTTCTACCGTCAATTTATGTTATATATACAACATAATTGAAATGAGCATATACATGACATGGTAAATGTAGCTCATATCCAAGATAAATTAAGAGAAAATTTCCTTAAGTAGATTGGACATGTCACACGTAGATCTAGTAATGCCTCCGTAAGAAAGAGTGATTTGATAAGTATTGAGGGTAGAGTTAGGGGTAGGGGAAGATCTAAACTTAGGTGGAAACGATGAGAAAAGATATGATAGTTTGTGGCCTTACAGAAGATATTGCGTTAAACCGAACAGGATGAAAAACCAAGATTCATGTAGCCGGCCCCAACTAGTTGGAAAAAAGTCTTTGTTGTTGTGGTTGTATATACAACACAATTGTTGCAGAAAATTATACTGCCTTTATTTCACAATTTTTTAAGCATAAGCTAGTTTTGAAGTTCTACCATTCCTTTTTTTTTTGAGAAACAGGATAAAGTCTGAGACTCCAGCCCAATAAATACTATATTAAAGCAAAAAATACTGTACATAAAACAGTTTACAAGCGGGCAAACTGAAAGCAAGAGCACCCAAAGCAGTCTCGCAACAAACAAAATGAGCAACAAAACAACCCAAAAAATAGCTAATGAAATTATCACCCGAACAGACAGCATACAATAAGTCAAACCACAGAGCACTACGCGGTTGAGCAAATAAAATTGAGCACCACAGAGCAATACGCCAACGAGAAAGACAGCGGAGGGCTCAGCCACACGTAGCGCAAAAGAGCTGGCTTGGATGGATCTGCCAAAGATACCGCCGGACTCGGAGAATGCTGGAGCTCGCTCGAAACAGGCCAACAATCGAAACTCAATACGTTGCCCAGAATGCAACCCAGAAAACAAAGAACCTGGCATAATTTGAAAGACAATTGATTCATACGAAACACCCAGGCAAAAGGAGGGGACCACCAAAGTTGAGCCAAAGAAATAAGAGTGGGTCTAAATCAGCACCGGACCCAAATTAGCACCCACGATAACAATAGTACTCAAAACCACACCCTGAGCCCGTAGTGCAGGGCTGTTCGAGCCCGAAAGCATAAGCAAGGACTGCTACATAGGGTAGCCAAACAAGAGAAAGGCAACGCCTTCAATCAAAAGAAATAAATCATGCAAAATCTCACCAAATTCGTGAACAACAGGAAGTAATAAGAACAAGAGAGTAAGATTAATAACAGCTAGATAAGAATCTAGGTACAGACATTTCCATCGAGCAGTGCTACCAAAATCGATTAAAACAGAAATAAGTAAGAGTAAGAGAGGAAAACTAAATAATAGATAGCTAAGAGCCAAAATAAAACAACACCAAAATAATCCTATAATTAGCTCCTTCCATCAACACCAAAATAAAGTCCCAGTATCAAGGAAACACCCTGATACAACGAACCACCAAAACAGCAACCTGGGGTGGGAATTGGTAGGGGCAAAAGCGCGCTCACCACCAAAATCAGCTCTGCAAGCAAAGAAATGAACAAGAAACAATATAAGAAGTGAATAGAACTCATGGAGGAAAGTAATCATAGAAAGAAAGCCTTAGCCCACCAACAATTAAGAAGAGGTTTAAAACCAAATTTTGTAGTGTTATGAGCTAAAAAGGCTGAGACCAACACCACTTAAATAAACTATTGCATATGTTTTAACTATCAACTAATCTTGACTATCAACTAACACCCAAACAACCACCATAATTAAAAAAAATAGGGTCTAAAGAGCAGCCCACCAATATCAACATAACTGCAACGGATGCAGAGGACCGGACTTAGAAAATTAACTGCAAAACTCTAAGGCGGTAAGTAAGTGTTTTGGAGAAAATTATCCGCCGCCACCTCTAAATTATGAAGGTGCAAGTTAATTATTTTTTTGAGATACCGTCGAAGACCAGAACTTGGTAAAGTAAAGGAGATTATCAATGAGATGACGGATGGACCGAGAGGTATTATTAAAGATCCAGTTATTCCCTTCGGTCCAAATAATCCACGTCAAGGCCATCATGGTCAAATCCCAAGATTTGAGCATCGAACGGCTGACATTATGGCTCCTCTAAGAGGTCCACCAAGAAAAGATAAAGTTAGGACGGGAAGGGACATGCCAAGCGTTTAAGTAGATCGACCATAAGGGAGTTAAAAAAGAGCATTGCAAAAAAAGGTGATTAGAATCCTCATGGTGCGCTCGGCAGAAAGAACACTGTTGCCCTAAAGCTAAATTCATCCTATTGAGATTATCGACAGTCAATAGTTTGTCATGTATGGTTAGCCAAACAAGTATCTTCACTTTAAGGGGAGCATTACAACTCCAAATAAACTTAGCCGAAGGAGAAGAAACTCCCCTGTGGTTAAGGAAGGAGTAAAAGGATTTAATGGTGAAAGATCCAGAGGACGTCCATCCCCAGGACACATCTTCGTGGGGGTTCCAAGAATAAGATTGTAAATTAGAGAGCAGAAGGACATAGTTGGAAAATGCAGAGGAAGGGGGGGGGGGAGAACCCTTCTGAATGGAATAACCCATTCAAAGTGACCGTGAACACCCTGAACATAGTCCGCAACAAAGGCGATAGGATTAGAGGCGAAACGGAACAAACTGGAAAGAGTGCCGCAATCTTGTAATTGTCGATCCATAGTTTGACCAGAAATTGGTTTTAGAACCATCAGAACATAATTTAAATAAACCACGGCGGAATGGTTCCACCTCTTTCCACGCTCCTTTCCAGAAGGGGAAAGACGACGGAGAAAGATTAGAAACAAGTTCCCAGATTTTGTGATGAGAATGATATTTATGAATGATCAAACGAGCCCAGGAGGACGAATCGTCCTTCAGAATACGCCAAAGCCACTTCCCTAAAAGCGCCAAGTTTTGGTTCCTAAGGTTAAAGACACCAAGGCCATCGTCCTTCTTAGCTTTACAAACCGACGTCCAATTATAAAGATGTTTACCGACACGATAATTAGCGGAACCAGACTAGAAGAAATTTCTTCTAATCCTGTCAATTTTCTTAATAACCCAGGACGGGACGTAGAAGAAGGACATCATATAAAAGGGAAGAGACGACAGAACCGAATTAATAAGAATAAGTCTTCCGCCACGCGAGAGGAGTCTACTAGACCAAGAGTTGAGTTTAGCTTCAAATTTATCAATCATAGGCATCCAGTCCTCCGCATGGAGATTACCCCATCGCAAGGGTATTCCGAGATAATGGATAGGAAAGAAAGAAGCACAATTAAAAAATTGGGCGATCTCCGCCTGACGTTTGGGGGATCCACCTAACCAAAGGACGGAAGTCTTATTAAAATTGATTGAAAGACCAGAGGCCAATTCAAAAAGATACAGCAGAAGCTTGAGGTTTCGCAGAGCTACAACATTAGCTTTGGAAAAAAGAATGGTATCATCAGTATATTGAAGGTTAAGAACACCTCTAAAGCCTTGGAATCCTCCTAATCCTTCGATGTAATTGGCATTCCAAGCTTTCAGAAGGATTCGACTAAAGACATCAGAAACTAGAGAAAACAGGAGAGGGGAGAGAGGATCTCCCTGACGGAGACCCCGCTTGCACTTAAACTTACTATCTTCAGAACCATTAATTAGAATGGAAGAAGTACCAGAAAAGAGATTGGATTTAATCCAGGCAATCCATCTGGGCCCAAAACCACGGTGATGCAAAATGTCAAAGAGGAATTCCCAGTTAACTTTGTCGTAGGCTTTTTCGAAGTCTAGTTTTAAGAGGATACCCTCCGAACCGGAATGGTGGCAGCCAGAGATAATCTCCTGAGCACATGCCATACTTTCAAGTATAAATCTATCTTTTATAAAGCTGGATTGAACCGGATCAATGAGAGAAGAAATGACCAGGCTAAGACGAGCTGAGAGAACTTTCATGATAATTTTGAAGATAGTATTCAGAAGGCTAATTGGACGGAAAGCAGACACTTTGTTAGCACCAATGATTTTGGGAATAAGAACAATGTGAGCATAGTTAATACAATCAAAAGAGAATTCACCATGATGAAGTTCAGTGAACATGCCAAATAAGTCATCATTTAGAATCACCTAGTATTTTTGGAAGAAGAATGATGGGAATCCATCCGGTCCAGGAGCGGAGTCACTGTTCATCGCGAAAACTGCCGATTTAATCTCTTCCAAAGAGAATGGAGCATCGAGACTAGACAGATCGGGATCAACATCACCATAGAGATGATTCCAATCAAGTTGAATGGATCGGTTGCTCGGCATTCCCAGAAGAGCCTTACAAAAGGATAAAAAGGCCGAATGAAATTCCGAATCGGAGTTAACCTCTATATTGTTAACAAAAAGAGAAGAAATACGATTGCATCATCTACGATGAGAGGCAAAATTATGGAAGAAAGAAGTACTAGAGTCCCCATCCTTGAGCCAATGTGTCTTAGCTCATTGAGCCCACTTCGAATGATCGAGTCGCAGAAGCGAAGCATAATCTTGCTTACACACATTCCTATGTTGCCTAAGGGGGTCAGAAATGGGACCGGATTCTTCAAGCGTACCAATGGAATTGATAGAAAAGAGAAGAAATTTTTTTAGGCCTTGAGAGTGACCAAATCTCTGAATGCGCCAAATTCTACACCCATGCTTAATTGCATGCAGTTTGAGTAAAATCCGACCTAGCCCATGGGAACCCACAACACCTGGCAATGCAATTGGAAACAAGATTAACAAAAATTTGGTTTTCTAACCAAAATTTTTCAAACCGGAATTTCCGAGGTTTAGGAAAGGAAAAATTAGAGTATAGTATGATGGGAACACGATTCGAACACAGATTAGGTAAAGCTTGAGCGAAAGTATTTTGGAAGAAGGCTACCCATGGTTCAGACCCCAGGTATCGGTCCAGCTTAGCCGAAGGAGCTAACCGCATATTCGACCATGTAAAAGATCTACCGTAAATAGGAATATCAACAAGATTAAGATCGCGAATACAGTCGTTGAAACGAAGAGAACTGTTTATTGCTGTGGGATTACCACTCCTTTCATGGGCAAATCTTGTAACATTAAAGTCACCATAGAAAATCCAGTAACCCTGAATTGATTCGATAATTGAGTCGAATTCAGCCCTGAAAAACTGACGACAATCAGAGGAGCTAGGACCGTATACAGAAACAACAGTAAGATCACAGTTGAATTCCCACCAATGAAGGCAAACAACCAGGAAAAACTGAAGACAATGAACGGAGACAAGATTGAAAACCGCCTCTTTGAAACCAAAGAGGATTCCTCCCCGAGCATTAATTGAATCTAATGAGATCCATTTGGATATCATTGATCCACCAATAGCTCTAAGAGTGGAAGGAGAGATAGAGTGAAGTTTAGATTCCACAAATGGTGATCAAATCACAGTGGGACGAAGCTATTAATTGATACATGGCTTGTTGTTTCGGGGCGCTGCCAAGCCCCCTGATATTCCATGACACTAATCATGAGCAGAGTTGAAATCACGGGCATGCGTTATTTCTAAATTACGTATAAAATCCATATCCTGAAGACGGGATTGATAAAAAATAAAGCCCATTTCCGAGTTCGATAAGGAGTCAAAATGAACCTGATAAACCGAGCCAAATGGCGGAATTTCTAAATTCCAAACTTGCGCTGCTAGAGAGGCTTTCGAGGAGGCAGACATATGCGAATTATTTTAGGCTCGGATCCAAGCACTCGACCTAATAATAGGAAAAGAAGTTATTTTTCCTTTTCGAGCGGGGGGATCAACATGAGGTATAAGGGGATCGTTGATCGACTCGAAGGTCGAACCTTCGGAATTGTGAGCACTCCTGCTCTGAGTCGAAAGAGGTGGTTCAGGGGGATAATAAATTGAGGAGGACTTAATCGAGCAAGGAGTCTCCTGCGCAATCAGAGCCAACGCAACTGACTGCTTAGTAGAATCTAATAAGGAATTATAAGCATAAGGAGATTGAAGGGGATCGAGAAAAGATAGCAGGGGAGAGGTTGGAGCATAGTTTGACTGAACTATACAGTTAAGGGCTACTCTGTCCCTTCGAAGGTTCAAAAAAAATCCAATAGGAAATGCACATACTTCGGGTAAAAAAAGATTGAAACACAGAACAAGGTTGCGCAGTAAAATTAAAGTGAGAAGGTTGAGACGGTACCTTGCCACCTACCGACGGCATAGGAGAGCCAAGAATGGCCTCTCCCTTGTTACCAGCATCAGACCATGAAGAGGATGTGGGAGGAAGAGTAGAGGAAGATTTCAGTGCATCCAATTCAAAGGTGATCTTCCCAGTGGAAGAAGCATTAACCGCTATTTTGTAACTATCCCATTCACCTTCATAATAGAGATTGACATTCCAAGCTGGCCAAGAGCTAGTAGAACTGGGAAGGGAAAGAGTCGCCCCTGGTTTAGAGCCACACACAATCGGATCAGACTCCGATATTGGCTGAACTGGAGCTGATGAGATAGCCAAGGCGGTCTCATCAGAGGCAACATGGCTCGGAGTAGGAACAACATTTGTAGACGCAACAGAATCAGAGCCCAAGGAAGGGCCTGAAACTGAAGTCAATAGAGCAGAATTAGAATGGGAAGACAGAGCTGGGTTAATCCATACCAAATTAGGAGGCTTCGAAGGAGATAACGTAGATTTAAAAGTCATGTTGCTGCTTTGACAAGCAAAGGGAATGGGCTTCTTAAAAGATTTCTTGAGCGACACTTTATTCTTGGTAATCGACATAGCTAGCCACGAATTGGGCAGAATTTTGACCAGAAGGCAAATGTTGAGAGGATACTAAAGAAAAGGAGGGTGCTGGAGCAAGTGAGGTGGATGCAGAATCATGATAAGTCACCAGAATATGGTATATGGCCTCACCCACCCCAGCGAATAATTAAGCACCCTCTCAGCATTCAGTGGACACGTGAATTCAGCTTCTATCTGTAGGCAACCAGAGGCTAAAAGAGAAGTGGAGGAAGTACAAGTGAGCTCATCGATACATTTGGACATAACTGTCACAAGATGAGGGGAGTCAATAGGGGCAGTCCAATAATAGAAACCTTGGTAGGCAAGGAATGAAGAACAGGGAGGGGTATACCCTTGGACGCCCATTTACGGATATCGAGCTGAACAGAACCAAGTGTGAAGGTGTTCTTCTCAACTAAGTCCGTGAGCACCTTAACCGAGGGACAATTAATAACAATGTCACAATTGGAACAAGCATTAACTGCCCAGGTCCAATTGGCCACGTTACAGGTATTGCAGAGAAATTTTTCTAATGCAGAATTAGTGATGGAACCACCAGAGATAGAGACCGCACCAAAGCTATCAAGGTTGGCAATTTTGGCCGAAATTTCCGGAGCGAGAACGCAGACTAAGGAGACCTGAGGATTAAAGGAGAGGTTCGGTTGGGGTAAGGGAGAAGGATGTGGTTGTCAATAAATCACCTGAGCCTGAGAAGACGAGTTGGGGGTAGGTTGGTTAACAACCGACAGAAGTTGAGCAGGAGGAGTCGGAAGAAGAGCAGAACCTTCAGATAACTTAATCCTCTTAGGTTTTCTTGACTCAACTTCAGCCAATTTAACGAGGAGGGAGGGGAAATCAAGAGCTACCAAGACTTGCTCAGAGATGGGAACACCTACAGGAAGACCAAGGAGTTGTTGAATAGCGAAGCATCTGCTTCGAGAATGACCATTTTTTTTTGTAGAACATGCATTTCATCTTGGCTTTGCAAAAAAGCTTGAAGTGACCAGTTTGGAGGCAACGAAAGCAGGTTAGGTGAGAAGGAGGAGTAGAAGGATGATGATTAGAAAGGGAGGCGGAGGGAGAGAAAGTAGAAGGGCGGGCAGAGTGGGAACGCGACTCATCCAGAAGGTTCTGGAAGTGGGTTGATAGGGGAATAGAAGAAGTTCAAGCATTCATGTTGGACAAAGATATTTGATAACCCATACAACAATAACAATATTCTATACCAACTTTTTGGGGCTAGTCATGTTAGAAAGCAGTTTTAGAATTGGTAGAAGTATTAGTATTAGGGGTATTTTGGTAATATTGTTTAAGGATGAAAAATTATGACTTGGGGAATAAGTTTCACACACTTGTATATATAGGTGTCAGGTTTTTTGAAATAAAATCAAGTGTTGTGTTTTTTTTAATATTTACATAGTATCAGAGCCACTGCAAAAACCTTAGCTTATAGCCCCCAAATCTCTCTCTGATTTCTATCTTTTTTCAGTTTTCAGTGAAAAAAACAGGAGAGAGAGAGAGAGAGCAACCACCGCTTGCCATCTTCTTCCTTCTTTTTCTCAACCACCAACAACTCCTATCGCCGCATTCGATCCGTCATCATCGCTCATATCGTATCCTTTGCTGCCTAATTTTTGATGATTCTTTGTTGATCTGCATCTATCTTTGCCCTTGTATGTGACCTTTCAATTCGTTTTCGATCTGAAGTGATAGGTGTCACTTACGTCTCTGTTAAAGTAGTCTTAGTATTAGTCCCAAATCTGAAATAAGCTTAGATTGCTCTGATACAATGTGAAAGTTCCTGCCACTATGCTAAAACATCGAAGTTGTAGAAGGGTTGAGAAAAATTGCACTTATATTCTAACATGCCTTCTCAGGTCGAGAGCTCACTTTTTAATGGGTTAAAAAAACGAGATAAATGCCCAACAAATTGTGGGTTGAGACTTGAACTATACCCAGCAGTATATATATATATATATATATATATATATATATATATATATTAAAATCAGCATTTAAATTGCGTAGCTGGTGGGATTCGAACCTGGGTTGCTCTAATACCATGTGAAATACCCTACCAATAGACCAAAACTCCGAAGTTGTGGTAAGGGTGAGCATTTAAATATATATATATATATATATATATATATATTTTAAAATCAGCATTTAAATTGCGTAGCTGGTGGGATTCGAACCTGGGTTGCTCTAATACCATGTGAAATACCCTACCAATAGACCAAAACTCCAAAGTTGTGGTAAGGGTGAGGGTTTAATATTATATTCTAACATTGTCCCGTTCTGACATGGTCTCGTTTTGTCATGCGTTTCCTCAAAGGGCGCGAGATGTACTATCACCTCACTGATCCAACTCCTCTGCCTACAGATCCCACGTTCAAAGTATGGGATCGCGATGATAACTTGATTGTCAATATGATGGCCAATTGTATGGACCGAGATATCTACACCTCCATCACTTTCCTCGACACAACCAAAGCGATCTGAGATACCGTTTATAACATGTACTCCTCTTCCAATAACATGCAGCGCCTATATGATATCTTTCGTGATGTCATCGAGACCAAGCAAAGTGACGACATTCATGCCTAGCTATCCCGCTTCAATCAGTTCTTAGAAGAATGAAAGATCTATCACCCATACTCTGTCGATTTCGCCAGTAGCAACAATGTGAGACCCTTCTTGCCGTTCTTGCCTTTGGTAATATTCGCCCATATTTTGAAGGTGTTCGATGTCATATCTTCGCCACCAATGCCAGTCCTCTCTATGTGATCTCCATGTTCACTACCACAAGTACCCCCTCCTGCTCTTCTTGAAACCCCAACACCGTTTGCACTCATCTCTTGCCGTGACTGTGGTTTTTCTGATCCCCCACAACAGTTTCCTTCATCCTCCAAGGGTCGTGGTTCTTATTTTGCATGAAGCTGTAGTGATCGTGGTCGTAGCCGTGGTGACAGTCATCGCAACACTAAGTATTGTACCTATTGTCAGGGCCGGTCTCATGAGTATACGACATATTGGGAACACATTGGTCGTCCTCCTGCTGCTCATTAGTTTCACTGTGGAATTTTCTTCTTCCATTATTGCTCCTACAAATGTGCCAACTTCCTCCTATTATACCCTCAGAGAACTCTGTTCACTCAGGTACTGCTTGTCATGTTTCTTCACATAAATGGATTATTGATTCAGGTGCTTCTGAATATATGTCTCCTTTACTGCTTCCTTCTTTTTCTTTGGTTTCCAATTATCATGTGTGTATTGCTGATAGATCTCCTGTCCCTGTTGAAGGGACAGGCGATATCTCCATTTTTTTCAGATCTCTCTTATATCTGTTTTGCATGTTCCTACATTTTCTAACAGCTTGTTATCAGTTCCTAAAATTTCTACGGATTTAAACTGTTCAGTAATATTTTTTCCTTCTCACTGTGTGTTTCAAAAAATAGTTTATATTTGAATGTTTTGATTTGGGCTACACGTGCGGTGCACATTTATATTTGTTGGATATAGTTTGGATGTATATTATACGTGTTTATATAGTTACAAAGTTAGGGTTTGTTTGTTACAAATTCCAACTCTCTTATTAAAATAGTAGAGATTATATATTATATTATAAATAGATAGATAGATAGTAATTTACACATGTGATGCACATTTAATATATTAAAAAACTCAAAGTAAAAATCTGACGTAGTGAGGACTCGAACCTGAGACCTCCTTCATATTAGTTATGCACGTGCAATGCACGGGTTGGTATATATATATATATATATATATATATCTAATATCTCTAATATATATCTCTAATATTATATATATATATATATATATATATATATATATATATATATATATATATATATATATATATATATATATATATATATATTACTGTACAAAGAAATAAATGTGTATATAAAAATCTAGCTCTATATCTATATAATAAAACACAAAGAAAGCTATCAAGTGGTTCTCCTTCAATCTCCCCTAAAATCAAAGGCCCAGATCTAATATCACAAAACATATTTTTTTCCCAAAAGTTTCCCCCCAAAACTCAAATTCAAATCCCCAACCCAAAACAACTCCTATATTTATTTAATTATTTTTTTTCTATCTCTTTCTCTCCCTCCCTCTTCTATTCAAAAAATTAAGAAAATAAAAATTTTAAAATTTTTTAAAAAATTAAAAATTTAAAAACTAAAAAAATTTAAAAAATTAAAATTTTAAAAACTTTAAAAATAATTCAAAAAAATCATATAATATATTTTTTGCTCTATGTTTGCTACTTCAATTAATTTGCTGGACCTCCAAAACTATTTTATATGATCAAACAAGGTGTACCGTTTCGAAGACGTGCCGTAGGCACGTGACAACGGGCAAACCTAGTTATCAGATAAATAGCTATTAATTTTGTAGTAGATGATTACTTCTGTTTTAATGACCACAGTATAAAATAGAACAAATAGAAATATAAAATAGTTCTCCTATAATAATTGGAACTTGAAATTAAAAGGTTATGGACCAGTGGTGAAGACGTGTTTGACCAGATTTTCAATTATGATCATCTCTTGGACCACCTAATATTTCCATTGCTTAGAACCAGTCTTTATAAGGATAGAATGCTTGTCAAGTTGAGTTAAAAAAGAATAAAATGCTTGCCAGCCTATGTTGTTTGCTTCAGTTACCCTTGGTGAATAGTCAAAATATATAATTCTTGACTTGGAAGATTTTGATGGGTCCTTCCGAAAGAGGGTAGTATTTTTATTTGTCTAAGTGCATTTGTCAGTTGCCTTGCAACAAAATTTTATTTTAGTACTTTTGATAAATTTGGATTTGGGAGAATATTTGACTGTCACACTTTAAGGGGGGGTTTATCTGCATTTAGTGACCAGTGACCACCATCTTCTTCAAAGTATAATTTTGAATTGGACAATGGATCTATTATGTACCTTAAAACGAATAATGAAATTTCCTCAGAGATAGTTAGAAGTAAGAATACAACATACTATTTCTTAGGAAGATAATTTTTGTACTACTAAACAAACTGTTAATTATCTGAGAATGCTAAATTTTAGCATCCATATTATTGTCAGAGTAGTTTGTAGTACTATGGCAGTTAGCATGAAAATCCAAGATCTAATGGTTCTGTGAAAGTCCCAGCCACTAAGCTAAAACTTCGAAGTTGTAGATTAGTTGAGGGATATTACACTTGTATTCTAATACACCCTCTCAGGTCGAGATAATTTTTTTTTATATGGGCCAAAGAAACGAGATAAATACACAACAAATTGTGGGCCGAGACCTAGACAATATGCAGTGATATTTTTTTAAAATTTTAAATCCGCATTTAAATTGTGTAGCCGGTGAGATTCGAACTGGGTTGCTATAAAATCATGTGAAAGTCCCTACCACTAAGCTAAAACTTCGAAGTTGTAGAAGGGTTGAGAAAAATTGCACTTGTATTCTAACATACTTTCTGAGGTCGCGAGCCCATTTTTTATGGGCCAAAGAAATGAGATAAATGCCCAACAAATTGTGGGTAGAGATCTGGACAATAAGCAACGGTTTTTTTTTTATTCCGGATTTAAATTGCGTATCTAGTGGGATTCAAACCCGAGTTGCTCTGATTTCACCATGTGAAAGTCCTACCATTAAGCTAAAACTTCAAAATTGTAGAAGGGTTGAGGGAAATTGCAGTTGTATTCTAACGGTTTCAAATAAAACAAGTATATTTGGGAAATGGAATGTGCTTACCCGGATTTTTGAAATGTGTAACGTCTTGTGAACAATAATAAAAACTGTTTTGAGAAATTTCGAAAATTTTGGAAGTAAATGATTCCAGTAATAAGTTGGTAAAATTCTTTTGAAGATCGATTATGATCTATATGCTGTAGCAGGTTGAAACATTATGAAGTATTCAAGTTGATAACTATCTGTTGATGTTAAAGGCTCCTACTATATTAAGACATCATCTATAGTACTCTATAATGGGCGGAGGTTTGGTTGGCTCCTTTAACCTACAGTTTCTTAGCAAAAAATTATTAAACACACTACATTAGCTTATATGTGCTTTAATATTTTCCAAGCACATAATGAGAATTAATGAACGTAATAAGATACTTCATGCTTCTGAATAATAATGATTCAGAATGTTCTTTGGATGGGAAGAAAATAATAAAAATCAGATAATGTGAATAAAACTAGCACTAGGGACCTGGACCAATTGGTAATCAATATTTTAGTTTTAGGCACTTGTCATTTACAATTCACAATATATGCTGGAGAAGGAAACAATGTGTATCCCTCGTGCCGGTTGGCTTTACACACAATGATAATGATGTGTTTTTCATACAGCATTGTCTTATTATAACTAGTAAAGATACGTCTAACTAAGTACCTATACAACAACAAAGTCTTTGTTTATACTCATGAATGCTTTTTGTTCAGCTCTGTTAGTCAATTACAATATTGAAAGAAGAAGAAAATCATGTATAACGGTTAGTCAGATTTGAAGATAGATATCTATGATTTGTTAATAAATAATCAATTTCGTAGAGCACACGGTATTATTCCTTATCTTTTCTTTCTTTCTTTCCCGTTTCTAGGGAGCAATCTTTATGAAGATAGAATTCGTGCCAAGTTTCTGATATTGCATATCTTGTCTTGCTTCAGGTCTGCTTGGGGCACTTGATTCTCGCCTGAAGACAGATCAGTTATGCTACGATATTTTTAACAACCTCAAATTTTCTTGAATGAGAGAATGAGAGACAATCAGCAATGATATTCAATTATATAAATCGGAGACTGCATTTATTTTGGCATGCAGTAAGCTCTCAGTACTGATTTCTCGTAAAACAGATAAGCTTTGAATGTACGAGTTGATTAGCCCATAAACATCCTAAATTCCAGTGAACTATGTACAATGTGTTTTCAGAGTCTGTAGAAGAATTTATAAACGTTGTCGTTAAATGCTTTTAGCCATTTTGCTCTTTAGAATGCTTTTTGCCCCATTTCAAAGTTTACATCAAAGTGTGTGTGTGGTTTACTATTTTCCTTTTATAATTATTTTATAATTTTTTGATATTTTCTTTTTAAATTGCTCTTTTAGTCGATCTGTAAATTTTTTTTGGTTGCGCTTTATACTTTTGTTTTTTATTTGTTATTTTATTTTATTTTATTTAAAATAATACTGTTACCTTCAAGTTGTCGAAGACCTAAACATTGCTTCTGAAGTAAATTGATTTTGTTCGAATTATTTACTGAAATCTGGTCGTAAACTCTTAACTATGCAACTTCTAGTAGTGTCAATGATCATTTTTATAAAAAAAAAATTTCGGTCGCCTTTAAATTAAAAAAAAAAAAAAAAAAAAATCTCCCAAGAGTTTAGTTCCTCTCCTTTAATTATCTGTCAAAACTTTTAATGCGATCATTTTAATTTGTAGCTAGCCTTCTGCGCGCAACTAAACGATTTTTTTCCCAAGATGACCCTTTTTTTGAAAGTTTTTCCCAAACTGCCCTATTTTTTATTTTTGTTTCCGAAACGATCCACTCGCTTTTTGAAAAAGCGAGTTTGGTTAAAAATAACTCGCTTTTTCAAAAAGCAAGTCTGGAACTTTTAATTTTCGAAATGTTAGACTCGCTTTTTGAAAAAACGAGTTATTTTTAACCAAACTCGCTTTTTCAAAAAGCGCGCTTAGTTATTTCGGTAAATATTTTCGAAAATGGGTCAGTTTGGTAAATACTTTTAGAAAGTGGGTTAGTTTGGTAAATAGTTTCAGGAAGTGGGTCTTTTTGGTAACAAGTTTTTTCTGTATCACATTGTCACTTTATCTTCTTTAGACCACTATATATGAAATCGTTTGTCAGGACTTTCTATATCACATTCTCACTTCATCTTCTTTGGTCATGATTTAATAAATTTAGCAACTGTTTAGCAGTAGCAGAGGATATACATAACTTGACATTATTTCAGTATATACATAATTGGTGTGTTTTAAGTTTTCGAGAATGAGGCCATAGATACTCTCAATCTCCGGTATACACATAATTGGCTTTTCACCTATCAATCATATGCGCTGAGTTCTTGTGCCAAAAGTCTCACACTCGCTTTCTGAAAAAACGATGGTGGTTAAAACCTCATCTCTTTTTCATCAGCACACCTATCAACCAAAATAGTTCACCATTAGGTCACGATCTTAGAAATCAGATCCAATGGTTAACAGATATGAGCATCGACAACAATCTTAACATTTATCCATCCAAATACTGAATTGACATATGTTGATGCTCCTACCAATAAATCAATGGACAAATCATAAACAGAATGAATAATTCATAAACAACAATATAAACAAACGAAGCGAGTGAGATTCATAAACAACAATATAAGCATATGTTGATGACCCTTTTAACCACCTTCGCTTTTTCAGAAAGCGAGTGTGAGACTTTTGACGCAAGAACTCAGCGCATATGATTGATAGGTCAAAAGTCAATTATGTGTATACCGGGAATAGAGAGTATCTATGGGCTCATTCTCGACAACTTAAAACACACCAATTATGTATATACTGAAATAATGTCAAGTTATGTATATCCTCTGCTACTGCTAAACAGTTGCTAAATTTATAAAATTATGACCAAAGAAGATGAAGTGACAATGTGATATAGAAAGTCCTGACAAACGATTTCATATATAGTGGTCTAATGAAGATAAAGTGACAATGTGATATAGAAAGAACTTGTTATCAAAATGACCCACTTCCTAAAATTATTTACCAAACTAACCCACTTTCTAAAAGTATTTATCAAGCTGACCCACTTTCGAAAATATTTACCAAAATAATCAAGTACGTTTTTTTGAAAAACGAATTTGGTTAAAAATAACTCGCTTTTTCAAAAAGCGAGTCTAACATTCCGAAAATTTAAAGTTCCAGACTCGCTTTTTGAAAAAGCGAGTTATTTTTAACCAAACTCGCTTTTTGAAAAAAGCGAGTGGATCGTTTAGGGAACAAAAATAAAAAAAATGACAGTTTGGAAAAAACTTTCAAAAAAAGGATCATTTTGGGAAAAAATTCCCATTTCCACAAGTTAACTTAGGAAATAGAAAAGTCCATTACTAGCTCAAATATATATAAGAAACACAACTAGTAAACAATCCTATGCATCACCATGGAAAACAGAGCAGTTTCCAGCGTCAACAAGGTTCGCCCTCTTCATCGGGCGCTATGCATTTCATTCCTCGTTATTGGTTTGATTATATATGCAGCCATCTGTATATCCATCAACGAAATGTTTGGATTTCTGGCCCTTATCGTAAATTTGTTGTCCTTCTGCTGCCTTGTGTGGTGTCTGTCAGCCCGCACAAAAACACCAGTACATCGTCTGAAATCAGCAAAGTTGGAGCTGACAGTGCTTTTGGTGGTTGTCGCGTTAATTGTAGCGTGTGTATACTGGACAACTGTTAGTTCTATGCCACTGGCTCTCAAGATGGTACCACATCTCTTGGCTTCCTTGAGTATTTCTTCTGCAGTATACGCTTTGTCTTACTACCTCGGCAAGATAATTATAAAATCTATTGAGGAATCATCACTTGTTGCTGTTGACAAACAGAAATGTGTCGATACCGTTGTTTAGTTGCAAAACTTGCTTTGATGCACAGTAATGTAAAATTTTTGAATGGGGAAGTTCTGAATTGGAAACACATGAGAAGATGTTATTCTTGTATTGGATTGTAACTTGGGGAAATGTTTGTGTACTTACCTATCTACTGTACTTTGTTTTCTGTTTTGTTAATGCTGAATAAACTTTTAAAATACATGCTTATGTATCAAATTATCAGTTACCCACTTATGGGATGTTTTATCACAGTAGAGTTGGCAACCAAACCAATTACGAGGCCAAAAAGTTACAAGTAGGTTGCAAAACTTTTAAATTGCATTTTTTTCAAACATTGCAACTAGGTCATTTGAGAGATTCTAGTTGTAGAATGATGTAGTTACAATGCAAGCAAACACCTGATCTTAAAAAAATTTCAAACAACAAATTTTTTTCTTCAGGAATCATGAATAATGAGGGGATTCCTTCTCAAAGAAAGCTAAAATATTCATACATGTCACAATATTGGGTAAGTGAAAGGTGGCGTATCATGACTTTATTCTAAGTTAAAAATTTCATTAAAAAATAAAGAATGGGTGGAAAGAATGTATCCTTCCCTCATATATATGGGTAGCCAGGTAAAGAATAAGTATATCTGGAATTTTTCTAACAGTAAATAGTTGCAAGTCAACTTGCAAGATTCTCTTGAGTTGCAACTAAAAAGTATGGAAAAAAAAATTTCTCTACTTGCAACTTGGACTTGCATGGAAGAAAATTTTTAAGTTAACGAACCAAATATAACCAAATAAATTTGTGGATCATAAATTACCATAATAATAATGTCCATTGTCCAATACGAGGGAAAACCCAGTTCACACTCATACAAGCAAAGACATGAACTTCTGACTATATATTCTTGCCGTGGATACTGGAATTTTTTTTCCAAAATGACCTTTTTTTTGAAAGTTTTTTCCAAACTGTCCTATTTTTTATTTTTATTCCCTAAACGACCCACTCGTTTTTTGAAAAAGCGAGTTTGGTTAAAAATAACTCGCTTTTTCAAAAAGCGAGTCTGGAACTTTTAATTTTCGAAATGTTAGACTCGCTTTTTGAAAAAAGCGAGTTATTTTTAACCAAACTGGCTTTTCAAAAAGCGTGCTTAGTTATTTTGGTAAATATTTTTGAAAGTGGGTCAGCTTGGTAAATACTTTTAGAAAGTGGGTTAGTTTGGTAAATAATTTTAGGAAGTGGGTCATTTTGGTAACAAGTTCTTTCTATATCACATTGTCACTTTATCTTCTTTAGACCACTATATATGAAATCGTTTGTCAGGACTTTCTATATCACATTGTCACTTCATCTTCTTTGGTCATGATTTTATAAATTTAGCAACTGTTTAGCAGTAGCAGAGGATATACAACTTGACATTATTTCAGTATATATATAGTTGGTGTGTTTTAAGTTGTAGAGAATGAGCTCATAGATACTCTCAATCCCCGGTATACACATAATTGGCTTTTGACCTATCAATCATATGCGCTGAGTTCTTGCGCCAAAAGTCTCACACTCGCTTTCTGAAAAAGCGAGGGTGATTAAAAGGGTCATCAACATATGCTTATATTGTTGTTTATGAATCTCACACTCGCTTCGTTTGTTTATATTGTTGTTTATGAATTGTTCATTCTGTTTATGATTTGTCCATTGATTTATTGGTAGGAGCATCAACATATGCCAATTCAGTATTTAGATGGATAAATGTTAAGATTGTTGTCGAGGCTCATATCTGTTAACCATTGGATCTGATTTCTAAGATCGTGACCTAATGGTGAACTATTTTGGTTGATAGGTGTGCTGATGAAAAAGAGATGAGATTTTAACCACCATCGTTTTTTCAGAAAGCGAGTGTGAGACTTTTGGCGCAAGAACTCAGCGCATATGATTGATAGGTCAAAAGCCAATTATGCGTATACCGGAGATTGAGAGTATCTATGGGCTCATTCTCGACAAATTAAAACACACCAATTATGTATATACTGAAATAATGTCAAGTTATGTATATTCTCTGCTACTGCTAAACAGTTGCTAAATTTATAAAATCATGACCAAAGAAAGTAAAGTGACAATGTGATATAGAAAGTCCTGACAAACGATTTCATATATAGTGGTCTAAAGAAGATAAAGTGACAATGTGAGATAGAAAGAACTTGTTACCACAATAGCCCACTTTCTAAAATTATTTACCAAATTAATCCACTTTTTAAAAGTAATTACCAAGCTAAACCACTTTCGAAAATATTTACCAAAATAACCAAGCGTGCTTTTTGAACAAACGAGTTTGGTTAAAAATAACTCGCTATTCAAAAAGCGAGTCTAACATTTCGAAAATTAAAAGTTCCAGACTCGCTTTTTGAAAAAGCGAGTTATTTTTAACCAAACTCGCTTTTTGAAAAAAGCGAGTGGGTCGTTTAGGGAACAAAAATAAAAAATAGGACAGTTTGGAAAAAATTTTCAAAAAAAAGGGTCATTTTGGGAAAAAAGTCCAACGCAACGGAGTATGGACTCACAAAAACGTGAAGACTGTAAGCTAAAGCATGTCATCAATCAAAGTAGAGGGCCTAGAAATAAATAGAAGTCCATGTCAGGACAACCAAGCTAGTTAATTTGATATAACTCCAGAAATAGAACGGGAATGTTAAGCTTTAATCAACCAATGGTGATAATATCTGTTTCCTAATTGAGTGCCACCTTGCCCCAAAATTCTCCCCACAATTTGAATTGATGTATATGTGTGTATTAACTATAAAACAATGACCTCTAACCTGTTCCCAGTTGAACTCTTGGTGAAGATTGTAGTTTACTAATAAACAGAATGTGACATCTGAATTATTGGAGTTTTGTTGGACTTCAATACTCTGATTGCTTCCAATTTGCTTTCTTCTTCATTAATTTTTGAAAACTACAAGAGGTGTCCTACCATCCTATTATTGGGTTTCAAATACTTCTTTGTTATGAATGAAGGCTGTTTAGTTCGAGGAAATCAAAATCCTTTGTTTTTTTTACTTTCGTAATAACACGTTTTAGATTCAACTTTGTTGTAATATTGGTATTCTCAAGGCGAAATAATAGTTGTATTGCAATTAATGTACGAACTAAGAGAGAGATGTAAAGACCTACAAACTAATATTGATAATGGTTTTACAAGAGATTAACTTGTTTGTATTTTGTTCTACACAAGTAAAAAAGATACAATTTTGAAGCATATTCCTTGGCGGATGGCTCTTTATTAATCACCTTATCTCTACTACTATAATTCTCTACTACTATACTACTATAATGGGAGAGGTCACCTTATCTCTACTACTATAATTCTCTACTACTATAATGGGAGAGGGCCTTAGTCCTTAACCCAACACGTGCAACGCATGTGTTGGTAAAATTTTTTTTTCCTTTTCATTCCCCCCACTAAAAAAAAATCCCCCACGTGCAAATTACGTAATTTTTTTTCCCTTTTCATCCCCCTAAAAAAAAATTCCTGCGTGCAAAGCACGTGTACAGTACTAACGTGCATCGCACGTGCAGTTACTAGAAAAGCAATGTCAAAAATGCCGTTTCAACTTAATTGGTAATACTAGAAGCAAATAGTACATAGAGCTCCCCAACGAAAAAAAGTGTGAATTTTTCTTTACACATCTCTTTATCAAAATTCAATATAGTTTTCAATACAAATATCTAGATTAATTAACAAATGCCTGATTTATTAGTCAAATAATAAGTAGTTTTCCTTATTTTTAATTTGTAAGAATTTCCTCTAAACAACAGCTAGAATGTTCTGTAATGATCATTTTGCATTAATGTTGATAATTAATGATAAGGATCATTCATATCTTTCTTTGTTCCTTTATTTTTTTTTAAAAAACAATTCAGCCATCTACTTATCCAGAATCGAGGATTTTTAACATATCTACCCCTGATAAAAGTTTAAATCATAAATATATTCCTAAAAAATAGGGGTGGACAACTATTATCCGAACCGATCAATCCGAACCTATCCAATCCGAACCAACCGGTTTTTAACCGAACCAATTGGGGGTTTGGGTTGGTCCGGTTCTTGATTTTCAAAAACCAACTGGACCGGTTCGGTTGTTGGATGAGGCTTTCAAATAACCGATGAAACCGAACCGACCGTACCTCTATGCATATGTCCATAAAAAATATAGTTATCCT
This sequence comes from Hemerocallis citrina, assembly GCA_017893485.1. Classification (NCBI taxonomy): domain Eukaryota; kingdom Viridiplantae; phylum Streptophyta; class Magnoliopsida; order Asparagales; family Asphodelaceae; genus Hemerocallis; species Hemerocallis citrina. The sequence continues at coordinate 572,575 of JACEHZ010000200.1, forward strand.
TTAATTTCTTGAATATAGAAATAGTCATTTCTCATTTTCTTGGAGATACAAACAGTCTTCTTTAAATTTTTTTAATACAAACCGAGCAGTTGTTCTACCTATGTTTTAATTCTCCATAATCCTGTGTGTTATTTTGTTGAGAAAGGCTTGATTTACAGTGTGGCCCAGCTTAATAGAATCATGAAGTTGATGTAACATTTAGTAGTTACTTTAATCAAGTCTAGCAGAAATTGTTTTCTAAATCTTTTTAAATTGTAGCTGAAATTCAATTAGTTATGGTTATTGATGTTTCTTTTATAATAATAAACTAAGATTACAAAAGTATGCAAGTGAAAAAGCAGTTTATCTCACCCATTTAAACGTCATCTCAAACAATTAATGTAAAATTCATTAATAACTTGTGTTTTATGAATCTTCATTTTAAATTCATTTATGAATAACAAATAGCAGGTTGTTTCTTAAGTTTAATTGAAGTTGATCTTTTAAATTTCAACAAAATTATAAATGATGTTGAAGGTGAAAAGTAACACGCCAAACCGACCATCCAATCCAATCCAGACCGAGCTTAATCGGCTTCGATGGAAACCTATCCAATTAAGGTTCGGATTGGTTGCGGATGAAAAAATTAAAAAAACCGATCTTCTTTGGATCGGTGGTGGATGGTCCATATTAGATCGGATACCGACCGATGCCCACCCCTACTAAAAAAATATGCATTTTCATATTTGCCTTGAACAATATGGGCCCCTCAGGTTAAACGACTTCAAATCGGTAGGGTATTTTGTTTTTACTTTTGTAAGAGAATATTGCTAATTGTATTACTTCGAAACAACTTACAACTTACACATTGTTAGATTCAGAAATATGATGCCCGGAAGCAACTATAATGCAAAAGGGTTATGTTGCTACACCTTCAGTCTATCTAGGAGTAAAGTAGTTTCATCATCTATTTTATTAGCATTGTCATAATTGCCCGATACCCAGACCCGAACTGACCCGAACTATATGACTCCAGGTTCAGATCCTAAAATAAGACCCGATGCACTTCTGGGTCCGGATCTGGATCCGCTCAAAATAGAACCGATCCGAACCCGGATCCATTAAAAATTACCTCCAAAAAATATAGAATTTGAATAATAATGTTATAGGAATATACATGTAAATAGTAATTGTTGAAGATAGATGTGTAAATATAATATTTATTCATATACTAAAGTGCAAAATTTATTGGAACGGTAGGGTATCGGGTACAAAATACTTAAGTGCAAATATTTATTCCCCATAACTGGATCTAACAGGTAGTTTTTCTTTTTATACCAGGACCTGGATCTGAGCCCGGACCCGATTCTCGCAATTCCGGATCCGGGTCCTGGTCCAATGTTTGGACCCTTGAGGTACCTGATCTAGGTCCGGGTGGTGAAATACCCGACCCGATAGGATCCGATAGGACCCGATAACATCTCTGTATTTTATATTGTAATTGTAAATTTATCTTGCAGTTGCAAGTGAAAAATATTTTTCCAGTTTTTTGGACTAAATCTGAACATCCAAGTGTCCTTTATGTTTTTGAAAAAACTGGCGATGATCATATATGACAAAGGTTATATTGAGAAGTAAGTGATATTTTGCAATTATGTCAAGAACTTTTAGAGGGATATATAACTCTAATTCTTATTTGCAACTGCAACCACAATTTAGATTTGCAATGAACCAAACAAACCCATAGAACAATATTAAAATAATAAAAAAATCCGAATTAACCAGTATAAATTGAGTAACCCTCTCTCATTTCATCACCATCATCATCTCCCTCCCTACCTCTCCCCGTCCCCCCTCTCTAAAATGGGAGTCGTTGATCACTTTTCGGACGTCTGTAGTTTTACGGAAACAAAGAAAACACTGATAAGTAGGAGAAAGAGACCATTGCAGGTTAGTTCATATCCAAGACTCCTACTCTCCCACTCTCTCTGGTTCTCTCTCATATCATGTAGGCTCATGAGTTGTGGTTTTGGATGAAGTACAGACTGTAGAACTGAAGGTGAAAATGGACTGCGATGGCTGTGAAAGAAAAGTGAGAAATGCTGTTTGCTCCTTAAGAGGTGCTTACTATATCTAAATCCTTGCCTTCTCTCTGTATGCATGTGAATGTATGAATGCATCTTATTCATATGATTACAAATACTAATACTAGCTCATAACCAGAGGCTTTACATGCTCAAGTTACTAAGAGTATATAGGAGGATTGTTTCACTTTGAAGATCGATTCCAACATGTTAAGTATTTAACAACCTACAACAACAAGAAGAAAGCTTTTTTCCCAACTAGCTGGGCTCGGCTTTAAGTATATATTTAATAGAGTTATATATGCGGTTCGTTCTCAACAGCAAGGCGTAATGATCTCCACAATAACAATGAAGGTTTACAATATGAGCAGGTTTTGCCGCTCTCTAAGCCTATCTCTCGGTTTCTTTTTCTCGTCTTTAATTGTCTCATTACAATCACAACACATATTTATAGGGAAAACTATAAACCAAAATTACAGATAGAAACATCCTTATTATGTTGTACCTCAAAAAATTCATGACCATCGGCAGTTAGGTCAGCTGACGATCTTCAACTAGTTCACATTTGGGTACTTAAGATTACGCTCCACTATCTGACACTTACGCCTTTGTATAAAAAACAATCTAACGCATGTCCAAAAAAAAAAAAGGGGAAGTTTCTTAGAGGTACACAATATCTCCATGACTTCATGTACCAAGATGACCTCTTGTTGGCTAGTAGTAAATCAAAATATTTATGTAAATAATGAATATCAGGAAGAATATAAGAGAATTATCTCGATTAAACTGCAAAAAGAAATAAAAATTGGCGAGCACAATAATTGGTATATTATCCAATTTGAATTACATTCCTTATATAGCCTGATGATGTAAAATGAAGTGATTTGAATTCTTATTTTGTATACTGTGTGGTTAAATAATTTAGGTGTGACATATGTGAACGTAAATCGGAAACAGAGTCGAGTGACAGTAAGAGGTCATATTGAACCAAGCACGGTGGTAAAGAAGGTGAAGAGCACTGGCAAACAAGCAGAGCTATGGCCTTATATCCCTCACGACTTGGTTGCATTCCCTTACGTATCTGGAGTTTACGACAAGAAGGCTCCTTCCGGTTATGTCCGCTTTGCTCCTCAGGCCTTTCCTAGCCCCAGCAGTGCCTTCATTGACAATTACTCTTGGCTTTTCAATGATGACAACGCCAATGCTTGCGCTATAATGTGAACATAGCGACAACAAGCATGCCAACTGCATTTGGTTTTTCCGCTGTAATTAATGGTCGTAACAGTAGCAATATGTAGTAGAATTAGAAAGTGACAACCATTGTAATGTGCACTATATCATGTGGAAATGAGAACAATGTTTCAAAAGAAAAGAATAGAATTTATTGAAAATGGTTGTGCATGCAAAATTTTGATAAACTATATGCAGAGGATTAAATGGTATCTGGTTCCGGTTCAGATTTATGATCCAAATGCTCATATTCATTCCTGATCACTAGAGATAATCAGGTCGACTGAGGTAAGTGGATGTTAACTGATGCTGCTCTTTTTCGGGTGTCGGAGCAACATATAGTGAGTTCTAATTTTGAGGGAAGAGAACAGATCTCAGCCGTAGATTTAGATGTGAGGTGATGTTGGAGAAGTTGATCTGCTGGTGGTCACCCTAGCTGTTGGCCGCCGGATTCTTGCACAAAGCCCATAAACACCGGGAATTTTTCCGGTTGCGGACCCTCCGACGATCAAGTCAGTGACTGAAAGTGAGATTAGGGTTTTGGAGGCTAAAGATTCACTACATGATCACAGTGAAGGGGTCTGGTATTTATAGGCAGAGAGAGGGAACCCTAATGGACCGGGGTCAACCCTCCCCTGTGGGCCGGATAGGTGTAGAGGGCTGGGTAGCGGCCCATGGAGCATGCAGGCCTACTCCAGTGGATCTCTGGATTTTGATGGGATCAGACGGCTCAGATGAGGCCAGATTTTTACCCACATCATTGGCTCCCCACTCCTGGAGGGTTGGGTGTATCAGCTGTCTGTCACAGGCTCGAGATTTACACCAAGCTCCGAGTGCCCTAGCAGCGAGGAATGTTGGATGGTGGTGCGAGGTAACCACCGAGTTCCGAGTGTTGAGCTCCAAATGACGTTGGTTTGTGGTTCGAGGCCAATGTCGAGCAGCAAGCATTAGCAAGATTGTGTGAGGTCTTGTGGGTAGCTCGAAGTCAGCGTCGAGCACTAGCAAGATTGTATGAAATCTTGCAGGTAGCCCGAGGTTAATACCGAGCGCCGAGCATTAGGAGAGTGTATGAAATCTTGTGGGTAACTCGAGATCAGCGTCGAGCGTCGAGCGTTAGAAAGATTGTAAGAAATCTTGTGGGTGACTCGAGGTCAATGCCGGGCGTCGAGCATTCGAAAGATTGTAAGATATCTTGTGGGTAGCCCAAGATCAATACCGAGCATCGAGCGTTAGCAAGATTGTTTGAAATCTTGTGGGTAGCTCGAAGTCAACGTCGAGTGTCGAGCGTTAGCAAGACTGTAAGAAATCTTGTGTGTAGCTCGAGGTCAGCGTCGAGCGTCGAGCGTTAGAAAGACTTGTAAGAAATCTTGTGGGTAGCTCGAGGTCAATGCCGAACGTCGAGCGTTAGCAAGATTGTATAAAATCTTGTGGGTAGCTCGAGGGTAGCGTCCAGAGTTGAGGATGGTACACTTGGAAGATTTAGAGGATTAACTTGTGTTTATTGCGACCATAGTAAAGGCATGTGCACTGCATGTGACTTGGCTGACGTCACGGTTGGGGGGAATCAAGGAGTCTTTATGTTATCTACCGTTGAATCCAATCAGATGATCAAGATTGAGTGTGGAAATCGATGCACCCCAGAGCCGTTTATATATACCCCCCCCCCTTCTCATTCTCCTCTTTACTTTCTCTCACTTGTTTCAGACTTTCTCTCTCTAGGTTCTATTCTGGCACCGGCAACTAGCTTTCGACGTCCTTTCCGGCAACCTGATTAGTATTTTTATATTATGTCGAGGGTTCGGTCCAATTCTTCCACCTCCACATCTTGCCGGGGTGACAGCGGTTTTCTTTCTGTCGAAGTCAAACAAGTTTCTTCCGAATCTACATCCTGGGAAGAGGTCCAGAAGTTCTACAAGGTCGAGCTCATCCGAACTCGAAGAACCTTTGTGGTGGAATCTAGTAATTCATATGAGGAGGTCGAAGAGATGGAGGAGGTCGGTAAGGGCGAACCGGTGGATATGGACGAGTGCGAGGAAGAAGATGTAGAGGAAGCCGAGACAAATGAGACGACCGAAGGGGGAGATGGTGTCGAGGATGAAGACGAAGAGCCTGATAATAGCAGCAAGCAAGGGGGGAGAGGAAAGGGCGAGGCTAAGGAGGTTAATATGCTAGAGGGGCTATGCGTTTGAAGTGATTGGCGTCGCCCCTTACCTCGATGGCTCCCCATATCCGGGGAAGGAAGCTAAAGTGGACTCTTCCAAGTAGCTCTGGGTCGCCCATCGAGTTTTTCCCAAAGGGCGAGCTCGATGTCCCATATCTTCAGCAGCCGGGTTAGATCAAAATGTATCCGAAAGACCTCAATGATTTGGTTCAGTTTGGGGTGCAGCCCTTTTCGCCGAGCCGTCAGAGGATCAAGGCAGACAACATACAGAGCATGTTGACAAGAAGCGACCTCCCATTGATATGGGCAAGCTATTTCATTTCTCTAGAATACAAGTTAATGGTACCGATCCTGGGGCTCCGACCGTCTGATAACCTGGCCTCTTGGTTCTGCATGTTTCCGCTCGACGCCATCAGCTCGGGGTTGAGGCTATCCCGCACCCATTTTTGAAGCATGTGCTAAATTGGGCAGGACTGAATCTGATGCAGTACGGCCTAAACTTTTGGAAGTAGCTCATGTGATTCATGCTGCTCTGCGAAAGAGAGGGGAGTTTCTCTAAAGTTGAATTATTTCCGAGCCTGCCTCAGGATCAACTCGGCAGGGAAGTATAAGTGGGTGTATTACATCTTCCTTCATCCCCATAGGCGAGTAGACTACGGTCACCCAGACTCCATCAAGGAATGAAAATAGAAGTATTTCATCGTTCGGAATCAGGTACCTGGGGACATCCCGACAAACTGGTCCTTCTGTAAGCCTAACCACAAGGTCCTGAGGGAGAAAGAATTTACGAAGGAGGAAAAGGAGTATGAGGAATGCATCGTTGCCAAAGGGATTATTGGTTGGGCGAATTTAACCAAGAGGCACTTAACGATGATTGGACTGAGCCCCTTGACCCTTGTATGTTTTTCGTTTCCTTTTTCCGTCTATCCTTTTCCATTAATTCGAACAGCTCGTGATATCTTTTACAACTATGGATTATGCAAACATCAAAGCGATGAGGTCCTTCTTGGTCAAGAAGAAGGCGGCCGAGCAGCCGAAGTCGAAAAAGGGGCCCAAACTGCTGCGTCCGAGGGGACTTTTGTGGCGAAGTCCAAGAGGTCGAGGGCTTTGGCGGTTTCTGGTGCCTCGACTTGACCAAGGCGAGGCCGAGCCCAGAAAACCTAAAGGTTTCCGAGATTGTGAAGTTCGGTCTCCTGCCCGTCCGACCCGATGCCAGAGAGATCAGTGGGGAGGAGGGGTTGGTGTTGTGGGCCCCCAATTGGTCCGTGAAGTCGGCGGATTCCCTAATGGAGGGTCCGGTGGCGATCAAGGCAGTGGAGCACTTGACCACCCCTCGGGACAGAAAGAGCCTCTCAACCGAGACCCTCAAGTCATGCTTCATGAAGTGGGCTCAGGCCGACATGATTGTAAGTATTTTCTGAACCCTATGACTTAATATTTTTACGTCCTTGAAAATTTCTATGTCTTTGCTCTTTGTTCACAGGCAACTCTGCAAGGCGCGGAGCTGAGGAGGCATTACACCCGTGAGCTCAAGTAGTCCGAGCGAAAGGCTCAGCAGTATGTGAGGGAGATGAAGGATCAGAAGCTTCTGGTTCACGACTTGGAAGCTCATGAATGGGCCTTAATGGGGGAGCTAACCATCATCGCCGAGGACCAAACTTGGTTGGGGAAGAAAATGCCCTCCTACAGGAGAATGAAAAGAAGTTACAGGCCGTGAAGCTGGGCACCGTTGACAATGTCATCTTCGCCCAGGACCAGGGGTACGATTGGGCCATCGAGCATGTGCTGCAAAAGTATCCCGACCTCAAGCTTGAGGGTTTCTGCTTCTCCATGAAGTTCACCGAGGCTCCACTCATTCCGGGGGGAGGTGATGACAATGGGGAAGGTCGCTCGCCTGGCCCAAAGTCCAAACCGATCACGGAGTCCCCCGAGGTTAACACCGTGGGAAACGGAGAGGTGACCTCCTATTTCAAGAAGTAGTTTTTTTTTTGTATTTGTCGAACGCGGACTAGCCACCGCTTTTTTGTACGAATGTTGCTTAATGAATGAAAAGGATATTTGGGCCGAGCTCTTGGACTTGACATTAGGACTAAGGTTTAATCCCTGGAGTCTAGCTTGGCACGCTGTCGTAAGGAGGCCAGGGATAAGGAGGCAACATTTACTTTCTGTCTGAAAAGGTCTCAACAATTGAGCTTAAAGATAGCTCGTCTGAAGAAGGCGATGGTCGACCGAGATCTAAGGAGTGCTGCGACTAGACTATCAACCTTTGGTGATTCATCTCGGGCACCCCATTCGGTTGACTTGTTCCTTCGTAAGATGGTAGTGGAGAAGGAACTAGAGATATACAGATTGAAGGTCGTGCTCGGGGTGGCAGGATCCCGAACTGCGTCTCTCGGAAGTGGTTGGCCTTCCGTTAGGGGCTTTTCTCCGACCCTTAGGCTGGAGCCGCCAAACCCTGGTGATGCCCAGAGCTCGGTGGCAGGGGTATCCACCTTGGCCACTCTTAGAGATGAAGTTGATAGGCTTGCCGGTGAGCAGACCCGCTCGACTAGGCTCGAACTGTCTGCGGTAGTCCTAGGCCCCCCAGACAGAGGAGTAGGTCGTTCGACTGGCTTTCATAACTTGTTGTAATCTTGTTGTATTTTGTAATCTTTGTGGCATCGCCAGTCGTGTAATAACTCTGTCAATGAAGGGGTTCGATTTTGAACTGCCTTGTGTAAACATGCCGCCTTAAACTGGAAACGTTGGTCTCGAAAATTGTAGTACCAGTAGTGTAAATGCGATGCCTTGGAATTCAAAATGCTGGCATTAGAAATTGTGGCATCTGTTTAATTGCGTTGTGTTGGAATTCAAAACGTTGGCTTTGGGATGTGTGGCGATGAATCCTTCATAGCCGTTGGATGGGAATGGGTGATCCAGATCCGTCCACATCATTGTTGTGGGTTTTGAGGACGCCTTCCTCCCATAGTGTAACCCCCATTCCCGATAATTAGTATTTTTCGTGTATTTTCTATAATATGATTTTTTTGGTAAATTTACTTTTGTTTTAACTCGATTTGGACCTTCTATTAAAATCTTTTCAAATAATAGTATAAATTAACTTTATTTTCTTTTTTTACCTTATCGACTATTTATGTTATTAATTTTCGGATTTTAATAAATATGTTCAACTCAAATCCTATTTTGATGCATATTATTATTATTATTATTATTATTATTATTATTATTATTATTATTCTTGTTGTTGTTGTTGTTGTTAGTATTAATATTTGTCATTATTGTTGTTATTATCATTGTTATTAGTATTACTATTTTTTTATCACTATTATTATCATTATTATTATTATTATTATTATTTTGTTTTAAGCTCGAGCATGCTCAATTTATATGAAGTTCACTATTTGACTTAATGTATATATATATATATATGCATATATGAATATTTTAAATACCCTATGTTTCTTTCTTGCTTATTTTATTTTTGATTGAATTTGTTCATGAAATTCTTCGTTTTTCTTGATCGGGTCATTCTTGTTGATTCTATTATCTTTTATTTAATTGTGGGTATTTTTAGTTGTACCCTATTGATTTTGATCTATCACTTAATTGAACCTTAAAACCCAATTCCAATTATTCTTGACCCAAAACCACTCTTAGTGGACCCTAATTTGCCAACCCAGTACCCTAATTGTACCCTACAAATACAACCCTAGTGCAAATCCTAAAATTTGCACAATTTTCGAACCCTAGCTGTTTATTCTCTCTCCTCTCTCTCTTTCCTCCCTGTCATTTAAAATCCCACCCAATTCTAAAACCCACTTCCGTTCATCTTCCTCGAACGTTTCCCCCGTTCTCTGGCCACCCTCTCGTCGCCCAACCCCCTGTCCTCCTCCCTCGACCACGCCGCCCTACCACCTCCTCGTCAATCCCTCTGTCGAAGGCCAGCACAGCCAACCCCCTTGCTCCTCGTCGTCGCCAGCGTGAGCGCCACCGCCGCCATCCCTGTGTCTTCACCGTCGACGCCGCCATCGACGCCGCTAGCCAGACCCGAGCCCTTATTGGCTGTTGCAGTTGCAGTTGCAGTTGCTGTCTATTGCTCCTCTGTTGCTTTGCTGTTAATTTGGGTTCTTTTGTGCTGTTATTGCTTTTGCTCTTTTGTGCACGTATTGTGCATGTAGTTCGTGGGTTCGTGGGTTCCTTGCTTTGGTATCCTTATCCTGTTATTCGTGGTATTCAATTTAACCGTCTAACATGCAAGTCACCGTCCTTTTGAATTGTTAATTGTATCAAATTCAAGTTTCATTGAAATTCTTGCAAGTATATCTCTTTGTTATCGTATTATCCATTGTTCTTCTCTTCGTTGGGTATATTGAGGGTTTACACGAGCTAACCCCAATATTTTTGACATCGTGCAACTTTTGACTCTAAAGTTTGGATCTTTCATGAGTGCATGGAGAATTGATAATAGGGTTACACACATAATCATGACACAATGAATTTATTGTAGAGACAATTGCTAGGTTGTATATTGTTTGATTGATTGATGTTGGATGTTGTTAGAACTGATCTATGCGTGTGTTATAATTTTATTTATCATGTTTTGATACCCATCATATTTAATTAATTTATTTTCATGAAAAAATACCCTAAAACCTGTATCTTGCTTGCTGCCTAAAATTTGTTTGAACCAGTAAACGATCTTAAATTAAATTACTTTCTGAACAAGAATTGTAGCCTTATCTCTCTAGTTTTCAGAACATCTTAAATTTTTGAATTCCGAGTTTTATAGCAAAAGTTATGGCCATTTTACTACAGTTGTGTTTTTATTTCCAGAATTATACTTTTCCGATTTTCTTGAATTAATTATTCCTATATCATTGTATTGCATGATTTAGTGTGTGTATGTTGCATTGCATGATCCCAATGAGTTATTGTCACCATTCTAATCGTCCTATCCATGTTATCATCTTATTGTTTCCCTATTATTACCATCGTCCATTAAATCTCTAGATTGCATATTGTATTGTTGCATTAATAAAATAATTAATAAGGTGGGGTTTAAGGGAATGACTTGAGTAGTGAATAATATAGTGACTGTGTCGGCCATTGTTTATCGATAGATTGTGGAGCGCTAACTATGGCACCCCAATATTTTGTGTCGTGAACTCGTGGACCCGTGAACTCGTAAACTCGTGAACTTGTGAACCTGTGTATCAGTGTATCATTATAATGAATTGTGCAACATTATTGTATCGTATCAGTGATTACCGTACCGATACATGATCTATAGAATTCACCACTCGGTCTAAAAGAAATTGATTGTATGCATCGAACCTGTAGTATGGGTTGCAGTAGTACATGCATTAGTTAGGATTAAAATGAATAATAGACTTAAGGGTTTGCATCACATTAATATTGCATTTTGTTCATTATTGTTCCTATTGATATCGAATATTGGCTAAGTGTTATTGATATTAATCACTGATTATTGATACCAATTATTGAACCATTGTTTATAGCCAATTGCATCAATTATCATAATTGTCCCATGTTATTGATTCCTATTGATCCATTGAATTTATTGTTATACCGTTATTCCATTGTTCCCTGCTTTCTCTACTTGCTGTCTATGACTTGCTCTAAGGACAATTTTTTTTCTCTTTTTAGATGAAGTGTTTGCATGTGTTTAGAGAGAATTGCCTGATGGATTGGGAGAACAACATTGGTGAAAGAATTGATTGCATCGCCGCTTATTAAATAATTTTTTTTGTCATGAAGACTTCATTATTGAACTATTGTTATTTTATTGTTTTGGGTTTACGACCCGAATATTGCTATTTGTTTCCAGACGTTGGATTATTATTGTATTTGAATATTTTTATTGCTTCATTCCAAGTATTATTGTTTATGAGATTATTATTATTTCCTGTGCAATTGTTCTGTATTATTTATATTGTTGAGTTGATCGGATAAATAGCTTATGGATGACGTTAGTCATTCGTTAGGCCAATGTCATGTACTCGTATTCCGTATTTTTGGGAAGCGGGGCGTGACACGTAGCCTATATAAGCTTCCATTATCTTTTAGGCTTTTGTGAAGCGCCTTAGCTTATGTGGTAATCCTACTACCCGCTGACAGTTAGGGGTAAAGCGGTGAGTATGGTCGCTCTGTCCCTAGCTGTCAGCGGGTGATAGGATGATCACCTTAGACGACCTTATTTATTGCTTCTTAGGGTGACTAGGCGAGCCCGGGTGAGACTAGGCGAAACTTGTGCATGGCTTAGCATTCAGACCAAGCGCCAACTCTACCGATGTTGTACTAAATCCCGTGTAGGGCTCGAGATGCATGTCAAGCGGCGAGGACTTGAGAGACTATAAGAAATTTTTCATTAGGGGTCGAGGTCCATATCGAGCGGTGAGGACCTGAGAGGTTGAAGGAAATCTCTCGTTAGGGGTCGAGGTCTATGCCGAGCGGCGAGGATCTGAGAGGTTATAGGAAATCTATCGTTAGGGGTCGAGGTCCATGCCGAGCGGCGAGGACTTGAGAGGTTGTAGGAAATCTCTCGTTAGGGGTCGAGGTCCAAGCGGCGAGGACCTGAAAGATTGTAGAAAATCTCTCATTGGGGTCGAAGTCCATGCCGAGTGGCGAGGTCTTGAGAGATTGTGGGGGTCGAAGTCCATGCCATGTGGCGAGGTCTTGAGAGATTATAGGAATTTCTCTTGTAATACAATCGATTGGGCGCTAAAATCAGAAGAGTTGCTTTGAAGACAAAGTTTTATTTATTGGTTGCCAAAGGCTGGCATTGATTACAATTGCTGATACATGTGTGGACCCCTATGGTCCTTCATGGAACTTGATCATATGTTCGGCGTTTCAGGTCCTCTTGACTACCCTGCCCCTCGGGTCTTCAAGTCGGTAAATGCCAAGATGCACCACTTTGGAGACCCTGTACAAGCCCTCCCAGTTCGGAGAAAGCTTGCCTCTCTTGCTTGGTTCAAAAATATCGAGCCTTCTGAGTACAAGATCACCATCTTTGATGTTCGTTAGCCGGACCATTTTGTTGTAGAATCACTCAATGCGTTGTTGGTAAATATTTCTTCTGACAGAAGACATTTCGCGGACTTCATCGGGGAGGTTCATGTTGGCCCTGAGGTCGTTTGAATTCGACTCCTTGTTGAAGCCTATAATCCTTGGCAAAGGCAGTCCAACCTTGAAGGGGATGATGACTTCTATTCCATAGGTCAGGTTGAAGGTTAACTCGCCGGTCGGGACCCTCTTTGTGGTTCGGTAGGACCAAAGAACACTGGATAGTTCGTCGACACATAATCCCTCGGGGGGATTCATCCAACCGCTTCTTGAGGCCCTCGAGGATTTGACAGTTCACGTTCTCGGCCTGGCCATTAGATTGGAGGGTCGAAATCGAAGAGAAATGATGTTGGATCCTGAGCTCTTCGCAAAATTTACGAAAGCCTTTCCCGACGAACTGGATTCCGTTGTCAGTTTGAGAATCTGTGGTATCCCGAACCAACAAACAATGTGTTTCCAAAAGAACTGTTGAGCCTGATGTTCGATAATGGTGTCCAGGAGTTCTACTTCAATCCACTTAGTAAAGTAGTCAACTTCCACAATGAGAAAGCGCCTCTGACCGGTCGCCTTAGGAAATGGGCCAACAAGGTCCATTCTCCACATGACAAATGGTGCGGGATTGGCAAGTGATTTTAGCACGGCTTAGGGGGACATGCCTGTCAAAAGAGAATCTCTAGCACGGGCCACATATTTTCACCATGTCTTGAGCGTTTTGAAAAAGGGTTGGCCAATAGTAGCCATGGTTAAGGACTTTCTGGCGAGCATTCAGCTGCCCATGTGGCAACTTCAAATCCATTCGAGCATATCTTTAATGTATATCTAGCTTCTTCTAAGCTCAGGCACCGCAAGTAGGGTCTCCTATCGACCTTTGTGTGCGAATGCTTGTAGATCACACCATCCATAAGCACGAACCTCTCATCTATGACTCGGATCCTTCTAGTTTAGGATTGATCTTGTGGCAATACATTGTTTCTCAAGAAATCCAAGATTGGGTCCATCCACCCAGGCGCCCGTGCGGGCAGATCGAGGCAGAGGACCTCGGTGTTTTCTATGCTCGGTTGGAGGAGGACCTCCACCAGGACTGTGTGATCAAGGTCATCAAAGGAAGAGGAGGTTAACTTGGACAGGATGTCCGCTTGACCATTCTATGCACGAAAGATCCGGATAACCGAGGCATTTTCGAATTCTGCGAGGTGAAGTTTGACGCACGCCAGGTATTGGACCATTCGGGTGTCGCGAGCTTCATACTCTCCACATACTTTGTTGACTATGAGCTGGGAGTCACTGAATGCTTTTACTCGCTTGCCCCTGACCTTCCGAGTCAGTAGATTCCAGCAATCAAGTCTTCATACTCTGCTTCATTGTTTGACACTTTGAAACTAAAGCGCTAGGAGTAATGGGGGACGAAGGTGTCGGGCCACTTAATATGACTCCAGCTCCACTCCCCTCTTCACAGAAAGAACCATCTACATAGAGCTCCCACATAGTCTCATCTTTCCGTTCCTCGAGAGTTTTTGGGATCGTGCACTCTGTGATGAATTCAGCTAGCGCCTATCCCTTAATGGCAGTCCTCGGCTTATAGATAATATCATGTTGGCTTAGCTTGATTGACCACTTGAGTAATCGGCTGGAATTCTTTGGTTTGTTGAGGACTTGTTTAAGGGGCTAATTGGTCAACTCTTGAATGGAGTGGGCCTAAAAATAGGATGGAGTTTCCGCACAGCCATGACCAGGGCATATGCGACCTTTTACATTTTAGTGTAACGGAGCTCGGCATCATAGAGGACTTTGCTAATGTAATAGATAAGTCTTTGGACTCCATCGTTCTCTCTGACTAGGACAACACTGAGTGCTTATTCTGATGCGGCCAAGTAAAGACAGAGGATCTCGCCCAGCTTGGATTTGCTGTGGAGGGGAGACTGGTGAGGTAGTGCTTTAGCTGGTCGAAGAATTGGTGTTGGGGTTCTCCCCATTGAAAGTTCTTTGTCCCCTGAAGGGCCTTGAAAAATGGGAGAGACTTCTTTCCCAATCTTGATAGGAAATGACCAATGGCAACTAAGAGGCTGGTGAGCCTTTGAACTTCTTAGTAGGGTTCATGTCTAATATTGCCTTAATGTTCTTGAGTTTTGCCTTTATCCCACACCGGCTAACCATGAAGCTAAGAAATTTTCTGGAGGTAACACGGAAGACGCACTTGGAGACGTTGAACCTCATATCGTGCCTTCTCAGGACCCCGAAGGCCTCCTCGAGGTCTCTCACATGGTCTGCCCCTTTCAGGCTTTTGGCGAGCATATCGTTGACATCCGCTTCCATGTTGTGCCCTATCTTCTCGTTAAAGACTCGGTTGATGAGTCTCTGATATGTGGCGCCAGCATTCTTGAGCCCGAAGAGCATGACTTTGTAGCAATATAAGCTGTCTTTAAGATGTCTGGGGAAAACATTCTGATCTGATTATAACCTGAGAAGTCATCCATGAAGCTCAACAATTCGTGAACAGAGGTCACATCAATCAGAACATCGATGCTCGACAGAAGGAAGCGACCTTTTGGGCAGGCCTTGTTGAGGTCTGTGAAGTCGATGCATATCCTCCACTTGTTGTTGGACTTCTTGACCTTAATGACGTTGGCTAGACACTCTGGATAGTTTTCTTCTTGGATGAAGCGAGTGGAGAGGAGCTTCTCCATTTCTTCCTTCACCGCCTGTTGCCTCTCTGGGGCAAACTTTCTTCGCTTATATTGTACGAGCTTTGAGTTTTACATGACGCTCAGTTTAGGCATGATCAGATCCTCAAAAATCCTAGACATATCTGAAGGGATCCAGGCAAATAAGCTTTGGTTCTGCCGGACGCAATTGATGAGGTCATTTCTGAGTTCGGAATTGAGTGACTTGCTCACCCAGAACCATTTATTAGGGTCCGCCTCGGAAAAAGGAACTTCCTCCAACTCGTCCACTGGCCTGGAGCCGATAGGGCTTCGGTCGGAGGGTAATTCAACCGCATCAAGAGGGAGGACCGAGCCCCCCCCCCCTCCCCCAGTGGTCGTATAGCAGGACTGAGCAGTTTCTTGGTTTCCTATTACGACCCAACCTCGGACTCAGTCGGAAACTTCATCTTCATGTGATAGGAAAATGGCACTGCCTAGAGGGAAGAGAGCCCAAGACGACCAAGGATGGCATTGTATGCGGTCTTAACATTGACCACCATGAAATCCATTGCCTCGGTTCGAGAGGTTGGAGACTTCCCAGCTATGACATCCAGCGTGATGATTCCTTCAATTTAGACCGAGAATCCATGAAGAGTGTAGCTTCAACCATTCCTGAGAGAGCTTCAGTTTCTCGAAGGTTGCAAGAAATAGGATAGTAACCGAGCTCCCGTTGTTGACAAAAATTCGGCCGACCTCATGATTTGCGTGACTGAGGCTAATGACCAGGGCATCACAATGAGGGACCCAAACACCTTCGAGATCTTTGTCCAAGAATGAGACTGATAGCCCGGGACGCCGGTGCAGAGGGCAGTTGTGGACGGAGTTGACTTCACGGACAAAAGTTCAACAGGAAGAATTTGAATCCTCACCCATAGGCCCGCTGTGGACGCAATGGAGGATGGCCAATCCTTCGGAGCTCTGAGGTTTGGCCTCTGCTTCAGATCGTTTGTTGGTACCCCGAGGAGGAGGGGAGATTCTCGGCTCATCTTTAGTAAATTTTTTCAGGTATCCCTTCCAGATGAGGGCTTCAATCTCAACCTTAAGAACTCGAAAATTATCGGTCTCATGGTTGTGGTCCCTGTGGAAGCAATAGTAGAATCTCTGGTTTATTTTCTTATTAACATTGCTGGATCAGGGAGGATGCTGAAGGACGCCATCGCACTCTATCTCCATTAGGATGGCGGATACACTCGCGTTGGGTAGAGTGAATTTATCGAACCTAGGCACTGGATGTGGCCGCCTCTGCCCGGAGGCATCATTCTGGGTTTTCTTTGGTGCCTCAACGTCGTTCGCCTTCCTCTTCCCTCTTGTGGGAAATCCCTTCAGCCAGGTGGGTGCAATGCCTCTTCGGCTCGGATATACTTCTTGCTCCTAAGAAGGAGGTCGGGGAAGTCTATCGGAGGCTTCTTGGCGAGGGATGCCTTCAACAAGTCATGCTTGACATTGTTCTGGAAAGCAGCGGCCGTGACCCCAGTGTCTGGGGAGGGGATTAACCGTGCTTCGGGCGGTTAATCTCTTCGGGCTCCCTATCCTTTTGTTTCAAGTCTAGCAGGGATGCGCTTGTCATCTCAGCCTTACGGTTGGAAATGAAGTAGGCGAGGAAAGCTTCCTCTAGCTGGTGGAATGAGAAAATGGAATTAGAGGCGAGTCGGGAATACCATTCTCGAGCTAGACCATGTAATGTGGCTGGGAAGGCACGGCAGATAAGAGCATCCGATGTGATGTGAATCATCATGAAAATTTTAAAACCTTCCATGTGATCAGTCAGATTCGATTCTCCATTGTACGTTTTGAAGACAGGGGGCTTGAAGGTTCTTAGAATCGGGGCCTCCTGGATGTAAGAGGATAATGGAGGTTGAACCGGCCGGGATCCTTGGGTCAACTACCTCTCTCCTTCCCCGATCCGAGCTAAGCATTCTTCCATCTCTTGCAGGCACTTGAGGATTGTGTCTCCATGTCCCTTGGACCGGGTTGACCCGTGTGAATCCTGATTCACGTCTCCTCTGGTACGAAGATCATCTTCATCATGAGGATTGTGAGTACGTTCGCTCCGGGCTCCGCCTCGAAGGGCCTGAAGGACTTCGTCTCAAAATTCTCAGAATTCAGCCTTAGTCATGTGGCCTCCTTCCCTTTGACCGTTGGGGTGTCGGTGACCCATCGGAGAACGTATGCGATCCCTATCATTTTGGTGGGAGTAATAGCGACTTCGGCTAGGACCGTGGTCGAAGGGCGCCTCGTTCTTAGAGTGGCTGAGGTGGTTGTTTTTGACATTATGGAGGTCTGTGGCCTCCTGGACCACGGGGTTTCAAGCGACCGAGCAGGAAGCACGCGGATGCTCGGATCGTCGGTGCTGGGACCTCTGAGGCTGCGACCCTTGAGTGATCACTCGGCTGCGTGATTGGTGAGGCGGAGGTAGAGGGTCGGCATGGTGACTTGCAGTGACGGTTTCCTTAGCCTTGGGGGCCATTAGAGGAGAAGTCTACGAGAGTAGGATTTGAGGAAGAGGTTGGATCTGCGCGTTTCCCACAAACGACGCCAATCTGATGCTGCTGTATTTCGGGTGTGGGAGCAATAGGTAGTGAGTTCTAATTTTGAAGGGGTTGGACAGATCTAAGCCGTAGATCTGGATATGAGGTGTGGTTGGATAAGTGAATCTGCTGGTGGTCACCCTTGCTATTGGCCGCCGGATTCCGGTACAAAGCCCAGAAACACAGTGAGTTTTTCCGGTGGCGGGCCCTCCGACGATCAAATCAATGAATGAAAGTGAGATTAGGGTTTTGGAGGCTAAAGATTCATTACCTGATCATAATGGATGCGGTCTGGTATTTATAGGCAGAGAGAGGGAACCCTAATAGACCGAGTTGACCCTTTCCTGTGGGCTGGATATGTGTAGAGAGCTGGTTAGCGGCCCATGGAGCATGCGGACTTGCTCCAGCAGATCTCTGGATCATGATGGAATCAGACGACTCAGATGATGCCAGATTTTTACCCACATTATTAACCAAGTTAGGGGAACAAGTTAGAGACAACTGATGTAAGGCTCCAGCAAAAACGAAGAACTCAAGGCTATGAATAGGTTTTCTCCCAACTCAATCCCCAAATTTCAGATCATTTTCCTCGTTACATATTTTTCACAAAAGAGAGAATCTACCTGACTACCCTCTTAGAATTTAATTCAACAATATTCTAATCCGAACCCATAATTCATATTTTAATTTTTTACCGACATAAATGTAGTACTATGTTGGTTAGATCATAATATGGGTCTTCCTTTTGTGATAGCGCTCTCAGAAGGAAAGTCTACAATCAATAGAAGAAAACACTTAGGGGGCATTTGGTACCTGGGAATATGCAAGGAAATCTCATATTTCCTCTTAGATTATCTTATTTGGTATGTGGCAAGCATAGTTTTGGAAGGAATGATAGATACCCAAGGGAATCAAAATTCTTTGTTGGAAAGGATTTTCATTCTCCCCCAAAACCATGGGATTGGAGGATTCCCATGGGATTTCATAACAAACAATAAAATAACTAAAAAAACTAGAATAAAAAAATATATTCCTCCCTAAAATCATAGGATTTGAACATTCCCATGTGATTTCTATAACAAACAATTAAAAAAACCCAAAAAACTAGAATAAAAAATTACAATAATATATGATTCCCGGGAAAGCAATATACTATATCAAACGTGATAATACAACTTTTCCGAAAATCTTCATTCCCACCCCTATATTTTCGAGAATTCTTTCATTTCCAGAAATTTTTTAATGCGGATACCAAACGCCTCCTTAAAATTAGCCATCAGAGTGAGGGAAGCTCATATGAATGGAGAAACAAACTCGGACGCCACATACACATTTTTGGAGTTACTGATTCTACTAATAAGTAATCAATCTTGGTGTTGTGCACAAAGATAACAAGTGGGTAATCATTAAGTTTACTCCTATGTTCTTGTGGCATTGCAAGAGGAGATAATTGAACTCGCAAGTAGTCATGCTGTTTTTGCCAATTATTCATAGCCATTTTCAAGTAAAATGAGCTTGTTTATTATTTTGTCTTTTTCTGTTGTTGTTTATTAGCTAACATTCTTCTTTTGATTTGATTCTTGCAGTCTAATTTCTCGTCATCATATAATTAAAGGATTTGTTGATTAGATAGTCCAAACCCTATTTCCGAATTCAATGATATAACTAAAGAGCATCCACATTAAAAAATGGCAAAATACATATTTTGCCCATCCAATTCGATGAAACGCTGCAGTCGTCGAATGGCAAAAAAATGCATAAGGTCGTTAAATAAGAAACAAACGAAACATCATGTTTCGTCTGTAATTTAAAAAATAATTTATACTGATAAAATATTAATAAAAAATACGGGACGAAACATGATGTTTTGTCCCAAAAAGGAAGAAGTTTTTTTGCAAAAAAATTTGCAAAAACAATTTTTTAAACTAGTTTGTAAATAATATTTGCAAAAACAATTAAAAAATTTGCAAAATAAATTTAAAAATTTGCAAAAATAATTTAAAATTTTACAAAATGTGCAAAAAAATCACAAAACCGGACGATACATGATGATTAGTCCGGAATTTGCGGAAGTATTTTTGCAAAAAAAAAATTGCAAAAACAATTTTAAAAAATAGTTTGTAAAAAATATTTGCAAAATCAATTTAGATAATTGCAAAAAAAATTTAAAATTTACAAATTTAATTTTTTAAATAATTTTTTTAAAAAAAATTGGATTGGGACAAAACATGATGTTTCGTCTCACTTGGGACGAAACATCATGTTCATTCCCACACTTAAATTCATTTAATCGGTTATTTTATTTGGTTTTTTTTTTTTTTACTTCGGACGAAACATCATGTTTCGTCCGATCAATTAAAATAATAATTAAATAATCCAGACGAACTATAATATGCATTTTGCTATATGGAATGCTATTTTTCCCTTTCTACTGTAGACGATTCGTCAAAAAATGACAAAATAGCTCACGATTGTGTGAGCTACAGTAAAAAAAAAATGAAAAAATGGCAAATAAGCAAATGACTGTGGATGCTCTAAGGGGGTGGCTTGTTTGGAGTGGTGTGTTTGGATGTAAAAGAGCTGTAAAAATTCAATTTCTAGGAGGAATACTATAGCATGCTTTAGTAAGCGCACAACATTGTTCATAAATAATTTATTCTTTCCAGTTATCCTTTGTCATATACATCAGTTATCCTTTGTCATATACATCATTTATGACTAGTATCATGCACGTGCGATGCACGTGGAGGAAGAAGGAAAAGGACAAAAAAAACCTACCAAAACGTGCACGTGCGATGCACGTGGAGGAGGAAGGAAAAAGACAAAAAAAACCACAAACACGTGCGCTGCACGTGTTTGCACACATACAAAAAATTGTTAATTAATTACCAACCTCATCCCTCCCATTATAATAGTTATAATAGTTATAGATATGCTATCTAAACCATCCAAATCCTCCTCTCTTGACCGATGTAGAACTAAAGTCCCCATATATAAACATAGCCCACTCCATGGCTCGGATTTTTTTAGCTTCGTTTTTGTTGGAGTATTTTTTAGCTTAGTTTTTTTTGTTTCGTTGTTTGAATTTGGTTTTTTTTTTAGTTTACTTTTTTTTTAATTTAATTAAGATTAATTTAAATAAGATTAAGTGGCTGTTAATTGGGTTTCAATTTAAAAAAAAATTTTAATTAAGAACAATTTAGTTTAATTAGTTTAAACAATAATTAATTAAAATAAATTTCAAATAAAACAAAAAGTTAAAAAATATTTTAAATTATGAGTCGCTACAGTATTTTTACAACTCAAACAAGACTAATCTTTCATGTAAAACTTTTCATACTACAGTAAATCTACCTCTAACCAAAATTATTTCAAAAAATCAAATTTAGGAATTTTATTTTTCTACCGTGTTCCTCTTTCTCTGTTTCTTTTTGAACCAACCAAACAATTTCTAAGCTGCGTTAGGATCTTGAGACGAAACTCACACTTCTTTAGTGGGTTTAGATCTAAGTGGATTCACAAGATGCTTATAAGCAGGATCTGGCTCCAAATTCAAGGCCAGTTTTTTCTTTAAAATAAAAAATAAATTTTTTTAAAAATTTTTTATTTGAGGAAGTGCGAAGACAGTGGTTGGGCTGCTTGGGCATGGATATCTAGACATTTAAAATTTCAAAGTCATGATCCATGTCTTCCGGGTCAGAATACTATTAACTAATAATCACCACTAGGCTCGCCAAGCTAATCCAATCTTGATAGGAAACGACCAATGGCAACTAAGCGGCTGGTGAGCCTTTGGACTTCTTAGGAGGGTTCATGTCTAATATAGCCTTGATGTTCTCGGGTTTTGCCTTTATCCCACACCGGCTAACCATGAAACCGAGAAATTTTCTGGAGGTAACACCGAAGACGCACTAGGAGATGTTGAACCTCATATCGTGCATTCTCAGGACCCCGAAGGCCTCCTCGAGGTCTCTCACATGGTCTGCCCCTTTCAGGCTTTTGGCGAGCATATCGTCGACATCCGCTTCCATGTTGTGCCCCATCTTCTCTTTGAAGACTCGGTTGATGAGTCTCTGGTATGTGGCGCCAGCATTCTTGAGCACGAAGAGCATGACTCTGTAGCAATAAAAGCTGTCTTCGAGATGTCTGGGGAAAACATTCTGATCTGATTATAACCTGAGAAGTCATCCATGAAGCTTAACAATTCGTGAACAGAGGTCACATCAATCAGAGCATCGATGCTCGATAGAGGGAAGCGACCTTTTGGGCAGGCCTTGTTGAGGTCTGTGAAGTCGATGCATATCCTCCACTTGTTGTTGGACTTCTTGACCTTAATGACGTTGGCTAGACACTCTGGATAGTTTTCCTCTTGGATGAAGCGAGTGGAGAGGAGCTTCTCTATTTCTTCTTTCACCGCCTGTTGCCTCTCTGGGGCAAACTTTCTTCGCTTATATTGCACGGGCTTTGAGTTTGACATGACGCTCAGTTTATGCATGATCAGATCCTCAAAAAATCCTAGACATATCCGAAGGGGTCCAGGAGAATATGCTTTGGTTCTGCCAGACGCAATTGATGAGGTCATTTCTGAGTTCGGAATTGAGTGACTTGCTCACCCGGAACCATTTATTAGGGTCCGCCTCGGAAAAAGGAACTTCCTCCAACTCGTCCACTGGCCTGGAGTCGATAGGGCTTCGGTTGGAGGGTAATTCAACCGCATCAAGAGGGGGGACCGAGCCCCCCCCCCCCCGTTAGTCGTTGTGGTAGGGTAAAAATGGCTTGGGGCCCAACCAGGGCCCAGTACAGCTCTCACTCAAAAACAGGAAAAACAACAATCTGGCTCGGCTTCGAGCCTCTGCAGGGTCGGCGCCGAACCTCAAGTTCACCCCCACAGAACTGGTCTCCTCGTATCCGACGAGCATCGATGGCCCTCGGCTTCCGATCCACGACGGCCCTCCGAGCCGTCCGCCCATCCTGGTGTAGAATGAAGATGACCTGGCACAACCTAGGCCACCAGATTCTCCTAGGAGCACAGGAGCCCCATGATCCGCCATGTCAGCTCCAAATACCACCAAGGGCTTTGTCACGTCAGCCCTATACCACTCCTGGTACTGCCACGTCAGCCCTAAACCCCCTGGGCCTTCTGCCACGTCAGGCCCATGGGCTTTCGGGTTCAGACCCGGCCCCCAAGCGGATCCAAACCCGGTTGGAATTCTCTATAAATACTAGACCCTCACCCACCTTTTGAGGTAACCAATCTTTTGCTACTTAAATTCACCTAGTTATTGCTACTCTCTCACAGAGACTGACTAGATCGTCGGAGGGTCCGCCACCGGGATAAACCCCGGTGTTTCAGGACCGTCTGCAGGTACACAAGACCTCGGATCCGAACCCTCTGATCCGAGCCCAGACATCCACCTCATTCCGAGCCCGTCACAGGTACCGCCCGGTCAGCCGAGGGTCGTCTGACAAGAAGCTTTCTCCTTCAATACAAATCGAGTCCGAACTCACACCTGGTGCATCCACACGTCTCCCAGAAACAAACCGCATCAGGTTAGCACCGTCTGTGGGAACACTGCTTCAGAAGCCGATCCGAGCCCGACCATCAAGGGACCTCGACAGCCGAACTCTCATGGCCTCCAAAGGCGAGGGGGCTGCTTCCTCCGTCAACCGACGGGACTCACCCCCACCAACTGCTAACGCCGGGCCACGCATTTCAAAATACAGGGCTCCCCATCAGGGGTCCCAAAGGAGCGTCACCCGTCAAGTCCAGCCCGACCTACGGGGGATAATCATCAATCGGCAGGTTAGTCGCAGCAGGGGAAGAGCCGCTTCCAACCCGGCCCCCAACCATCCAAGACCGCCGCCCGAGGGACGGAGGCCAGCGCTCAGCCGCATCGGAAGGCAACCTTCAGACCGACCAAACAGGGTCGAGGGTGCCCCCGTCACTCACAAGGAGTTCCAGGACTTCCGAAGAGAAATTCTGGGGGCTCTCCGATGGGCCCCCAGGGAGGAAACCCTCCATTCCCAAACCGGGTCGGACGCCGAGGCCAGCGTGTCCCGCCCATCAACAATCCAGCCAGAAGACGATGGCGTACTCCTAAGGCGCCTCCAAGAAATGGAGGATCGCCTCGATCACATAGGAGACGGCGGCCAACGAGCAGCTTAGGGGTATAGACCTGTCCGTCCTCCCTTCTCCGCCCCCATCCTCCAAGCGGAAATACCCAGGAATTTTCAACCACCTCAATTCGAGACCTACGACGGCGAGGGAGATCCTGCTGATCACATGGAGGGTTTCAAAACCCTCATGATGATTCACAGTGCCTCGGATCCCCTGCTGTGCCGAGCCTTCCCTACCACCCTTCGGGGTCCGGCTCGTGAATGGTTCTCGAAGCTCACCCCCGGCTCCATTTACTCCTTCGACCAACTAGAGGGCAATTTTCTTGCCCACTTTGTCACCAGCCAGGAGAGAAGTCTCTCCCCTTCTTCAAGGCCTTGCACGGAAAAGGGGGCTTCGAGTGGGGTACCCATCAACAAGAAGCCTTCGAACAGCTGAAGCAATACCTCGCCAACCCGCCTCTCCTCAGTAAGCCCGAGCCAGGCGAGCCACTTTGGCTCTACCTGTCCGCCTCGGATAGCGCCCTCAGCGCCGTCCTCGTCCGAGAAGAGAAAGGGGTTCAAAGGCCATTGTATTATGTGAGCAAAGTACTACTCCCAGCCGAGACGAGGTACGCAAAGATAGAGAAGGTGGCCTATGCCTTGGTCATGGCAGCCCAGAAGCTTCGTCCTTACTTCCAGGCCCACTCCGTCCAAGTACTGACCGACCAGCCACTAAAGACTGTCCTTCACAAGCCCAAAAACTCCGGCCGCTTAGTCAAGTGGTCAATTGAGCTGAGTCCGTTTGACATCAGCTATCAGCCGAGGGTGGCCATTAAAGGACAGGCTCTCGCCGAGTTTATAACTGAGTGCACCGTCTCCAAGCAGCCCAGCATCGAGGGTTCGGATCCGACCTGGGAGGTCTTTGTCGACGGCTCATCATGCGAAACGGGGAGTGGGGCTGGCATCATCCTTCGCGGCCCCGACCAATTCCTACTTCAATACTCCCTCTGCCTCAACTTTCCGGCCTCCAACAACGAGACAGAATACGAGGCCATGATCGCCGGATTGACCCTCGCTCACCGAGCCGGAGCCAAGCAAATCCGTGCCTTCAGCGATTCTCAGCTCGTGGTCAATCAGATCACCGGAGAATACGAAGCCCGCGATGATCGCATGGAGAGGTATTTGGCGGCAGTCCGACGACTCCTGGCGTCCTTCAGCTGCGCCACGGTTATCAGAGTCCCCAGGGAACAGAACGCTCAAGCAGACATGTTGTCCAAACTCGCCTCTTCCTCCTTCGAGGGTCTCGATCAGACGGTGCTCATAGAAATCCTCCTAAAGCCAAGTATCAATGACCCCGAGCCGGAGGCGATGTGTGTGCAAGATGATACCGGCCCAGACGACTGGACCACTCCCATCCGAAGATTCTTAATCAGTGCCGAGCTTCCTGAAGACAGGGCCGAGGCCAGACGAGTCAGAGTCCGAGCTGAAAGGTTTGTCATGATTGATGACATCCTCTTCAAACGCTCGTACACCTTGGCCGACGGCAAACCATACCTCCGCTGTCTCACCAGCGACGAGGCCAGCTACGCCCTCAAAGACCTACATGAAGGGATCAGCGGATGCCACATGGGGAGTAGGACACTTGCTCGAAGGGCCCTGAATCAGGGGTACTATTGGCCGACCATGCTCCAAGACTCACAAGACTTAGTCAAGAGGTGCGACCCCTGCCAAAGGTTCTCCCCTATCAAGAGGCTTCCTCAAGCCAATCTCCGATCCCTGGCGAGCCCTGCGCCTTCGCCATGTGGGGTATGGTTCTTGTGGGGCCCTTCCCCCCAGCGGTGGGACAAAAGAAATTCCTGATAGTCGCCATCGACTACTTCACCAAGTGGCTCGAAGCCGAACCACTGTCCAGCATCACCGAGCGCCAAGTGCAACAGTTCTTTTGGAAGAACATCATTTGCCGGTTCAGAATCCCTCGGGTCTTCGTCACAGACAACAGAACCCAGTTCCAAGGTCAGAACTTCCAAACCTTCTGCGCGGACATCGGCATCCAGCAGCGTTTCTCCGCCATTTGCCACCCTCAGTCCAACGGCCAAGCGGAGAACGCGAACAGGCAAATCCTCGACGGCCTCAAAAAGCGCCTCGACAGTTCCCCCAAAGGGCTGTGGGTCGAGGAGCTGCCTAGCGTGCTATGGGCACACCGAACCACCAAGAGGATCCCCACGGGGGAGACGCCGTTCAGTCTGACCTATGGGACAGAGGCAGTCATCCCCGTCGAGGTCGGATTACCTTCTCCCTGGATCATAGCCTTCGATGAAGCTGACAATGCGTCCGGCCTGAGGGCCAACCTGGACCTCGTCGCCGAGGTGCGAGAGAAGTCTTCAATCCGGAGAAGCATCTACCAACAACGGATCGAGAGGTTTTACAACAAGAAGGTTCGCCCCACAAACATCAAGACAGGGGACCTCGTGTTACGAAAACTATCTGTCTTTGATCCAACCAAGAAGAGGAAATTGGCTCCCAACTGGGAAGGCCCATACCGTGTAGTCGAGGCTGTATGCCCTGGTACATACCGACTGGCAGATATGGACGACCGGCCCATCAGCCGACCCTGGAACGCCGAGCACCTAATGAAGTTCCTGGAAGAACGAACCTAGGTTCTAGCTTGGCTAAAGTAAATTAAGTCTTTTGTAAGCTTTCATGTGTAAAGGGCCGCTTCGACGACCCTCCATATCTTGTATGAAAGGAGTCTCTTTTTGTCAAACTTCAAATGCCTCGGCAGCTCCGACCTAACACCGGACAATGGGATCGGCACCCGAGTTCTCACTCCGGTGTCGTCCCCAAACGTCTCGGTAGGTTCGACCCAGCTTCAGACCAGGGAATCTTCCTAATACCCCGCGTCGATCCCTCACGAATCAACGGAGCCAAACCTCGCCTCCGCCGCCATTCACTACACTACTAACCAGAGCAAAGAAGGAAAAGAATTCTTTATTCATACTCTTTTATTTTGTTCTGAAAAAACAAACAAGGACCGTTACAGGACCACTCCACTCATCTCAAGCTGGAGGAAACCACCACCTTAGGGCCCCTCGGGTCCGACGAAGGGCAGGATCACTCCGACCGAACGACTTGGAACTCTCTCTTTCTCATGATGGTCCTTCGGCTCAGCCACAGTCGACGCACCGGCCACGGAGCTCTGGGCATCAACGGGTCGCGTACGCTCCATCAGCAGCAATGCAGAGGGAACCCCCTCCGCTCGCCGACCCCCCGAGGAAGATGTCGAGACGCCCAACATCGTCCTGTAACGGTGTATCTCCATCTCCTTCTCCACTATCACATCACGAAGTAGCTTCTCAGAGGAGGGCCTCTGCACCGAGGGACTAGACATAGTATATCCGAGACCGACGCCCCCGAACTCCCGATCCACCATCGCCCTCCTCAGCCCGCTTGCCTCCTCACTGAGGGCTTCAGACTTGTTCCTGTAATAATTGAAGGCCGCATCAGTGTCACGGGCCCCCTTACGGTACCGAACCAAAGTGGCCTCCAGGGCCTCAACCTTGCTCCGGAGCCACGCCACGTCGGAACGACGGGGGTCCGCCTCAGGAGGGGGAGCCATAACCTACAAGAGAACCAGCCCACTCAAAACACATAAGCAAGGAGGTTCGGAAATATCCGAGGTCAAAACGCTTGGCCAGTCAAAAACCCTCTTTTTATAAATTTAGTTGCTCCATACAAAAAATGCGGTGGCCAGTCCGCGGAAGGTAAATACAATCGAGAGATGGAAAAAGAAAGACAAAATTATGCAGCTTGTTTTCCCACCTCAGTGTCGGCCGGGTTCACAGGGGGGTCGGCAGCCGGGTCATCATCGGGCCCTTGTTCGCCAGGGGTCTTCGGTGTCCCCTCGATCTCCATGTCAAACTCGAAGATGGACAGGTCGACGGTCGGATAGAATTGCCTTACATGACTGAGGGTCTTTGCATAACAGTCGTCCTGGGCTTTGATCACCAGAAGCTGACCCGCCTCCGTCAACTCATCCTTCTCCTTCGCAAACATCTTCTTCTGAGCCACCATCGTCTTCGCCCATTCCTCCTTCTCCTTGTCAAAGGCCGCCTTCATCTCCGTCTCCCTCCTATGCGAGCCTTCGAGCTCTACCTTCAACTCCTTCATCTCCTGCACGGACTTGTCAGCCCGGTCTCGCTCTCGCTGCAAAGCCGCCTCATAAAGGCCTCTCACGTGGGCCCCCTGCACGGTCGCCTGCAGTAGCCAGACACTACTAGGAAAACCTTCTTTGCAACATAATCTCAAGACAAGTGGGTTCGGTTGACTTACCAGCACATTAGCCTGCGCAAGGCGCACGTACGCCTCGTCCAGGGTCTCGGCCTTCATCTCCGAGCGGTCCCGGGGGGTCGCCAGCTTATCTGCAACCTCCACGGCCTGGCGCCCTCGGGTCAGGCAGTCACCCTCGCGGATCGACCAATTCGGCACCCACGGTCGCCGAAGTCTCTCCTCTATCCCGGGATCCACCAGGGGACCCTTCCCCTTATCAAGGTCAGCAGCCTTGCCCTGATCCAAGCCCCCCTGAACCACCACGTCCCTGCCTGTCTCCGAGCGAGTCCTTTTGGCCCTCGGCTGAATTGGGGCCTCGGAGACCGCCTGGGACAACCCGGTCGTCTTCACCGCGTCCCCCTTCTTCTCGGCCTTCTTCTTCTTCATGGCGAGCCTCAGTGCCTTAATCGATTCTTCATCCATATCTGTAAAAAAATCCATTAAGAACAATGAGCAAGAAAGTACAAGAAGATCGAGAGAAAAGAAACAACTACATACTAAGCACGGCCGGGCTCAGTCCGACGCTCGCCAGGTGGGCCTCTGTCACCTTCGTCCAATTGATGCTGTACGACAGACAGAGGCGCTCAACAAACCTCCACTCCTCAGCCGTCAGGTCCCTCGGTCTCGGCGTTTTGTAGCTCGGCTTAGAGTGGTTCCATCGAGTGGGGATATCCCAAGGATCCTCACTCCGGATCACCAGATATTTCTTCTTCCAATCCTTGATGGAATCTGGGTGACCGTGGACTACCTTCCCCTTACCCCGAGGCGAGATGTAGTATACACCCTCTGCCGACGAGCTGATCATCAACATCGCCCGGAACACATTCAGCCGTAGGGGTACCTTCCGCTCCTCGCACATCAGCACGAAGCAGATGATCTGCTTCCAGGAGTTCGGCCCAAACTGCATCGGCGCCAAGGACGCCCAATTCAGCACCTCTCGAATGAATGGGTGGACTGGCAGCCTCAGTCTAGAGATGAAGGCGTCCACAGGGAGGATGCAATACCTATCCGGCAGGGGGTCGGTCGGCCAAAGAGAAGAGCTCGGCAGCATGAGCTCGTAGCTGGACCCTATGTGGTATGCCAACTGCAAAGCCTCCAAGTCACCTGCCTCCAGAACGGTCGGGAGTGTGTCCATCTTCACCCTCTTCCGGCTCGGCGACGACGGCTGGACCCCAAAAAGCTCCTTATCGGAGAGATCGTCGGGGTATCGACGGAACGGTTTGGGTTGTACGGGCGACCCTGTCATCAAGTTACGATAAACAGGCACCTGACTCGAGCCACCGGTCCTCGACCCCTTCTTCTTCGGAGCCCTCTTCTTCTTGGCTCGTTCCGGCGAGGGTGTAGATAATCGCCCCAGACCGGTCGGATTCCGAGGCCCTTCGGCTTCACCCCCATCGGGACCACCCTCCTCTCCGGAAGCCAACCCTAGAATCTGGACTTCGTCTGAACTACCGCCCCCCCTCAGATTCGCTGCTCTCCACCACAAAATGCCTCCGAGATCGTAACGGCTTCACATTGTGTACCACCTCCTTCTCGCCTACCGGCTCCTCCCACGAAGTCGATTTGGAGGTGGGTTTCACTTCCCCCCCAGACGTCGACGCTGATGAGCCAGACTGAGCCCTGTCCATCTGTGCCTAAGCTAAACAAACTTACCGACTAACCTGGGGTCGCTTCGGGAGAACGAGCCTGCTGCAGCAAATTGAAGGGACGAGCGCTGAAGAGTTGGAAGATTTTTTGAAAAGTAAGAAGCAAGAAAGAAGTGGGCGATAGGAGGAGAGGGGGGAACATTTATAGAGGACGAAAACGACTCCTCGATTTCCGCAATTACTGTTCACCGATTGACGTGTAACTGCCGCCTGGAAAATCGCGCCACGTCCTCGAAACGTGGGCTGCTGACGTCATCCAGTGCCAGGCTGGCAGCCAGACACAGGGGTCGGTTCGGATGAAGTGCTCGGCGGAAAAATTTCTTTTTTAAAGATTTAGGGCTACAGGGCTCGGTCGGCTCCCTCTCACCCGCTAACAACTTGGGGCTTACAGCCTCGGCAGCCGAAACCCCAAATTGTTCCCGGGTGGCAGAAAAGCCACCATCGCCTGCGCCCCGGGCTCCAGGGCTCGGTCGGCTCCCCTCTCACCCGCGAGCAGCTCGGGGCTTACGGCCTCGTCAGCCGAAATCCCGAATTGTTCGAGGGTGGGAGGAAAGCCACCATCGCCTAGAACCCTAACAGAAAGCGGATCGACCCCTATATCTGAGGCTCTTCAGCCTCAGGTCCAGAATACGGTGGGTACCCCTCCCGTCCTGATCTCTCTCGGACCAAACAACCGTGTGAGGGCCGTCTGACCCGAAAAAGGATCCGGACGGCAGAGTCACCACCAATCCGAGGTTCCTTATTCCCCGGTCCAGATTTCGGTCGTTATCCCTCTCGCCCTGATCTCTCCCAGATCTGACTACCGTATCGGGGCCATCAGATCCAAGAGAAGATCCGGGCGACAGAGTAACCACCTCTCCGACACTCAGGGACAAAATTTTGCAAGAAAGAGACGTCCGCCGAAGCAGACACCTCTGGTGGCCAATGGACCACCCTTGCTGTGATCAAATCCGCAGGGGGGAGTTAGGTATTTATAACCTCCACCCTAGACCTGCCACTATGGCGTTGGGAAAGCCAAACGACGGAAGCCCATGTGCCATGCATTTATTAGGCGGCGCAATTAAGGCCCCTAGGAAATTGGAACATCACACAGATCCCGGAGCGCCTTCAATGCTCTGCAGAAACAGCGGGCTACCCCCGCTCAAACATTCTACGGCACAACAGTTCGACATCACCCTTGCCGACCCGTAATCCCTCGACAGCTCGAGGTTCGGTCTGGCACCAGGGTAACCTTCTCAGGAAAACACCACGGCTTGCCATCACCCTTACCGACCCGTAATCCCTCGCCAGCACGAGGTTCGGTCTGGCACCAGGGTAATCTTCTCAGGAAGACGCAACGGCTCGCCATCGCCCTTGCCGACTTGTAATCCCTCGAAAGCTCGAGGTTCGGTCTAGCACCAGGGAAATCTTCTCCGGAAGACTCATCGGCTCGCCATCACCCTTGCCGACCCATAATCCCTCGAAAACTCGAGGTTCGGTCTAGCGCCAGGGTTGTCTTCTCAGGAAGGCTCAACGGCTCGCCATCACCCTTGCCGACTTGTAATCCCTCGAAAGCTCGAGGTTCGGTCTAGCACCAGGGTTATCTTCTCCGGAAGACTCAACGGCTCGCCATCACCCTTGCCGATTCATAATCCCTCAAAAGCTCGAGGTTCGGTCTAGCACCAGGGTTGTCTTCTCAGGAAGGCTCAACGGCTGGCCATCACCCTCGCCGGCTCGAGGACCGGTCTAGCACCAGGGTAGTCTTCTCCGGAAGACTCAACGGCTCGCCATCGCCCTTGCTGACCCATAATCCCTCGAAAGCTCGAGGTCCGTTCTAGCACCAGGGTAATCTTCTCAGGAAGTTTCAACGGCTCGCCATCACCCTTGCCGACCCTTAAATCCTCACCAGTTCGAGGCTCGCTCTAAACCTCAGGGCAACCATCCCTCGCCAGCTCGAGGCTCGCTCTA
The DNA here is from genome assembly GCA_017893485.1 of Hemerocallis citrina. Classification (NCBI taxonomy): domain Eukaryota; kingdom Viridiplantae; phylum Streptophyta; class Magnoliopsida; order Asparagales; family Asphodelaceae; genus Hemerocallis; species Hemerocallis citrina. The sequence goes on from JACEHZ010000200.1 coordinate 604,360, forward strand.
ACATCAGAGCAATCAACCCTCGCCGGCTCGAGGCTCACTCCAACATCAGGGCAACCCCCTCATGAAGGCCCAGCGATTCGCTATCCCATTTCTACAACCATAAAACACTCCTCCATGGCTAGCTCCCGCACCCCCGCAGGAGTGGGGGGCTTGTGTGGTAGGGTAAAAATGGCTTGGGGCCCAACCAGGGCCCAGTACAGCTCTCACTCAAAAACAGGGAAAACAACAATCTGGCTCAGCTTCGAGCCTCTGCAGGGTCGGCGCCGAACCTCAAGTTCACCCCCACAGAACTGGTCTCCTCGTATCCGACGAGCATCGATGGCCCTTGGCCTCCGATCCACGACGGCCCTCCGGGCCGTCCGCCCATCCTGGTGTAGAATGAAGATGACCTGGCACAACCTAGGCCACCAGATTCTTCCAGAAGCACAGGAGCCCCATGATCCACCATGTCAGCTCCAAATACCACCAAGGGCTTTGCCACGTCAGCCCTATACCACTCCTGGTACTGCCACGTCAGCCCTAAACCCCCTGGGCCTTCTGCCACGTCAGGCCCATGGGCTTTCGGGTTCAGACCCGGTTCCCAAGCGGATCCAAACCCGGTTGGAATTCTCTATAAATACTAGACCCTCACCCACCTTTTGAGGTAACCAATCTTTTGCCACTTAAATTCACCTAGTTATTGCTACTCTCTTACAGAGACTGACTAGATCGTCGAAGGGTCCGCCACCGGGATAAACCCCGGTGTTTCAGGACCGTCTACAGGTACACAAGACCTCGGATCCGAACCCTCTGATCCGAGCCCAGACATCCACCTCATTCCGAGCCCGTCACAGGTACCGCCCGGTCAGCAGAGGGTCGTCTGACAAGCAGCTTTCTCTTTCAATACAAATCGAGTCCGAACTCACACCTGGTGCATCCACATGTCTCCCATAAACAAACCGCATCAGTCGTATAGCAAGACTAAGCAGTTTCTTGGTTTCCTATTACGAGCCGACCCCAGACTCAGTCAGAAACTTCATCTTCATGTGATAGGAAAATGGCACTGCCTGGAGGGAAGAGAGCCCAAGACGGCCGAGGACGGCATTGTATGCGGTCTTAACATTGACCACCATGAAATCCATCGCCTCGGTTCGGAAGGTTGGAGACTTCCCAGCTATGACATCCAGCGTGATAATTCCCTCAATTTAGACCGAGAATCCATGATGGGTGTAGCTTGCCGATTTCAACCATTCCTGAGAGAGCTTCAGTTTCTCGAAGGCTGCAAGAAACAGGATAGTAACCAAGCTCCCGTTGTCGACAAAAATTCGGCCGACCTCATGATTGGCGAGACTGAGGCTAATGACCAGGGCATCACAATGAGTGACCCGGACAACTTCGAGATCTTTGTCCAAGAATGAGACCGATAGCCCGGGATGCCGGGGCAGAGGGCAGTTGTGGACGGAGTTGACTTCACGGACAAAAGTTCAACAGGAAGAATATGAATTCCCACCCATAGGCCCGCCGTGGACGCAATGGAGGATGGCCAATCCTTCGGAGCTCTGAGGTTTGGCCTCTGCTTCAGGTCGTTTGTTGGTACCCCGAGGAGGTGGGGAGATTCTCGGCTCATCTCTAGTAAATTTTTTTAGGTATCCTCTCCGGATGAGGGCTTCAATCTCAACCTTAAACACTCGAAAATTGTCGGTCTCATGGTCGTGGTCCCTGTGGAAGCAATAGTAGAACCTCTGGTCTATTTTCTTGTTACCATTGACGGACTAGGGAGGATGGTGAAGGACACCATCGCACTCTTCTCCATTAGGATGGCAGATACACTCGCATTGGGTGGAGTGAATTTGTCGAACCTAGGCACTGGATGTGGCCGCCGCTGCCCGGAGGCATCCTTCTGGGTTTTATTTGGTGCCTCAACGTCGTCCGCCTTCCTCTTCCCTCTTGTAGGGAAATCCCTTCGGCCAGCTGGGTGCAATGCCTCTTCAGCTCGGATATACTTCTTGCTCCTAAGAAGGAGGTCGGGGAAGTCTATCAGAGGCTTCTTGGCGAAGGATGTCTTCAACAAGTCGTGCTTGACATTGTTCTGGAAAGCAGCGGCCGTGACCCTAGTATCTGGGGAGGGGATTAACCGTGCTTCGGGCAGTGAATCTTTTCGGGCTCCCTATCCTTCTGTTTCAGGTCTAGCAGGGATGCACTTGTCATCTCAGCCTGTCGGTTGGAAATGAAGTAGGCGAGGAAAGCTTCCTCTAGCTGGTGGAATGAGAAAATTGAATTAGAAGCGAGTCGGGAATACCATTCTCGAGCTAGACCATGTAATGTGGCTGGGAAGGCACGGCAGAGAAGAGCATCCGATGTGCTGTGAATCATCATGAGAATTTTAAAACCTTCCATGTGATCAGTCAGATTCGATTCTCCGTTGTACGTTTTGAAGGCAGGGGGCTTGAAGGTTCTTAGAATCGGGGCCTCCGGGATGTAAGAGGATAATGGAAGTTGAACCGGCCGGTATCCTCGGGTCAACTGCCTCTCTCCTTCCTCGATCTGTGCCAAGCATTCTTCCATCTCTTGCAGACGCTTGAGGATTGTGTTTCCATGTCCCTTGGACCGGGTTGACCCGTGTGAATCCTGATTCTCGTCTCCTCTGGTACGACGATCATCTTCATCATGAGGATTGTGAATACGTTCGTTCCGGGCTCCGCCTCGGAGGGCCTGAAGGACTTCGTCCTGGAATTCAGCGTTAGTCATGTGGCCTCCTTCCCTTTGACCGTTGGGGTGTCGGTGACCCCTCGGAGAACATATGCGATCCCTATCATTTTGGTGGGAGTAATGGCGGCTTCGGCTAGGACCGTGGTCGGAGGGCGCCTCGTTCCTAGAGTGGCTGTGGTGGTTGTTTTTGACATTACGGAGGTCTGTGGCCTCCTGGACCACGGGGTTTCGAGCGAGTGGGAAGCACGCTGATGCTCGGATCGTCGGTGCTGAGACCTCTGAGGCTGGACCCTTGAGTGATCACTCGGCTGCGTGAATGGTGAGGCGGAGGTAGAGGGTCGGCATGGTGACTTGCAGTGACGGTTTCCTTAGCCTTGGGGCCATTGGAGGAGAAGTCTACGATAGTAGGATTTGAGGAAGAGGTTGTATCTGCGCGTTTCCCACAAACGACGCCAATCTGATGATGTTGTATTTCGGGTGTGGGAGCAACAGGTAGTGAGTTCTAATTTTGAAGGGGGTGGACAGATCTAAGCCGTAGATCTGGATATGAGGTGTGGTTGGATAAGTGAATCTGCTGGTGGTCACCCTTGCTATTGGCCACCGGAATCCTGTACAAAGCCCAGAAACACAGTGAGTTTTTCCGGTGGCGGGCCCTCCGACGATCAAGTCAATGAATGAAAGTGAGATTAAGGTTTTGGAGGCTAAAGATTCATTACCTGATCATAATGGATGCGGTCTGGTATTTATAGGCAGAGAGAGGGAACCCTAATAGACCGAGTTGACCCTTTCCTGTGGGCTGGATATGTGTAGAGAGCTGGTTAGCGGCCCATGGAGCATGCGGACTTGCTCTAGCGGATCTCTGGATCATGATGGAATCAGACGACTCAGATGATGCCAGATTTTTACCCACATTATTAACCAAGTCAGGGGAACAAGTTAGAGACAACTGATGTAAGGCTCCAGCAAAAACGAAGTACTCAAGGCTATGAATAGGTTTTCTCCCAACTCAATCCCCAAAATTTCAGATCATTTGCCTCGTTACATATTTTTCACAAAGGAGAGAATCTACCTGACTACCCTCTAAGAATTTAATTCAACAATATTCTAATCTGAACCCATAATTCATATTTTAATTTTTTACCAACGTAAATGTAGTACTATGTTGGTTAGATCATAATATGGGTCTTCCTTTTGTGATAGCGCTCTCAGAAGGAAAGTCTACAATCAATAGAAGAAAACACTTGGGGCATTTGGTAAGTGGGAATGTGCAAGAGAATCTCATATTCCCTCTTAGATTATCTTATTTGGTATGTGACAAGCATAGTTTTGGAAGGAATGATAGATACCCAAGGGAATCAAAATTCTTTGTTGGAAAGGATTTTCATTCCCCCCAAAAAACCATGAGATTTGAGGATTCTCATGGGATTTCATAACAAACAATAAAATAACTAAAAAAACTAGAATAAAAAATATATTCCTACCTAAAATCATGGGATTTGAACATTCTCATGTGATTTCTATAACAAACAATTAAATAACCCAAAAAACTAGAATAAAAAATTACAATAATAAATGATTCCAAGGAATGCAATATACTATACCAAACATGATAATGCAACATTTCCGAAAATCTTCATTTCCATCCTTACATTTCTGAGAATATTTTCATTTCTAGGAATTTTTCAATTCGTGTACCAAACGCCTCCTTAAAATTAGCCATCAGAGTGAGGGAAGCTCCTATGAATGGAGAAACAAACTCGGACACTACATACACATTTTTCGAGTTACTGATTCTACTAATAAGTAATCAATCTTGGTGTTGTGCACAAAGATAAAACAAGTGGGTAATCATCAAGTTTACTCCTATGTTCTTTTGGCATTGCAAGAGGAGATAATTGAACTCGTAAGTAGTCATGCTGTTTTTTCCAATTATTCATAGCCATTTTCAGGTAAAATGAGCTTGTTTATTATTTTGTCTATTTTTTTGTTGTTGTTTATTAGCTAACATTCTTCTTTTGATTTGATTCTTGCAGTCTAATTTCTCGTCATCATATAATTAAAGGATTTGTTGATTAGATAGTCCAAACCCTATTTCCGAATTCAATGATATAACTAAGGGGGTGGCTTGTTTGGAGTGGTGTGTTTGGATATCTAGAGAGCTGTAAAAATTCAATTTCTAGGGGGAAATACTATAGCATGCTTTAGTAAGCGCACAACGTTGTTCATAAATAATTTATTCTTTCCAGTTATCCTTTGTCATATACATAATTTATGATATGCTATTTAAACCATCCAAATCCTCCTCTCTTGACCGATGCAGAACTAAAGTCCCCATATATAACCATAGCCCACTCCATGGCTCGGTTTCTTTTAGCTTCGTTTTAGTTGAAGTTTTTTTTTGCTTAGTTTTTTTTTGTTTCGTTGTTTGAATTTGGTTTTTTTTTAGTTTATTTTTTTTTTGTTTAATTTAAATAAGATTAAGTGGCTGTTAATTGGGTTTCAATTTTAAAAAAAAATTAATTAAGAACAATTTAGTTTAATTAGTTTAAACAATAATTAATTAAAATAAATTTCAAATAAAACAAAAAGTTAAAAATTATTTCAAATTATGGGTCGCTATAGTATTTTTACAATTCAAACAAGACTAATTTTTCATGCAAAACTTTTCATACTATAGTAAATCTACATCTAACCAAAATTATTTCAAGAAATCTAATTTAAGAATTTTATTTTTCTACAGTGTTCCTCTTTCTCTGTTTCTTTTAGAACCAACCAAACTATTTCTAAGCTGCGTTTGGATCTTGAGACGAAACTCACACTTCTTTAGTGGGTTTAGATCTAAGTGGATTCACAAGATGCTTATAAGCAGGATCTGGCTCGAAATTCAAGGCCAGTTTTTTGTTTTGTTTTTTTTTTATTTGAGGAAGTGCATGCGAAGACAGTGGTTGGGCTGCTTGGGCATGGATATCTAGACATTTAAAATTTCAAAGTCATGATCCATGTCTTCCGAGTCAGAATACTATTAACTAATAATCACCACTTGGCTCGCCAAGCTAATCCAATCTTGATAGGAAACGACCAATGGCAACTAAGTGGCTGGGAAGCCTTTGGACTTCTTAGAAGGGTTCATGTCTAACATAGCCTTGATGTTCTCGGATTTTGCCTTTATCCTACACCGGCTAACCATGAAACCGAGAAATTTTCTAGAGGTAACACTGAAGACGCACTTGGCGATGTTGAACCTCATATCGTGCATTCTCAGGACCCCGAAGGCCTCCTCGAGGTCTCTCACATGGTCTGCCCCTTTCAGGCTTTTGGCGAGCATATCGTCGACATCCGCTTCCATGTTGTGCCCTATCTTCTCTTTGAAGACTCGGTTGATGAGTCTCTGGTATGTGGCACCAGCATTCTTGAGCCCGAAGAGCATGACTCTGTAGCAATAAAAGCTGTCTTCGAGATGTCTGGGGAAAACATTCTGATCTGATTATAACCTGAGAAGTCATCCATGAAGCTCAACAATTCGTGAACAGAGGTCACATCAATCAGAGCATCGATGCTCGACAGAGGGAAGCGACCTTTTGGGCAGGCCTTGTTGAGGTCTGTGAAGTCGATGCATATCCTCCACTTGTTGTTGGACTTCTTGACCTTAATGACGTTGGCTAGACACTCTGGATAGTTTTCCTCTTGGATGAAGCGAGTGGAGAGGAGCTTCTCCATTTCTTCCTTCACCGCCTGTTGCCTCTCTGGGGCAAACTTTCTTCGCTTATATTGCACGGGCTTTGAGTTTGACATGACGCTCAGTTTATGCATGATCTGATCCTCAAAAATCCTAGACATATCCGAAGGGGTCCAGGCGAATATGCTTTGGTTCTGCCAGACGCAATTGATGAGGTCATTTCTGAGTTCGAAATTGAGTGACTTGCTCACCCGGAACCATTTATTAGGGTCCGCCTTGGAAAATGGAACTTCCTCCATCTCGTCCACTGGCCTGGAGTCAATAGGGCTTCGTTTGGAGGGTAATTCAACCGCATCAAGAGGGAGGACCGAGGCCCCCCCCCCCAGTAGTCGTATGGCAGGACTAAGCAGTTTCTTGGTTTCCTATTACGAGCCGACCCCGGACTCAGTCGGAAACTTCATCTTCATGTGATAGGAAAATGGCACTGCCTGGAGGGAAGAGAGCCCAAGACGGCTGAGGATGGCATTGTATGCGGTCTTAACATTGACCACCATGAAATCCATCGCCTCGGTTCGGAAGGTTGGAGACTTCCCAGTTATGACATCCAGCGTGATGATTCCCTCAATTTAGACCGAGAATCCATGATGGGTGTAGCTTGCCAACTTCAACCATTCCTGAGAGAGCTTCAGTTTCTCGAAGGCTGCAAGAAACAGGATAGTAACCGAGCTCCCGTTGTCGACAAAAATTCGGTCGACCTCATGATTGGCGAGACTGAGGCTAATGACCAGGGCATCACAATGAGTGACCCGGACACCTTCGAGATCTTTGTCCAAGAATGAGACCGATAGCCCGGGATGCCGGGGCAGAAGGCAGTTGTGGACGGAGTTGACTTCACGGACAAAAGTTCAACAGGAAGAATTTGAATTCCCACCCATAGGCCCGCCGTGGACGCAATGGAGGATGGCCAATCCTTCGGAGCTCTGAGGTTTGGCTTCTGCTTCAGGTCGTTTGTTGGTACCCTGAGGAGGAGGGGAGATTCTCGGCTCATCTCTAGTAAATTTTTTCAGGCCTCTTCGGATGAGGGCTTCAATCTCAACCTTAAACACTCGAAAATTGTCGGTCTCACGGTCGTGGTCCCTGTGGAAGCAACAGTAGAACCTCTGGTCTATTTTCTTGTTACCATTGCCTGACCAGGGAGGATGCTGAAAGACGCCGTCGTACTCTATCTCCATTAGGATGGCGGATACACTCGCGTTGGGTGGAGTGAATTTGTCAAACCTAGGCACTGGATGTGGCCGCCTCTGCCCGGAGGCATCCTTCTAGGTTTTCTTTGGTGCCTCAACGTCGTCCGCCTTCCTCTTCCCTCTTGTAGGGAAATCCCTTCGGCCAGCTGGGTGCAATGCCTCTTCAGCTCGGATATACTTCTTGCTCCTAAGAAGGAGGTCAGGGAAGTCTATCGGAGGCTTCTTGGCGAGGGATGTCTTCAACAAGTAGTGCTTGACATTGTTCTGGAAAGCAGCGGCCGTGACCCCGGTATCTGGGGAGGGGATTAACCATGCTTCGAGCAGTGAATCTCTTCGGGCTCCCTATCCTTCTATTTCAGGTCTAGCAGGGATGCGCTTGTCATCTCAGCCTTTCGGTTGGAAATGAAGTAGGCGAGGAAAGCTTCCTCTAGCGGGTGGAATGAGAAAATGGAATTAGAGGCGAGTCGGGAATACCATTCTCGAGCTAGACCATGTAATGTGGCTGGGAAGGCACGGCAGAGAAGAGCATCCGATGTGCTGTGAATCATCATGAGAATTTTAAAACCGTCCATGTGATCAGTCAGATTCGATTCTCCGTTGTACGTTTTGAAGGCAGGGGGCTTGAAGGTTCTTAGAATCGGGGCCTCCGGGATGTAAGAGGATAATGGAAGTTGAACCGGCCGGTATCCTCGGGTCAACTGCCTCTCTCCTTCCTCGATCTGTGCCAAGCATTCTTCCATCTCTTGCAGACGCTTGAGGATTGTGTTTCCATGTCCCTTAGACCGGGTTGACCCGTGTGAATCCTGATTCTCGTCTCCTCTGGTACGACGATCATCTTCATCATGAGGATTGTGAGTACGTTCGTTCCGGGCTCCGCCTCGGAGGGCCTGAAGGACTTCGTCCTGGAATTCAGCGTTAGTCATGTGGCCTCCTTCCCTTTGACCGTTGGGGTGTCGGTGACCCCTCGGAGAACATATGCGATCCCAATCATTTTGGTGGGAGTAATGGCGGCTTCGGCTAGGACCGTGGTCGGAGGGCGCCTCGTTCCTAGAGTGGCTGAGGTGGTTGTTTTTGACATTACGGAGGTTTGTGGCCTCCTGGACCACAGGGTTTCGAGCGACCGAGTGGGAAGCACGCGGATGCTCGGATCGTCGGTGCTGAGACCTCTGAGGCTGCGACCCTTGAGTGATCACTCGGCTGCGTGAATGGTGAGGCGGAGGTAGAGGGTCGGTATGGTGACTTGCAGTGACAGTTTCCTTAGCCTTGGGGCCATTGGAGGAGAAGTCTACGAGAGTAGGAATTGAGGAAGAGGTTGGATCTGCGCGTTTCCCACAAACGACGCCAATCTGATGCTGCTGTATTTCGGGTGTGGGAGCAACAGGTAGTGAGTTCTAATTTTGAAGGGGGTGGACAGATCTAAGCCGTAGATCTGGATATGAGGTGTGGTTGGATAAGTGAATCTGCTGGTGGTCACCCTTCCTATTGGCCGCCAGATTCATGTACAAAGCCCAGAAACACCGTGAGTTTTTCCGGTGGCGGGCCCTCCGATTATCAAGTCAATGAATGAAAGTGAGATAAGGGTTTTGGAGGCTAAAGATTCATTACCTGATCATAGTGGATGCGGTCTGGTATTTATAGGCAGAGAGAGGGAACCCTAATTGACCGGGTTGACCCTTCCCTGTGGGCCGGATATGTGTAGAGGGCTGGTTAGCGGCCCATGGAGCATGCGGACTTGCTCCAGTGGATCTCTGGATCATGATGGAATCAGACGACTCAGATGATGCCAGATTTTTACCCACATTATTAACCAAGTCAGGGAACAAGTTAGAGACAACTGATGTAAGGCTCCAGCAAAAACGACGAACTCAAGGCTATGAATAGGTTTTCTCCCAACTCAATCCCCAAAATTTCAGATCATTTGGCTCGTTACATATTTTTCTCAAAAGAGAGAATCTACCTGACTACCCTCTTAGAATTTAATTCAACAATATTCTAATCTGAACCCATAATTCATATTTTAATTTTTTACCAACGTAAATGTAGTACTATGTTGGTTAGATCATAATATGGGTCTTCCTTTTGTGATAGCGCTCTTAGAAGGAAAGTCTACAATCAATAGAAGAAAACACTTATGGGGCATTTGGTACGTGGGAATGTGCAAGAGAATCTCATATTCCCTCTTAGATTATCTTATTTGGTATGTGACAAGCATAGTTTTGGAAGGAATGATAGATACCCAAGGAAATCAAAATCCTTTGTTAGGAAAGATTTTCATTCTCCCAAAAAAACCATGAGATTTGAGGATTCTCATGGGATTTCATAAGAAACAATAAAATAACTAAAAAAACTAGAATAAAAAAATATATTCCAACCTAAAATTATGGGATTTGAACATTCTCATGTGATTTCTATAACAAACAATTAAAAAACCCAAAAAAGTAGAATAAAAAAAATATTCCTACCTAAAATCATGGGATTTGAACATTCTCATGTGATTTCTATAACATACAATTAAAAAACCCAAAAAACTAGAATAAAAAATTACAATAATAAATGATTCCAAGGAATGCAATATACTATACCAAATGTGATAATGCAACATTTCCGAAAATCTTCATTTCCACCCTTACATTTCTGAGAATCTTTTCATTTCCAAGAATTTTTCAATTCGTGTACCAAACGCCTCCTTAAAATTAGCCATCTGAGTGAGGGAAGCTCCTATGAATGGAGAAACAAACTCGGACACTACATACCCATTTTTCGAGTTACTGATTCTATTAATAAGTAATCAATCTTGGTGTTGTGCACAAAGATAACAAGTGGGTAATCATCAAGTTTACTCCTATGTTCTTTTGGCATTGCAAGAGGAGATAATTGAACTCGTAAGTCATGCTGTTTTTGCCAATTATTCATAGCCATTTTCAAGTAAAATGAGCTTGTTTATTATTTTGTCTTTTTTTTTTGTTATTTATTAGCTAACATTCTTCTTTTGATTTGATTCTTGCAGTCTAATTTCTCGTCATCATATAATTAAAGGATTTGTTGATTAGATAGTCCCAAACCCTAGTAGGTAGTGGAATGCTGTACTATTTGTTTTACACCTTGTAAGACCTATTGCGATTTTATTATAATATATTGTATGGCTGGAGTCTTTTGACTCTATCCGTTTCATCAAAAGATAGTCCCAAACCCTATTTCCGAATTTAATGATATAACTAAGGGGGTGGCATGTTTGGAGTGGTGTGTTTGGATGTAAAAGAGCTATAAAAATTCAATTTCTACGGGGAAATACTATAGCATGCTTTACTTAGAGCACAACATTGTTCATAAATAATTTATTCTTTCCAGTTATTCTTTGTCATATACATAATTTTTGATATGCTATTTAAACCACCCAAATCCTCCTCTCCTGGCCGCTCTCCTGGCCGATGTAGAACTGAAGTCCCCATATATAAACATAGCCCCCTCCATGGCTCGGTTTTTTTTAGCTTCGATTTTGTTGAAGTTTTTTTTAGCCTAGTTTTTTTTTTGTTTCGTTTTTTTTCCAGTTTAGTTTTTTTTTGTTTAATTTAATTAAGATTAATTTAAATAAGATTAAGTGGCTGTTAATTGGGTTTCAATTTTTTAAAGAAATTTAATTAAGAACAATTTAGTTTAATTAGTTTAAACAATAATTAATTAAAATAAATTTCAAATAAAACATAAAGTTAAAAAATATTTTAAATTACGGATCGCTACAGTATTTTTACAACTCAAACAAAGCTAATCTTTCAAGCAAAACTTTACAATAAATTTTTATAACTCAAACAAAGCTAATCTTTCATGCAAAACCTTACAATAAATCTACGTCTAACCAAAATTATTTCAAGAAATCAAATTTAAGAATTTTATTTTTCTACAGTGTTCCTCCTTCTCTATTTCTTTTACAACCAACCAAACTATTTCTAAGCTGCGTTTGGATCTTGAGACGAAACTCACACTTCTTTAGTGGGTTTAGATCTAAGTGGATTCACAAGATGCTTATAAGCAGGATCTGGCTCCAAATTCAAGGCCAGTTTTTTGTTTTGTTTTTTTTTTTTTTAATTTGAGGAAGTGCATGCGAAGACAGTGGTTGGGCTGCTTGGGCATGGATATCTAGACATTTAAAATTTCAATCTTTCGAATCCCCCTCCCACACATCTCTGGAGCGATGGTGTGACTGACAAGTTAGAAGACTGGGGTCGAGTGGACCTGGACCAACAAGCGGAACCGTAGATGAAGGAGGGGCAGGCGACGAAGTACCAGGCACATTTTGGTTTGTTGGGACCTGCAAAACACCAGTTACATCAGCAAATAAATATAACAATCAATTTTATGACAGTGAAACAAATCGAATGCAAAAAAAAATATAACTTACATTAGTTTGTTCGTTGCCACCACGTCGACCACCACCACCACCACGTCCACCACCACGTCCACTACGTGGTGGTGGGCCAAAAGAGACACGTGGTCCATCCCCACGATTGACTCTACTACTACTGCCAGCCTCCGCACGTCCCTTATTCCGTGCCATTTTTTCAAAAAAAAGAGTATCCTACAATGATGAACGAGCAATCATTATTAACAGTACCAAAATTATTGTAGCAATTTAAATAAACACGGAAGCAAAAGAGACAGCTGACAAATTATCCTAATCTATAGGTGGAGATATTATCCTAATTTTACTCAAAACATCTACAACTGACAAATACAACTCACATATCCTAAATTCAAATAGTTGGTCTGTGAATTACAGTAAAAATATAATTAGAATTGCAGTAAATTTCTCCTCATTACAAATCCCAACTATATACTTATAATTGCAGTAAATTTATACTGATCACAAATCCCAAAGTCACAACTCTCAAATACAACTCACAAAAACAACTCACATATGCACAAATCTACAATTCTTTTTTTAAGTAAAATCAAAAATTGAATTCTAGAATCGTTCAAATCCCAAATTACACTTTCACAAAATCACATATGCACAATTGTACTTTTACTCACATATGCACATATGCACAAATACTACTCGCATATGCACAATTACACTTTTACTCACAAATCCCCAAATTCTACACACATTACAGACAAATCGTTCAAATCAAAGATATAGAGTTATATATTCAGGAAATCGTTCACAAATTCTACACACACCACCACATATTACACACAATATATATACAACATTAGCAAATATTGAGTTCTAGAAATATACCTCAAGCTTCACGCAAGAATTTAACCACCGCAAACACCACAAACCACCGCAATCACCACCGAATCGCGAGCGTCACCGACCTCAACCCCTTCTTCTTCAATCCACCGCAATCACCCAAAATTTCGAAAATAAAACTCAAGCACAACGTGAGAAACTAGATGGGGATGAGAAAGCGAAGATTTTAGGAGCTAATTGACGGCTAATTTGATGAAATAGGCAAGAAATCGCAGGTTTCGAGCGATGGGTTAGGGTTTGAAAAGGCGAGTCTTGAGGAGATGGAGAAGAAGTGAGATCTGTTTTGGGGGCGGGGGTTTAAGTCCCAATCGACACTCGCTTTTTGAAAAAGCGAGTGTGGTATAATTACCTCCGCTTTTTCAAAAAGCGAGTGTTGCTGGGCAAAGAAGCCCAAGACTCGCTTTTGGAAAAAGCGAGTTTGGTACAAACCATCCCGCTTTTTCCAAAAGCGAGTCTCAGGTTTCCAATTTTCTGAAACCCAAGACTCGCTTTTTGAAAAAGCGCGAGGGTTTGTACCAAACACGCTTTCTCAAAAAGCGAGTAGGGCGTTTGTGGAAATTAAAAAAAAAAGAGGTCGTTTGTGGCAATACTTTTGCAAAAAGGGTCAATTTGGGAAAAAAATCTGGGCTGCTTGGACATGGATATCTAGACATTTAAAATTTCAAAGTCATGATCCATGTCTTCCGGGTCAGAATACTATTAACTAATAATCACCACTAGGCTCGCCAAGTTAATTAATCCAATAAATCCAAACCTAACCCTATCCAATCCTCAGATTCCCGACTCACCTCACATGCATCCATGCATACTAGCTATAATCTTCAATCCAACTTATTTATTTATTTATACCCTCCCTAGCTCACTTCACTCTCGATCGATGCTAATTAATCTCATATCCCCAAATATTCATTCAATTTCTCATGGAAGAAGAATACAATGGGAGCGGCGAGGACCACCACCAGCTCATCTCCTCCCTCCCTCTCGACGACCGGTGGAACCCCGTCCGCATTCGCTACTACCATGGCTTTTGGTACCCGGAAATCCACCTTCCAGGTCTCCTAGCCTTCCGTCGCCGTTTCTCTCCTCGCCCCTCTGACATATTCCTATGTTCCCCACCTAAATCCGGCACCACTTGGCTTAAATCCCTCGCATTCGCCATCCTCAACCGCGGCTCCCACTCTCCCTCCTCCCCACACCACCCCCTCCACAGCCTTCACCCTCACGACGTTGTCCCCCTTATCGACGAACTTTATTGGCGAGGTCAAGATCCCAACCTTGATCCCAACTCTAAGCCTAGAATTTTCAGTTCCCATGCAGCCTACCAACTCCTCCCTCAAACCCTAAAATCCTCCTCCAGGTGCAAGCTCGTTTACATATGCCGAGACCCTAAGGACACAGTCATATCCGGTTGGCACTACATTAAGGCGATGACCCCCAAATCAATGGAACCAGTGAGTTTGACTGATGCATTTGATATGTATAGTAATGGGGTTTCCTCTTTTGGACCAATCTGGGAGCATCAGTTGGGGTATTGGAATGAGAGCTTGAAACGGCCATCGAATGTTTTGTTTTTAAAGTATGAGGAGGTGATGAAGGAGCCGCTGGAAACCGTGAAGAGGTTGGGGGAGTTTCTAGGGTGCGGGTTTACTGAGGAGGAGGAGAAGGAAGGAATCATGGAGGAAATTGTGAGACTCTGTAGTTTCGAGAGTTTGAAGAATGCAGAGGGGAATCGGAAAGGCGATAGGGGATATAAGGGAATGGAAATTACAAATGCTTCATTCTTTAGGAAAGGACAAGTGAGGGATTGGGAGAATTACTTGACTAATGAGATGGCAAAGAGGTTGGATAACATTTTCGGGGAGAAGCTTTCGGGGTCTGGGTTGAGTTTTTAGTAAGGGTTTTATAAAGGTAGAGGCCGAGGCAAATTAAGCTGATTTCGTTTTACAAGTGAAATATTGTTTTCTCAAAGTATGTTGTCCTATCTTTTCTTTTTTACTTCCTCTTCATGTCTCCGCCTCCATCAAACTATCTTAATCAGATCTTAATCAGATGAATCTATATCTTATTGTAGCATAAATGATTGCTTTACTTCTAGAATATTGCAAAATAAGATGCGATTGTGATTGGATTCTTTGTACATGACTAGTGTACGTACGTGTTTTTTGTTGAAAAACATTCTTTTTTAACAAAAATATTGAGGACCTATTTTGAAAGAAATAATAGATATCAACTGCGAAAATAATACTCACTCCGTTTCACTTTAAGTGATATTTAGGGGTTTTTATCTTGTTTCACTTTAAGTGATATTATTCAATTTTTTTCCTTTTTTTTCCAAGAACACTCTTATTTATGTTGAAGTTTTATCTTAATTACTCATCTTAATCCTATCAACTATTTTTAGAAAATTGTAGTTTCAAGTTTCTAGATTTTATTTTCTCCAAAAATTTAATGCAAACTCCCCCTCACCTACTACTTGCAACTCTATATATTTTCCAAATCAAAAGTACTACTCCTACACTCTTCCTTAATCTGTGTGCAATTACTCCTAGTAATTAATCATAGAGACTTATTAATAAGGGTATAAAGGGAAAAAAATATTTATCTCACCCTTCCTTAATCTGTGTGCAAAACTCCTAAATATCACTTAAAGTGGAACGGAGGGAGTATGTATATTGTTCGGCGGCAACAGTTCCCTAAATTTTAAATTTTAGAATTCAGCCAGGAATGGAGTTTACAGCCGAAGAAGAAGAAGGTAAACAACTACAATGAAAAAGTACAATCTCTCAAGGCCAAAGTCTCCTACTTCTTTCTTTCATCTTCTCCTTGAACAGCTGCTTGCTTCTTCCCTTCATCTTCTCCCTGAACAGCTGCTCCTAAATTTACAGATGCATGTGAGATTGCCAATTGGCAACAAAATGACGAAAGAAATCGGCTCACCTAACAATTTAAAATATAATATTATGACTGGCCCCTAAAAGCCGATTTTGATATGCGTTCATGAATGGGCTAGGTCTGGATGCGTAGTCCATTTAGTTTGTACATATATATATATGTTTAAGCTAGAGCCAGCAGCCCAAAGGCCAATTATATAGTTAGAAGTAATGAAAATTTTCTTTTCCTTTTCTGATTTGCAATAATAACAAAAATGATCTTTGACCGAAGCTACGGCTCTAATTTCATCATTGATTTGGCTACTAACGGCATAGCAAGTAATCTAATTTCACATAATATCATGCAATTGGTGAGTGATATTACTATTAGCGGAATTCGTTACTTCTATAGAAAAATTAATGGCTGTGTTAACTGTGCGATGAAGATAGGTCGAAAGAGTAATTAGAATTGTTGTGGACTACAATTACTGATTCTGAGCTTCTAACTCTTATATAAGATGATGCTAAAAGGGTTCAAACGTTCTCGTTTTATTGGTATGTCGTAGTTTGTTGTTTTATTTCTCGGCTTAGCACCCCCCAAAAAATGCCCCCCCAATCGTGGTAGAGTCCGAAGACTTCAGCCAAATTAGATTAAATCAAAAGGAATTACAAAGTCAATAGATACATGCGGAGAGATTCAGAATAAAAAAATAGAAAGAAAACAGTAATCCCTCTTCATATGAGAAGGAAAAGAGCAAAATATAGAAAAACCTAGCTAAACAAAGTCATCCAATAGCCAAGGATAGCCAATAATGTATCTTCGCCATCAGCTTGAAATAACAACTTATAGTATTCCTGAGAGCATCCACAATCGTTTGCGATATTTGATATTTTCTCATATTTTCAGAAATCGGTTGCTTGCAGTCGTTTGCTATTTTGTCATATTTTGACAAAATCGCTGTAGTAGCTTCTCAAATTTGAGAAACGAACTGGCGATTCTCAAATTATAGAGAACGGAACATATTGTTCCGATACTATTTTTAAAATTTTTTTAAATGAGATCTGTTCTTTCGTCTGACCTTTTTTTATATAATAAAAATGATCAGACGGTACAAGTCTGAACAAAAAAAAAATCGGTCAAACGAGACATGTTGTCCCGTTTCATGCTTTTTTGGCTTGGACAGGACAACTCCAGCCCAAAATCTGATTAGGTTAGTGTATAATTTTAAGTATGTTTAAGATATATGTTATTATTTAATTTATTTAATTAACATATTTTAATATCTAATCATTAATTAATTAACTGTAATAAAAAAAACAGACGAAATAACATGTACCGTCTTTCTCATCTTTTAGCAAATCACCGTTGCACTGAAATTTTCATATTGCTATTTTTATTTGTCATTTTGCCATGTTTTTTTAGCAAACGATTGTGGATGCTCCGATCCTATCTTTTGAAATAAAATGGATTCTTGGTTTATTTTTTATAGGAAGAAAGAATATAAAATGAGTCCATCACAATTATTTCGTGCCTTTTTTTGGCTAATACAATTATTTCATAACATTTTTTGAGTAAAGTTATTTCATACTTGATCCAATATTATATCAATTAACATTTACCATACTTCCAGGGTCGGTTCTGAGTTCTCGAGGGTCCGAGGCGAACTCCCAAAATGGAGGCCCGCATACACTAAAAAAAATATATATATATGTACAAAAAAATTGCACACTGTTGAAAGCAAAATACGCAAAAATATTTAAATTTGTTTTAAATCACTCAAATTTAAAGTCTCAAATT
Organism: Hemerocallis citrina; assembly: GCA_017893485.1. Classification (NCBI taxonomy): domain Eukaryota; kingdom Viridiplantae; phylum Streptophyta; class Magnoliopsida; order Asparagales; family Asphodelaceae; genus Hemerocallis; species Hemerocallis citrina. The sequence goes on from JACEHZ010000200.1 coordinate 621,890, forward strand.
CAATTCAAGTCTTCAAACCTAAACCCAAATAATTTTTTTAAAAAAATTAAAAGCTCAAATAATTATTTTTGAGGCTCCTAATAACAGTATTTTTCTTTTACGCAAAAAATACGTGCCTATATTTATAAGGGAATTACAAATTTGGAACTTCCTAAAATCACAAAAACGCCGAGGGCCTGAGGCGGCCGTCTCACCCACCTCAAGAGTGGGGCCGGCCCTCCATACTTCACATTTTCTTTTTTCTTTTTTAAATATTATATCAATTAATCATCAAAACACCTAACATTATATCAATTGACAGTGATCATACTTCACATTTTATTATTTTTTTTTTTTTATAAAAACATTATATCAATTAACCATCAAACACCTAGAATAGTACAGCAACGTTATATACCAATCCTGGATGACCTCATACGCTTTCTTTTGAGACAAGAAGATATTTTCCATCAAATAACTCCACATATATATAATGTCTTCCTTAATTTTTTTTTTTATAAAAAAAGCTTGGTTCCTTGAGTTGGTTGGGTTACTTGGGTTCATTGGGATCCCACTAGATGCACTATAATGTACTCCTCTCTATTCACCTTTTTACTCCCATCCAATAACGGGCCAAGTTAATTAGAGGTCATTAACAGTGCATGCCATCTCTCTTTGGCCCACAAATTATCTTTTAAGTCAACAAATTGATTGAAGGAGAGTTAAAGCAACCACATCCCACTCCCAAACCTAACTATTGTTGTTGTGTTTTTAAAAAGTGAAACAGAGGATTCTAGGAAACCCTGTCATTTCTTTGATGCAGGACTTGTGAATCCCAGAAATACAATATTTTCTGTTACCAAATCTGAAAGAATGTTTGATTCTGCTAAGGAAAAATATTCCTGAAATTGTTAAAGAGTTCTTAAAGATCAAGCTCCTAAGAGCATCCACAGTGGTGTTTCTCATTTTGTCAAAAATGACTGCAACAGTAATAGCAAATAGGATCGATCGCTGCAGTGGTTGTTTGCTATATTGTTTGTATTTTGCCAAAAATTGAGTGGGACGGTATATGATATACCGTCTCACAAAAAAGAAAACCTCTCAGACAAAAGATGTCTGAGGAGTTTTTTAAAATTAAAAAAAAACCTCTCAGACGGGATACGATCTCTTGTCTGATCTCAGACGGGATATGATATCCCGTCCTTTATAATTTGAGAATTGGTATTTGGTTTCTCATATATGAGAAACCGATATAGAAAATTTGCTATAAAATAGAAAAATGAAAAACCATTGCAGCGCTCGGTTTGCTATAAAATGACAATTTGTCATTTATAAAAAATCACTGTGGATGCTCCAATAATTTTAAAAATTGTTAGGGGTTTTCGAATATAAAAAATTAATGTGTATTTTCTATTAGGACTCCACAATTTTGGTATGTTCTATTAAGTCTCCAAAATTGCAAATGTTAGACGCAAATAAGTCTATCTGGAAATTTCAATCAAAACTAACTCAGGCATAGTTAAATTAAATCCAAAAAAAAATATCCATCTTGCGTTTGGTAGTGACTCGTCTAATAACAGTATCATCGTCTTTTTCTTTTCCTTTAAGTAAAACGGAAGGAGTAGTATTTTAGGTCTAGAAGATCTTAAAAGCAAGTGAATATTTTGTTGGGAGTAAATAGAACTACGGATTTGTTATGAGTTATAGAAATAGTGGGATAATAAAATCCTGCTGAAAATTATACTAAATGTTTTTTCGGATTGTACTTTTATTTCTACTAGGAAATATAATTAATGTTATGTACTAAACAGTAATAGAGAATTATGAAGCATGGCGCTGGGAAGTGGGAATCTTTTTTTTTTGAGTTAAAAGGTGGAATAAAACCACCCTGTTTCATTAATAAGAAATTAATAAACAACCCCACAGAATCGGGAGAGAACAAAAATGCAGTGCAGGAAATAAAACATAAACCCCCAACAGATCCCTGGGGGGTGGGTTTCATCATCTAAACCTCAGACAGCAGGAAAAAAAAAACATAAAACCCCCAACAGAACCCTGGGAGGTGGGTTTTATCCTCTAAACCTCAGACAACCACAGTACATGGAAATGAAACAACATAAATAGACACAGTGAGTGCCACTGACGCAACTGGGTTGTAAGGCGGCTGTACTCCTCAATCCAAAGTCAGCCCGATCTCTATCTCCTCATCGTCAAAATCTTCCACCTGGAAGACCTGTGCAATCCGCCCTCTCGCTCCTGAGGCAGCAGCTGTAGCCCAAAAGGAAATCAGACGCATGATGAGTGTAAGGTTACCAGAAATAGAATTACATGAAGCACGGAAATAAAAATTGTTCCTATCTAGCCATAACACCCATGTGGTTGCTGCAATGGCAATGTACCAAGCCTCCTTCATGTCGTGACGGGTTGATGCAAATCTGGGACCAACCCAAAGTTCATCATACTCTCTTGGGTAGTCACTTGTACCTAAGGCTCTTAAAACTTCTATCATGACGGCCTTACTTCGTGTGCAGTGAATAAACAGATGGTTCAGATCTTCCGTATGTGTGTTGCAAAATCCACAGTCGGTCGCAATGTGAGGTTGCCTCTTGGCTAGGTTCTCTCTGGTGAGTATAGCATTGTTGAGCACAAGCCAAAGGAAGACTCTGACTTTAAGAGGTGTTTTTGCCTTCCATAACACCGATGCCCAGCTGGGTCTGCATCCCCGATAGTGAATTCTGTGGTAAAAGGACCTCACCGAGAACACTCCCTTCTTCTCAAGTCCCCAACGTAACTGGTCTGGGCCTTGGGTACACAGTACCCCAGATTGGGTAATTCTCGTCTGTAGTTCACGCAGTTGCTGACGCAAACCTGGTGAAAGCCTTCCTTGGAACGACGGTCTCCAAGTCCCTCTTTTCCACGCTTCTGCCACCGACAAATTTGGTCGGTTCGTTTTTTCATACAGCTCTGGAAAATTGTCCTTAAGAGCGAGTGGACCACACCATTTGTCCCACCAAAACCTGGTAGACCGTCCATTACCAGTAATAGACGTAACTGCTGAATTGAACGGTCCACTGGCTTTTGAGATTCCTTTCCAGAAGCGGGAGGCCTTAGCTCTCACTCGGAAGCCTAAACTTCTCGTCCCTTTACCTCGAAGGTAGGGTTGAATAAACTCCTGCCATCCTTCCCACAGTGGTGAAACACCTTCCACCACCATTTGCCTAGGAGAGCCAGGTTCATATCTCTAAGGTCAATGATACCTAACCCTCCGTGTCTCTTCTTCATGCAGGCAATATTCCATTTAATAAGGTGATAGCCTCCCTTATTTGAGTCTGCCCCTTTTCAAAGGAATCTTTTTCGGATTCGGTCAATTCTTTGGATCACCCACTTTGGGAGTTCAAAAAACGACATGTAGTAAATTGGTAGGTTGGATAGTACTGAGTTGATGAGTACCACTCTACCCCCGAGCGAGAGCGATTTGCCCTTCCACCCAGACAGTCTGTCTTCCACCCTGTCTATAATAGGCAACCAGTCAGCCTTAGTGAGTCTCCCTGGTTTGAGCGGGAGCCCTAAATATTTGATCGGGAACTCCTCCGTCGCACAGTTTAGAATGGTGGCATGCTCCCGTGCTTCTGCTTCTGAAAGAGTGATTGGGACCAACGTGCTCTTGTGGAAGTTAATCCTAAGGCCTGACCAGGCCTCAAAGCAATAAAGGACCCCTTTAAAGCAGATTGTCTCCGTTATAGAGGCATTTCCAAAGAGTAGGGTGTCGTCAGCATATTGTAGTATCGTGCATCCTTGTTTAGTGGGGCTGCAGGCCACAGGCGTTATCCATCCTTTTCTGTGACAGTTTTCCATCATTCCTCTAAGCACATCCGCAACAATAGTGAATAACAGTGGGGATAGCGGATCTCCCTGCCGGAGTCCCTTCTTGCAAGGAAACGATGGACCGGTTCTTCCATTCACCGATATTGCCGTTTTGCTAGAGTGCAACCATTGTTTGATCCATCTAATCCATTTGTCTCCGAAGCCTCTCCCTCTGAGCACCTCCAACAAACACTCCCAATCCACGGAGTCGTATGCCTTCTCGAAATCCAACTTTAGGAGGAAGTTCTTGGAGTTACTCTTGTGACAATGGTGGATAACTTGTTCAGCGGTGGCCACGCAGTCCAGTATACATCTGCCCTTAATGAAACCCGTCTGGGTCTTATTGATAAGACTGTCCATTATACTTCCCAAGCGGATCGCTAGGACCTTAGTGATGATTTTCGCCGAGCAGTTTATCAGGCTAATTGGTCTAAAATCCCCAACGCATTTGGATTCCTCTCGTTTGGGGATCAACACCACTTCTGCAAAGTTGAACATTCCCAGTCTCAGATTGTTGTGGTAAAATTCCTCCATTAGACCCATAAAGTCTCCCTTAATTTCTTCCCAGAACACTTGGAAGAACATCATGGGAAAGCCATCTGGTCCAGGCGATTTGTCTGCTCCCATCTGATTGACGGCCGATTTGACTTCTATTTCTGAGAAAGGTGTCTCCAAGGAGGAAAAGTTATGGCCTGATTCATTCTGATACTCTTGCCAGTAATCCTCGCTCATTGGGACCCTATAATCATTCTTCCTCCCGAAGAGGTCCTTATAGAAAGTCTGAAAGGTTGTGGAGATCACCTTTTCGTCTTGTGATGTACCCGAGTCTGTCTGAATTGAAAGGATAAGATTGGATCTCCTTCTAGCGCTTGCCACCCGATGGAAGTAGGCCGTATTCGCGTCTCCCTCTTTGAGCCACGAAATCCTCGACCTTTGTTGCCATTTGATCTCTTCTAGTCTATAAAGATTGGCTATGTTCTCACGGAATTGTAATAGCTTGCTTCACTCTTCCTGGGAAAGGATTCTGGACTCTTCAATCCTCTCTAGCTCATCAATACCTTCCAGAAAGGATTCTTTAGCATGCCAGATGGTAGAGAACCTAGATCGGTTCCATCTTGCAAGCCTCTTTCTCAACCTTCGGATTTTTCCACACCAGCGAGATGCCGCATCCCTGCCAGCAATTGGGAGCGCCCAGTTCTCCATAACCAAGTGATGGAATCCCCGAATTTCCAACCAGGCCTTTTCAAATCTAAATTTCCTAGGCCTACGTTGTCCTCGAATTCCCGCATCGAGAAGGATCGGGGTGTGATCTAATGTTGGTCTAGGAATCGCTCTAGCCGATACTAAAGGAAATTTAGCTTCCCAGTCCATGGAGACTAGAATCCTGTCCAACTTAGCCATAACCGGGGCCGCCTGCATATTAGACCATGTAAAAAGTCTATCATTGATTGGGATATCGATCAGTTCCAGCTCCGTGATCAGTCTATTGAACTCCTCTCTATCCCTGTCACTGGCGCCTCTCCCCTTGTGCTCAAAAGCAAATCTTGTGATGTTGAAGTCCCCACCCACAATCCAGGGCCCCGACCACTGTTGACGAATGTCGACCAGTTCTTGCCAGAAGGCCTCCCGGTCTGTGGCCACATTCGGCCCGTAGACAACAGTAACTGTCTGGGTCTAATCATCAGACCGTCGTTTCAGCCGGGCCGTCTGGGAGAACGTTCCACCGTGTACCTCTATACAGAAGAGGATATCCGAGTTGAAACCTGTAGCAATCCCCCCTGAGGCACCTACTGACGGTCGTAACAGCCACTCCTTGATTCTATTGCCTCCAACTCTTTTGAGTTTGAGTCCGTGTTGGAGTTTGGTCTCCTGCAGCCCAACAACTTCCGCCTTGGAGTTGTTAATGATGTCCCTAACCATATCTATCTTCCCCCTATCCCCCAGTTCCCGAACATTCCAGAAAAGTGTATTCATTGAGGGACACTGTCAACAGAGATCGTTGGGGGATGTGCGGTCCCGACTACATCCTCGAGAATGATAGTCGGTCCAGCGCCAAGGCAATCTTTATCAGCCTCACAGATACTAGGTTTTGCTCTCTCAGTTTCCCAATCCCTCATTTTGTTAAGTAGAAACGCGTTGCGTTCTTTATCAAGCACTTCCAAACCACAAGTAGTAGCTAATATAAAGACTTCATAATCTGACATGAAATTTAAAATATTAGCGAGAAATGTTTTTGTACCTCCATTGACGTGTTTTGCCGCTTTAGCGCTCGTCGCTCTCTCCAAAAAGTCATCCAAGGACTCCGCATGAGCCCTCTTCGGTGAGCGGTGAACTCTGCACCCAACTGTCTTCTGAGACTGACCTGAGCTTCTTCTGGGAGTTGAATCTAGTATGTGGAAAATACTATATCTGGTGAGCGTCCCCTTTGGGTATCTGCAACGAATTCAGGATCCTCAGAGTCCTCATCGTCTGTAAGAGTGAAGTCAACCTCCAGGTTAAGACGCTCATCTGAGTCTTCGCCACTATCTGATAACTGACTTAGATCTTGTATACTGTGCCTTGACAGTGTGGACTCCTCCACGAGCCCAACCATCGTCGTCTGCTCTGCCTCAAGAGCATTATTTCCCGCGGCGGACCCCTCATTGGGCCCACACTCCAAAGAATTTGTCAGAGCAATTGAAACACACACATTCGGAGCTGGGGAAGATACTATGGACCCCTCTATAGGCCCACAGACAGTACTCGCACCAACCCCTCCCGCATAGGGGTTTAATTCCCCACTAGTACCGCCTAAGCTAACCTTGTTCCTGCGGAGTAGCGTACCGTTTGCCTCGAGCGCTGCGTCCACCATCTGTTCACAGTGGGGGGTATGTTTACCCCCCTAACAGCTGTCAGCAGTGGATAGGCTGCAGGGTCGGTGGGCTCTGGGTTCAACACCAGCATTGAATGCCTTGTTTGCTTCAATACCAGCGTTGCTATGGCTACACCACTCTCATCTCTTCCCTTTCCAACCACTCTCCCCTCCATCAGAGCCTTTCTCTCTTCCGCTCTGGCATCTTTCCCATTATGGCTTGCCTCTAAAACTCCAAAATCGCTGTCTTTTAGCCGAAAACCATCCGCCTCTAAAAGCCGTGCTCTCTCACCCACTTCCTCACCTCCTACCCCCTGCTGCTTCGAGCTCTCTAAGGGGATGCTTGACAGCTTAGCACTTCTCAGATCCCTTTCTGGGCTTTGACCCACCTGCTCCTCCGAAGTAGCTTTTTCCTTTTCTGGAGCAAACCAGTTCTTTACGACCCATTCCTTAGTCGACAGCCCTCTTTCGCCTGCCACCTTCCCTAAAGTGGCGACCTGCCCCCCCACCCCCCTACTCAAAACCTGCATGCTACTGCGTTCTGCAGCGTTGCCATTAATGGTATCTGAGATACCTGTACCCTTCCTCTGGGTCTCTGCATGCCCCTCCGAATAAGGAAAGTTGACTGGGGCCACCGTTCTGTTCGGCGTGTTGGAGGCCTCCTGAGGTTTTTGACCGTTGTAACTGACGGGACGGCCCCTGCCTTCACCAGTTCCGTTCCTTGGGTACTCGTTATGTTCTTAGAAATCTTATAATTTGTGGGAATTGTTCAATCTTTTGAATTAAATGCCACTTAGGATGTTAAGAAGAGGCTAAATACAAGAGTTTTATTTTTTGCGTTTTTTTAGAATCCTAGTATTCACCCCCCGTTTTTTAGCTTGCCCCACATTATTAAGTTGACCTTTATAAATTAAAATTCACAGACATATCATTTTTAAGTTGTGGGGGATAAACTGTTTGCTCACCCCACCTTCCCTCTCAATTTCTTGGTTCCGCTTCCCCCATCCGCTCCCCCCATCCAAAAAACTAACAATTCACATCCATCCACCCCAATTTTCTTTTTCATCTTTCTCCCCCTTATTGTTTTTTCAAATCACTGACTATTCATCTTCATGCAACTCTCTAATGGAAGAAGTGGAAAAAGAAGATGTAATGTCCCGATTTTCATGAAAATTTTTAATTTGTGCTCGTGCAAATTTTTATAGTATAAAAATCTTATAATTATCTTCATTATGGATAATGTGTATATGTATATATATGTATATGTGTTCTCTAATTATTTTCATAAAGGCCCATTAAATAAAGCCCATGAGCTATTTCTCTTTTATTACAACTTGTAATGTTAAATATTTTATAAGATTATTTTTGTAAAAATAATGTACAACTTTTGTGGGGGACTAGTGAGTGCACGTGCATGAACACACCAAGTAGGGGCCGGTTTGTGCAAGAGTGTGTGGGTAGTTATTTTTCAGTGTGTGGGTGGTTGCTATAACTCCTACTCTCATCCTCACTTCCTAAATTAAGTATAAATACCCCCCCCCCCCCCATTTCTTCTCCTCTTAGTACAATAAAAATTTGATAAGAGAGAAAAGATTAGAGTTGAGTTGTTCTTTGGAGACCGGCCACCATTGCCATTTGGAGGATTCGTTTCTGGCAAGGAACAAGAAGGAGGAAACGTACATCGCAACTAGGAAGCTTTAAGGGATTTCGCTTTATCTCTTCAAAAAGGTGGGTGTTTCTCATGACTTCTAGAATAGAAATCATGCTAGGATTGAGATTGATTTGTCATTATGCGTGTGAAAAATTAGATTGATGGAATGATTGTTATATTGAAATCTTCCATGTGAAAATTTAAATGAATGGTAAAAGAACTAAAGACATTTGAGAAACTGGAACTTACCTGTACAGTCGACCGATTACGTCGAACAGTCGACTGGTCTGATGAAATAAAATATGTATAGTTCGAAATTCCATGAAATGATATGTTTAATGTGTGTTATTATCTTGATTTTAATTTAGCATGCTAATTCGGAGTTAATATTCATCTCTGCAGACAGACAATGAGTAAAGGAAAAATGTATGGTTAGAAATCGTAATTGTGTGAAAGAGAACACTAGTTATGGGAATTCCACATTAAATTGTAAAATATGTTTATGATGATGGTAACTGGATAAAATTGCATGTTTATATCGATATTGAACATACTGTAGTTTAATAAAAGTGCTGTGTGCTAAGCGACAGACAGAAGGAAGAAATATTTCCTTAATTCGAAATTTAACTCTATTCAGTCGACCAAATAAATGTAGTAGTCGACCATCCTGAACAATAAAAATTTTCGAATCAAAACCCTGCGGAACAGCCGACTGGTTTGAGTAACAGTCGACTGCCCCTTGATTGATATTTTAGAGTTGTAAACACTGCGGAACAGCCGACTGGTCTTGTGCAGCAGTCGACTATTCCAAAACTTTTCTTGAATAATTTCCTTGCTGAATAAGTCGACTGAGTATGTTCTGAGTCGACTGTCCAGATCTTTTTTTCGACATCTCAGAATTCTAGATTTGCTTTCTGATAAATATTATGTATCTATTGTTGATGAATAAAGATTGGTTGTGACATTTTAGATCTGTCTTTGCATGAAATGAAGTAAAACATTCTATTGAACTTGTGAAAAATTGTATGATTGTGAAAGCTATGAACATGAAAAGAAAAATCTACTATAATTATGAAAAATGAACTTATGAGTTTGAAAGATTCGATTCTTGGAAATTGTGAATTGAAATTGAAAACTAGAGGGTAGCTAAGTCTCACACCGGCAATTGAAAAGAAATGAATTGAAATGAATTGTTGAAATGAACGACCAAGGTTTGGGTCATGTTGAATGAATGATTAAGTCCGGTATAGGTGAGAGGATAACTCTAGAGATTTGATTTTGTTCATGATTCTACTAAACTAAGGACTAGATATATAGTGGAGATGTGATGAAAGTAAGAGAAAAACATGAGTATGAGGACCATCGGATTGGCGGTGTGGGAGTGATCCATAGGCTGCCTGCTTGATGCGTCAAGATATGGCGTGGGCACTACTCCAGAATTATCATCCCGGTGGCGACGCTTGTGGTTGTTTGAGTGGCTACGGGTGGTGCCATTGTTCCATGGCGGAGGCTGAATTGTCCATAGTCTGCCTGCTCGATGCGTCATGTCAGTGCGTGGGATTCCCCTCCAGGCTGCCTGGACATGGGCTCGTAGATCATAGAACATCTAAGATACTTACCATAGTTACCGTAGTAGATTAAGTCATGGCGAGGAATTGAACCGTATTAAATGAAGTACGATTAAGGGCTTGCCCTCGGACCTATGTAGTATGGGATGCATAGAATCCGAATAAGTGTGCATTAGTATCATACAACATAATAACTGCATTAAGGACTAAGTGCTCAATCACAACACGACATCAACAGGATAGCCCCTTTAGCTTTGTTTGTGAACAAGTTTGTGATTTGTTAAGAAATGAGAATCGTTATACTATTTCCGGCATAGAGAGGATGGTTGTGTATAATTTTCGTCGGTTGAATAAACTGGCGTACCCACAGTTTTGTATATAGGATAAATAGCTTGATAAAGATTAAAGGAGAACTGATGCTTATCGATTATTCATTGTTGTATCTTTATATAATGTTGTAAATTGCTTCCGCTGTCATTACATGTAAACTATTGTGATATATGCTTCCGCTAAAAAATGTAAAGTGTAAAGATGTAAAAAGTTTATTTCCTTGTAAAATTGTACTAAATAAAGCGTAAAGAACTTGTGGAATCTCGAATTCAGTTGTATTTCGAATTCGGGGTGTTACAGAGTGGTATCAGAGCCACGCTTCACACTTGTACAAATTTATAAGGAACGACACCCTAGAAGTGGACATTAGAGTGTGTATTGAGTCTAGAGATTTAAATGTAAGTTACTTACATTTGTGTTGTTCTATAATTTATGTTTCTTCCTCTCTATTTCTAAGAAGGCCGATCACTTCGACCCTGCTGGAGACGACAATTGGCATATCATTGAGGAAGAGTACTACCCAGGGCAAGCAGACTCCGAAGGAGAGGAATAGCCTGTGTCCCGAGAGATTACCCCACCTCCGGACTCATCTGATGATTCTTCTTCTGACGAAGAAGAGGAACCTGTTCCGAATAGTCTTGTTGCGTCTCTTCAGAGGTAGGTAGAAACACTGCAGGAGAGAGTTTGACTATTACAGGCTCAGTTGGCGAAGCGCAAGAACGATTTTGCAGTTCTCAGTCATCGTGTATGGGAACTCGAGAAAAGGAAGAATATGACTGATGTGCTGAAGGAAGAAGTTGATGAACTACGGGAAGAACTTCATGAAGCAAAGAGAAACCGTAGGAGTTAGACTGTTTTAGCTTCTACTGCTTTCATTCTGATGTCAAGAAATATTTTTTAATTCGAATGTATAAAGTTTGGAATTCAGTAAAATGCAAGTTGATTTAAAACTCATGTCTTATACTTCGAATTTAATGGATCTTTTGCATCAGAATATTGCTAGAAGAAGAGCTAGAAATGGTGAAGGTCTGGACTTGGAAACAGAACTTGCGAGGGTCTATCAGACACTCAACGTCGTGACCATGAATCAGAACCAAGGAAGGAGGCCTGTGAATCCAGTGCCCGAGGTAATTAAACTTGTGGAATCGTTCAAACGAATGAAATCACCTGTGTTCGAAGAGAAGTCATACCCTGATGCGGCTGACAACTGGATCCGACAGGTAGATACTATCTTCGAAGTCTTAGAGACCCCGGAAGGCAGCAAGGTGAAGTTGGCGACTCTGCAGCTCGAGAAGGATGCGGCTGTGTGGTGGTAGTCGATGAAGCAGACATTGGGAGGTATTGTTCTTGGCTGGGAGGAATTTTTGGGAGAATTCCGCAGTCACTATTTTCCCTCCGATGTCCAGGAGAAGAAGGCTATGGAGTTTCTATCGCTACAGCAAGGTGACATATCAGTCAGGGAGTATGAGACTAAATTCACTCAGCTCTCAAGGTATGCTCCTGAGTTAGTAATGGATGAGGCGAAGAAGGCTAGTAAGTTCGAGCATGCGTTGATGTTGCGCTTGAGGTCCAGGATGATACCTCTCGGTATCAGGAGGTTTGACAAGCTAGTCAAACGGGCAGCAGCCACGGAGGCAGACATGGAGCAGTTCCACGCTGTTCAGAATAGGAAGAACAACTAGAATATTGGGAAGAGGCCCGCAGTTACTGGGTTGCCAGGGGACAGTCATCAGCCCAGAGGTTCAAACCAACGGGAGCAAATACTGTCAACATAGATGGGAGACCCGAAAACAATTGGGTGAGACCTCCTATGGTGACTTGTTTCAATTGTGGGGAGACAAGTCATTACCGATCCCAGTGTCGGAAGTTGCAGGATGTTGTCCAGAGGGGACCAACTCAGCAGGCTGGGAAGAGACCGTACCAACAAGGGCGAGTATTTGCCTTGACCGAAGATGATGTCGATGAAGTATATCATGTCATCACTAGTACGAGGGCGGATGTTTAGAGGTTCATGCTGTTTTCTTTTCCCGTTAATTTAATGAACTGTTGCGTAATGAGTATGTATTATGTAACAGGAGAACTTTATTTGAATGGAATGGAAGCTGTTGTTCTGTTCGATACTGGATTCTCTCATACTTTTGTGTCTCCTAAATTTTCTAAAGTGTTGGGAGTTGAACCAAAGATCTTTTCAGGCAAGATTTAGCAGTAGCTACTCTATCAGGGGAGACTCTAACAACTGATCGGTACTATGCTGACTGCGAGATCGTGATTGGAAATAGAATTTTTGGGATCGATTTGATCGAGCTGAATGTTTTGGGAATCGATGTTATCATTGGCATTGATTGGATGTCGGTGTACAGTGCAAGCATCAAGTGCAAGACCAAGACGGTAACAGTGAAGGCTCCAGGAGGACCTGAAGTCACTTTCCAAGGGAAGAGAAGATGTTCAGAGTTGGTTGCTGCTATCAGCCAGAAGAAAGGGATTCCTACGGAGGTGCAGCTGATTCCTGTGGTTCGTGACTATCCGACTTGTTCTTGGATGATTTTCCTAGGTTACCCCCGCATCGTGATGTAGAGTTCAGCATCACTGTTCAACCAGGGAGTGCACCCATTTCTAAGGCATCATATAGGATGACACCGGTGGAGCAGGATGAGATCAAATGGCAGATTGAGGAACTGTTGGAGAAAGGCTTTATTCAACCTAGTGCGTCACCTTGGGGAGCACCAGTGCTTTTGGTAAAGAAGAAGGATGGTTCGATGAGGATGTGCATCGATTACCGAGAGCTGAATAAGGTCACTGTTCAGAATAAGTATCTTATTCCCCGAATTGATAATTTGTTCGATCGTCTACAAGGAGCTGCTGTTTTCTCCAAAATAGATCTTCGATTGGGATATCATCAAGTTCGAGTGAAAGCTGAAGATGTGCATAAGATTGCGTTTAGAACTCGACATGGGCATTACGAATTCTTAGTTATGCCGTTTGGAGTGACGAATGCGCCTGTAATCTTCATGGACATGATGAACAGAGTTCTGAGGCCGTTCATTGATTCTTTCGTTGTGGTGTTTATCGACGATATTCTCGTGTACTCCAAGTCGGAGGAGGAGCACACTGAGCATTTGGCAGTAGTTTTGGAGAAGCTTCAAGAGCAGGAGCTGCATGCCAAGCTATCCAAGTGCGATTTTTGAAAATCTGAAGTGGCATTCCTAGGTCACATCCTTTCTAAGGAGGGAGTGGCAACTGATCCTCAGAAGATAGAGGCATTGAGAGATTGGGCAAGGCCTACTACAGTGAAGGAAGTTAGGAGTTTTCTTGGATTGACTGGATATTACAGGAGATTTATCCAGGGCTATGTTCAGATAGCCGAGCCGCTCACTGGTCTGACCAAGAAGAATGTGAATTTCAAGTGGACTGGACAGTGCGAGGCAAGCTTTCAGGAGTTGAAAGAGAGGCTGACTACTGCACCTATTTTGGCTTTGCCTAGGGCAGGTGTTGAGTATGATGTTTACAGCGATGCTTCACATCGTGGACTTGATTGTGTCTTAATGCAAGAAGGAAAAGTGGTCGCTTATGAGTCTAGGCAACTAAGACTGCATGAGAAGAATTATCCGACTCATGATCTGGAGTTGGCCGCGATTATCTTTACCTTAAAGCAATGGAGACATTATGTGTATGGTGAAAAGCTGAACATGTACACAGACCATAAAAGTCTGAAATACATCTATCAGCAGAAGGATCTAAATTTGAGGCAGCGGAGATGGCTGGAGGTACTTGAGGACATTCATCCGGAGATTAAGTATCACCCTGGAAAGGCTAATATTGTTGCTGATGCACTTAGCCGCAAGAGCAGTCTTGCGAGTTTGATTACAACTCAGAAGCACCTGGCAGAGGAATTGGACCGGGCTGGTATTGAAGTTGTTCTACATGACTTGGGATCATCGTTAGCTCAGTTGAGGCTTCAACCGACACTGAACGAAAGAATTATTGCAAGTCAGGAGGTTGGTGCAGAGATTTAGAAGATGTTGGAGTAGGTTGGTGCTGGCAAGTTGCCCGAATTTCAAATCAGGGATGGAGTGTTGTGGATTGGAGAGAGGCTGTATGTTCCGGATCTGTCGGACTTGAAAGAAAGTATTCTTCAGGAGGCACATGCTACTCTTTTGTCTGTACATCCTGGAAGTACCAAGATGTATAGGAACATTAAGCAGCATTTCTGGTGGTCAGGTTTGAAGCGGGATGTGGCTAAATTTGTGTCGAGGTATGAGGTTTGTCAACAAGTCAAAGCCGAGAATCAGAAATCTGGGGGTCTATTACAACCGTTACCTATTCCAGAATGGAAGTGGAATAACATCAGTATGGATTTCATCACGGGTTTGCCTAAGAGTTCTAAAGGCAATGATGCGATTTGGATCATAGTCGATTGACTAACCAAGTCTGCTCACTTTTTGGTAATGAAACTCACTGCTTCGATGGACAAGTTGGCTGAGATGTATGTTGGCGAGATTATCAGGCTTCATGGCGTTCCGTTGACTATTGTGTCTGATCGAGATGCGCGGTTTACTTCGCATTTCTGGAGGAGTCTTCAGACAGCTTTGGGTACCAAGACAGATTTCAGCACTGCTTTTCATCCCCAGATCAATGGGCATACTGAAAGAGTCAATCGTATTCTTGAGGATATGCTTCGGTGTTGTGTACTAGACTTTGGAGACAGTTGGGAAAGGTATTTACCTTTGGTGGAGTTTTCCTACAACAACAGTTTTCAGACTAGTATTGGGATGGCGCCGTACAAAGCTTTGTATGGCAGGAAGTGCAGGACGCCTGTTTGTTGGTTCGAAGTTGGGGAGCATCAGATGTTTGGACCTGAGATTGTGCAGCAAACCTTTGAAAAGATTGATCTGATCAGGAAGAGGTTGGTGGAAGCTCAGAGTAGGCAGAAGAGCTATATAGACAACCGGAGAAGGGACCTTGAGTTTGAGGTTGGTAACTTTGTCTTTCTGAAGGTATCGCCCAGCAAAGGCATGATCCTTTTCGGCAAGAGTGGAAAGTTAGTCCCGAGGTTTATAGGCCCATATAAGATATTGAAAAGGATCGGAAAAACTGCTTACCGGCTTGAGTTACCGAAAGAGTTATCTCAGGTGCATAATGTCTTTCATGTGTCTATGCTAAGAGGTTATATTCCAGATCCGAGTCATCATTTGTCTGAAATACCGAAAGGTTTGCAATTGGATCTGAATTACATCGAGTCTCCGGTCGAGATTGTTGATCATCGAGAAAAAGTCTTGAGGAATAAGACTATACCGATGGTCAAGATAGTCTGGAGAAACCATTTGGTTGAAGAGGCTAATTGGGAGTCTGAAGAAAGGATGTTGAGAGATCATCCTGAGCTTTTTGCTTGATTTGTATTTTTCTTTCCTTTTGTTGGCTGTGAGTGTTTTTTTTTTCTCGCTCTCGACTGTAGTTCCGGGGACGGAACTATTCTAAGGAGGGAGTGTTGTAATGCCCCGATTTTCATGAAAATTTTTAATTTGTGCCCGTGCAAATTTTTATAGTATAAAAATCTTATAATTATCTTCATTATGGATAATGTGTATATGTATATATATGTATATGTGTTATCTAATTATTTTCATAAAGGCCCATTAAATAAAGCCCATGAGCTATTTCTCTTTTATTACAACTTGTAATGTTAAATATTTTATAAGACTATTTTTGTAAAAATAATGTACAACTTTTGTGGGGGACTAGTGAGTGCACGTGCATTGCACGTACACATGCATGAACACACCAAGTAGGGTCCGGTTTGTGCAAGAGTGTGTGGGTGGTTGCTATAACTCCTACTCTCATTCTAACCCTCCATCCTATAACTATCTATTTGATCCTAGCCCTCCAATCACTTCCTAAATTAAGTATAAATACCCCCCCCCCCCCCCCTAATTTCTTCTCCTCTTAGTACAATAAAAATTTGATAAGAGAGAAAAGATTAGAGTTGAGTTGTTCTTTGGAGACCGGCCACCATTGCCATTTGGAGGATTCGTTTCTGGCAAGGAACAAGAAGGAGGAAACGTACATCGCAACTAGGAAGCTTTAAGGGATTTCGCTTTATCTCTTCAAAAAGGTGGGTGTTTCTCATGACTTCTAGAATAGAAATCATGCTAGGATTGAGATTGATTTGTCATTATGCGTGTGAAAAATTAGATTGATGGAATGATTGTTATATTGAAATCTTCCATGTGAAAATTTAAATGAATGGTAAAAGAACTAAAGACATTTGAGAAACTGGAACTTACCTGTACAGTCGACCGATTACGTCGAACAGTCGACTGGTCTGATGAAATAAAATATGTATAGTTCGAAATTCCATGAAATGATATGTTTAATGTGTGTTATTATCTTGATTTTAATTTAGCATGCTAATTCGGAGTTAATATTCATCTCTGCAGACAGACAATGAGTAAAGGAAAAATGTATGGTTAGAAATCGTAATTGTGTGAAAGAGAACACTAGTTATGGGAATTCCACATTAAATTGTAAAATATGTTTATGATGATGGTAACTGGATAAAATTGCATGTTTATATCGATATTGAACATACTGTAGTTTAATAAAAGTGCTGTGTGCTAAGCGACAGACAGAAGGAAGAAATATTTCCTTAATTCGAAATTTAACTCTATTCAGTCGACCAAATAAATGTAGTAGTCGACCATCCTGAACAATAAAAATTTTCGAATCAAAACCCTGCGGAACAGCCGACTGGTTTGAGTAATAGTCGACTGCCCCTTGATTGATATTTTAGAGTTGTAAACACTGCGGAACAGCCGACTGGTCTTGTGCAGCAGTCGACTATTCCAAAACTTTTCTTGAATAATTTCCTTGCTGAATAAGTCGACTGAGTATGTTCTGAGTCGACTGTCCAGATCTTTTTTTCGACATCTCAGAATTCTAGATTTGCTTTCTGATAAATATTATGTATCTATTGTTGATGAATAAAGATTGGTTGTGACATTTTAGATCTGTCTTTGCATGAAATGAAGTAAAACATTCTATTGAACTTGTGAAAAGTTGTATGATTGTGAAAGCTATGAACATGAAAAGAAAAATCTACTATAATTATGAAAAATGAACTTATGAGTTTGAAAGACTCGATTCTTGGAAATTGTGAATTGAAATTGAAAACTAGAGGGTAGCTAAGTCTCACACCGGCAATTGAAAAGAAATGAATTGAAATGAATTGTTGAAATGAACGACCAAGGTTTGGGTCATGTTGAATGAATGATTAAGTCTGGTATAGTGGAGAGGATAACTCTAGAGATTTGATTTTGTTCATGATTCTACTAAACTAAGGACTAGATACATAGTGGAGATGTGATGAAAGTAAGAGAAAAACACGAGTATGAGGGCCATCGGATTGGCAGTGTGGGAGTGATCCATAGGCTGCCTGCTTGATGCGTCAAGATATGGCGTGGGCACTACTCTAGAATTATCATCCTGGTGGCGACGCTTGTGGTTGTTTGAGTGGCTACGGGTGGTGCCATTGTTCCATGACGGAGGCTGAATTGTCCATAGTCTGCCTGCTCGATGCGTCATGTCAGTGTGTGGGATTCTCCTCCAGGCTGCCTGGACATGGGCTCGTAGATCATAGAACATCTAAGATACTTACTGTAGTTACCGTAGTAGATTAAGTCATGGCGATGGATTGAACCCTATAAAATGAAGTACGATTAAGGGCTTGCCCTCGGACCTATGTAGTATGGGATGCATAGAATCCGAACAAGTGCGCATTAGTGTCATACAACATAATAACTGCATTAAGAACTAAGTGCACAATCACAATACGACATCAACAGGATAGTCCCTTTAGCTTTGTTTGTGAACAAGTTTGTGATTTGTTAAGAAATGAGAATCGTTATACTGTTTCCGGTATAGAGAGGATGGACGTGTATAATTTTCGTCGGTTGAATAAACTGACGTACCCACAGTTTTGTATGCAGGATAATTAGCTTGATAAAGATTAAAGGAAAACTGATGCTTATCGATTATTCATTGTTGTATCTTTGTATAATATTATAAATTGCTTCCGCTGTCATTACATGTAAACTATTGTGATATATGCTTCCGCTGAAAAATATAAAGTGTAAAGATCTCATGTAACTCTGATGTAAAAAGTTTTATTTTCTTGTAAAATTGTACTAACACTACTAAACGGAACGTCTATAGCGGCGTTTTTTTCTGTCTATGGCGGCGCTTATAAACGCCGCCATAGATGGTAGCGGCGTTTTAATTATTGCCGCGGGCAGCGCCGTTGCATCGACCGTCGTTACAGATCATAGGCCTATCGCGGCGCTTTTATAGAGCGCCGTTACAGACCATAGGTCTACAACGGCACGTCTTAAAAGGCGCCGCTATAGACCTATGATCTGTAACGGCGCTCTAGAAAAGCGCCATTGTAGGTTGGATGCCTATACCGGCGCTTATAAAAAACGCCGCTATATGTGTACAGCTTGTAACGGCGCATTTTTAAACCGCCGTTACAACCCATAGCCCTATAGCGGCGTTTTTAAAAAGCGTCATTACAATTCGTAGGTCTATTACGGCGCTTTTAAAGACCGTCGTTACAGTCCGTAGGTCTATTAAGGTGCTTGTTTAAAACGTCGTTACAAGTCGTAGATCTATTACGGCGCTTCATAAATGCCGTGATAGACACATGCGCGTATATTTTCTAAATCATTTCAATATGCTATGCCGGTGTTCCTAAACACCGGGATTGGTTCTTTTTTTTTTATAATTCACCAGGATTGGTGGATCCTCCCGGCATATTTATCTCAAAACGGATTGATAAGGGGTTTCGGGTTTTTTCCCACTATTTAAAAAATGTCACAAATTCAAAATATCTGTAGTCATATCAAATTTGAACGTTCAAATCTTAAAAACACTAATAGCAGCATAATAAACAACTATATAATCATGGACCACAATAAACAATAATTACTTGTCTAAAAATGACCATACGAAGAGTTAAAAATATACTTGTTATACATCAATTTCTTTAACAAAGCATAAATTCAGTTTCAACAAAACATAAAAAGACTAAAGTCCAAATTTAACTCAACAATGGCAAAGTCTACTGAAGCGGCTCGACATTGCTTTGATTCCCACTGATATTTTGCCCAGATGTATGTGCGTGACTAGAAGTCGATGAAATTCGCTGGCTCTGTATAATTCACAATAGTGTCATTTATTAGATTATTCACTACACTAGGCACCACACAAGTAAAATGCAATAGTTAAATTTCATACTAATATCATAAAATATTGCTGAATACTTACAGTTCCATGAACTGGATTGTTAGAGTTATGGTTTTGTTGGGAGATTAAAGAAACAATCATATCTTTCAAGCCGTCAATCTCTTCCTGCATCTTGGCTTGCATCTTGAACACATCCGGATAGGATGTACGACTGGAGGTAGATGCACAAGAACCAAATACCTGTGTCAAGGAGGTAGATCACAAAAAGTTTAAAATAAAACTCGGAATTTCTAATACTTCATTTATAAAAGTTAGTGTCAAGGAAACTAGTATACTGATCAAACTAGTATACTGATTAGTATATACAGCTCAAAGAATGACATTTGACGTAAGGAGGAATGACCACAATTCTATTACCGGGTGGTCCTTCTCAATGCCCACACACAAAAAAAGAATTTTCAGATTCATGATGGATATATACAGCTCAAAAACATGGACTAGGTTGACATTTAAAGTTAACAAAAGATGTAGAATTGATAATGGACAATGTGGATTTCCGATTAAAAACATGGACTAGGTTGAGATCAGAAAGCTGTAAGGTTAATGGACAATGTGGATTTCCGATTGGGCTAGATTGTGGTATGCTTAATAAAAATGAAGTGGTTAGAGAGGAGCTAGGTGTCAGACATTCCCTCGTGACGTTTTAAGCCGGACATTCAAGCTTTAAAGCAACATAATCAAAATGAGGGAAGAAAATATTGTTCAGATTGCCTTCACATCTCATTCTCAGAATGCTAAATTTTCACAATATGCACAATTCATCTGCACATTATCTTCACCCATCTTTAATTTGTTTTCTCAGTGGGTTCGGTTTCCATTTGTTTCATTATTCACTCAATCAAATCCCTTGTGTACATTTTTTTGGAAGTTCTTTTTTTCTGTGTAGTTGGGATTTAGGTTTAAAGACATAAAGGCTCAGATTTATTATTATGTCTGTTAGCTTGCAGTTAATAAGCTTACTTCTATTAAAAAACGATTGAGGTATCACTTTCATGTCTTTGATAGTAGCCTCTCTCATGAGAAATTTCAGGGGCTTTTATAAATATTTCAAGCTAACAAAATTATAACTATCACTAAATCATTTGAAGAAAAAAAAACCATCGCAAAATCAGATTTTTTTTCCGAAAGACCTGGGAACTCTTTTATACTCACAACTTAAAAACTCTAGAAAGAATGCGAAACACCGAACCTAACTGTATACTTCCTGGGTCTTGCCTCACTAATTCATTTTATTTTCTTCTGGAATGTTGAGTTACTTTTTTTTTCTAAACCCTAAAATGGTAGGTGGAGAGCTTACCTCACTAATATAGAGATCACAAGCCAACATAGCTGCTGCTACTTATTTGTCAAAAATGTTGTTTGATTACATATTTTTGAGAACTGAAGTCACTATAAGAACCTGTAGGTTTCTTCCCTACAACAAAAATGGGTCAAAATGCCAATTTGAGATGTAAAAGATGATTTGTATATTGGTTTTCTATAGAAAATTAGATAGAACATATATGATTGAATATGCATCCATCATTATCATGTTGATGTTATATGTTTTATTTATGTGGATATTTCTCATTTGTTTTGTCATATATATGGGTTTTAATTGTATTATGTTTTTCTTAACTTTACTGACCTATTGTTTGTTAGATAAAAGATAATTGAAAATTATGTATTTTTCAGGTGAAAGAAAACATTAATGATCTGGCATATCAACTTGTAGATGTTCGTTCAAAGGCCAGGCAACCAATAAATTATTTTATCATCATCAACGAAATGCGTCATGTTTTTTGACAAAATTAGCCTTGTAATCTTATTGATGCCTGTTAGATTGTTATCACTCCAACTACGCGCAGTTCAAAGTTCTCAATTTCTATAAACAAGGATGATACTCTTTATTTTGGTATCAATTTCAGGATGCTAAACTTAGTATCAGTATTTGCATTGCTCATGTTGGGTTGGACTAATTATATTTGTATCAAATTATTATATACAAATAGAGTATTTTTAGAATGATTAAGAAGTAGAAATATTTTCACATTATTAAGAGAGTTGAAGATTGCTTCTGAGGAGTCAGAGTTGATCAGTATCTGGATTGGGTGTCATGGTACTTTCCATTAATTTGTAAGAGATGAAAGAGAATACGAGATATTCATAAGCAAACCTCTGCACGTCAGGATCTCGACCACTGCTGCTGTTGGTCGTCTCAGTCATGGGGACTTGGTGGTTTCGCATTCTTCCTGCATATTAAAAAATAACAAATAGGCACATTGATATCTAACGGTAAAGTAAAAAATAGTGGTGGTACCTTTGCTATTGTTTTGTAAATAGGAGTACGAAAATTGAATTATCAAAAATGTGATTCATTGATGTCATAGATGTTATATGTTGAGATATAAAAGTTGAATTCGAATTGATGTCATCACATGTTGAGATATAAAAGTTTTATTGATGTCATAGATCTCCTAAAACCTTCCCAATCAGATCTGTCATGAACTTGTCTCCTGTATCATCCCTCTTTGATGGATGAACTGGCAGTAAGTTGAGATATAAAAGTTAATGTTCAAACAAGTATCAAACTAAACTGAATGGGAGTTCTATTACATTGAAATTGAAAGATGATTTACTCTCTGTTCTGATGTGAATTGTCTAGTTTGTTTGGACAACAATACACGGATTAGATTGAAATCCAAATAAGGATCGCAGCATAAACTGATCCTGATCCATTATCCAATATGTACCAACAATCCCTTTTCCTTTTCTGATCCAGATATTGACATATGCTGCTCAATATTTGAAATTAAATAAACAGAATAGATAATAACAAGGGAAAAAATCCAAATAGTCATGATTACAAATATGGTTTGATATTTTATTAAAGGAAAACATAATTTCAAATTTCAAAAAAATATATTTAATATGGATAGATAAGAAGCTACAGTTTTTTTAGGAAACACTCTGGATACATAGCACATGCCTAGAAAGCAATATATATGTTTAGAAATAATGGTATCTGATAATGGTACCATATCATTTGATGCAATACTGTCTATTAAAGCCTAATGAATAGATAATTCACTCATGAACTCGGCAAAATAAATCCAGCCATGTTGAACATTTTAGCACGGCAGCATGAAGTCTTTACTACTTGCTACAGTCTCAACTTAGAACTAATTTCTACCTGCATATAAACTTCCAATCTGATGTCCATAAAACAGCACTAGCAAAACTACCAAGCATCCTGACTTCATTACCAAGCGAAAATTTCTAAGCATCTAGCCACAGCATGGGTTTTGAAGAGGAAAATGAGAAAAGTTGAGGAAATTCATACTTCCCCTAATTTCTCCCGCTTTCCACTTCAAAACTCATGTGCGAAACAACTCCTTACCTTTTCTGAAACTCTAGGAAAAGAACAGTTTTCATAGAGATCATATGAAATACTTCCAAGATTAAACTTTTCCAAGATTAAACTATAAGCCTAACTGATTAGGCTATACTGGATAAGATCATTTCTAATTTAGCTCTACTTTAGATTTGAATCATGATGCAAATGCACCACCCACATAAACAGTTTATAGGTGTATTATTGATAAACAGTGGGTTATACAAACAATGGTTATAGTTTTTAAATCTCAAAACTATTTTATGAGCTTTTAATAGATAAACCTCAATACACCAAGTCATTACTATTAAGAGTTTTTTTCAGTGTCAATGCTAATGTACCTGTGAGGGTGTTGGCTCCAATCCCATTCCCCGCACACGACCAGGTCGATAAAAAACATCGGTCATAGCTTGACACTGGATCGTTAATCGAACTGCTGTAGAAGATGACGACCTCTTTTCCATCAGTTTTCTAGCTTCTTTCTACAAAAGAGAGCAAACACAAATTTTAATACAAAAAATTAGTTTGAAAGTCAGTTTGAAAGTTTGAAAGTTTGAAAGTTATTACCAAATTAAAATGAGTTCGAAAGTTCTGTGGGTATTGTATTAGCATAATCAATTATATATAGATCATACTAAAAAAGATCACAAACATAATGAAATTAACAGACGTAAGACCTACCCGAATTTCGACCAGTGGTATTATTAGAAATGATCACAAACATAATGCAGGAATAATCAAACACCCTAAATCTGAACATATTCTCTTTATAATGGAACACTAACATATATCCTACTTCTAGTTTATTAGCAATTGTGAATTCTCTCCACTTCTCTCCATTAAATGGAGAAATCAAGTTGCTTCACACACAAATTAAATATTTTAAAAATATACCTTAATCACATCGATGGCCGTCGCCTTGGTCGTCGTTGGTACTTTCGACCAACTCTCGTAGCTTAGGGGAAGGATACGAAGATTACTTGCTATGACACCGCAAAACTTCCCGAGCTTTCTCCCGCCATCTCCAACTGGTTGATTGTGTCCGTTGCATTCCACCTTCACCCCCCTCGACTGTAGTAGCACCCCTATCCGCCACCCCTCCAAGCTCTTCCGTCGGGTGCTGAGTAGAAAGTCCTTTGCTAGGCTCTTCTACGGCCCCGTCTTGGTCGTGCACAATTGTTGCCAACTTTCTCTTTGTTCTAGCCATATGTCACCTGTTTCAAGAAAATTCACTAATTATAATTTAATCAACAAATCGAACACATGAACAAATAATGACATTAAAACAAAAAATAAATTAAAACAACCACAATCATCACAATATGCCAACATTTTTAAGCTTTTACGTCAAATAACATTAATTATAATCATACAAACAATAAGTTCCACTAATTAACTGCACTGAAATATATGAAAACAATCGACCAACAAATGAGATGGCACAAAAACAAAATATGTGTATAAGATACTACATTACAACATCATCAAATATATGAAAACAATTAATTTTGATTCTATTTTTATAACTTCCCTTGAATGCATGAGTATTCACTCCTCTCCTATCTTATATATGTACGTGTATATATGTGTGTGTGTGTGTATGTGTGCGTGTGTATATATAGTCCACCCTTATCCTTTCTTTTTCAGATATTTTCAAATAGTAGCATTCTTTCCTATATGTTTTTACCTAATTAATGAATGGTTCAGGAAGTGCAACTGGATCAAATTGGCGCATTTCATCAGTTTTTGGTACCGGTGAGAATCGCATACCAGCAAAAGAGAGTTCAGTTAACAAATCCCATGCCATGCCTTTAAACAGCATGGCACATTCACTATCCATGATCCAATTAAAAGAGGTAGACAAAATTTGCAAATTATCTTTTCACTTAACTTCTCAATTTCTCTATGTAAGGTATACCAAATTTGCAAGAATCTACTCTCACTATATTATCAAGATCTCATCCTTTTATATCACTACGGCACTACTACTGTAATGAATGATACCAGCAAATTTAGAGTCTTTTATTACTACAGGCACCTTCGTATACAAATCTAGACAACGAATTAAGAAAAAAGAACATCAGTTTGCATCTACATGGAAATTGACAACCATTATCGAAATAACTCTGCTAAAATCTCTAGCAATCAATGAATCAAAAACCCACAACGAAATTGACAACCATTATCAAAATCAAAATCCTTACAAGAATTAAGAAACCCATATCATTTCTATCAAAAATAACCAAAAAACGATTACCTTTACACGATTACGGCTTCCAAGATTAAAACTTTTTGGGAAATTTTGGGGAGAGGATCGAATCTGATGTGGGTTTGGAGGGTGTTTCTAACTTCTTAGCAGCGAAGAAGATGGGGAGAGGGGACTGAGGAGGAGAGGGGGCTGAGATTGAGTGGTCAGAGAGAGAGAGAGAGAGTTCGCGAGAGAGAAGTCCAGGAGACGGAGGATTTAGGGTTAAGAGATTTTTTTTTGGGAGGGGGGGGGGGGGGGAGGGGGGGGGGGGGGGGGGGGGAGGATGAATCGTTACGGCGGGAATTGCCAAAATACTCTACCCTATAACTGCGTTTACAATTAAAAACGCCTTAACAAATATGTCAATTAACTAGCTCACAGATACGGCAGTCTATAACGCCTTATATATCATATATATATATAATGGCGTTTTGCATCAACGCCGTTGTAGACATTCAATATTAATAAAAAATTTATAACAACAATCTATCTCGGCGTTTGGGTGCAAACGCCGGGATAGATATGCCGTTATAGACATTCCGATTAGTAGTGTAAATGAAGCGTAAAGATCTTGTGGAATCTCGAATTCAGTTGTATTTGGAATTCGGGGTGTTATAGAAGTGGCAATGAGAATTCAAGAAGAATCTAATCAAATGAATTTTGAATCACTTGAAGTCAATGAACATCAGGATTTTGGCAACTCACAAGCTACGATATGTTAAAAATTCATCATTTTAAGATTTTTATGATTCTAATCAACAGTCAAAATTTTTAGGGTTAACGTAGATTCAATGAAATTTGTTAAATCTAGGTCAATGATGGTTATCCACTTAAAAATACAATCTTTTTTAGGGTTTTGTGAGATGGACATCACATGAATTATGTATGCTCTTTCTTGTTTGATATTTATACTTGTATTATATCGATTTTTGTTTTAAAATAAATTGTGTGTATGATAAGAATTATGCAATTTCTTATTTGATATTATATTATTGTGTCTTTGTAATGGAATTTTTTTTTATATGGGGTGCGTTACCAATGGGTTGCGCGCTCCAAATTTTCTGTTTTCTTACGGGGAAGAGAGAACCAAATGGGGGGGAGCGGCTAGAAAACGGGGGAGGGGGTTGAATACCAGGACTCTTTTTTTTTTATACAAGTCACCAAATTTTCTGTTTTCTTACGGGGGAGAGAGAACCAAATGGGGGAGAGCGGCTAGAAAACGAAGGAGGGGGGTTGAATACCAGGACTCTTTTTTTTTTTATATAAGTCACCAAGTTAATGTGTAATCCATTTCTTATGTGGAATTTCCTTACTTAGCTCTATTTATTAGAACCCCACCATTAATCCTTTTTACTGTAGGATATATTTTTGCTAATTAATGTGTTAGGCATATATGAATTGTATTGCAATTGCAACTATAGTAATACCAGTAATTTATATTGCGATGCACGTTTTAATAAATATATTTTTTTTAAAATAAAAATTTTGACATTGTCTGACATTGAACCTAAGACCTCCTTTATATTAATTTTGCAAGTGCATTGCACATATTTGTTTGGTGACAATGCATGTGTTTGTTTGGTTACACAACCCCAACTCTCCCATTAAAATATTAGAGATTAGATTAGACTAGTATAATGTACGTGCGATGCACGTCTAAAAAAAGTAAAGTCATCAAATTAAATGAATATATATATCGAATAAGAAAAAAATAATTTATATTTAAATGTTTTGATTTGAGCTACACGTGCGGTGCACATTTATATTTGTTGGTATAGTTTAAACGTCTATTATATATATTTACTAGATTTGCCCGTGGGCACGTGCCTACGGCACGTCTTCAGAACGATACAGCATATGAAAGTCATGTAAACAGTAAAACAACAATTATGTAGCTCAAATTTGAATAGTAAAACAATAATTAGTTGTAATTAAAAGTCCATGTTTCCATTAGTATATGTTTTTTTTTTTTTTTGAAGAAAAGGTGGAATGTTTCCATTAGTATACGTTAAAAAATAATTATAAATGGGGGTGTAAAATCCTACTTCTTAGAACTTTGAGTGTGGAAAATGATGAAATTTAACTGTTGTTGAGATATTTGCTATTTTCAATGTAACATGAGCAATAAAAAATGCATAAAAAATCTGAAAATTTACAAACCTGAAATCTGAAAATATAAATTTCTGTATAAATAGAAAGAGAATGTGTGTGAGAGAGAGAAAGAGAAGTAAATAAATAAATAAAGGAGTTGTTCTGCGGGATTTGAATTTGAGTTTTGGGGAAAAAATTTTGGACGGAAAAATATGTTTTGTGAGGTTAGATCTGGACCATTGATTCCCACCCTATTGAATGAGAGCCACTTGATAGCTTTCTTTGTGTTTTATTATATAGATATAGTTACAAAGTTAGAATTTGTTTGTTACAAACTCCAACTCATCCATTAAAATAGTACAGATATTTATCATTGCGGTTGGGGCTGTAATTGTTGTTGCAGTTAAAAAAAAAAATTTTTAAAAATATAGTAAAAATAAGGTTCATAATTGCAAGTGGGACTAAAGATTATCACTCAAAATTTATTAGCAACTCGATCGGTTGTACCTAAAATGAGTGTACGTTGAAAGTTACAAATGAGTCATTGTCTACAACTAAAAGTGACTTTGCTTTTTAATTGTAACTGAAAGTTGTTCTTCCAAACATTGCAATTGAACATGATTTTATTTTGCCGCTTCGTTGTATCTTTACTTCTTACCCTTCTTCCTTTCCCATCAGCTCCTGCTCCTGCTCCCTAATGTGAAAGTTTTTTTTTTTTTTTGATTATACTGGGTCTCCATCCTCCTCTACGGGTCAGACTAATCCCAGTCCTCGTGACAAGGCTCCCGACCTTTGGTCGGGTTGATGCACCAGCGTTGCTGGCCATAACGGTCACTGGCCACTCAGAGGTATTTAATCCCCATCTATGGGAACCATAGGGTTCGAACCTGGGATCTTGGAGGAGCACACTCCAAGTCCCATCGCTCTTACCACTAGGCCACTTGTAGTGGTTAATGTGAAAGTTTTGGTGAGGCAGTTAATCCAAGAAGGTGACAGTGAAGTGTGTGATATTTAGGATTTTTTTAGTAACAGTTAAGTGTGATATTTAGGATTTTTTTCTTGTTTCACTTTAAGTGATATTATCCATTTTTTTTTTTTTTTTTCAAGAAAAAAGCCTTCTTTATTTTGAAATTTTATCTTAATTACTCATCTTAATCTTATCAAATATTCTTAGAAAATTGTATTTTCAACTTTGTAGATTTTCAAAAATTTAATGCTAACTCACCATTTGTATTAAAAAAATATTAATTACAATTTCTTGAAATCAGAAATTGTATTGAAAAAAGAATTAGTAATTAAATCATGGAGACTTATTAATAAGCGTGTAGAGGAAAATAAATATTTATCTCATCTTTCCTTAATCTGTGTACAAAACTTCTGAATATCTCTACTATTTTAATGGGAGAGTTGGGATTGTTAACAAACAAACCCTAATTTTATAACTGAGCAAACCCGTGCAATATACGTGCAAACTATATCCACTAAACATTCCCGTGTCATGCACGTCAAATCAAAATATACTAATTCATTTAATTTAATGACTAAACCTTTTTATAGACGTGCATTGCACGTGCATTATACTAGTCACTTAAAATGAAACAGAGGGAGTATTTTATAATACCTAAACTGCTCATCTATTATTATCTTGGGTAATGCTACATCTACTGCCAAATCTACTACCTTTCCCTTTACAACCTTAGGTGACTCACTATTAGTGGAGGTTATTGTAGAGTAGTTGGTACAAATATCTAATAATAGTGTGCCACCTAAGATAGTAAAGAGCAAAATAGTAAATTTTGTAGTAGGTGTAGCATTACCCTCTTATCTTTCCCAACTAACTCGTATTGAATCCAATGTTTTCTTCATTTTTCATTTACCTCGTTCCTTCCTCCCTTTTCCTTCCATTATGTTTCATTTCTTTCTAATCACCTTCGCTTCTTATTCTCGTTTTCTTGAATCCTTTAACATTTCAGTTCTAAACGCATTTCACATCTCACTTCTCATCTAGAAAATCTTAATAACATACTAAATGTCCTCCACCACACACTAATTTCCTTCTCACCAAACTCCCTGCTGGATCTGTTCTTTATTTTATATCGGATCAACTCCATCCTCAATCTCGATCTGCCACTTCCAGCCAGCCGTAAGTTTATATATCCGAATTTATTTTTTAAAAGATATATTTAACATTTTTAAAAAAATTATTATATTTTTGGAAGAAAAAAAGAAAAAAATATCAATGTTAAGGGCATCCACAGTGGTTTACTATATTTGCCAATTTCTCATATTTTGAGAAAGTTGGTGTTGTAGTCGAATCTTATTTTGCTATGAAATAACAAACGTGCTACAGTACATTCTCAAACAAAATGGTGATTCTCATAATATACGGGATAGAATCCGTCCCAATTATTATTATTGTTTTTTAATCAGATCGGACGACCCATGTTGTTTCGTCTGACCCTATTTTTTATTTTTATTTTTATTGATCAAACGGTACATGTTGTAACCACTGGCGGATCTGGGCCCAAGCAGCCCAAGCGGCTGCTTTGGGCCCCAAAATTTGTAGGCCTCCATTTTTAAAAAAAACTTATTCACTGTTATTAAAAAAAAAAAATTAATAATAAATAAATAAATCCCAACCGTCACTTAATTTCTCTCCCTCTCCCTTTAATGCCTTATTTGACAATTTGCATTCAGCAT
Organism: Hemerocallis citrina; assembly: GCA_017893485.1. Classification (NCBI taxonomy): domain Eukaryota; kingdom Viridiplantae; phylum Streptophyta; class Magnoliopsida; order Asparagales; family Asphodelaceae; genus Hemerocallis; species Hemerocallis citrina. The sequence continues at coordinate 651,842 of JACEHZ010000200.1, forward strand.
TCTCTAATTCTCATGAATTTTAATAATTTAATCCCTCTCTTCCTCTCTTTCTCTCTCTCAGTCTCTCCATCCCATAATACTTCTTCAAATCTTCAAATCTTCAAATCTTCTTAATCCCCCTCACCCGTCGCCCGTTGCCATGTCGCCCATCGCCCGTCGCCGCATCGCCCGTCACCCGTCGCCATCTCCCTGCGAGTGCGACTGTGCGAGTCGCTGACATCGCTATGCCATAGTGCTAGGTAATTTCATTGTCTTCAAGACTTCATCTCCTATCTTCTTGCTTTTTTTAAGTTATCATCTGTGATCTGTGATAGTGTGATCTGTGGAGTTATTACATTACTGTGGAGTGTGGAGTTATTAAGAAAGATTAAAGAAGGTGACTGCAAACAGGAACTGTAAGTGTGGAGTTATTTCTTCAATTCTTCTAGTAATGATCATGCAGACCATTAGTTATCATTTTTTTTTGGAAGGATATATATATATATATATATATATATATATATATATATATATATATTTGATTTCATTTAAGTAGTTTGTCTTCTAAGGCTCAAAGTTTGTTTGTATTTAAATATTTCTCATTTTTTATTTTGTAAACTTGCAAAAGATCTCATTTTAAAACATGCTTAGAGCCCCCTGAAACTCAGATACGCCCTTGGTTGTAACATGTACCGTGTGGAAAAAAATATATTTAAAAACGACGTCAAACAGGACATGTTGTCCCGTTTGAACCCATTTTAGCTTGGACGGGACATGTCCCGCACAACCCCCCCTTTATTAGGTAGTTTAGGTGTTAATTAGGTAGTTTAGGTGTTAATTAGTATATATTTTAATATTTAATTTATTTAATTTAACTATTTTAATATCTAATCAATAATTAATTAACTTAAACATTATTAACTTAACATTTTTTTAAAAAAAATTTACTCAACGTGCTAGATGGAACATGTTGTTTCGTCTTTCTAATTTTTTGAGAATATTTTTGCAAACGGCTACTGCAGTGATCTCGCCTATTTTCTATTTCTCACCATTGTGGATGCTCTAACCATGCTAAGATGCTAAAAAGAAAAAAAAATATGAGAAAGGAAGGAGAAGGGGAAGGAAGCAGGAATGAAAAATGAGAGAAAATTTTGGTGCAGGAATGAAAAATGAGAGAAAATTTTGGTTCAATAAGAATGACTTAGTTGGGTAAGAATAAGATTATAAGAGATAGAGACCAAGTAACTATCTCTGCTATTTTAATGAAAAAGGTTGTATTGTAACTTAATAAATATGTGCAATGCATATGCATCACTAATATAAATAAGGTCTTAGATTTAATTCCAAACAACGTCGGAATATTTTTTTAAAAAAATATTTATAAAGACGTTGCTATATACATGTAAATTACTAGTATTTTATAAGGGTAATATATACAAAATCCAGTTCAGAATTTCATTAAACAGATGTCTTCTTTGGAGCTCAAATGCGGAATGGATGATCAATGAATGAGAAAAGTCCAAATCCCTCCTGGATCTGTTCTTTATTTTCTATTGGGACTCCATGATCAATCTCGATCTGTTAAACCAAGCCAGCCGTAAACTTATCCGAATTTATTTTTAAACAAGAGTGACTTAGTTGGGGATGAATAAGATTATAAGAGATAGAGACAGTTTAGGTATTGTAAAGATATATTTTAGATTTGAGAGATTTTTAAGGTAAATTAATATTTTGCAAGAATTATATTTTTGTTGGGTTATAAAGAGTAACTATCTTTACTATTTTAATGGGAGAGTTTGTCACCAAATAAATACGTGCATTATAACTCAACAAACATATGCAATGCATAACTAATATAAATGAGGGCTTAAATTCGATGTCAGATAACGTCGGAATTGTTTTGAAAAATAATATATTTATAAAGATATGCATCATATATGCAAATTACTAGTATTTTATAATGGTAATATAAATAAAATCCAGTTCAGAATTTCATTAAACAGATGTCTTCTTTGGAGCTAAAATGAGAAATGGATGATGAATAAATGAGAAAAGTGGGTGCCATATGATGGTATTAGAGCATCCACAGTCGTTTGCTATAATTTCCAAATATCCAAATTATAGCAAACGATCCCCAAAACCATGCTGCAGTCGTTTCTCAAATTTGGATAATATGGCAAAGCTCCTATTTCTATTTCTCAAATTTGAGAAACCATATGAGCTTTCTCAAATTATAGAGGACGGGGTATGATACCCCGTCTCTTCTATATAATATTATTTAAATCTTATCGGACGGAGAATGATACTGCGTCCCACCTTTTTTTAATATTTTTTTTTTTAAGAATTGGTAGGACGGGGAATGATACCCCGGACGGGGTATCAAACCCCGTCTCTCCCTTTGTTTTTATTTGTTTTTTTTTTTTTTTTTTTTTTTAATGAAATCAACGCTCAGGATTGAGCGATAGGAAAAAAAAAAAAAAAAAACAAAAAAATGTGGGACGGGGTATGATACCCGTCCGGAAATTTAGGAGCAAAATTTGGAGCATTTAATGAGCATTTAATGTGGCAGGGTATTAATTAGGAGTAGTTTTAGTATAAAGCAAGTTTAGTTAGTATATTAATTAGGTTTAGTAATTTTTATATTATTTAATTTAGTTAATTAATATAGTTTAAGTAATTAATTTTTTTAAAAATATTTGAAACGATCGGACGGGGTATGATACCCCGTCTCTCTAAAAAATAGAAAAATTATAGCAAACGACGACTGCAGTGAACGTGGGTATTTGCTATTACTGTAGCTGCCATATTATACCAAATGAGAAAAACGACTGTGGATGCTCTTATGGATTTTTATTTTATTTTTTTTTTTTTTTTTTGAGTTCAAAAACATATATAAGAAAAGTGTGAAGAGTATCTTACTTGTATAACAAATAGGTTTGGATATGAAGTCTAGGACAGCATAAGCCACATTAATACTATATCAAGATTCGTGGTGGTAGCTATCAGGCTATGCTGTTGTTGTGGGGTGGCGTTCCGTACATAAACCCCATCAATAAAGCAACAAATATATTTCGAATGCTATTCAATGAATCAAAATCCCTGTTGGGTAGCACGAGAAGAAACCTACTGCAGTAGAGACATGGCTACAGAAAATCCATACATTCTTAGAGGGATGAATGATTCGAATGAAAATTCTTCCTTGCATCAGAATTTGATTCCCATGAGATCATAATGTTCTTCTTAAAATTATGTTTCTATCTAATAAAATCAGATAATTCATAAAGAAATCTCGCATTCTTTTTATACATTCCTACATACCAAACATCTCTTATATTTTTCAGAAATATATATATCATAATAATTCAAACTCAGTCTCTTTGCACATTTCTACATATCTCCTACGTACTCAGAAGTTTCCTAAGAGCATCCACAGTCGTTTGTTATATATGCCAATTTGTCATTTTTTAGCAAACGAATATCTGCAATCGTTTTTCATTTTGCTATTTTATAGCAAGCATGCTATATTCGTTTCTCATATATGAGAAACAGAATAGCGATTCTCAAATTATAAAGGACGGGGAAACATACCCCGTCCGGGATATGATACCCCGTCTCCCCCACTTAAAAAATTATTTTTTTTTATGATTCCCTCAGACGGGAAAACATACCCCGGCCGGGGTATGTAATCTCGTCTGTCTTTTTTTTTTTTTTTAAATAAATGAACGATCAGGATTGGACGATTAGAAAAAGAAAAAAAAAATACAAAAGGTGGGACGGGGAATGTATCCCCGTCCATGAAATCAGGAAGAAAAAGTTGGTAGGTTTACTTAGTTAATTAGGTTTAGGTAGTTGTTTAGGTAGGTTTAGTTATTATTATATTATTTAGTTTATTTAATTAATATAGTTTAATAGTTAATAAGTAATTAACTTTTTTAATTTAATTTTAAAAGTTGAGACGGTATATGATATATCGTCCCACTCGATTTTTGGCGAACAATATAGCAAACGACCACTGCAGCGATCGAGTATATTTGCTATTACTGTAGCTGCCATTTTTTAGCAATTGAGAAAAACGACTGTGGATGCTCTAATATTTCAAACTCGTTGATTCTTATGTTCATGATAGTTTCCGTCCGATTCTCAAGATAATCTTAACATCCAATACTCAATGATCAAAATAAGTAAACACATGAAGAGTAACAGAAATGAAATTAGCATTGATAACTTTTTTGACTCAAAAGATGACCACTCGGTATCAGGTTTCATATGTGATTTCATATAGGGGGGAGCGAGACAAGAGTCCACAAACCTATAACCCAAAATAGAGAGACCAAACCTAATTCAATTCACCAACAATTATCATTCAGATTATTCCCCACCAAACTCTCACTAAATATCAATCAAAGTTTAGGGTCTACATAAACCACTGTAATGTATGTTATTCAATAATTGTAGATTAGGCCAAAGTTAGGTATTTGGTAGAGACCGAGAGGTTTGTCCTTGTTCGGAGATAATGGAGTGGTAGCAGCTAGTGATACGAGTGGAGTGGGCACTCGTTGTTTGTTAATCAAACTAAGAGAAGACAAAAAAATTATCAAAGTTTTGTTCGCATCTCATATCTCTCTATTATTTTGAGGTCACAAGCTTTAAGTTCGATATATATAATGTCTGTTTTTGAGTGAATGATGGGATTCTTTGTCTTGTCTGCTTAATTGATTTGATCCACCTAAACCAATCAATAATTAAACATAAAGATTATAATGATTATACATCTGTAATGTAATGCATTGTATGTTTTATAATAGTTCTCATTCTTCTACCTTGACTATATCTCTAAACTGTACTATATATATCTTTATCTTATTTGTCAAATTATGGGTTAAGTAATTAATTAGTTAACCTTTATTTAATTTATCTTCTTTTGTCAAAGTGATGAGGGACCTAATCCCCTTAATTAGGAATGTGTAGATACTAATCTACTTTTGCAAAATCAGAAAGCAAATGGGCGAAAAGGGAATGAGTTGGTGAAGGCTCTTAATCTTCTTTTAACTTGATAGAAAAAGCCTAGAGCATAAAGCCATCAAATATATGTAATCAATAATAGATAACAGAAAAAGAGATTAAAAAGGTTTAAGCATTTTCACCAAATTAACCATTAGTTTCTTTTCCCTTAAAAGACCAAACCATTAGGTACGATCAAAAGATAGCATGAAGCACTTTTCGTATTTTTTTTTTATTATAAAAATTATATGTTTACCATTTCATTACTTATCATCGATATTCGGTTGAAAAGGCTTTATTAATTTCAGTTTGGACGGTGTGTGTTGACTTAAAGAATTTTTGTTCACTTTTTCATTTTTACCTCCACTTTTGTCCTCCCTTGTAAGAACTAGAAAATTGTTTCAATTAGAGCATCCACAGTGGCGATTCTTATTTTTTGGCAAAAAGGGACGAATAGAAATGGAATAGATCGAAAGGTCTGCAGTGATCGTTTGCTATATTTTGCTAAAATTTGAGTAGGACGAGACAGCTTGTTTCGTCCGTTTTTTTATTTTAAGATTTAATTAATTACCGATTAACTATTAAAATATCTTAATTAAATGAATTAAATATTAAAATATAACCTAATCATATTTAATCACCTACTAAACTATAATTAAACTATCCAAACCCCATTAATTCCCCCCCCCCCTCCCCCCCCCCCACCCTACCTGGACGGGACAACATGTCCCATCCGTGGGTATTTTTTGAATTTTTTTTTTCTGGACGAATCTGATCCGTTGATCAGTTGAAAAAATTGGGAAAAAAAAATAAAATATATACAAAACCCAAGGGACGGGACAATATGTCCCGTCCGAGTGATTTAAAAAAAAAAATTTTTTTTTGGGAAGGACGATACAACATGTATCGTCCGACCCAGTTTAAAAAATAATAATAATAATAATAATAAAAAGACGAGACAAGTTGTCTCGTCTGATTCAAATAAAAAATATTAAATATACTGAGACGATACATGTTGTGTCATCTTTTATATTTCTAAATTCGCTAGCCCATTTCTCATATATGAGAATCGACTGTAGCTCGTTTGCTATTTTGTTCAAAATAGCAAACGACTGCAGAGGGTAGATTCTCATATTATTCTCATAATATGAGAATTTGAGAAATATAGCAAGACTGTGGATGCTCTTGCTTCTGTGAGTATTTGACAATTGAAATTTCCGAATTTTGAAGATAATGTTGAAGGGCTTTGTGCAAGATTACTGTCAACAAGGATTGTATCCGGAGGCGAATATACACTTCAAGTTCGGAGGAATGCAAGTCAACTTACTGTTGCCTACTTTAAGTATAGATCGGATATAAATTCCTAGACGGACACCGATCAACATATAGTAGTTTAATTTGATGTTGTGAACTTGCGATTCAAACAAACAGTAGTCCTACCTCAAAAGGTTGAGAAATAAATGGAGTAGATGGTTATATTAGTTTGGAACATAAAGTCCTAAACTATCATAGGGGTTTGTTTTTTGTTTTTTCTTTTCGGGGTGTTAATAAAGAGTGCAAATTTTTTTTTATTACTCCCATTTGGCATCTCAGAGCATCCACAATCGTTTGCTATTTATGCATAATATGCATATTTTAGCTTAAAAAGCGCTACCGTCGTTTGCTATTTATGCATAATATGCATATTTTAACTTAAACGCTGCAATCATTTGCTATTTATGCATATTTTGATGATTTTGCGACAATAGATTGCTATATATGAGAGCGGATGTAGAAATTATGTATATTATACAGGACGGATCTGAAAATCCGTCCCACAAATTTTTTATTTATTTTAAATTCGAAGGACCTTAAAAGTCCGTCCCACCTTTTTTTTAATTTTACGAATAAAAATTTTTCACAAATAATGGGTTACCCTCTTGGACAGATCCGTTCGTGGAGGAGGGGCCCACCTATTTTTTTCTTCTTCTTTTTCCACTAAAAATTGTTTGTTAATTATTAAAGAAATCGCAAAAAGTTATTTAAATTTCCGTCTGACGCTTTTTTTAATTTTTTTTTCTTCTTTCGACAGTCTTTTTTTTTTTCCTTCTTCCGACAGATCTTGACAATTTTTATTATTAAATAATCGATTTCATGTGCGTTTCGCCCTCCGACGGATCTCCAAAATCTATCTTATATTTTTTTATTTTAAATTGCTATTTTATAGCATTCGACGATTGCAGCAAACACTATATATGCTATATGTGAATATGTATTTTGCCATTTTTTGGCAATCATGACTGTGGATGCTCTCATACTCTTTATTTTGTAAAATGAATCTATCTAAATTTATTTATATATTAATTAATTTTACTTTTGCTTTTTTTATGTAAATAATTTATGTGATAATCTAATGAAAAAAACGTTATGAATTTAAATAACGAAATCTTTTACAAATATTGAAAAATAAAATTATTATCGTGTATTACTAGATCCCGCAAACGGATCGAACCCAGGACCTTGAAAATTTGAATAGACCCGGATCCGTTGTCTTAGAGTAGGGTCCGAATATCTCACTACCTCACCCAATCTGATCCAATATCAGTGCTAACTACGTTATTGTATAGAAAAGTAAGTAATTCATTACTGGATGAGATGATCTGATTTTTATTAACTTTTTATTATTTTTCATTAATAAAATACAACAGTACTTTCCACCTTTTACCTAAAAAAAAAAATACAACAGTAATTATCTTTTGTAAGACAGAAAAAAGGGAAAAAATGCTGGCTTTGGAATCTGAAAGGGCTAATTTCATGTACACATTTCTAACATTGGTATCGGATCGAGTCCTTCACTATTCGGAACCGTACAAGGTCTCCTACGGACCCAAAAATTGGATCCGGACCCGGACCCGTGAGAACCGGGTTCGATTCCGGGTCTGGGTCCTATTAAAATATACCTATCCGTTCGGGTAGGAGCGGGAGTGTGAGCGGCGAACGAGACGGCAAGTGGAGGATTTAAAATAGAAGAGAAAAAAAATGCATGAGTTTTGAGTTCGGAAGAGAAAGATTTAGAATTGAGGAGGAAAGATGGGAGGGATGATGTTAGAATATTAATTTTTATGTTGATTTTTTTGGTCTTTTTAACGGGTGCGGGTGCGGGTGCGGGTCGAGTCTCTTTTTAGAGGACCCGGATCTGGACCCAGATCCCGACCCAGACCCGGACCTAAAAGTACAATATGTCCCATTTTAGAACTCGGATCCGGACCCGGAATCGAATAGGTCGGGTCGGTTCTGATCCAATGCCAGGTCCGGGTCGGATCCGGATTTAGGTATTTATTCTAATGCTACACATTTCTTATTTTTTACTCAAACTAATATAGAATTTGTATTTTAATGATTAATAAATTTCAACAATTACTTTTAAAAAATCCTATACGTATAAATCTGGGGTAATAAATGAACTATGGGCAGCATTTCTCGATTTTCAAACACTACCAGCTATATCTACTACTGTCGCGTAGAGCAAATACTGCCCAAACTCAAATGTGGGAGTGGGTCCCAGACACGGGCAAATCAAGATAAACCAAGATTTTACCAGTGATGAATGATAAGAGGCAAAAATGCCTCTCACATCAATCCAATCTCAGTAAGGTGCATGACCTATCCATCAATATGTCAAATCATCAACAACAACAAGCATTGGGCCCCGAAACTAGATATTTAAGTCTAGTATATGGGCCCGTACGTTCCTAGTAGTACTTTTCTGGTGCCATGCAAGTGCCAAGGGGCTACTGGTAATTACTAGGGGTGGACAACCATTATCCGAACCGACCAATTCGAACAAATCCAATCCGAAACGACTGGTTTTTAATTGAACAAATTGAGGATTTGGGTTGGTCCGATTCTTGATCTTCAACAACCAACTGGACCGGTTGGTTTGTTGGATGGGGCTTTCAAATAACCGATAAAACCGAACCGACCGTACCTAGCTCTATGCATAAATCCATAAAAAATATAGTTCTTCTTTAATTTTTTGAATATACAAATAGTCATTTTCTCATTTTCTTGGAGATACAAACAGTTTTCTTTAATTTCTTTAATACAAACCGAGCAGTTGTTCTACCTATGTTTTGATTCTCCATAATCCTGTGTTATGTTGTTGAGAAATGCTTGATTTACAGTGTGGATCAGCTTAATAGAATCATGAAGTTGATGTAACATTCAGTAGTTACTTTAATCAAGTCAAGCAGAAAATATTTTCTAAATCTTTTTTTTATTGTACCTACAATTCAATTAGCTATGGTTATTGATGTTTCTTTTATGATAATAAACTAAGATTACAGAAGTATGCAAGTGAAAAAGCAGTTTATCTCACCCATTTAAACGCCATCATCCCAAACAATTAGTGCAAAATTCATTAACAACTTGGGATTTTATGAATTTTCATTTAAAATTCATTTCTGAATAACAAATAGCAGGTTGTTTCTTAAGTTTGATTGAAGTTGATCTTATAAATTTCAACAAAATTATAAATGATGTTGAAGGTGAAAAGTAGCATGCCAAACCGACCATCCAATCCAATCCAAACCGAGCTTAATCGACTTGGATGGAAACTGATCTTATTAAAGTTCGGATTGGTTGTGGATGATAAAATTAAAAAATTCATCTTCTTTAGATCGGTGGTGGATGGTCCATATTAGGTCGGATACCGACCGATGCCCACCCCAAGTAATTACCAGTTTTTTTTCCCAACTTACTAATATTTGTTAGAGCATCCACGATGGTATTTCTGATATTTGAAAAAATGACACAAACAGAAATAGAGTTGTAATGTGTGCTGCGGTCGTTTGCTAAAAGTTTCTTAAAAAATTAACAAGACGAAACAACATGTATCGTCTAGTATGTTCAGTACAAAACAAAATTTAAAAATCGAAAGAGACGGGAAATAGGTGTGATGTTGTCCCGTCTCTTGTAATTTTTAAAAAATTTAATAAATAATAATCAGTTATTAAATAATAATTAGTAACTAAATAGTAATTAGTTAATTAATTATTGATTAAAATAATACTAAATATTTATTAAATATTTAGTAATTATATACTATATCTTAAGCTAATAGGCCTACCCCCTCTCTTCTTTCTCTTTTCTTAAATGGAGAAAGAAGAGCAAAAATAGGGATTCATATCTACATTACACGTACAATACACATGTTTTAATGAAAGAAAAATAAAACCCCAAAATCCTCTCATTCACGCATCTCTTCATCTCCCACAATCTCATCCCAAACCCTACTCCCCACCCCCTCTCCCCACGGCGCTCTCTGTGCCGCTCTCCGATGCCCTCTCCCCATGCCCCGCGCTGCTTGCTGCCGTCCCCTCCCTATGCTGCTCGCAGGGCCGGCCCCAACCTTGAGGCCAGTGAGGCGGCAACCTCAGACCCCTAGATTTTTTACAATTTTAGGGACCCCAAATTTGTATTTTTTTGTAAATATATGTACGTATTTTACGCGCAAAAAAATATATTATTATTAGGGGCCCCAAAAATAATTATTTGGGCCTTTCGCCTCAGGCCCCTGGAAACTCAAGGCCGGCTCTGGCTGCTTGCTGCCGCCTTATCCCCACGTTGCTCGCCGTTGCCATCCCCCCACGCTGCTCGACCTCACACTTCCTCCCACCTCCGACGCACAAGGTATTTGATGATTTGTTAAGGTATTTTATTTATTTTTGACAATGAGACTGAGGATAACACAAATCTTTTAGAGCATTTGATAGATGCGAGTAAACTCTTAGCTTGCTGGCTTAATTCGTTGCACTTTGAATGCTAACGTAAAGCTATAAGTTGGATTTTGTATCGGTGGGTGTCTTCACTATTAGAGACAACTTTTATTTCTGCAGGAGTGATTCACGTTCTTAGGTTTAGTCAGTATTTATGATTCATTCATGATGAGGGTATGTCTAGAATTCAGATGGAACTAATATGTTGAGACGAATGTCTTATAGAACACTAAAAATTGGGTGCGTCAGACCCTAATTGATTATGTATAACTCCACTTGGGACATTGAAGACCGGAGAGTAAATACGCTGCTTTTAGGTATGCAATTTTTTTGTTATTCATTATTGTCATTCCTATAACGTAAAGTGTGTAGGCATTTGAGTAAAATGCTGCAGATTTGAATACTCTAGGTGAAGAGCTCTACGAGGAAAGCACTTTTGTGATTCAACTACTACGAGATAACTTCACTCTCTAGAATTCTGATGCATAGTTACGAACATTTCATTGGCTATTCAATTTCTTCCATACCCCTATTCCGGAACCAACTTCGAAATGGGATGACAGAAATTTTTTTTGCCCAAACCCTAATTGGTCGATTATAACTTTATACCCACTTAGTATAAGTTTGTGTACACACTTCTGTTTTCTAAAATCATTTCTTTTATTGTCACACCCTGCATCCCAAAGGAATACGGAATACGAGTGCGTGATGAAGCCCAACGAATGATTTTCATCATTCATAAGCTGTAGAATCGACTCAGCATCATAACAAGAAATATAACAAGAATATACTCAACCACACATGCATGAATAATTTATTAATCAACAGGAAAGCATTTGAAATTCGCTTCCATTTCATTGGTGAAGCCTCCATCGTCCTCTCAAATGCGAATCTCGAAGCAAATTCAAATCCAAATCCAATATCGAACCCCAATCAAGAGATCGTCGTTGATATTTGATCCGCTGCTGATTCCATATCGGCGAATCCCCTCCACCAAATCCAGCGTGAATATCAAGCGACTTCGTATCGGCGTCTCCCCTCCACCGAATCGAGAGCCTTTACATGCGATGAGGCGACTCTAATTTCATATCATTAATTCTCATTCTAATTTTTAATCTTGTGTGTGGGGGGGATTACTTAGTTTTTTTGATGACTTGAATTTTGTGTGTGCATGAGATCTAACTTTAGAGAGGTATGATTGTTTTATTTTTTTGGTTTAAAAAATTTTCATTTGGTCATTTATTCGATGAGTTTTCTATTGATTTTGATTTAAAGGTGTACGCAAGTGAGAGATGGATTATTTGGTGGCCTCAATTTAGGTTTCCAAACCATAGAAAGACAGGTAAGCTGATCAGCAACCAAAAATAACTTGGCAAATATGAAACATTAATTTCTTTACTACAAGAGAATATACTATCGTGAAATGTTCCCTTCACTGGTTATTAGAAACCATGGATAACATAACATATAAGAACTTTCAGTATATGTTTCGATATATAGGATTGGGATGTCTGGAGTTTACCCGTGAAGGGTGAAAACTCTCCACTCAAGAAAGATAGCTAAGTAAATTTTTTATTGATCCATTTTTTTTTTATAAAGGAGCAATGGGGAGACAAAGTGGAGATAAAAGAAATGATTAGCTTGGATTAGAGTTTTGAGAACTTCATGTATTACATTTTAGTTGAAATAATAATATAAATGCAAACTAAGTCCCAGATGTTGCCGCTGAAATCGGTATGGGAGCAAACAGATAGATTTGTGGATTCTTGGAATGTTGAATAGTCAAACCTGAACACCTTTATGTCGGAGTTTGACCGTGATCTCCCGCCGTTGACTGCAAAAAGTGCGAACACCGGGGTTGATCCCGGCGACGCACCCCCCGATGCTCAAGTCAGTAATCAGAAAGATTATGAATGAGCTTTTGATTGGCAAAAGATTGATTACCTGGTAACAGTGGGGGATGGGTGGTATTTATAGCCACCTTAGGAATCAGTTTCGGGATAAGATCAAATCCCTACTTCCCAGTGGATGGATAGAAGTGATCAGGGCCGTTGATTAGGGACAATCATAAATCCTAATTCTATCCAGCTGGACTGGGTTTCTTGCGGGTTAGAACCCGCACCCAGTTAAGACGGATCCGTTCGTAGGTTTTTGGATTTTTGGGGAAAGACCCAGTTCCCATTTCGGACTCGTTTGTAGGTGAAATTACCATTTTACCCCCGAGCTTTAGGATTCGTGCCTAATTTGGAAGGTTCCGATTTAACCCTTATTTTTAGCCATATCACGAGCCTCCCACTCTCGAAGACTGAGTTTGGTCAGCCTTTGAGGAGTAGTTTTGCTGTTTTAATGGCTTGTGGAGTTGCATCGGAGTCCAAATAAGGGGTGTCGAATCCTTATATAAGGTATTATGGTGATCTTTAGAGTTGGTTGCGCGCTCAAGGTTGTTCTTGAGCTCTCCTAGACTTTTGGTGATTTTTCTTAATTTTTATTTATTTTTTGGCCTATTTATTTAATTTTGCGAAGTGGTGATTTATTGTTCGGGGACATTAATTAATTATTCTAAGCAATAATTATTTACCCAGGGGCTCAAAAATATTTTCCCGAATTTATAATTATTTTTTAGAATTTTTAATTATTTTTCTGAATTTTTTAATCATTTTTTTCGCAATTTTCAAATAAATAATTCAATTTTAATAAATAAAAAAAATTACTTTTTAATACCATTTATGACGTGGCATGATTGGGCTCTCCGTCAGCGTTGGGGGCAAATTTTGGGGAGATCTAATGCCTATGGTTGCTCAAAGATGTATTTCTCTTCATTTGGTGACAAGTTGCTTCGGCGACGTTTGCCGACCCCCTCCAAATACGTGTCAGGAAGGAGGCCAAAGTCTAGGGGGGTTCGGGGTCTCCTGCCGAGGTGTAGAGATACCTCGGCGTGGCGACACGTGTAAAAAGGGGTTCGGCGAGTCTTTGTCGAAGTCCGGAGTGAGTTTTTCCCATGTTTGGGTGTCGGTGCCAAGAGCGCTCGGCAAGGCGTGCCGAAGTCCAACGCGAGAGTTTTTTCTTATGTTTGGGCATCGGTGCCAAGAGCACTCGGCAAGGCGTGCCGAAGTCCAAAGCGAGAGTTTTTTCTCACGTTTGGGCGACGGTGTTAAGAGCACTCGGCAAGGCGTGCCGAAGTCCAAAGCGAGTTTTTTTCCATATTTGGGCGTCGGTGCCAAGAGCGCTCGGCAAGACGTGCCAAAGTCCAACACGAGAGTTTTTTTCTCACGTTTGGGCGTCGGTACCACGAGCACTCGACAAGGCGTGCCAAAGTCCAACGCAAGAGTTTTTTCTCACGTTTGGGCATCGGTGCCAAGAGCGCTCGGGAAGGCATGTTGAAGTCCAACGCGAGAGTTTTTTCTCACGCTTGGGCATCGGTGCCAAGAGCGCTCGGCAAGGCGTGCCGAAGTCCCGGAGCGAGAATTTTTTCTCATGTGTGGGCGTCGGTGCCAAGAGCACTCGGCAAGGCGTGCCGAAGTCCAACACGAGAGTTTTTTCTCACATTTGGACGTCAGTACCAAGAGAGCTCGGCAAGGCGTGTCGAAATCCAACGCGAGAGTTTTTTCCATGTTTGGGCATCAGTGCCAAGAGCACTCGGCATGGCGTGCCGAAGTCCAATGCGAGAGTTTTTTCTCACGTTTGGGCATCGGTGCCAAGAGCGCTCGACAAGGCATGCCGAAGTCTAATGCGAGAGTTTTTTCTCACGTTTGGGCGTTGGTGCCAAGAGCGCTCGGCAAGGCATGCCGAAGTCCAGTGCGAGATTTTTTTCTCACGTTTGGGCATCGGTGCCAAGAGCGCTCGGCATGGCGTGCCGAAGTCCACCGCGAGAGTTTTTTCTCACGTTTGGGCGTCGGAGCCAAGAGCGCTCGGCAAGGCATGCCGAAGTCCGATGCGAGAGTTTTTTCTCATGTTTGGGCGTCGGTGCCAAGAGCGCTCGGCAAGGCATGCCGAAGTCCCAAAGGGAGGCTGACAGCTTGGAGATGATAGCTAGCCTTTTGACTGTTGATCTTCTGACAATTTTGACCGTTAGTCATTAATGCGACGGTACAACTTTGTCGTTTTGTGTAAATGGGCCTGACTGTTGGTCTTTTGAAGCCCAACATCCTCGTTTTGTGTGCCAACCTCTATAAGACTCACCCCCCTCTCATTTTTCACTTCTCCGAATTTTCACTCAGGCAATTATTTTCACTAGAGAGAGATTCAAGCGATCGTCAATAGCACTCCGGTAAACTTTCCGACCGAGCGTGTCACTTCAAGGTAAATTATACTTAGTTTATTTCAAGTAGAAAATATCCCTTTCCCCTATTTCGAAGCCCTCTCCCTCCGCTGGCGAAGAGCCATCTCCGAGTCAGAGACCTCGCATCGACAAAGGCAAGAAAGTTGATGGTTGGGACACCATAATGGAAGATCTGAAGCGTATGGGGGAGTTCGGCTGGCTACCATGTAACGCCCCGAATCCCAAATACACTGAATTCGAGATGTTCTACAGGATCTTTCCACTTCTTTTAGTACAATTTTACAAGAAAATTTAAACTTTTCACTTTACATCAGAGTTTACATCAATATTACACTTTACATTTGCACAGCGGAAGTAAAATTTACAACAATGAAATAAATATACAACAATCATGAAGTAATCTTTAAGCATTGGTTCCTCTTTAATCTTTATCAAGCCATTTACCTGCATATAAGACTGTGGGTACGTCAGTTTATTCAACCGACGATCATTTTACACGGCCATCCTCTCTATGCCGGAAATAGTATAACTTAATTTTCCATATTTAGCAACCACAAACTTGTCACAAATCAAACTAAAGGGACTACCCTATTGATGTTGTGATTGTGCACTTAGTCCTTAATGCAATTGTTTATATTAGATGACACTAATGCGCACTTGTTCGGATTCTATGCATCCCATACTACATAGGTCCGAGGACAAGTCCTTAATCGTTCTTCATCTTTGTAGGGTTCAATCCCTCGTTATGACTTAATCTACTACTGTAATTACGGTAGGTATCTTAGATGATCTATGAGTACAAGCTCATGTACAGAAAATTCTGGAGGGGAATCCCACGCACTGACACGACGTATCGAGCAGGCAACCTATGGACAATTCAGCCTCACTTCATGGCACACGATCCTCTTGCAGTCACCAAATATCCCACAAGCGTCGCCACCGGGACGATAATTCTGGAGTAGTGCCCACGCCATGTCTTGACGCATTAAGCAGGCAGCCTGTGGATCACTCTCACACCGCCACTCCGATGGCCCTCATACTCGTGTTTTTCTCCTACTTTCATCACATCTCCACTATGTACTAATCCTTAGTTTCTTTTATCAAAATCATGAACAAAAATCGAAGCTCTAGAGTTAGCCTCTCCACTAAACCGGACTTATTCATTCATTTCAACATGACCAACCTTGGTCTTTCTTTTCAAATTTCATTTCATTTCCAAAATGCCGGGGGAGACTTAGCTACTCTTTTATTTCAATTTTTATTTCACAATTTCCAACTCATAAATTTCCCATGTTGAGTTCTCATACTCACATGTATATTCTCTTTTCAATTCATGATTTCTAATTTGTTCAAATAGTCCATGACTATACATGAATTCCATATGCTTTATCAATTATCACTTCATATCAAAATTTCACATCACTAACAAATATACACACTTCATATTATTCCACATTATTCTCAAATGAGAATAAATTGCATTATGTTACATAACAAAGTTTCTTTTTGCTAAATCATCTTCTAATCCTTCATTTCAACTTATTCTTGTAAGTTATAATTTCACATCAATAAACATATAGAACCATAGTTCTATTTATGCATTTTATCTCCAAATCATAGTTAATTCCATTCAAATAATCCCCAAACCATTTTTATAAAGTCCCTTATATTTTTAGGAGAATAACCATATTTTTTTCACAATTTTTGGACACTTAAAAACCCAAAAAAAAAACATTTTTTCATTCTTGCTGATAGCAAGAATCAAACCAGGCACCCAGAGAACACAGCCGACAGCACCAACCGCTAGGCCATATGCGCTAAGCGCTATAAAGAGGGGGCAAATGGGTATTTGTTCCTATCTGTCGGTGATTTATATGTTTACAAAAAAATGTGAAATAATATATGCGGCTACAAGGATTCGAACTGATCAACACAGAGAACCCAACCGCACCGTAGGACCACTTGATCTACGCGCTCAGTTGTCATAAGTACAATTTCAATTCCATTTAACTTATGCTCTCTGTTATTTAGAAAATTTCGATGTTCAACTAACTTTTGTTTCATTTTGCTCTCATCAAATTATACTGTATAACTCCAGATTAATTCTCCCTCACATAATTCATATATCAGTGTGCATAAAATAATTTTTGTACCAATAAAAATATATTTTCATACAATTCCTTTGAAATTTACATTATAACTACTATATTTCTCATTTTTCGACATTTCTTAGCAATTGATCTTCTAATCTCTTGATCCACAATTTTTACATTAATTCTCTGTTATTAATCTTTTACCCAACATACAAATCTATAGTTGGATTTATCTATTCTCACATCAACACAAAAAGATCTATTTAACTCATGCAATAGCATTAACAAACTACTAACTTTTGTATATAATTTCTTTTTGATGGTAATAAATGCATTTCCTTCAATCAATCCATGATCATAATCAATTCACATACAACTTATAATTTAATAATAGAACTACACACTATTCCATATCAACAATTCAATCAATTTGGGATCATTTAATGTGCATTCTTATTAATCATTTTCATGCTTTATCATTCAATTTAATCTAGCATTTCTACTTTAGAAATAAGGAGAATTTTACCCACAGCTCAAATTTAATAATAAAATCACCTAAAAGTTATTCATTAACATTCCGATCAATTCATAGACTAACTTTCCAA
Source organism: Hemerocallis citrina (assembly GCA_017893485.1). Classification (NCBI taxonomy): domain Eukaryota; kingdom Viridiplantae; phylum Streptophyta; class Magnoliopsida; order Asparagales; family Asphodelaceae; genus Hemerocallis; species Hemerocallis citrina. The sequence continues at coordinate 669,555 of JACEHZ010000200.1, forward strand.
TTAAAATGTATTCTTATTAATATTTTTCATGCATCATTACTCAATATAATACTAGCATAATTCCTAATTAGAAATAAGGAAAATTAAACCCACCTTGTATGGAGAGACAACACAATTTGCAATAAAATTCTTGCAACGAGATGCACCTCTTCCTAAACGATGCGTGCACAAGCTCCACAAGCACCAACCCGAGCTCCTCTCCTTGGACTAGCCGACCTCTCCTTCTTGGAAAAATGCAAGCACAATTCCCCTCACAACTCAATCTTTTTAACTCACAACTACTACTAAATAATGCTATTAGACTATAGATTTTGAAGGGAAGATTAATGCACAAAATAACTAGCCATGGGAGGGGGTATTTATACTAAAAATCAAATAGAATGGAGGGCTATGATTAATTGGTTGGTTGTAGGATGGAGGGCTAGGATGAGAGTAGGAGTTGCAATAACCACCCACATCTAAATAACCACCACCATGAACACCATTACAATTTTTGAATTCCCTCCAAAAGTACACAACCGGCCACTTGAAGAAGCATGCATTTTGCACGTGTACGTGTAGTGCACGTGCAAGCAACTAGGACCCAAAATTGTACCTTAATTTTTGTATAAAAATAAAATAATCTTTTAAATTGTATTCTACATGACAAGTTGTGTAAAAATATAGTCCATGGGCTTTAGTTTATGGGCCAAAATAGTTACTTTAAAATAAAATCAATAAATTACATTTTGGGCTTTTAAGAAAAAGGCTTTAAAATAAGTCTTTCTATCTATTTAAAGAAAAAGGGCTTTTGTATAAAATAATTTGAAAACACACATTTAATTATTTATACACATCACAATAAAAATAATTATAAGATTTAATTCAACCAAAATATTGCACGTGCACACTACGTGCAAAATAAAATAATTTTTCATTAATTGAAAAATCAGGGCATTACATACCAGGCGTGTTGACGGGGCTCCATAGGTTTCGAGAGCTTCCGGAGGAGCATGCCGAGCATATAGTATATGGCTGGGGGCAGAGCTTCGAGGAGAACGCAGCGAGAGAGACCTCGGAAGCGGACGACACGGTCTCCAATCTTAACGAGGCAGACCTGGCAGCGATCCGGGAGTGTTTTCATATCCCGGAGGAGTACGAGTTGATGCTGCCGGGTCCCGGGGTGAGGACCAACTCGCCGATGCCAGTAAACATGTGTTTCTGGCCGGTCGAGGCCTTCATCGCCGGGGCGCATCTGCCCCTTCACCCGTTTGCCGTTCAGGTGCTGAGGTGGTTCGGGTCAGCCCCATCTAATTGATGCCGAACGCGTGGAAGGTCATCAACGGGTTCGCGCTCCACTGTCAGGCAGCCGAGAACGAGCTGAACTTGTGGGTGCTTCCGACACTTTATCGGCTTCATCAACAGCACAAGTCCGAGTTCTGCTACTACTTGGCTCTGAGGCATGGTGCTCAGCTCGTCAGCTGCCCCGACTCCATAAAGCACTGACGGGACAAGTACTTCATAGTTCAGAGCCGCGAGCTGTGGAGCATACCCTCGGGTTGGGTGGAGGAGGTGACGAAGAGGGTAAGGGAGTCTCTTGTGCTCCACCCCAACGAAGAAGAGGTGGTTCGGATTCTTCTCGACCGGCCAAAGTTCGATTGGAGAGATCTGACCGAAGACACGCTCTTCAAGGGAGGGCTCTGTCGCGTAGATCCCAGTACGTGGCTTTATCCGTTTGTTTTGTTTTTTTTTCTAATTCAATCATGTTTTAACCGAACTTTTCTTTCGTTGCAGAGACTATGGATTATGACGCAATTCTAGCGTAGAGGGCGGCTCTCGGAAGCAAGGCACCTAAGAAGTGCAAGAGGGTCACCACGAAGGTGACCACTCCGAAGCCTAAGACGGTCGAGAGTGCCGTTCAGGAGGCATCAGCCTCGGCAACGGTGACCCCGAGGGTGGCAAGGGCAGCAACCTCGGCACCGGCCGAGGCTGGTGAGTTCCTGATGGCTGCTGCCCTCGGGATGGAGGCACCTCCGTTGACGGCGGACGCCGAGGTGTTCCTCACCGAGGAGCATAAGAAGATTTTCGTTCCAGACTGGTAGGTTCGGAAACATGACGGCTTCCTTGGCGACTCGACATCGAGTATGCAAGTGGTGAAGCACTTGGCCACGCCGAAGGATCGAGCCGCCATGGACGCCGGTAGTGTGGACGATGATGCCTTTGAGATTGCTTGCTCGGCGGTATCGGTGAGTATCGATTTCTTTCTTATAGATAACTTGCATATTTGTTTCTCTAACTTTTTTTTTGTTCGGCCGCAGATAACTGTTCACTTCGGTCATCTTATGGAGAAGATGACGGAGCTCGAGAAGGACCTCAAGAAGGAGGTCGACCGTGCCCGAGCTGAAAAAGCTCGGATCGCCAGCGAGCTCGAGAAGCTGACGGTCGAGACGGAGGGGAAGACGTCGAGGCTGGAGTACCTCGAAGGCCTCGTCACGACGCTCGAGGGCGATCTACATCGACAGAGGGAGGAGGTGGCAAAGTAGAAGGCCGAGGCTGTGGAGGCAGCCAAGGTTACAGCGGCGAAGGAGGCCGAAGCTGCAACTATGGAGAAAGCTCAGGGCTTCCTTGCGGCCAACATGGCCAAGGCATATGCTCGTGCCATCGAGTAAGTGTTGGATCGGTACCCCGAGGTCGACTACTCCGGATGGCGACTCTTCCCCGAGCACGTCAACGGCTTCGATGACGAGTCCGAGGGGGAAGTAGGGGACGATGAAGGGGACGCCGAGGTCGAGATCGTCAGTGAGCGCCAGGGGTCCGAGGTGACTCTGCTAGTGATGGGCGCGCCTTCGGGGGTATCCGACTATGTCCAATCCCGTCGCCCTGGGAAAGAGGTCGCCCCCTGACTTCTTCTGCTTCCTTTTTTTTGTATTTTTTGATGCATCGCCTAATTGCGGACTAGCCACCGCACTTTTTTGAAATGAATGAAAATCCATCGTTTTTAGTTCGACTAAGTGCTTACGAATCTTGAATTTACAAAAATTTTCTTGAAATTTGGATAAGTGTTCACGTCGCCCCGCCTAAAAGTTCGGCTAGGTGTTCACAAATTTTTTTCGAAATGTTGCTGTGTACACGTTGCCTTGTTTAGGAGTTTCGGCTTTGTGAATTCGCTAATTTTTGCTAAGTGTTCTCGTCGTTTGCCTTGGAATGTTTAGCTCGTGGAGGTGACATAGCTGATCGAAGCAACTCATGCGGCAGAGGAGTTATGTTTCGAGGTCAACCTAGGGGCGACGAAGTTGTGCCTCGCTAGGTGCCGAGAGCGCCTTTATGAAGTTGAGTTGGGGCTGTGTAGAGCCGAAAGTGAACGAAATCATCTGCAACTAATTGTAGGCCGCCGAGACATCGAGATTCGAAGACTAGAAGGGAGGCTTGCTGAGATGTCCCCCGAAGGCGAAGATGATGGCTCGTCGACAGCCTTTAGTCTTGGCCTGAGGCTTAAGCGTCTCCGCCACTCCTTGTCGAAGATGACAACGGAGAGGGACGAACTATTAGCTAAAATTCACTACTTGCGGATAGTAGAAGATGAACTTCTGGCGGGGAGAGAAGAACTAATAGCGGCGATGGGGAAGTTGACGGTGGAGCGTGACGAGTTGACGGCAGTGGTCGACGAGCTGAAGAGGGTTACGGTCGACAAGAGTATCGAGGTTTCTCAGCTTCGCCGAATTATTGCCGACAGTTCTGGTGCCCCATGCTCTGCTGTGCCCCCTTGCTTCAAGATAGCTGTGAAGGATGACTCTCTGAAGTAACGAATAGTCGAGCTAGTGGCGGAGGTTGCTCGCCTCAAGCCCCAACCGAGTTGGATCAACGTCAGAAGCACTTCGTGTACCCGTGAAGAGAGCGAGCGAGGGATTTCATTTTACGAGCTTGCGACTCGCTCGCCCATCGCTCAGCGAAGTCCGGGTGATGCACAAAGTGGGGTGGCTGTTTCATCGAGCAGAGCATCCGTTGGTGCGACTGTCAGAAGCAGCACAAAAGATACATCTCAGTTTGCTAGTCTAGGGACGAGCTCCGAGGTTAGGCGCCGCCGTCCCCGGGTGTCTTTAAAGCGGAACATCCCTATGCCTAGGAGGCGTTGAAGTATTCTTTTGTTGTCCAAGTTTTGAATCTTGTCTAAGTACGAGGAGTCGGTCTTGTAATTTTGGCATTTTAACTCTTGTAACTTCGTTGTAGAGAAAAGTATAAATCTTGTAATTTGGTTTGTTCCCCAAACTTTATAGAAGCGAAGCTTGTTTCTTCTTTTGGATTTGTGTTTTGTTAGTCATCTATGGTTGTAGGAGCACTTCTGAAGGGCGGGCCACTTCTTACTCGCTTATGAGAGCGCACGGTAAGGTGTGCCAAGTCCAAAGCGAGAGTTTTTTCTCACGTTTGGGGGTCGGTGCCAAGAGCGCTCGGCAAGGTGTGCCGAAGTCCAAAGCGAGAGTTTTTTCTCACGTTTCGGCGTCGGTGCCAAGAGCGCTCGGCAAGGTGTGCCGAAGTCCCAAAGTGAGAATTTTTTATCGCGTTTGGGCGTCGGTGCCAAGAACGCTCGGCAAGGCATGCCGAAGTCCCAAAGTGAGAGTTGCAACTTCAACTTTTGACAACTACTCAAAATCAGAAGCAAATCTTTCTTCTTATAGGCACGAAATGTCAACCTTATGAACTTGAGATTGATAAGCAGTTTTATGGTTTTTGCAGCCTCCCCCATATGAGAGCCACTACGAATTGTAAGAGAAGCCAGTTTCTTGCAGTGGAAAGCAGCCTTGAAGAATTACTTCAACTTTAAACGAATCATAAGAACCAAAAGGTTAGCTCCTCCAAGTACTTTTCTCCCATGTCTAGTATAGTGGTAGAAATTTTCAGTTGTCCAGCCAAGTGATTTGGATTCCGAACACATCATTCGAGTAAGTTTCAACGGTTGTGGAAGCAGTTCCGAATGGCGAACCACTTCTAGCTCGCTTAAGAGCGAGCCTGCGAAGCAGAATAGAGCCAAGTCTTGGACTCCGAACACGTCGTTTGAGTAAGTTTTAACGGTTGTGGGAGCAATTCCGAATGGCGAACCACTTCTAGCTCGCTTAAGAGCGAGCTTGTGAAGTGGAATCGAGCCAAGTCTTGGACTCCGAACACGTCGTTCGAGTAAGTTTCAACGGTTGTGGGAGCAATTCCGAATGGCGAACCACTTCTAGCTTGCTTAAGAGCGAGCTTGCGAAGCAGAATCGAGCCAAGTCTTGGACTCCGAACACGTCGTTCGAGTAAGTTTCAACAGTTGTGGGAGCAATTCTGAATGGTGAACCACTTCTAGCTCGCTTAAGAGCGAGCTTGCAAAGTGGAATCGAGCTAAGTCTTGGACTCCGAACACGTCGTTCGAGTAAGTTTCAACGGTTGCAGGAGCAATTCTGAATGGCGAACCACTTCTAGCTCGCTTAAGAGCGAGCTTGCGAAGCAGAATCGAGCCAAGTCTTGGACTCCGAACACGTCGTTTGAGTAAGAACGGTTAAAGGTCTAAAACAGAGAGATAAAATAATCACAAGGGAATTATCAGGGGAAAGTTCTTTATTGATAACTGCTAATCGGTTGCTTCTAAGTTGCAAGCCGTTATTACAATGGAAAAATAAAGAAGCAAGTAAAAAATAAAAAGATAATAATGGTTCGACATTTGATCGTACTCGGAGAGGCGTTCAAACACCCTCTTGGTACTTCAGTAAATGATCGGCATTCCAAGTTCTTGGTATCTCTCTGCCTTCGAGATCTTCAAGACGATATGTTCCTGGCCGGACTACCTTGGAAACCTTGTACGGTCCTTCTCAATTCGGAGCTAGTTTACTCTTTTGGCTGGAGAATGAGATAGCTAGCTTTCTGAGGACTAAATCCCCTTCCTTGATATCGGTGGGACGGACTTTTTTGTTGTAGGCCTGATCAACTCTCCTCCGATAATTTTGCTGGCGAATTGAAGCTCTTTCACGGAGCTCATCAATAAGGTCCAAATTCGCCCGGAGCTCTCTGTATTCTGCTCTTCATCATAGGCAATAAGGCGAGGGGATGGCAAACCAACTTCTAAGGTGATTACGACCTCGGACCCATAGGTGAGATTGAAGGGTGACTCTCCTGTGGGGGTCCGTTTCGTAGTGCGGTAATTCCACAATACGTTAGGAAGTTGTTCTGCCCGTAAGCCTTTGGCCGACTTATCTAGTCTCTTCTTGATGCCGGAGAGGATCAACCTGTTGGCGTTCTCTACTTGACCATTGGACTGAGGATGGGAGACGGAGGAGAAGCATTGTTGAATGCCGAGGTCTTCACATAATGATCGGAATGCTGCCCCTGTAAACTGTGTTCCATTATCTGTTATTAGGACCCGAGGTACACCGAACCTACAGATTACATTAGCTCGATCGACCAATTCATCAGATGTCCAGAGTTCTCAGGCTTGTGCAGAACTTGCTTAAGCGGCTGGTCGGTAAGGACGACCACCGAGTGGGATTGAAAATAAGGACGGAGCTTTCTGGCTGCCATTACCAAGGCATATGCTATCTTTTCCAATCTCGGATAGCGGAGCTCGGCGTCTCTAAGGACCTTGCTCACATAATAGATAGGCTTCTGAGCCTTGTCTTCTTCCCTCACTAGGCCAGCACTGAGGGTTTTCTCGGAGGTAGCGAGGTAAAGGTAGAGTGTTTCCTCGAGAATAGGCTTGCTGAGGAGTGGGAGATTGACCAGATAGGCTTTCAGTTGGTCGAACGATTCTTGCTGCTATTGGCCCCACTCGAAGCCTTTAGCCCCTCTGAGGGCTTTGAAAAAAGGAAGACACTTCTCCCCTGACTTAGACAGGAAGCGTCCTATGGCCGCGAGGCGTCCTGTAAGCTTTTGAACTACTTTCACACTTGTAGGAGGAGCCATGTCCAGTATGGCTTTGATCTTCTCGGAGTTGGTTTTGATCCCCCTCTAACTGACCATGAAGCCCAGGAACTTACCAGACGAGACCCCGAACACACACTTGTTCAGGTTTAGTCTCATATTATGCTTCCTCAACACGTCGAAGGCTTCTTGTAGGTCGGCGACATGGTCGGACCCATGGATACTTTTGACCAACATATCATCAACGTACATTTCCATATTTCGGCTGACCTAATTCTGGAAGACCTTATTAACGAGGCGCTGACAGGTGGCACCGGCATTTTTGAGCCCGAAGGGCATCACTCGGTAGCAATAAAGGCCCTGATCTGTGACGAATGACGTCTTCGGGATATCCGGGGGAAATATTCTAATTTGGTTGTATCCGGAGAAGGCATCCATGAAGCTCAACAGCTCATGGCCCGAAGTAGCTTCGATTAAGGTATCTATGCTGGGGAGAGGGAAAGGATCTTTAGGGCATGCCTTGTTCAAATCCGTGAAGTCAATGCAAATCCTCCAACTTCGATTGACCTTCTTGACCATAACAACATTAGAAAGCCATTCGGGATAGTTGACTTCTTGTATGAACCGTGCCTTGAAGAGCTTGTCCACTTCTTCCTTTATGGCCTGTTGGCGCTCAGAGACGAACTTGCGCCTCTTTTGCTGGACCGGTTTGGACCCCGGTGCAACACTTAGGTGGTGGACGAGGAGGTCCTCAGAAATCCCTTGCATGTCGGTAGCTGTCCAGGCGAAGAGATCATGGTTCTTCCTGATGCAATGGACTACGTCAGAACAGAGGGAAGAGGGGAGGGTCTTGCTGATGAAGAATTTATGGTTCGGATCTTGCTCTGAAAAGAGCACTTCCTCCAGCTCGTCTACTGGTTCTGACATAGGCTGGGTGTTCCCCTGGGGAATTTTAAGAGTCTCGAGGGAAAGGACCGGTCCCCCGGTCAAGGTCATGTAACACTTGTGGGCCATCTCTTGACTTTCCCTCACTTCCCCTACACCTGCCTTGGTAGGGAACTTCATTTTGAGATGATAAGCCGACAGAACGGCTTCTAAAGCAGCTAGGCCAGGTCGGCCTTGGATCACATTGTAAGCAGCTGGAATGTTGACGACCATGAAATCCATTGGCTCCGTCCAGGTAGTAGAAGTTTTGCCAGTGGTTACGTCGAGGGTTATCACCCCTTCGATAGTCACCAGCACTCTCGTGAACCCATGGAGCGTATAGCCGGCGGGCTTGAGCCTATCCTGCGATAACTTGAGTCCTCGGAAGGCTGCTAGGAAGAGGATGTTGACAGAACTGCCATTATCCACCAGGACCCTCCCCACTTTGAAGTTAGCCATGTGGAGGTTAATCACCAGTGCATCACAGTGGATTGTTAGGACACCCTTTAAATCTTCATCCGAAAAAGTAACTAGCACTCCGAGACCTTTGGGCGGGGGTATGCTGTGCACCGAATTGACCTCCCGGATGAAAACCTTTCGAGAAGAGTTGGAGGTTCCTCCCATTGGGCCTCCATGGATGAGGTGAAAGACGCGTTCTTCTTCAAACTTGGGTGTCTCGTCACGCCTCTCGGGATGCTTGTTAGCCCCTCTAGGGGTGGAAGAAGATCGATCCGATCCTTTCTTACAAACTTGGACAGCTGCCCTCTCTGGATGAGGGCTTTAATTTCATTCTTCAGAGCCCGACAGTCATTGGTGTTTTGGCCATGGTCTCTATGATATCGGCACCACTTCTCCTTATCCCTCTCTTCCCAGGGGTATTCATCTTCGGGGTAGGAAGCAGGACTCTCTCTTTCTCAACATCCATGAGAATAGTTGAAACATTGGTGTTGAGAGGGGTAAACTTCTCAAATCTGGGAGGCAGGCGGCGTTGACCCCTGTTGTCCTTCTGAAGTTTCTTAGCTCCCTTATCTTTGGCTGCCTTTCTCTTGATTCCTGAGGAAGACCCCTCGAATGCGGGACGATGTTCAGCTTCCTCAGCCCGGATGTACTTCTCGCTTCTGAGAAGAAGGTCGGAGAAGTCTCGTGGGGGCTTTTTGGCTAGGGAGGAACGGAGGCTCGAATTGAGGACATTGGACTGGAAGGCGGCTGCAGCGACCGATTGGTCAAGGGAGACAATGGACTTAGCTTTCGCAGTAAACCGCTTGACATAATCTCTTAGTTTCTCACTCTTCTTCTGATTAAGGAAGAGTAGTGAAATACTAGTCTTCTCAGTTCGGCAGTTGCTCATGAAGTAGGTGGTGAAGAGGGTTTCAAATTGTTCAAAAGAAAAGATGGAGGATGGGGCGAGGCGGGAGTACCATTCCCGAGCCGGACCTTTGAGAGTAGCTGGAAAGGTCTTGCACAGTAGAGCATCGGAAGCCTGGTGGATCATCATGAGAGTTTTGAAACTCTCGATGTGATCCATGGGGTCTGACTCCCCCGTATATGTCTCGAACTATGGTGGCTTGAAGTTTGCTGGAACGGAAGCCTCCATGATGGTTCGGGAGAACGGGGGTCTGCTTGGGCGGAGGGTCCTCCCTCTTAGCTCCTCTTCCCTGTCTAGCAGACCGAGGCGTCTCTCCATCTTGTGGAGATGACGGTAGACAACATCATCCCTTTGACGGTACCCTGGCGTGCCTCTAGACTCCTCTTTGTACGAAGGGGTGCGTGGAGTTCGGTGATAGTAGCTAGGAGAATGGTGAGAACTGGCGATGTAATGGCAGTGGCTCGGAGCTTGAGGAGGAGTTACGGACCGATGGAGAGAACTCTGAACCGGCAGAGGAGTGGGGACCCTCTGAATATTATTGTTGTTTAGTGGGAGATTGAGGGCCTGCAGGATGGTTGCTTGGAATTCTTGGAATTCGGATCGGGTAATAGGTCCGTTCTGGTCCCTTTGGGGCTGCCGACCAGAGGGATAACGATGCCTTCTTCGACGGTACTCAGGAGACTCCCTCCGTCTCCTATGAAGAAGGGACCTCCTGTGGTCGCGGTGACGAGGAGATCGCTCATTTGGACGTTCTGAGCGGGTGGCTCCCTCATGGGCCCGCCTTTCGTCCAAACGGCGGCAAATGTCCTTTTCTTTCTGTCGGTTGATGAGGATATTGCGGAGGTCTTCGGAAGGCCGAGGGTTATGAGATGCCATTGAGTCGGTTGAAGGGTTATGTATGGAGATATGGTCGCGGTGAAGGGGTTGCTTCTGAGGGTGAGGACGAGAGGTCCCTATACCAGCGTTCTGGGGCCTGGGTGGAGCCTGCTGGTGTTGAAGATTTTGGGGAGGAGGCTGCAGCTGCTGCAGAGGCTGATCAGGCTGAGGAGGGAGTTGTCCCTGCTGCTGGACGGTTTGGAGGGGAGCCTCCTGTTGGGGTTGAGGAGGAGTGGGCCCACGGTTGGACCCTTTAGATCTCAGTTTCCTGAGAGGCGTGGCTGGAGGTGATCTTAACCAATGGAAGAGGATGGATTGCTATTCGTGATTCCCACAGACGGTGCCAATCTGTTGCCACTGAAATCGGTGTGGGGACAAACAGATAGATTTGTGGATTCTTGGGATGTTGAATAGTCAAACCTGAACACCTTTCCGCCGAAGTTTGACTGTGATCTCCCGTCGTTGACTTGCAAAAGTGCGAAACACCAGGGTTGATCCCGACAACGCACCCTCCGACACTCAAGTCAGTAATCAGAAAGATTATGAATGAGCTTTTGATTGGCAAAAGATTGATTACCTGGTAACAGTGGGGGATAGGGGGTATTTATAGCCACTTTAGGAACCAGTTTCGGGATAAGATCAAATCCCTACTTCTCAGTGAATGGATAGAAGTGATCAGGGCTATTGATTAGGGACAATCATAAATCCTAATTCTATCCAGCTGGACTGGATTTCTTGCGGATTGGAACCCGCACCCAGTTAAGACGGATCCGTTCGTGGGTTTTTGGGTTTTTGGGGAAAGACCCAGTTCCCATTTCGGACCCGTTTGTAGGTGAAATTACCATTTTACCCCCGAGCTTTAGGATTCATGCCTGATTTGGACGGTTTCGATTTAACCCCTATTTTTAGCCATATCACCAGATAAACAAATATTTAGATTATTGGTATTGTAGATACCTTCACACTTGTACTTGGGTTACCATTGTATTTAGACATGCTCATAGTGGTTATGGGATTAGAGTAAGCTCTAAAAAACCTATATGATCATGTCCTTGCCTAACTATTACAAGCATCTAAAAGTGATGCTGAAGTTTAAAAAAAATCCTATGCAGTGTTTCTAACAAACTATATGCATTCCAGATAAGTTCAAGCTATTGATCAAGAAGGCGATGATTGAGCTTAGAGGTAGATATGTTGCTTCCTCATATAATATGTTTCCTACTTCAATTAATTTACTGGACCTCTAAAACTATTTTATATAATCAAACCAGATGCATCGTTCCGAATATGTGTCGTAGGCAAGTGTCAACGGGCAAACCTAGTAATAAAATAAGTTTGCAAACAATTAACTTAAAATGTCATGCCATGCTTCCCAAAACTACGGAATGCAAGCACGTGACATGGCCCAGAGAATGACTTGCGTCATCCGTGAGCTGTTATCGATTTAACTCAACAATATAAACAGGAAGTAATACAACCACGCATACATTAAAAGAGTAATCACATGAATAACAATACTTGGAATTTAAGCATAAAATAACTAACATAATATAAATCCAACATCTGGAATCAACAATTACATCATTCGGGTCAAAAGCTCACAGTACAAAGAAAACAACATTGTTCAATTATTAAAGTTCTCAAAATGAAATAATAATTATTAAGCGGCGTAGCATAACAATTCATTCACCATTGTTGCTCTCCTAGTCCATCAGGCAAATCTCCTTAATTACCAGTAAGCTGTTCATCTAAAAGAGAGAAAAATATATCCTTAGAGTAAGTCGTGGACAGCAAGTAGAGAAATAGAGAAATAATGACAATAACGGTATAACGATGAAATCAATAGTATTGAACAGTGACAAAGCGATAATAGTACAATGTGCAATAACGATGATTTATAACGATAAAAATAAACAATAACAATAATGGTAAATAATAACTATAACATTGTTCAATGATGATGACAAAATGCAATGACAATGTGATGAAGTCTTAAGTCTATTATTCATTTTAATCCTAACTAATGCACGTACTACTGCATCACATACTACAGGTTCCATGCATACAATTGATTTCGTTTAGAATAAGGTGGTAGATTCTATAGGTCACGTACTTGCACGATAATAATAGAAATTTCTTGCACAATAACAATAACAATAGTCGGCACGATAATTCTAAAACAATACACGATGAATTGAGATACTGTGGTCAGTAATCCAACAATAAATCGATAGCACTAGTCGACACAATATTTTGGAAAACAATGCCCACATTCCCGAGTATAGTCACTATATTATCAATTACCCTAGTCAATCCTTAACCTCGGCTTGATTAACATTCTTTATTCAATTAATATGTAATACTAATAGGGAACAATAGGGACAGAAATATCAATGGAAAACGATAATGCGATTAATACGGGACACTAGAATGGTGACAACACAACCCTAAGATCATGCAATGTACTCTATACAATCAAATACACCGAATTTAACATTATAGATTCAATTATATATTATTAAACGTAGAAACCCAATTCTGGACAGCAGTAGGTTATTGTACCAAAATTAGAATTTTCGTTGCTACAAGATAGAAAATATGAATCCAGTAGAAGGTCTAGAAACTAGAATCTTGCCTGGTTCCAACGCATATTAACAAGATACATAAAAGTTGTAGCATCAGGTGTCAAAACACCAAACTACATAGGATTTGTGTTCAGCTAGAACTTGTAAAATTGTATTTATACACATGAAATAGCTCTGAAAATTCATTAATTAATTCCAGGAAAATTAGTGAATGTTCTCTAGTGTGTCTAGTATCAGCATGCAAAATTTCAAGCCATTATCTTACAGGTAGCATGATTAAATTAATTGTAAATCAGAGTGATGCAGCAGTTTTTAGAATCTGAAATTCTACGACATAGCAGCAGTAAAACTGCGATAACTCACAAACCATAAATCGGAATTTAATTTCGTCAAAAGGTTAGTAAACTAGACATCTGGAGATACATTTCATATTCAGAAAGTTATTGATTTTTGTGATATTATCTAGGTCGAAACAGCATGGTAATGTTCAAGTTGGCAGTAAATTTCACGGTTTCAACATATTCTTTATGAATAAAAGATTAAAATCTTATAAACGATGTATTAGGGGTTGACAACATAAATCACAGCAAGTTACATCTATGTGAACATATTATTAAGATGTATAATGTCCATAATCTTACTACTCACAATCAACTAACGCACCAACATCAATCATATAAACAATCAACACTAGTATACAATCTACAATTGTAGTATAATGTCATGACATGAAATGCAATAGCAATCCCTATTCCTATAATCAATAATTAACTATATGAATGTATGTAAGATCACAATAAGTCGGAGGCAAAAAGACGACACGAAGGCAAGACTACTACTTGGATTTGCTTGTGTAAATCTGTAGTTATAGTACCCCATATTTTTAAATATAATTTTAAATATTTATAAATGAATTAAAATGATTTTCTAGAGATTTAATAAATATTTTTTCTGAAAATTTATCTTTTTACACGTGCAAAACACGTGCAAATATTTTTGGTATAAATATCCAATTTTATATTTTTATTAAATTCTTCTACTTATAATAGAGGATATTCTAAATTTTGGAATTTTTCTGAATAAAAAAACTATTTTTTATAAATACTTCGAAAGAGATGAGCTTTTATGTAAAAAGTCATTTTGATCTCAAATAAATAATGAAATTTTTTTTACTGATTTTTAGGCTTTCCATGGTCATCATTGAAATTAAAATATATTTAAATTCTATTTAGAGTCGATTTGGTAAAGATTTAAACAAATATGGTGTTTTTGCAAATATGAATTTTATGTTGGATCTTATGCAAATATTTTCCTGTAAAGTAAAAGTCATATATTTTAATTGGAAAATATAATATGTATTATTAGATATTATTTCTGAATTTTCTGGATTTTTACGAATATTTTATGATGTATTTGCAAATATTAAAAAATGAAGGACTTTTGTGCAAAATTGCCACCATGAGTACAATCTGAATTTTTTTTTATTTCTAGGCTGTGCTGGATTGCTAGACAACTCAGTAGTAAAAGAATTTGATTTGGTTTTAATTTATTTAACTTATTTTAACTACTTTATAAAGAAAAGTTTATATATGTAAAGTAATAATTTGTTAAAGGATTATTTTGCAAATGTGTTTCAAAACCCTAATTCTTCTATTCCAGGTATTTAAAAGAAGTGGAGTATAGCCGTCTTTCGCTGCACAACACAAAGGTTTTATTTTTTTTATTTTTCTTGGAGATTGAAAGAGAAGATCTTGGATTTCGCAAAAGAAGGGTTTTGCTTATTCTCCATTGATTCGATTGGATTCTTCATCGAGGTGAGTGGCTTGTTTGTTTGTTTTTATTTTATTTTGTGTATGATGTATGCGAGTAATATAAATGTTTTGATTGTTCTTGGATGTTGAATTTGATCTACTAGAAAGCATGTTAGGGTTTGGTAAGAATATGTATGTTGGATGGATGAAAAATTAGATCTTTGAGAACAACTAATTATTTGTGAGTAGAATTGCATGTGGATGATTTTAGATGGGTGGAAAATCTAATATAAATTGTGAGTATGCTATTTCTTTTGGATTATTGCTGATTTAATTGAGTATGATGAATGTTATGCATTAATTAATTAACGACGAGATTTTTGGACTATTGGTGAGCTGGATGAATGCAACTTGGTCATGTTAATGATAAATTTGTTTTTGTTCATGAATCAACTATTGAGATAGTTGAGATTGAGTTTGAGGAATTTTGAGAAGGAATAATGGAATAAAAGACCATATTTTGAGGATTTCAGTTATGATGACTAAAATTGAGGTTTTAGTTGAATTTGAGGAAAAATATCCAAATTGGGGATGTTCTTTTGAGATATGGTATTGATATGGTTTGGATCTGAATACGAAGCTATTTCAACGAACAATTAATTTTTAGAAACTCTATTTTGATTATATGCACAATTTATGTTTTATTGAAAGAGATTTACAAATCACTACTTTTATAAATTTAAGTAGTTAAATTAGTTTTATGGATTGTTATAAATCCTACAATTCGTATTTGATCATATAGGAAATATGCTTTTTTTAGAAATCGTTTTCATAAAGTAAAACTACGTATCGGTTGAAATGTGCACAACCAAAAGTATACAGCCTGTAGGTCGACAGTCGACTGGTATGACTTCTTAGTCGACCGACACGACCCAGCTACTATGTTCTCTAGTGTTTCTTGAAATTTCGTTCTGGATAGTCGGCTGAGGACTTTTACAGTCGACTGGTACCACTTAGAATTATTTCATAAAAGATTATTGGATTTTTCTCTGGACAGTCGACCGGTAGTTTTATAGTCGACTTATAACACTTGGATTATTTTCTTAAAATCATGGAATTCTCTTTCTGGACAGTCGACTGGTGACTTTTACAGTCGACCGTCAACACTTAGTATTATTTTCTTAAAAATATTGGTTTTTCACTCTGGACAGTCAACTGATGACCTTTTACAGTCGACTGATTCTAATGCTTTTCTTGAGTTTTCCAGATGTTCTTTAAACGATTGATTCTTTAAATATTTTTGGATCTATAATTTACTATTCCAATATTATTGTTTCTATAGAACAGATGTTTTCAAGATATTTTATTATTGGATTTGGATTCTAGAAATTTATAAAGATTTGAATTTTTGTTAATTAGAGAGGTTTCTCCCTGTGATCGTTTTGACGATGGGTTTGTGAATTTTGGTCTTGTTGAGATCTCTAGGAGTTGAGTGGGAGTCCTGTGAACCGGCAGTTGAGATTTGTTGAGTTAGACCTGTCTTGGTTTAGTTGTTGTTGAGTATTTAAGTCCGGCAGGATACACTAACTCTAGATATGGAGATTTTGTGTTTTAATAATAACCAACTTAAGGACAGGCACTAGTGGGGATGTGATGGAACTTGGAAAACGTAAGTATAGGTTCATCGTTTGTTTAGTCCAACGGATGCGATCCAGGACTGTTTTTTGTTATGTCTCGAGAGGACATTTATGTGTTCGCGTGTCGAGGGTCTGTAGGCCTATTCACGGTGCATGCAGGGTGCATTCGCATATCGAGGGTCGGCAGGCCTATTCACGGAATGTACTTGGTGTATCTACACATCGAGGGCCTTGCAAGCCTATTCGTGGGGTACACGGGTTTGGGAGATGATTCTCCGGTTGTTTTTGAGCTATCTTACATGATGCTTGCGCGTCGAGGGCTGTGGAGCCTATTTACGGAGTATTCTGGATCTTGTTTCCCATCACCATTGTAGGATTAGTTGCATAACGAAGGGTTATCCCTATAAAGTGGAGATCGTTAAGGGCTTGCACCGGACCTATGTACTATGGAATGCATAGAATCCGATAAGTACGCATTAGAGAGTCAGCATATAGAGCTTGTGTTTTCTTGACTTGGTTTTATGCTTGTGTTTTCCGATTTTCTATACTTGACACTTAGTCTAGATTCACTTGATGTTTTCATGTATTACTATCTACTATCTTATATTCCTTGATGTTTTCATGCTTTACTTATTTGTTATTTCTCATTCCATTGATTCTTGCTGTTAATACATGTTGTTGATGACTCAGTGTTTTATGATTAATTATGTTGCTTGTTTTATGTCACTCACATCTTTATGGCTGACCCCTTTAGTTTTGGGGCTTAGGAATCATCTCTAACCTCATGCTTTACAGGTTGTTGTTGCTTAGAGCTTGGATTTGGATGCTTGAGATAAATTGTTGTAATAGATCTTTTGTGTAAATTTTGTAAAAGAAGTTTTGTAAGAAAAAAGTTTGTAATTCAAGGTGTTTTGTATTCCGCTGTGTGTTGTAAAGATTGTTGTAATAAAAGTTGAAATAAAAATTATCTGTATTTTTGGACCGTGTTTAATATTATATTGAAGTTGATGCTAGGAATTGTGCCACGTATTTCTAAGATATTATATTGGAAATTCGGGGCGCTACAGTAGTATCCCAACGATGAACAACAATAAATAATACACGATATTCAATTTGGATCTACTTGCGGAATTCAATAAACAATCTTGAATACGATTCAATATAATTCGTAAGTGAGATGACTTGCCTTTAGGATGACGTTAGATTAATCCAAATATGCAAAGAATAACGGGATCAAAATTCCGGCGACACGGCGACAAGCAAACGATCATGATGACCACGACCGGGCACGGATCTTGATGAGGATCAAGATCGGATGATCGGACATCAGAGATCGAAGATCAAGATCAAGATGATGATCACGATCTCAATGATCAAAAGAGATCCCGACGGTCGAGATCAAGATCTTGATGATGATGATGATGAAGGTGATGATGATCAATGCAAATCCAACGGCCAAGATCAACGAATCAAGAAGTGATCAAGATGAAGATCAAGCGGACGGCTTAGATCTGATCAGATGATGAAGATGATCTGATTATCAAGATCTTGATGATGATCAAGATCCAATCGGACAGCTGAGGTTCAACATGATCAAAACTCCATGATCACACAGCAACCCATCAAGAAGAACATCCGGGGGGGAATGTGGGCTTTGTAGTGGTAGGCCATGGTGGCCAGGGGTGATGGCAACGTGACGACATCGCTGATGCTATGCTGCTATGGGGTTGCGCTGCGACGGGGAGAGGCAGGGCGGAGCGACTGGCTGACGTCGCTCGGGAGGAGCACAGGGAGAGCCGGCTTTCGACTGGGTCGGGGAATGACAGCGCAACAGGGAGGAGGCGGCAGGGATGCAGGGGTGTTAATCGCTGGCCTGTAGCCGGGAGGAAGGCGATAAGAGGCGCTGGGATGCAGTGGGTGGCGCGACACAGGAGGGTGGCACCGCACAGGGAGAGAGAGGACGGGAAGGTTTCTACTGCTGGCTGCGTCGCGACGTCGGGAGGGTGCCGCGCGGGGAGGTCGCGACTATGGATGCTGTCGCCGGTGGGAACACAGCAGATGGGAGAGTTGGGAGTCTCGCTGCGTCATTGAGAGGAGCACAGGGTGGACGCATTCTCTGAGGCATCGCGACTGGCTGGATGCAGCGCTGAGGGGGAAGCCGGCAATGCTGTGGAGGCACTGTAGGGGAAACGAGGGCGGTGCAGTCGTGGCGAGGGCTTCGCTAGCGATGGGAGCACAGGGGGAAAGAGATGAGCGGGAGAGGGTCTGGGAGGTGAGAGTTCGGGAGGTTCGAAAGGAGGCGGCTAGGGTTTGCAGTAGGAGGGAAGAGATATACAGGTATATATATAAGTAGAAAGAATTAGGGTTAGGTGCAGGTTAGGTTTCGGGTAGGGTATAATGGGTTTAAGGGTTAATAATAGGTTTGGGTATTTAATGGGTATGGGTTAAAGGCTAGAGGGTATTAGGTTAAAGGTTATTAGATAAATGGGTTTCGGGTTGGATTCAATAAGAAATAGGGTTTGGGGTTTTGGGGTTTGAAAATCCTATAGGAAAACAATTTGGATTATAGGGTTTATAAATCATACATATACATGTACATTAAATCAAATAATGAATACGTATAAAATATAGTATGATCGGCTTAAAATAAAATAATAATAATATTAACAATAAAAATAAAGATGCTGCAAATAACGACACTAACAAAAATAATACTGATAATAGTAATAATAATAATATATGTATATCAAAATGCAAATTCGAGTTTAACAGATTTATTAAAATAATCCAAACAATATATAATATAAATAGTCGATCAATAAATTAAAATATACTGTTATTCGAAATAAGTATAATTTTCGAATAAATAAATGAAATAGAAAATTTCTTAAAACCAGAATAATATTTTTTTAAAAATTCGATCAATCGAAAATGTAATTGTTGGGAAAAAAATTTAAAAGCGAGAAGAAAGTTATAAGAATTTTAAATACAGAAAATACACGGAAAATACATATATACGGGAATAGGGGTTATACAAAATATCATTAATAATAAACATGAAATCTTAATTAACAAAAGATGCAATATCTAAAACGGAGTTGATCTTTATATTAGGTCTCTGCACAAATTATATTAAACAGAAAAGTTAGAAAAAACACAATTCGATTGGAATTCAACAAATTAAATAGCGTGTATCAACATTGATGAAAAAGAAAAAGAAGTAAACATCATTACATATTAGATTTTAATATAAATCATTTGTTCTATTAAGCACATTAAATTGTTTGGTAGCGAAAAATACAATTAAATTTAAAATTACAGAAAAATAAAGAGGAAAAAGGGTTCTTAAAGCATATGTAGTCGTTGGCTTTTTACCCAAATTTGACAAAATTTGGAGGGAAAAAAAGCATTGCAGTCGTTGGCCAAATACAGAAAATTTGGGTTTGAGTGCTACAGTGGTCGGTTATTTTTGGAAGGAGAAATGACAATTGCCAAAATATAGCTAACGAAAGAGCATCTTTCCTCCGTTGAAAAAAAAAGCTCTCGGACTAAAGATGATCATTCGTCTCTTCTAAATATATATATTTTTAATCTGTCGGACGAAAAACCATTTCTTGTCCGATTAATTTTTTTGGCAATTGTCATTTTACAAAAGACATTTGCCCGTTGAAGCTCACAAAAGATCAAAGTTCACAAAAGGCATTTTTCTGTCCGTTACTGTAGCTACAGTACTCCTTTACTGTACCTACAATAGCCACATTAAGATTTATACTTTATGTTGTGTGAAATAGTTAATATTTGTTCAGGTTTGGAAATTAATTAACCTTTAATCTATACTTTTAATTAATTAAGAAAAGACTAATGAAAATCACAATAATCTTAATTAAGAAAAGCTTTAATTGTTGTGGTATAATTATTCTTTTCTCAATTAATTAAAATTTAGGGACTAAAAGTTAATTAGTTTCAATCTAATTAAGCTTAATTAATTCATCCAAAATATTAGGGATTAACCTTAAATAAAATTAATTAATCCCTAATTTTTTGGATTAATTTCATATATAACAAAAAATAAAAAGTGTTCTAAATTACTTTCGTTACAGTATTATTACAACCAAAACAAAGCTAACATTTAATTATTGCTATAGTAAAACAATGTTCAATCAAAGCTACTTTTAAGAAACCAAATTACAGGAATTGCTTTCGCTACAGTACTTTTCTCTCTCTTCATTTTTTTACAACCAACTAAACCTTTCCTAATTATTTTTGTATGTAATTATTTTACGACATTCTAATTATTTTTTATAACTTATCATGTAGCCACTAACCGGATAGTATTGCATATAAATGTTGACCTATGTGATTTGTAAGTCAAATATGATTGCATATATTTTACTGTTTACCGTGTTTTTCATGTATTGCATCGTTCAGAAGACGTGACATAGGCAC